>OX940809.1:28392210-29592210 GCA_954870605.1 Acer campestre | reverse complement strand
ATGTTAAGAAGGAGATTACTGGGCATCATGTTCAAAAAGGAGAAACCTGGGATTTATCGGTCACATTTCCATGGAATAATAACAGTCACATGATTTTATCAGATGAAGAGTTGATGACCGTATTTGAAGAGTTTGACCGCCGATCGAAACCGATCATTGAGTTTGATCTAAATTTGTTTCCTCTTGCTGCTGAATTCCCTGAGGATGATGTTCAGTTGTTACCAATGCTTGAGAGTAGTGGACAACCTGATATCTCAATAGTGGACCAATTGCAGCAAGTGTTTTAGAGCTTGATATCCCAAATAGTAGACCATCTGCAACAAGTGTTTTAGAGCTTGATAGTGGACTACTTTAGGTTTAATCTTAAATCATTGAACCAAATCAATTATTATTGGTTTGGTTTAACCTTATAATTGGTTTGGTTTGAGTTATAAATTACTAAATTAGTTAAATAACAGTTTGGTTTGGGTATAGTCAAAACCCACCCAAACCAATCGATGCCCACCCCGAGTAAAAACTAATACAAATAATTTATTATTATAAATTTAAATTTAGAAAGAAAAAAATACAGTAAAAAAATTTATTCAAAAAATGGAGATAATTTCAAAAATTAAAAACATTTTTTATTTACTTTAAAAATAGTTTTTATTTTCTTTTTTTAAACTTATTTTTTTAATTTATTTTTCATCAACAAGATTATCTTCAATTAATTTAATTTAATTATTATTTTATAAGAACATTAACTTTATTTTTAAATTTTAATAACAAAGGGTAATTTGCTCTTTTTATTAGTTCAATTTTAAGAGCAAGGGATGTCTGATTAGATAAATGCATACTTGTTCTCTAATTGTATTTATATCAAACTTGAGGGGAAGTTAATCTATTTACCCTTTCTTAGTTTTATAAGAAAATATGTAACTCCTTTGAAAACTGACAAGTGGGTATCTCTTAGAGCATCTCCAGTGCAATGCTATTTTAATGTGTCAATTCTATAATTTAGCACAAAGTTAAAAATAATAATAATAATAATAATAATAATAATAATAATAATAATAATACTCCAATGCAATGCCAAATTTGGCACAACAATAAATAATTTTGATTTAATTAAAAAATACTATTTTATAATTGTATTGAATGCATTAATTGTTGACTTTTATAATTTTAAATAATAAAAAATATTATATAAACTAAATGCACTAATTATATTTGTTTGACTTTTATAATTTTAAATAATAATAATAAAAATAGCATTTCAAATAGAACTATACATTGGAATACAATGCTAAAATAATGTGCCAAATATAACATTTTATTAATTTTTTTTTTGTGCCAAATTTGGAATTGCATTAGCATATGCATTGAAAATGGTCTTACATGATAAACGTAGAAAAAAAAATAGTTTAATTTGGATGAGATCGCAAAGAAGTGAGGGACTGTCAAAATGTGGCAACTCGGTTAGGGCTCATTTGGTGCACATGATAAAATGATATTATTTTTATAGGATTGGATTATGATGTATCTAGTGCTGTATGAGATTGGATTAAAATAATCATGTCCCTTGTTTAGTGTGGTAAGAGATTAGATAAAAAAAAAAGTTCATTATATATTTAATATAGTGTGAAATTACTTAATATAAAAGTAAATTAAATTAAATTATTTTTATATAAATTACTTTTTTTTTAATATTTATAATTAATATTAAAGAAAATATTTTTTTTAAAATTTATATTTTTAGATATTATAATGAGATATATTAAATAAATATAAAATTTTATATTTAAATAAAAAATAAAAGAAGAAAATTTATTTATTTATTTTAAATATGGGACTAATAGTCCCACCTCACCTTGATAAAATATTTGCATTGAATTGTACTGGTTAATATAATGATTTAAATTAAATTTTGTAAGAAATTAAAATATTGAAAACCAATTTTAAACAAAATAATATTTATTTTTCATTGTTAATATTGAAAATTATTATTTTAAAATGTTTAAAATAAAATATTTTATTAATTATTAAAAGACATTTATATTTTAATCACATAAAAATAAAATAAATCCAAAAGAGAAAAAAATAAAAAAAATAAAACAAAAATAGTCTAAAGTGGTGACTCTAATTAGTCCCATGCACCAATATATAATGTGAGATGAAAAGCTTGTATAAGATTAAAAAATTTCATCTCATGTATACAACAAACACGGTAGTAGAACTATTTTTAGTCCGATCTTATCTCATCTCATATAACAAACATGATCTTATGGTTTTATTTGTCATTCTCTTTAAATGTTCTTTTACCTTCACTAACACCCAAAAATTATAAAAATATTATATATATATTTTTTTTGAGTAATGTTAGACGTCACAATTTTTTTTTCTCAAATTTTGTCTTAAATGATATGGCATATAAGGTGTCAACATCACATCAATCACCATATAATCTTATGATCTATAAGATGCTGACATCTCACTTGCCATATCATTTGAGATAGAATTTAGGAAAAAAAAAATTGGGATGTCTAGCATTACTCTTATTTTCCTTAAAAAAAGAAAAATTATTGAACTTTTTTAAAATTTGAACGGAAGAGACACCATTTGAATTTTCAAGTCTAAATTGTAGAAATAATTTGTAACGAAATTTTAAAGTTTGGGAGGGATCGATTAATTATAATGAATATAGAAACCAATCAAAAAATTTAGTATTATATATATATTAAAACTGGAGATGAAATTGCACTGTTCACATGAACAGTGAAATTGAGGGAATTTCAATTTATTTACAAAAATGTCATTGATGTGTTGTTAAAAAAAAAAAAAAAAAATGAAAAAAAAAAAAGAAAGATAGCAGGTGTACTCTCACCACCTCCCTCACTCTCTTTTTCTCTACCCATTCACCGTCCTCTCTTTCTCTCAATCTCCCTCCATCTTTTTTTTTTTTTTTTGAATAAATCTCTCCATCTTTTTTAATACTAACCAACTTTAATATATTTCTATGTAAATTATTAATTAGTTATCATTTTTTTTTTCTTAATCATTCGAAAATAAATAACTAATGTAATATGAAAATTATATATAAGATAAAATCTCAACCATCAAAACTTTCTAATATACCATCACCCAATGTGGCTTGGTGATTAGAACGCTCATTCAGCCTAACAATGTCTCAGATTCAAGTCATCTCATAGCATGTGATATATATATATATATATATATAATATAGCACATTTTAAAGAGTGATTTTTGGAATTAGCATCGCTTTAATAACTCGAGTTTAAATAGCACCAAAGATTGATTTTGGACAAAAATACCCCCACTTTTCAATAATGATCTCTTATTAGTCCCTTTTTTAATTTATTTTTCAAAAACCTCCATCGATGGAGTTCAAAGCTCCATCAATGGAGGAGCTCCAAAAATCGGAGCCTTCATCGTCTTTGTTGAGCAGCTTCACGAGTTTCCGTCATTGCCTAGAAACGGCATCATCTTCGTTGGTTCGCGCGATAAAATCCGGTGACAAAATTAGCTTGAAACAAAGGCACAACGAAATTAGACGAGTAGTCTCCAAAGACAAAATCGAGCCTTCGTCACTTCTTCTCGCTGGATTTCGTCGATCGAGTAGCTATTTTGGAGACAAAGGCTCGAGTAGGCGAGTAGCCTTCTCACTGGACAAAATTTGAAATTAGATAAGAAACTATTCGACGAACACTCAAGAAGTTGAAATCTAGAGAAAAAATCAAGCCTTCATCGTCGATCTGGAAACAGTGTCATCCTCCATTGATGGATGAAGAAGACGACCTAAATATTTTTTTAAAAAAATTTCTTATTTTTACTCTGTAAATCTCAAATTTGTAAAAAATACCCCATAAGTCTCGAATTATCAAAATAAGTATCGAATTTGCCTAAGTAAGTCTCAAATTTACAGAATAAGTCTCAAATTTTACCCAATAAGTCTCAGATTTACAAAATAAGTCTCGATTTGCAAGAAAAAAAAATTATGAGGGAAAAAATGAAGTGAGGAAATTTTTGTCTCAAACCGAATGATACTCACTTTCTTGGTGTTCCCATCCTTGAAGGTTTCCAACATTGTTGTCGAACCATACAATGCAACCCTCTTTGTTCACCAATTGGTTGAAAATGTAGATGAATGTATGGTTTTGGACAATAAACCCTATATGATATTTGCTTCCGGACACTAAAGCTCACAACTCCAAGTTGTAAGCTTATCATTATCTTTCTCTTTGTTACGAGACTTTTGTGGAATATTTTCATAGTTGTCAACTGATGGAGTGATTTTTATAACGTTTGGATGTTTGATATTTTGATTTGCTGTTTACCGAGAATTTTTTGATATATGTGATATGCTCATCTTAATTTGTTTATAGGGATAATTACCTTGGTGACCACCCATTTGGTTATTACCTATCAAAATGGCTATTTTGACAAATAGTGTGATGTAAATGGTCATTGTTTGCCAAAATAGTCATTTTGAAACAAATTTCCAATCTAATGACCATTTTGATAGAGTTTAACTAAATAGATATCCACCAAAGTAATTATATCTTATTTATATTTGTCAAATCACATGATGTGTTCATAGAATTATTGTGACAGCGCCCTAGCGGTTGGTTGTTTCAAATGGTTTATTTACTTTTTAAATTTTTTTAATGAATAATTATTCTCTCTCTGTCTGAAAGAGAAAAAAAAAAAAAAAAAAAAAAAGATAATTTAGGTGAGAGATGAGTTGATTGTTGAGAGAAAAAAAATTGTTTGGTAGAGATAGTGGATGGTCAAGAGTTGAAGAAGAGATAGAGGACGATGGATTTACATTTGAAAATATATTTGCATTTTATTTTTGATTAATATATTTTTTATATTTTAATTTTGTTTGTTTCATAATTTAGATCAATAAATTTATTAAAATTGAATATAATATATAAAACGATATAATACTCCCGCAGCACAGCATGGGCCATTTTACTAGTTCAATCTAAAATATAAGACAAGAAATAAACGGACAGTTAATGAATATTTCCATGAGATTACATTTACTCCACCATTTGACACCTCACATGCCACATATGGTGGGATGAAAAATGTGGGATATGTAGCATTATTGCATTCAATAATACTAAACATCGCACCTAAAATCTCATATTTTTCATCCCATCAAGTGTGGCATATCAGGTGTCAAATTATGGGTGGATACACATTAATAATGATTTATCTCACCTACCTCATGTATCCACTCATCATTTGACACCTCACATACCACATGTGGTGTGATGAAAAATGTGGAATTTTAGGTGAGATATGTAACGTTACTGTTACTCATTCAATAATGTTAAACATCCCATCTAAAATCCTATATTTTTCATCCCACCACATGTGGCATGTGAGGTGTCAAATTATGAGTGGATACACATTAATGATGATTTATCTCACTTACCCCATGTATCTACTCACCATTTGACATCTCACATGCCATATGTGGTGGGATGAAAAAGGTGGGATATGTAGCATTACTGTTAAATGCTAAACATCCCACCTAAAATCCCACATTTTTCATCCCACCATATATGGCATGTAAGGTGTTAAATGGTGAGTGGATACACATTAATGATGATTTATCCAACCTACCCCATGTATCCACTCACCATTTGACACCTCATATGCCACATGTGGTGGAATGAAAAATGTGAGATTTTAGGTGGGATATATAGAATCACTATTACTCATTATTCAATATTAGCTTTACAAATTGTAATGCTATTAAATTGTAATAAATTTGACTAAAAAATTGTTGCAATTTTCTGTATTTATTCTCTCCCACTGTGTTAGAATTTACTGATCAACAGCCACAGAAACCACCCCATTAATTGCCTTGTCACTCTCCACAACTACCACATTATTAGACACATTGGTCACAGCATGTGCAACAAACCTTCCTGCAACCCCCCCTTGAATGTACAAAGAATACTCAAAATGACTAATCCGGTTAGGAAACACCAAAATAGAAGAAAAATCAGCCACCCATTTAGTCCCGTTTCCAGCCACCGACAGTTTTCCGGTCGTCGATTTCAAGCTCATCCCATACACGTTGTTCTGATTGATCACCACTTGATCGATGTTTTTGAATTCTCCATCTAATTTGATTACTGGAATCATATTTTTTGGATTGCCATTGAACATATTGTCTACGACATTTAACCCTGAAATTCGACCGTTTATCGATTTTAGTACTACATTAGCATCCCCTAAGAACAATCCATTGGTAACATGGACTTGAGCTGGGTCCTCCAAGACTATAGCTGTAAAATCTAAATAACAATTATCTATTCTAGTCAGTGAAGAACCTAATTTTACTAAAATTCCAATACCACCCCAATATGTTGCCTTGTTATAACAATGCACCCCAGTGACAATATTGGCCTGACCCCTTAACAGTACTCCAATGGCCGCCGAGAAAATGGCAACATCAGTGATCGCGTTATCATTGCTGGCGAGATCGATGGCAGTGCCGGAAAAATCTTTCTCCCCTTTGTCTCCACCAACCGTGGAATGTTGCCCTAGGAAGCAGTTTGATATGAAGGTTTCATGGCCTTTTTGCACCAAAATTCCTTCTGTTGTGAAATGGAGAAAGAAGCAATTGTTTATCCGAATTCGAGCTGAATCGACAACAAAAATCCCTCCCCCACGATAGCTCGAATCGAAGAGGACGTCGCGGAAGGTGATATCCTCATAATAAATTCCAACATTTTGGAGTTTCATATGGGTGAAAATAATAGGTTTGGTGGAGTCTGATTTTTGTTGTTTTTGGGAATTTGGTGACCATAATTCAATGAGATGCCGATCACCAGGAAATGTTTCTGATGCACGTAGAGTCCCTCCTCGTACCTATTTATTCATTAAAAATGCCAATATATACATCAAATTAATTAGTTCGGAAATTCAAAAGTATTTGTGTATTTAAAAAAAAAAAAAAAAAAGATTCTTCATTAAAGTAAAATTTTAATGTATTTAAAGCAAAACCTTAAGAAAAATTACGGACATATATATTTATAATGGAGAGTGCATTATTATTAACGAGATGAGGTTGATCTAGTGTCAAACCTCTCACACATGCACCACAATGTATTTATTGTCGCATAGGTTAACACTACCCGTTCTAATTTTATAGGAGTGTTGCTAATTGTATTACACTTTTTGAAACTGTTTCGAATAAGGAATCCAATGCCAATTTTTAGCAATTAAATCTATTAAGGGGTCGTCTGTTTTTTTTATCTGAAGACTAAACAGTTTTGGATTTTTTTTGAAAACTGAATAGAGACTGAAAACTGAACCATGTTTATATAAATACTGATACGATATGATAAATAATGACATTGAAATGGTTTTGATTTTTACATAATAATAAAAAAAAATCAATATTCAACAATGAAGTTGACAATGACAATGTGATTAAGGTTTTTTATTTTTTATTTTTTTTTATTTTTTATAGTTATTTATCATTAATAATATATCAAAAGAAAAAAATTTATATAATATAAAATCATGGTATTATTAAAAATAATTATCGTTAGAAGGATAGTATTGGAATGAAATATTTTAAATTCAATTTATTAATTTGGAATTAAGTGAAAAGTTAATATTTTTTTACTTTTATTTCAAGTAGTTTGACTATAAACAACTTAATAGGTTCAGTCCAGACCCATTAAGTATGTGTTAATTTGGTATGACTTTTGAAAGGATCAAAAGAACTTTTTTAATGCTATAAGCTATTTCGAAGTTTTTTTTTTAATTGTTTGGCAAAACTCAAAACAGATTTTTTAATATATGAATTGTCTCAATTACCCTTTATATAAAAGTCATTTTATGTCTACTTGGAGAAACCCAAAATTTGAGCTTTTCCAAAAAGCTTTTTTTTTTTTAGTTTTTATAAAACATATGAATTGTCCCATCCACCTTTTATAAATTTTAGATATTTCGACCACCATAACTCTTTCATTATAAATACATTGTCAACACTCTTTTTGTAATTTACTCAACCAAAAATTATTTCTAAAAGTACATTGTCAACACATTTTTTATAATTTACACAACCAAAAGCCTTTTTTCTTATAAGCTCTACACATTGGAAGCTTAATTACAAAAAGATCTACTCTAGAAGTTCTATTTGAAAAGTCATACCAAACACAATATTCTGTGTTTGGTATGAGGGAAATATGGAGGGAGGGAGGGAGAGGGTTGGAGGGAGAGAAGAAGGGGGAAGAGCGAATCCCTTGTTTGTTTGGTTCGAGGGAGAAGTGAAAGGAGAGGAGGAGAGGAGGGGGAGCTTCTCCCTCTAGGCCCACAAAAATGAATCCCCCCAATTTGGGTGGATGAGAGAAAGGAGGTAGAGTGATGGGGGGTAAAGACAAGAATGCCACCCTTTTTATACTACCCTCCAATTTTTTAAAGGGCAATATTGTAATTTTATAAATTAAATACCAATTCATCTATTCAACCCTCTTTTCAATACCAAATAACATAGAGGATTGATGTTATCATCTCCATCCCTCGTACTCTCCCTCTCTCCTACCAAGCATATTAAGAGTTTTTTTCTTTTTACCAATAAAGTGACATAGTATATAAAAGCATTAAATAAATAAGACCTAACTCCCAACTTCTAAATTTTGGAAGGACAACAAACAATAAATAAATGTAGCTTTACACTTTTGCTTTTTTTTCTTTTCTTTTTTTATTTATTAAAATAATAAATAAAGAACTTTAATAAAAGCTTCTAGGAAGTTGCAATTTCTCTGTTTCCAAAACAATTCAAAAAAGCAGTAAACGAACATTAATCATTTAATCAACTTTTTTCATGTTAGCAGAACACTCGCACTATAGATTTAACTTCTTTTGGGTATCTTCAAAAATAATTTTAGATAATTCAATTTTTATTTTTAACTAAAAGATAAAAATATTTTCACATAAAAATTGAAGCATTTATTTATAAAAAAATATATTTAATTTTGAAAAGCTCTTTTGTTCGTAAACATTTAAAAAAACAAAAAAAACCCTGAGAGATGTTCTTTTATAAAATCAATTTAGTATTTAAAAGAACACGTATATTCAACAATGCTTTTATAAAAGAACTTTATGAACAGGTACAGCTTTCTCAGTGTGAGTTGTAATTGTATGGTGTGATACTTGCCATCTCAATCTCATCTTATCTCGTCGGAAGGTCAAGTCATGTCATTAGGTACTTTTTGTTTGTTTTTTTTTTTTTTAAAAAACAAATTATTTTGAAAATTGAACATATAATTTGTTAACAATTTAATAGATTAATATAGTTTTAATATACAGAAATTATACAAATTAAACCCTATTCTAATTTGTTCAAAAGAGCATGCAAATATGTATATATATAGCTAGAGCCTAGTGAGAGAGATAGAACTAACCAGAAGATTGGCAGCAGGAGAGGCAGGAAATCTGATGGGTTTGCTAATCTTGTAGTTGCCACCTTGCAAATCAAGAATGACACCACCCAAGTCCTTCACACCAGCCACCATTTCAAGCTCACTTTCCACATTGAAAGCATCACTCACAGCTTGCAAAATGGCATCACTGCTTTCTGTTACTCCGGTCGGGTCTGCCCCGTACCCGATCGGATAAAACAGCCTCCCATCCTTTTTGGGGATTGAAGGAGGAGTACTAGGGGGACCAGAGGGAGCAATATTATTGTCTTGAAGCTTTGCTTGGAATTCATGTAGCTTCTTTTGTCTCAGAGAACTAGCTGAATATGATTTTCTCAACAATACAGTACACAAAAGGAAGCACAAAGCTAAGATGTGTCTCATTGGTTCTTTTAACAGAGATAGATCGAGGAGGGTGTAATGTATGGTTAAATTGTTTTGACTCTTGGCCTTGGTATTGACAAACAAGCACCTGTGCAAATATATATATATATATATATATTCTTTCTATTGTCAATTTGTACTGACAATAAATATATCAGTAATGCTACACATCCCACCTAAAATCCCACCTTTTTCATCCCACTACATGTGGCATGTGAGGTGTCAAATGGTGGGTGGATACATGAGGTAGGTGAGATAAATCATCATTAATGTGTATCCACTCACAATTTGACACCTCACATGCCACATGTAGTGAGATGAAAAAAGTGGGATTTTAGGTGGGATGTTTAGCATTATTGTAAATATATTATGACCAAGGATATGAATCATAGATTATAAAGAAGTTTTGACAAGTGTATACACTTTGAGTCAAAGTATGTAAATCTAGTGGTCCACATTCTTTGTTCTGATATATTTATTGTTAAGATGAACTAATAAAATAAAATCTGTTATATATATGATGAATAATGCTAAATATCCCACCTATAATCCCACCATTTCTATCTCAACACACTTGGCAGCTGAGGTGTCACTTGGTGGGATTGTAGGTAGGATATGTAGTATTACTGATATATGATACCAGAGATAGAGAAAGAAATGCATTTCTATGAATAATAAATTTGTACAATATTAAGCATATGAGTAATGCTTCTTTATACAAATTTGGTATTCAAATCTGGTGTCTAAATTATGTGTCATCACCATAATTCATTAATGTAAATCTAAATACAATTTAAATGAATGAATTTTATTGATACCACATCATTTGGACACAAAATTTAGATAAAGTAACACTATTGCCTATGAGTTATATATATAGTTTATATAAGAAAATCTAAATAGGTTTTTTTAAATCTACAATAATGAAAATACCTAGTAATCAAATTAAGAACCCTTTTTTATTTTTATTTTTATTTTTTATTTATTTTTTATTTTTTTTTATTTTTAAGAAAGCATTTATCAAATTAAAAACTAAATCTACACTAATGGAAATACACCAAATATAACCAAATCATGAACTAAATTTAAATTTACAATAATGGAAATACACCATATGGGATATGGTAACAATACAAATAGAATGTGTCGTCTGCTACCAAAATACCAAATAATCAATTTAAGAACTAAATTTACAATAATCTAAATACACCATATCAGATATGGTAACAATATACTATTACATATAATGACAATAATGTGTTGTCTATATGTATCCACAACGGATGTTTCTCACGCTACAAGAAAATACTAGTTTTATTGACAAGAAAAGTAATGACAGTTTATTTTATTTTATTTTTTTCATGACAGTTTTTAATTGTCAAGATATTTTTATAATATTTAATTATTAAAAACTGTTATAATTTAATATTTAATGAAATAACATTTTTTATGTTTACTCCCCTGCCCCCGTCTGTCGGCCACCGCCCTGCCCACTTCTGGTAATAATTGTCATTATTAGGAATTAAACTTGAGACCTCAAGTTAAAAGTTGTTAGTCTTTACCACTTGACTACAAGATTTGAATTGTTAACAATTGAACAATATTTATATATAACCTATATGAGTTATTAGAAATAAAATAAAATAAAATAAATAAACCTTGTTAGATAATTTAAATTTATTCAACTAATCAAAATTCTAATTTTTACGACAGACATATATTAAAAAATATTTATTGAAACTTTTAATAAAATTATATTTTTTAAAACATCTATAGTCGAGTTATTGGTTAATACTCTATAGTCACGTTTGGTTACATGGTGGAATGGTAATCAGAATGAGAATGAGAATGGAAAGGAAAGGAAAACTAAGTTATTTGTTTGGTTGGAATTTTAGAATTAGTCTCTGAATATATATTATTTTGTTTGATTAACAACGGAATAGAATTGAATTAACTGTATTTTGACAAAAATATCTCTAATTATAAAACATTCATAATAACATGATATATTATGGATAATAATAATAAAATATAAAAGCATATTATATATATATAATTATATATTATTTAATATAATAAATAAAATATACAATAAATAATACGTATAATAATATATATAATATATATTATATATAATAACATATATATTATATATAATAATATATATATTATATATATATAATAATATAATATATAGTACATATATATAAAATATATATTTATATATCATTAATATAATATATAATAATATATTATTTTTGGAAAGGAGGGTATTTTTGGAATGGAGTTGGGGCATATGAGGGTATTTATGAAATATAAATTTTAGTTTGGAATGGAAGGGCATTCCATTGGTTTTTGAATGGAATGCCCATTCAAAATGGTGGAATCCTCATTCCAATAGAATCACCATTCTATTGCATTTTAACAAACCAAACGAATGGAATGACTTTCTTTCCATTCCATTTCATTCCATCCAACCAAACATGACTTATAGGAGACTCGTGACATCAATTGTAATAAACATGATTTTGAATACACTTCTCACTACATGAGAGATATTTCACAATATGCATTTTGCAATTAAATGAACAATTGTAAGACTCAGATTACTAATTTATATGGGTAATTGAATTATTAACGTGTCTCTTAGTGTGAAACAAGATGGTACAAAAATAAATAAACAATTTTTTTTTTAAAAAAAAATTTTGAATTTTTTTAAAGTAAATGATTTAAAAGTAAATTTATTAAATTTAAAATTTTACTTATCTAATATCGGTTTGTCCAAAAATCGATATATTAGTGTAAAATAAATTCATATCGGGATTTTGTTTGGTGTTGAAAATAGGAAATAAAAGTTTTAAAAAATTATTAAAGATATTTTTTTTTTGAAAAAACTGTCAAGAAAGACAGTTTTTCTTGTTATGTCAGCTGTAAACCTTGGACATGGGGACAAAATTTATGTCTGCCATCAAAGATTACCTCATGAAATAGATAATCAGATTTGTAGAATTACAAATGGATTATCTCATGAGTTTAGTGATCTGGATATAAATTATGTTTGGGGCAATACACCTTTTAATTTGTTAGACTAATTATAGCACAACTTGGTCTCATTTTCTTTGTAATATTTTGTATCACAACTTGTGAATGATTGGATCAAGTTTACTTTAAACAGTAAATTGACGACGAGATAAGATTGGTTTAGTGTAAACTTCTCACACCTGCACCACGAGGTTGTAGGTTTGAGTATTTCCCCCAAAAAACCTCACTAATTTATATAATACTTCAATAAATAAATAAACAGTAATGACATTAGATCTTATAAATGGTTGAAAACTACATTAAATATCTTACACTCTAAAAACTTAATTGATAATTTGTCTCAAAAAAGAGTGCTAAGATTACTTGACTTAAAGATTACATTTGATGTGTTGTTTCCATGTACCATGATCTACTGTTTTAAAATAATATCTTAATTATGTAAAAAAAAAAAAAAAAAAAAAGGAAAAGGTAAAAGGTTTGTGGTCCAAATGATCCTTTTTTTTTTTTTTTTTTTTTTTTTTTGAAAGGGCACCTGAAAACCTGGTAAACCAGATCCAGGGCAAAGTTACAACCATAACTGGGACTCCACAAGTAAAGCCAAATTGAGCACAAGCCCAGAACAGAGTCCCACATCGGGAGAAAAACATCCACCCAAAGTGGAATTACAACCACACCAGAAATAAAAAACTGAAAAACAAACTAAACGGGTTGAAAACACTCCGGAGGAGAGATCTGGTCACCGGAGAAAATCCACCAGAACGCCGCCTACCACCACACCGATCTTCAACGTTTCTGATGCCCAATCAAACCCCAAAATCACCACCAATCAAACCTCCACCAGTCTTCAAACCAGACGCCGCAAAAGCATAAAATCCGACCAAACTTCATCACCAAAATCAGAGAGAAGATCACCAAAGAGCTGCCAGTGGTGCGCGACAGAGAGGATGGGGTTCCACGACCACCGATCAAACCAACTCACGCCAAATCACACCAGATCTGGCCAGAAACCACGAGGCTCGGCCGATCTAACCGCTGCCGCCATCGTTTGGACAAAACGTCCCACCCTGTGACGCGAGAGAAACTTCCAGGCGATGAACAGGGCCGTCGTAGCAACCTCCAGAGACCCCATCTGACCGGGACAGCCTAGCTCAAGGGGGAGGAAGATCGCCCGGAAGGACGACGTCGTCACCGGCTCCCGCTGCCACCGCGAGAAGCCGACGACGGAAAGGAGACGACGAGATGCAGCTGCTTCAAGTTCCAGAAAAAAGAGAGAGAAAATACCAGAGATATTTTTACTCACCGCCCCATCTCTTTTATCTTGGTCCAAATGATCCTATATATACACAAGAAAAGATAAATGAAAAGCAAAAAGATACATTTATGGAATTTCAATAAATAAAAGAGAAATTGAAATGGAAAAAGGAGAACAATGTCAAATGTCACCCACTAAAATTAATAAAAGATGATGAATGAAGTAGTTAAGAAAAAGGAAAGATACATAAAAACATTGGAATTGATTCCAAACTGGAAAGCACAGGTTTGATTGGTACAACTTTAAAGCAGAGTTATTTATGGAACCTTCACTTTAATTTTTTTTTCTTTTTCCTTTAATTTAAACTTTATCACGTACTGACTTTATGTTGCATGCAAATATTGGGATTATTGATGCACTTGACAGAAAATTATGAGTTAGCTTAGAATTAATGGCAACAATAATGGTTGGTGGTAGTTGAAATATTAAATCAATAATGGCATTTGTTTTAGCAGAGCTATTTATGGAGTTTGAAATGGTAATGGTGACAATGAAGAGACTTCAATATATCGTTCTCGTGGTGGAGGAAGAATAGTTTCAAGATGTGCTCCATCACCGACCATGACCACAATGCCAATGCCAATGCCAATTCTCTACTGATTTCATTATTGACTTAACTGATTAGATTTAAAATGAGTTATGTGGTCGGAAATGATGATTAACGTAGAACAACATTTCTGATAGTCTAATTGCCATTGGAAATACACAAATAAGCCATTAATAATACCTAAATTTCGGATGGAAGAAAAAATGTCATCAAAAATGATGAAAAAAGTAGTACCACATCTCTTACGGCCTTCGGGCCATTGAAAATAATCAAATAAGTTGCAAATATTACCCACATTTCCAATAGCACAAAAAATGTCATCATAAATGCTAAAATTTTAATTCGAATTAATTTTAATGGCTATTGCGTTGTCGAAAATGTGGTACTATTTTCTACATCATTTGTTATGGCAATGTCATGGAATAAATAATTAATTATTATAAGAATATTAATTAATAAATTAGAATAAAATGTTTGTGATAATTTATAAATTACCAACAAAAAATGACTTGTATGTCAATAGTTTAAATGTATCACTGTATTCGCTATTTTGTTATTTTTCACTATATTTGTTAGTGAAAACACTCTATGAAATTTTCCACCAAATAATATGTCATAATTAATTATATATATAAAAAAACCTTAGATAATATAAAAAACTTAGAATTTATAACGAACACCATAAGAAAATTAGACAATAGGGATCGGACTTTAGGGATAAAAAAAATGGTACTAATAAGAAGTTTACTTTAAGGTTACATCTTAATAAATATAAAATATATCAAAATTATTAGCTAGTAATTATAAAAACATTTAGTTATTTTTAATTATATTTACTAACACTAGGTTTAAAAAAAATGTTATCATAATTTTTTAAAATATCTATTTGTTTATTGTACAAAATAATTACAATTTTTACTAAATTGAGATTAAATTATTAATTTTTCAGTAAAATGTTGATTATAAAAAATAAAATCCATAGCTTATATAATATGCATTTCCTATTGAAAGATGAAACTGTATTAAAATGGTAAAAAATTACAAGTCATGCTTTCCTATCAAATAGGGGAAATATTTCAATAAAATTTTGTTTTGAAGACAATATCAATAGTTATATTTAAATAGTATGCAAAAAAACATCATATTCATCACCTCTATCACTTTTTAACATTTTAATTTTCCTGCTAAGTTGATTCTCAACATTTTTTTATTTTTTAGAGTTTAAACATTTTAATTACCTCATCCTTACTTCTTAGTAAGTACACATAACACTATCTTGTACAATTATCAATGAAAGTAATAAAATATATTTTTCCTCCTCTAGTCTCTATAAATTTTAAGTCATATATATCACTATGAATTAAATCTAGAGGTTATATACTTCTTTAAATAGAATGGAATGATGTTCTAGTTAGTTTTGCTTCAACACATGTTTCACATTTAACATTGGGATCAATGTGAAATTTAGGAATTAATTCCATGTTAATTAATTTTCGTATAGAATTATAATTAACATGGCA
Organism: Acer campestre; assembly: GCA_954870605.1. Taxonomy (NCBI): domain Eukaryota; kingdom Viridiplantae; phylum Streptophyta; class Magnoliopsida; order Sapindales; family Sapindaceae; genus Acer; species Acer campestre. The sequence continues at coordinate 29,575,950 of OX940809.1, read as the reverse complement.
TAATCTACCATGCCATATATCAGATGACTCAAGCGCTTGCTTATAAGCAAAACTAATTTTATTATTATTAATAATTTTTGGTACAACGGTCATTACATTCACCATGAATAAACCATCACTTCTTAGGTACCCTTTCCCCACATACATACCATTCTTAATAAGTACAACTAGTCTGATTCAAACACTAATATAAAGCAATTCCTACTCAACAAAGATCCAGAAACTAAGTTCTTTCGGATGTCAGGAACATGGAGCACATTGTTGAGAGTGAGTTCCTTACTAGATGCCATCTTTAGAACAATCTTGTCTTGACCTTCAACCTTATAGGTAGAAGAATTCCCCATGAACAGTTGCTCTCCATCCAATTCTTGATAAGACACAATCATCTTTCTATCAACACATATGTGACGAGTAGCCCTAGTGTCCACCCACCATTCATTGGTGTTTCCAACAAAATTTATCTCAAAGACAATTGCAGACAGATTTATATCAGATAAATCATTTAAGATCTTGTCTTCTTCTTTCATATTTGCCCCTTTTGCCTTGCCTTTCTTTTTCGAGTTTCCTTTACTCTTGCCATTCTTACAGTCCTTAGAACGGTATCCATTCTTGTTGCAATTAAAACACTTGCTTTTAAACTCCATGGCGTTCGTAGAGTTTCCTTAACTAAAGCCTTCCCCACAGTGCTTCCTCTTTTTGTTTGGCCCATTTTCCACTGTGTGTGCCTTAGCCTCCATAGAAGATCCTCTCTACTTAGACCTACGATCATCCTCCTCAATCTTAATTGCACAATCATATCTTCAAGTCCCATATCTTTGCGTTTGTGCTTGAGATAATTCTTGAATTCTTTCCAATATGGCAGTAATTTCTCAATTACAGTAGCTACTTGGAATGATTCACTCAACACTATTTTTTCTACAGGAATTTCATGAAGATACCCGTAGCGCTTGGACTTGACTGATAACATTTTTGGAGTCTACCATTTTTGTAGTCAAGAAATCGACCGACAATGAATTTCCTCATTCCAGCATCCTAGTCTTGTATTTCTTGTCCAATGACTCTCATAAAGCCTTGTCAGTCTTTATTGGACTGTACAGTATACACATTGTAGAGTGCATGCATCCAACCCATTGAGGATATGATTTTTGTAGATGTAATCTGCATGGTGCCAGGCTTCAACAACAGTTGTTTCTTCCTTGAAAGTCCCTAGTTTAGGAGCATCTTCCTTCAAGAATTTAGCCAAGTTCAATGTTGTCAGATAAAACAACATTGTATGTTGCCACCTTTTAAAATTAGTTCCTTTGAACTTCTTAGGCTTCTCTCCATCGTGAGTAGTAGTTGCAACAAGTAAAGAAGATGTTACAGGGAGAAAATGCACTACAGTTCTAGTCACTGTGTTCTCGTTTTTGTTATTTGAGGCACTCATTGAAGATAGAAAAATTCAGATAAAAAAGATAATATACTAACAACAGGCAACATAAATATATGAACAAACTGAGTAGAAAATGTGGGTACAGATATTATATATTACCAACAATTCAACAAAATAAAACTTTAATTGAGCAATATAATATGACAATGATTTAGATGGCATAGTTAAAAGATGATAAGTAGCCAAGCATTTCAAGAATTAAAAACAAAGTTCTAGTAAAAGACAGAAAAATTTGCAAAAAGTAATTTAATGAATAGAATCCAGTAAACCAAATACTTCAAATTTAATATAGCAATAAACACAAAAGTTAAATCGTCTCAAAATTGTCGGAAAAATGTTGGATATGGCTTGAATTACCAATTGACTACCAAACACGATTTACCAATGCGGAGACTTCCTGGAGACGTGAGAGCGTTTGTGAGTATAAGATTATGGTTGAGGGAGGTTTGAAGTCAAAGAAGAACAGAGGAACATTTTTCGGTGAATTACTGCGGCATAGGACCGCTGGGTAAGCAAAGGCACAGGCAACGGTACCAAGCAGTGGTAAAACCCCCAGGTTTTACGCTGCGTAGGATCGCTACATAGGCAAGTGCCTAGGCAACGGTAATAAGCAAAAGTTGACGAGGATGAAGCGCGTGCGTCACGATTTTCTGAGTGATCAAGTTCAACACGATTTAGGAAGCAGGTTGCAACTTGAGTCGTAGTTAATCACAAGCACGCGTTGAATCAGGAAATATGTTGCTTCTGGAAGTTCGAATAGGAAAAGGATTTCTACTTTGAAGAAGACTTGTCATAGATAGGAAATAGTATTTATGTGGAACAAGTAATTCTTGTACGTATAGGAATAGGATTTCCTTTTAGCCTAAACTCCCTGTAATTCATATAAATAGACCATAATAACTAGGTTATTTGTGGTGGAGAAAAATAGCAAATACTAGAGAGATCTCAAAGTGAGCATTGGGTGTAATTGGGTTTGAGTATTATTTAGAGAGAGATCCTGAGTGTGTGGTTGTAATAATTTACTACATATTGGAACTTTCTCTTGTTGTCCTGATAGCCGTGGTTTTTTCCCTGATTTGGGTTTCCACGTAAATTCTTGTGTTGTGTGATTGGATTTAGATTTATTTCTCTTTATCTATCTTTTCTTTGTTATTGTGCTTGTTTTGTGTTCTATCCGGCAATGCTTTCGCGCGTATAGTGAAAAGGTTTGTTCACTAACAATTGGTATCAGAGCCCCGGTTGCTTGATAGTGGTCTTAACAAACTTTATGGCAAGGATGATGAGATTCAATATTGAGAAGTTCGACGGAAAGATGAACTTTGGCTTGTGGCAAGTTCAAGTCAAAGATATATTAATCTAATACGGTTTACACAAGGCGTTGAAGGGCAAGTCAACCCCTGCGAACCCTGAAGGCTCTGGAGATTCTAGTAAAGAAACGGCTAGTACTAGTTCTGTGAAGCAAAAGATGAGCGATAATGATTGGGAGGATTTGGATGAAAGAGCTGCAAGCGCGATACGATTGTGCCTAGCCAAGAATGTTCTTGTAAATATTCATGGAACATATTCAGCTAAAGAACTTTGGGAGAGGCTTGAAGAATTGTATCAAGCAAATAGCGTATGCAACTGGTTCTACCTGAAGGAGCAGTTTCACATGCTGCAGATGACTGAAGGTACGAAAATTTCTGATCATCTAGGAGTGCTCAATGGAATAGTTTCAGAATTAGAGTCGATTGGAGTAAAGATTGATGAAGAAGACAAAGGTCTTAGACTCATTTGGTCTCTTCCATCATCCTATGCGCACATGAAGCCAATCTTGATGCATGGGAGTTCAACCATATGTTTTGGAGATGTAGCAAACAAACTTATCTCTAAGGAACGAAGACTAAAGAGTGAAAGTAAATCTTCTGATAACTCTATTCTTTTGGTTGACAGGAAAAAGGGGAACTCCAAATAGAAAGGCACTTGTTGGGGATGTGGACAGTCTGGACACATCAGGAAAGATTGCAGAAATAAGAAGACAAGTGTGGCTAAGGGCTCCAAAGAAGGTGATCCGGCAATCGCCTCTCTTGAGTATGATGACTACAGCAATGCTCTCTAAAGGGGCATAAACATCCTCATGGCATGACCGCTAGTTGCCGTGAATAGGATGTAGCTGATAGCGGGTCCACAATTGCGCATGGGCATTGGTTAGGAAGTGATGCAAGGTGTGTGGTGGACAAGGATGTCGATGGCTGAGCGAACTCCTTAGGAACCTAACGTGAGGAGTTACACCACAATTTTCAGCAAGGTAAATTTCGACATGTGCTGGTGAAATCTTGGGATGGTTGTTTCCTAAGTGTTTATACCTAGTGGTGGGTATGTTTGATTCTTGGTGATGAGAATCGTAGCTGACGACAAGTTTTGGGAATTCTCGCCATAAGAGAGGATTGTTGGATATGGCTTGAATTACCAATTGACTACCAAACACGATTTACCAATGCGGAGACTTTCTGGAGACATGAGAGCGTTTGGGAGTATGAGATTATGGTTAAGGGAGGTTTGAAGTCAAAGAAGAATAGAGGATCATTTTTCGGTGAATTACCGTGGCATAGGATCGTTGGGTAAGCAAAGGCACAGACAGCGGTAAAACCCCCAGGTTTTACACTGCGTAGGACCGCTACATAGGCAAGTGCCTAGGCAGCGGTAACAAGTAGAAGTTGACGAGGATGAAGCGCGTGGGTCACAGTTTTCTGAGTGATCAAGTTCAACACGGTTTAGGAAGCAGGTGGCCAACTGCAACTTGAGTCGTAGTTAATCATAAGCACGCGTTGAATCAGGAAATATTCATGGAAGAGGAAATATGTTGCTTCTGGAAGTTCGAATAGGAAAAGGATTTCTACTTTGAAGAAGACTTGTCATAAATAGGAAATAGTATTTATGTGGAACAAGTAATTCTTGTACGTATATGAATAGGATTTCCTTTTAGCCTAAACTCCCTGTAATTCATATAAATAGACCATAATAACTAGGTTATTTGCGGTGGAGAAAAATAACAAATACTAGAGAGATCTTAAAGTGAGCATTGGGTGTAATTGGGTTTGGGTATTATTTAGAGAGAGATCATGAGTGTGTGGTTGTAACAATTTACTACATATTGGAACTTTCTCTTGTCGTCCTAACAGCCGTGGTTTTTTCCCTGATTTGGGTTTCCACGTAAATTCTTGTGTTGTGTGATTGGATTTAGATTTATTTCTCTTCATCTATCTTTTCTTTGTTATTGTGTTTGTTTTGTGTTCTATCCGGCAACGCTTCCGCGCGTATAGTGAAAAGGTTTGTTCGCTAACAAAAAATTAGGTGTAAATTGATGTAAAAATAAATTGAAAATAAAATTAAGAAGACGTGCAAAGTAGTTTATAGAAAAACCATCACAAATTTAGGTGTAAATTGATGTATAAATAAATTGAAAATAAAATTAAGAAGACGTGCAAAGTAGTTTATAGAAAAACCATAACAAATTCTATAGTAGTTTTGTTTTAAGTTGAGGCTAGTGTTCAACACTATGTATTTAAGATAATTTACATCCGTCCACCGGTAGACCTGACGCCGGTTCCAATTCCTATTCGGTTTTGATTTGAAACCAGCGGTTCCGGTTTCGGTTCCAGTCTAAACCGTTTTTTTAACAAAAAAATAACATTTTATTTTTTAAAAAAGAATGTTAGAAAGGACATTGTAAAGTATTAGACCGTGGCCCATAACCCTTGTCCAAGTAAATATATTTTACTATGCATTTCTCTCCTTTTTATAGAGGTTAGGCCTCTCTCCACTCTTTTATTTATCCGATGTTGAATGTGGGATTTTCTTATCCTTTCTATTTTAGTTGTTTTGTTTTTCTTTGTTGTTAATTCTATCATAGTATTTTCCTTTTCTTGAAATGTGAGAGGAATATTCTAGCTTAAAACTTTATGTTTCTATTATTTAACCGTATAATGTATTTTATTTATATTTATAAAACCACGTCTATTTTTATGTTTTAACCCAAGAAATAAGGGTTTCAAATTCTAGGCTTTGATCAGTGATTTCTTTAAATTCGTTTAAAAAAAAAGCATAGGGTATCTCTCACGCAAGTCTCAAGCCATACTTTTTATTTCCCTTTGTAGTGCATATGAATATATGACCTATGTATTCTCACAAAATTCCTAATCCCACCCAAATTTACATGAAAGCAACTCTCTCTCTCTCTCTCTCTCTCTCTCTCTCTCTCTCTCTCTCTCTCTCTCTCTCTCTCTCTCTCTCTCTCTCTATATATATATATATATTGAATAATAATTTACTAATAACAGATTATTATGTTACACGTGGTCAGGATCGAAGCCAGGATTTTTACTTTGGGGGGCCAAGACAAAGACAAATATTCAAGTTGATGGAAGACAAAAATATTTAAAAAAATCAAATGTAATAATGTATACTCTCATATGTAAATTGTAATAGTACAACAAATAAATTAATAAATAAATAGACATAGCCGGATGATGAATCAAAATGGAACCCGACGCTCTTTTAAATTTATAAAATCATCTATAATCAAATATATACTAAGTTGCTATGTGATTTCCCTTTTAAATACATGATCAAAGAGTTTGTAAGAAATTTATCTTCCATCTTGTTACAAAACCTAATTTTGACAATATGCATAGCTAGAAACAACATCTAAATAATTGCAGTTGAAAACGTTTAAATAACAAACTATATAATAAATGTAGCAAATTCATATTAATAATCTAAAGTATTTATTATTTTTGTAATTTAGTACCTGAAATTATTCGGATAGAGAATACAAAGAATTTAGTTACAACAGTAGGAATAAAATTGCCTAATGAAAAACATAAATTTTTTTATTAATTTACGATTCCCAACCTAAAATCTTAAAGAGTGATAAAGATAATGTGAAAGGTCAAATTGAATAATTATTGATAAACAAACTATTTAGAATAAAAAATTGTATCGACATAAAATAAGTATTTTAATGAAATTTCTTTTTCTTTTTCTTTTTTTCATTGGAAATTAAAATTAATGAAGGAAAATAGATTAATTATATCTCCTAATTTCATGGACAATAAAATAGGAAAGTTATTTAATAATTAATTTATACTAATAATATCATAATTAATTTATACTAATAACATACTGTAATATCAAAATTTATGTATAATAAGAGTAATGCTACATTGCCCAAATTTGGTGCTCAAATGATATGGCAACAATGTAGACCATTTATTTAAATCATGTTGCCATATCATTTGGGCACCAAATTTGGACAATGTAGCATTACTCGTATAATAAATACATGTAGCAATATCATTGATCCCCACCCCCCACCCCCCACCCCCCATAATTTCGCCCCTGCGTGTGGTCCATGCATATTTGCACAATTGTTTTTTTATTTTTTATTTTAATTTTTTTTATTACATAATGTGTTGATGAGGAAACCCCACAGGCACTGGTTAATTAAACTATTGATTCCAAATCTATGTTTTTTCCTCTATCTACTTTAGTTTTATCACTTAGTTTAACTTTTTTGCTGGGAGTCACTTAAATTAAATTAATCAGTCACAATATTTTAATTTATATATGGTTATTCATTCGTTGAGTCATCAAATCAAGATCTTTGCTTCTTCAAATGAAAGATGTCACACAGCCGAAACCTAAAGGTGTTGTATATGGTGAAATAACAACCTCTATGTGTAAACTGTTAATTGTATAGCCCTCGTTCTCAGTTATTTGATTTGATTAAACAATAAAGAAAAACAAAACAACTAGAATAGAAATGATAAGAAAATCCCACATCTCACAACGGATAAATAAGAGAAGTGAAGAGTGGCCTATATAAAAAGGAGGAGAATGCAAAGGAAAATATATCTACTTGGACAAGGGTTATAGACCATGGTTCAATACTCTTCAATGTTATTTCTCTTTTAAACATATTATTTTTATAAATAAAGTGTTATTTTTTTTAATAAATAAAACAGGAACCGTCGGTTCTCATCCGGTTCGAACTGAGTGATTCCTTCAAAATTGGAACCGAAACCGCCCTCATCCGGTTCCGGTTCCGGTTCTGGTTGTGTCTTTTCATTTCAAAAGACATTTCCCCTGTAACTTGGTGTCTATTTGAACAACCTTTTTGCATCTTTCATATCACACATTTCCAAATCTATTTCAATTTCATGTGGTTTTAATTATCGGGAACAATTTCTCATTCATACTAAATATGATTTTTCAAGCAAATAAATATTTTTAAATTAATTAAGTATTCATGGCTTTTAATACCATATTTCCAAGAATCCTCTGTTGGAAACAGACAATCAATCAATATACAGAGAATAGCAGAACCAAAAATAAAATAAAAATGTGATGTATATGAATATATATATAGAGAATATTTGCAAATTGTTTATATATATAAAATAATTAATAAACTGACTTGGTAATCTGGAGATAGAGGTTTGCAGTGATTTGCAATGTCCTAAGACAGAATTTCTCCCCTTCCGGTGCTTGAAGGACGAACGGAGACTGTCCCCAGGATTCAACTATCTATCTTCTGTGTTGAAGCACTCAACCCAAAAGTCTGGCAAACTACAGTGTTTTTTCTCTCTCAAATTTTGGAAGACAGATAGATAAAAAAGAAAGTTAGTAAGTAAGTAAGTGATTTTAAAGTAACTTGTTTTTGTATTTAAAGACATGAGATGTCTGTTTAGAACAAATACAATTTTTGAAAGAAAGTAACGTTTATTGAAAACAAAAAGTTACAACTCTTCCTGACAAACTTGAATTTTGAATTTAAAAAAATTATTTTTTAAAATACAAAAATAGATGTCCTTTGGGCCAAGGCCCTCCAAGGCCCCAGGCACCACCCGAAGGCATCTCAAGCCCAAGAGCCCATAGTCAATGTATCATCTATTTATAGGAGCTCCAACAAGCCTGGGTCCAAATCCAAGCATGTTGGCCATTCGATTTGTAGTAGTCTCATAATCACTTATATGTAAGAAAATGACTTTGTTTTTTGTCGATGTGGGATTGATGGTTTAAATCAAACCATTTCAACATCCCCCACACGAATGAATGCATATGACAATGTAGACAATTGAGAGAGTTTCTTAAAGAAAAGCTATTGCATTGGAAAAAATGGAGTTGGCAGCAAAAAAAAAAAAAAAAAAAAAAAAAAAAAAAAACATCTAATAAATTTGAATAACATTGAACATGTTATGAAAATATATAAGTGAATGTCCAATCTCACAATGTAACTTGTGATCCTTCACCCTCCCCAATTTATTCTCAATTTTATGGTGCCATTTTATTCTCAAGTTTATGGCTCCATTTATTCTCAATTTTATTGTTGGTGTCTTTTCAAATTTGTAACTACTACATTATGAGCCTATAAAAGGGAGGTCTCACCAGGTTGTAAACACCATTGAAAAGTGAATAAAATATCTTATTTATATGTTTTATATCTCTTGATTTCTTCCTGTGTTCTTGTGTTCTTACTATTAAGTTTATTTCACGTTATCAACACGACGTAGCTTTGATCAGGTAAATTTTCTTCTTTATTTATTCCCTTTTCACAAGGTATGAAAAATATATATGTTGTAATTTGTTATTAACTCACTGCAATAATATTCATTATTTTTACAATTATAAAATATCATGGATTTAACATGTATATTTTTACCCTTACATATTTTGTTATAGTATTTGACATATTTGTGTTTAGAAATTTCTAATAATCATTTTTGTGACCTAGCTAATTGAATATGTTGAACATCACAAAACTTAAATTTGCTGCTTTTGATATTTCCGGTGACAACTATCTATCATGGATTCTTGATGTTAAAACTCATCTTGATGCTAATAATTTGGGAGAAATGATTAAAGAAAAAAATGAAACATCTTCACAGTATCGTGCTAGAGCATTGATTTTCCTTCGGCACCATCACCATAAAGAATTGAAATATGAGTATCTTACTGTCAAAAATCCATTTGAGCTTTGGAGAAATTTAAAAGAGAGATTTATTCACCAGAAAATGGTGATACTTCCAAATGCTCGTTATGCCTGATGCATTTATGATTACAAGATTTCAAATCGGTTTGTGAGTATAACTCTTCATTATTTAAGATTGTCTCCCAATTGAAATTATGTGGAGAGACAATAACTGAACAAGACATGTTAGAAAAAACATTTTCTACTTTTCATGTCTCGAATTTGATCCTGTAGCAGTAATATCGAGAGCGTAGATTTACCAAATATTCTGAGTTTATTTCATGTCTTCTTGTGGCTGAGCAAAATAATGAGCTTTTGATTAAAAATCATTAATCTCGCCCAACTGAAACTGTAGTATTCCCAGAAGCGAATGCTAATTCATCAAATAATCGTGGCGGTTATCGTGGGCATGGGCGTGGTCATTATTAAGGCCGAGGGGGTCATAATAAGAAATCTAAACCAAACCACTAGAAGCAGAATAACAATGATGAAAAACAAGAAAAGGGGAAAGTTTTTCAAAACAAACCCTCTAAAAATCATGACAATGCTTGTTTTCGATGTGGAGTAAAAGGGCATTCGTCGCATACCTATCCTATGCCTAAACACCTTGTGGAACTTTATCAAGCATCATTGAAGGAAAAAGGAAAAGAGGTGGAAACAAATTTCATTGATCATGATGAGCCTGTTGACATAACTCACCTGGACGTTTCGGATTTCTTTGAGGACCCAAATGGAAATATTAATTACTCTAAAACATCCATACCAACCACAATTGCACATAATGGATAAAACAAAGATCAATACATATATATAGTCAAGAGTGAGGTTTCTGACGCGACTTTATTTGTGACGGGTTCACAAGATATGTGCGTGGTTGTCTTTCCGCAAGTGCACGGATCGTTACGATCGCGTAGCAGCAAGTACGGTTCGTTCCACAGGGAGATGGAATCAGTTAACTATTTCTAGCTCTAGAGTTTATGGAAGCAATGTAATGAATGTGATGTGGTGAGAATGGTGTGTGAGAGTTGTAAACTACCTAACTAACTAAAGTTATAAATGTAGCCGGGTGTCTTGACTATCTAATTAGTCTACTCCTAATTACGTTATTCTACTCCTAAAGGCAAGACACCCGAACTACGAAAACAATGATGGCTGGGAGATAAACAAGATATGAGACACACGTGGGATATCGGTTTACCAAACATAAGATGCAAATCATGTAGATTGTTGAACATGTGAATTCAATTAATCTAGTAAAGGGTTTGTTCTCTTGATTAGGGAATTACCGAAATCATGCCATCACTCTCCAAGTCGGAAGAGTGAGTGTATCTAGGTTTAGACTCATTAAGCATAAGAACATATGAACCAAAGCTAAAGTGACAAGTCATGCACACACAAGCTATTTCTATTCCATAGAGCTAATAGCCAAGATTATGCAAGGAATGGTTATTCAAGCACAATCTAAACTCTCAATCACTCTAATCATTCTAAACACATGCATAGTAAATCATATACCAACAAGCAAAAACAAATGAGATAAATGATTACAACTACTCCTAATCATTTAGTTAATCTACTCCTAATCTCATCCGTACATCATATCAATATATAATCATCCATACACATGAATATCATAATAAGAGATTAATCAATATACAACTAAGGAATGAATCAAAACCAATCAAATCAAAGAACAATACAAACATATATTAACAAAAGTGTTGGTTACAAATACTCCCAACACTTATGTGGATGACCCTTGCTTTCCACCATACTTTACAAATATTTACCTTTACTTTTATGCACACTAGTTTTATTAATCCTATTCTAATCATAGCTACCTCCAATCTCTGTGGACGACCCTTGCTTGCCATCATACTTGTGTTTTTCCAAACCTTTTGAGACATTGCTAGGTTTATAAATATTTTTGATGGATGATTTTAAATGACAAAAATCCTTTCGTCAAATGGCTCTGCTGCCGGGGATCAGTGTGTGTAGGAGTGGTTAGATTTGAAACAAATTTGAGGGGGGGGGGGGGAATAGATTTTTATCAAAATTTACCCAATTTTCATTATTAGTCAATTTTTTGAAAATACCCCTATCTAGTCAATTTAATAAATCAAGTGTAATAAGTGCGGAAATATAAAAGACACTAGATATTTACGTGGAAACCCTAATCCTGGGAAAAACCACAAGCTGATAAGTGAGCCACACTCGAACCTCGAATCCACTAATGGCAACCTAATCTTGGTATATAACTCACCATCACTACTTAATCCCGGTATAAGTGAACCTAGTCTAATTGCTTGTGGCCTAAGAAACATTAGCCATCAAGACTTAATTCTCAATGAAGAGAAAATATAGCCTATGTGAATATATAATGATATCCAAAGTGCAAATAGAGCTAGGGAACCCTATATGCTTATATATGATGATAACATGACAATTAATTTAATTCTAGATATCAAAAGCTAAATGACATGTCATGAAGCTTAGGTAAACATAGATTAAGCAATCATGTGAAGCTATCACAATACAACACTCAATCAAATCAACACAACAATCACTATGAAATTCCCGTAAGCAATAGTGTATAATATACCTAGAAGGAGGGGGGGGGGGGGGGGGGGGGTGGAGGTGAATAGGTATATGCCCAAATTCTTTCAATATTCAAAATATAAGGATAACAAGAATGAAATGTACACTTGATATGATTTAACAATTGTATAGAATGAATCAATACATGTGAACATTAATATACAAAAGATACAATCAATATATGAAATTGAAGATAATAAAAAGTAAAGCGAAACTGGACACTATAGTTTTTACGTGGTAAAACCTCAAAGAGGAAACATCCATAGGTTGATACAACTGTTAGGATTATGCTAAATAGCAAGAGTGTAATGTTGTACTTGACAATCTTTTCATATTAATAAAGTGATTTCTTTTTGTTAAAAAATCTTATATAGCATTTATTATTATAATTGTCAAAGTAAATAATCATAAGGTCAAAAGACTATGAGAAAAGAAGAATTGTTCGTACATCTGGATATGTATGAGGTAGACACAATTCTTTAGTTAGTCTTAAATAACGTTCACAACTTAAGTTAAAGGTTGGGCACCTTTATCTTGTTAAAGTTGTAGAATTCTTTTACTAGCATTTGAGTGGGATCAAATGTGTTGTGATGAGTCTAAAATCATCGAAGGGTCTTCGAGTAAAAGAATCTAGTGCACTGGGTGCATTGAACCGGATCATAATGAAATACTTTTTCTAGAACCGTCAATAGATAAAAGTCTTTTCATTATCAGGACAATCGGAGAGCTTATCTTAATCCTGAGATAAATGATGGACTTATGGTTGCAAGTGTTATCATTTGAGCTATCAATGAGTACGATTATATAGCATAGTCTATCCTCGATAGTTTGGTGGTATTCATTTGTTAATCGATAGAGGACTTCATTTATAGATATGGACATCGTGGCTCCATTTATTAAATGTGAGTAGAATATCATCATATGGATGCTTTGTGGTTTTGGATATGAAATCTTAACGTTGAGTTTTTAATAGTGTCTATTGAAAGATGACTTCTGGACAAGTCATAATATATATCCAAGTTCAAAGTGTGGTAATATGAGTTATGGTAACTTGGAGAGCTATAGGCGGTCTATGAGCTCTTGGCGATTATTGATATTCTTCACGAGGATTCACTATCTCCCATATGATTGTCTAGGGTATGAATGAGTATTGTTAACTTATTCCATCTTTATTTAAGAGTGCAATTTTAGTTCTTTAGTGGAATGAACTAAAATTAATAGATTGAACCTAAGTGAATCATTTGTTGATTGTGATTGGGTTATGTCTATTGGAGCTTAAATTTAGATAGGCCCGCCAAGATCCTCAATCCGCACGGACTTGCATGAATCACTTGATATATTCTACCGGACTATTTGTGGGTCCATTTAGAATTGTATTTAATATATTAAGAATATAATTTGCACATTATTTATTTAATGGGCTGTTTAATTATATTAATATATTAATGAAAGGCATGTGGGCTTGTTTCTTTTAGTAAGAATGGGTCTAGTTCACATGTGAGCTTTTTTATTAAAGTCCAAATTGATTAAATAAAATAAGAAAACAATATGTAGGCCCAAGTTCTAGTCATGGGCGGCAATGGCTAATTTTTAGCCCATTATATTGTTTTATTTTATTATTTAATTAAATGGAAATTAATTAATATGTTAATTAATTATTTAATTAAAAATCAAATCTTTTTCTGATTAGGAAATATGTTTCCTAGTAGTATACTACTATTAGTATTATACTAAATATAAAAGACTTTATTTGTTTAGTCAAATAAGGAAGTCTTTTATATAGTCACAAATACACTGAAGTGTTGGATTAGGGTTAGAATTCGGAACCATAGTTTTTGGGAAAGAATTCGGAACCGTAGTTTCGGGAAAGAATTCGGAACCATTGTTTTTGTAACTATGGATCCAGCCACCATAGTTTTGTAACTTTGGAATCGGCAACCCTAAGGTCTTGGAATTGAGAGATTTTTCTTTTGCTAGAGAAAAATAAAATCCAACTCTTAGATTAGTGTGAAATTCGGCCAAGAGAGATTGTGAGAAGAATTGTTCTTATTTCGATAGTGCACTAGTGATCTTTACATCAAGAGGTCTTGTGCACAATTTCGAATAAGGCTCACGCGAGTTTCAATCTAACGATCGTGAATTCAAAAGTGACCAGGACATTCTTAACAATATATTGGAATTTTTGTGACTAACAGAAACCAGAAAAGTTTTGTTGTCCATTCTCAGGTATACAATTCAAAGAGAAGAGAGACCACGCTCCTAGGTGATTCACGTTCGTGATCCGATTAGAAGATCTTGCGGATTACAATCGATGCATAGTCAATCGGATCACGCGACAAAGGTACGATATCTTTTAATGTATATGTTTATTAATTAAAGGGTTAAGGTTCAATATGGAAAAAAATTTTAAAATATACTAAACTCTTTTTAGTCTCGCTTTCGCTGCGTGCACATATTTTTTTCCCTACAACAATAACCACCGGCAAAGCAAATCCACTATATGAAAAGGACTTACACACTCAAGGCTATCAACACAATGATATCCACCCTAAGTTATCACCTCATAATCTAGTCTCGGGCTAGTGAACCACTTAGCTTACTCCCTATCCAAGATGTGTCCTACACCTCTAGGAATCAACTTCCTATCCAAGGCTCACAAGCCTTTAGGAAGATTTCCTTGCTTAGCAATCTAGATCACAAAGATCCTAGTCAAGCTTCCCTAGCTAAACTATCCGGAGTACCAAACTTCTTGCTAAGACTTTTGCTTGGCTATCCAAAACACATTCCTAGCCAAGTCTTCTTGCTCAAATTAAAGCTTCACTCACTTTAACAAGAGACTTCAACCTTTCCACAAGGTAATAATCTAGGTGATGCAAATGATACAAATCACAATCAAATAAAGCAAGATGATCAATCAAGCTCTATGAACATGCTTAAAGATATTTTAGGATATGTTTTCAACAAACAATCATAAATAAACCTAGAAATCAAAGCATGTGAATCAATAAGAACAAGTCAAGAATATTCAATATATCACACAAAAATTCTTTGTTCTTAGATTATGAAATTAAACCTAGAAAATATTAGGAGGCACATCATATATATCATTTCTAGAATCAATTTCAAGATTAATCAAGATTAGCAAAATATGTTCAAATGAGATCACAAGGCTAAAACTCAACAATCAATCAATCATACAAACCTAGAATGTGAACTAATATCATTGTTTCCACATTTCATCAATGAAATAAGAAGATTAAAAGAGATGATCAAAAGTGAAAGTAAGTAGAAGATGTTTCACGCTCTCAGCGAAAACTCACAAAGTCACTTGGCTTTGAAAATGCTTAGGGTTTGTAGCTCTCATCAAGACCAACATTTTTGGCTCTTGAATCAAGTGATTCAGAGTTGAAATGAGAAATTTATGATTGAAACAAGATACCAAAAATCATGAAGAAATTCTACACATCTTTCTTTTTTAATTTTCTTCAAGTTATGTTTGGAGGGAAAGAGGAGAGTATTTGAAAGAATTCAAGAGATGGAAAAATGGACCCACTAGCTGCAGCCACGTCACCATCCACGTGTGAGGCATGTGTGGCACATGTGGGCAAAGGAGGACTCTGGCCGTGTGCCACACGTGGCCTCCAAGCTTGGCCGTTGGCCTTACTTGCTCCCCTCGCGCTCTACTCGCGTTCTTTAGCCGTACCTGGGCCTCCGAACTTTGATTTCTAATCTGTCTTCGGATTATGAATCCTGACTTCCTTATGCACAACGATGACTACAAAATTTTGACAAAAGGTTGAGAATTCATCTCAGAAAACGACGACAAAAACAACTCAACGAATGAGAATGCAAAATAGCGTAGCTACATAGTTTGGACTCGAAATCTAATGAATGAGTAACCGAAATGACCGGGACTCAATAAGGAATCATAAGAGATCATGTTCAAGTCCAAAATACAAGAAACACAAATAAATAAATACAAACAAATAAACACAATGTCACACAAGCATGCCATATCCAGGCGATAGTCATAAAACATACAATTCTACAATGTTTGTCAATATAGGAATAATGAATGTGCATACTTAAATAAGTATGAATGTGTTATACCAAATGTTTGAACTATGATGCAGGGACACACATGTATGAATTGTGAGTGTGTGCGCTTACGCCTTGCAAGAGGAAGAAGAATTTTGATACCTTAGCATCCAAGTAAGCGATTTTCCTCTTGAAGACGATATTTGCATGAGAAGTTGGTTTTATTCTTTGAAGCTTCTTTTCACCAAGAATCACCTAAGCAACTAACCATTACAAATAAAGAGTGTTCTGCAATGGAATTAAGCCAATATAAATCAAAAATCTTACAATCTCCCCATTTGGCTATTCCATGGCAAAACCCCATCCTCACCATACATTGTTCACTCCAATAAACTCAATGTTGATAGCATTCTCTCACCCTCACATTACAAAGAGATCCCTAGACTAAAAGATCTTCAAGTCTTCTTGAGTCTTCAAAAATCCCTTCTTTGAACTTCAAAGTACCAATGAGAAAAGAAGCAAACCAACAAGAGATCTTCTTCCAAAGAAGAATGGTAAGATATTATCACATAAACAAATAACAAAACTTCCCTCATCTTATACAAAAAAATGCATTATCTCAAGCGTATGGATGTTTTCACATAAAAGCTCTCCCTAAGATCCTTAACACAATAAGGTGAGAATTCTCCCCCTTAAGACAAAGTCTCCAATCAAGTACAAAGAGGTACAAAACTCAC
Source organism: Acer campestre (assembly GCA_954870605.1). Lineage (NCBI taxonomy): Eukaryota > Viridiplantae > Streptophyta > Magnoliopsida > Sapindales > Sapindaceae > Acer > Acer campestre. The sequence continues at coordinate 29,559,134 of OX940809.1, read as the reverse complement.
ACAATTAGAACATTTCTCCACACAAGGTGAGGTATACATATCTCCCCTATGTCAAACATGGATTCCTCCATAGTAAACATGGTGAGGTATACAATTTCTCCCCATTTTGTCAAGGAATAGACAAATGGCACAAGAGATAAAGAACAAGATATTAAGCAAACAAATCATATATTAAGCAAAGTTGAATAAACTAAAGCTCCCCCTTAACATATGCTCCACATATTATCATCAAGTAGATTTGTTCACAAGGGATTCATACATTCACACATTCAAGCAATAAGAGAAAATATCATCATTTTCCAAAGTCCAAGAGACAATCATAGATTTTCATTAATCTCTCAAAAATATTCTCACATTGCTAATGAATCTAGCACATAAGCAAAATATGTGTGTGTGTGTGTGAATGCTTCTCACATATATAGAAGGAGTAATTATGATATCAACATACAAACAATTTCCATGCAAACAATTTCCACACCTATCCAACTAAAGCGTTTCCAACAATATCAAACCGATATTCATTCGGGTTTTTGCTTTAAAAGAATAGATATCAACATGTGAGCGTGTGTGTGCATGTGGCTCGTTTACCCGTTTCTATTTGACAACCCAAGCTTTTCACAATTCTCAACTATACACCATTAAGCCTTTTATTTTTCATTTCTTTTAGGCTTAGAATCAAAGATTTTTTTTTTTAATGATTCTTTTCAACACTTTTTTGATTTTTCTAACAAAAACATATACACCTCATGGCGGCTTTCACTCATCACAGCGGCGTAGCCCTTTTCTGCATTGGGCGGCTGCACAACTAAGGTGTATAGCCCTTTCCATGAAGGTGCTCGTTGATTACTATGTAGTGCAAAAATAAAATGGATACATACCATAGATCATCTATCATGTACTAAGCAATAGGCTTCTAGATGAATCCATAATCTACATACTATCAACCACATATACTCAAAACTAAAACATGTAAGAGAAGCATTAGTGCACTTTTCAAAAAAAAGAATTTCAAGCTCAAGTGCATGATCTAGAAACAATAAAAGTTATTTGCTTAAGATCATTACTTCTCAAGTAAGTAGCTTTCAGAGATATTGATTTTCAATTTAAGTTTTACTTATCAAGCCACTCAACAATCACACAACAACATCAATCAACGCAAATCATGCTAATGGACATTCTAAGAGTTTTAAACCTCTCTTTGTCCAAGGGCTTGGTGAACAAGTCCGCTAATGTAGTAAAATCTGTATTCAATTTACTAAGAAATTTCGTTCACTAGGATCGACGATTCTATCAGTCAAAGCCAATTAATCTAGCAAGTATTTACTCTAAATGCGAAAAACTAAATTGCATAATGCTTTGCTTTGGAAATCTGATGAATTCTAATATTAACCTAAATTATGAGAATCTAAACTAGAGACTAAAATCAAATCACACAAGGGATGAATAGATGGAGGGAAATACTAGGGAATCGATGCACCTTTCGTAGACACTTAATGCTCTCTATTAATCTCAATAAACACTTCAATCTAGTTTAAGGCTTGTTTTGATGATAAACAATTAAGAACGAATCTCCTTCCCACCACTCGCACAAAGGCCATGTGTCAAGTGACGGTAAGGAATCCTTTAGAACAAAACTCTAAGCCAAATCAATGCAATAAGGCCATGCAAACATTAATTTTCAAGTCTATTAAGCTTATGATTATGGTTTAAATGGAAAAAACCATTCACATCTAAACCCTAATCTCGTAGATAAACTAAATCACAAACCCATATCAATTGAGGCCACAAAATAATATGAATAAGTAATGTAAAGCAATTAATTCAATAGACAAGACTAAATCCCAATTGATTAACAAAAGATAGACTAATTGATTACATAGAGTTGTCCAAAATTGGTTACATCAATCCCCTAATAAAGGTTTAGTTACACTTCAATGGAGAAGATAAAAACATAAAAGAGTTGTAGAGAAAACCCATATTTATCTTGATAGCTTCTTGGCTGAAAATCTCCTTCTTCGTGCCTTTAAGAATCCTCCAAGGATGGATGGAATTAAATGAAAGAATCAATGGAATGAATGAATGTGAAAGAATGGTGTTTTTGGGTCTAATCCCCTTGTGTGGCTCTCTCTCAAAAATAAGACATCAATTATATATATATTCCTCTAAAATATAGGTCACTTGTTGTCCCAAACAAACCAGGTTTGCTGCCTAGGTCGCTCCCTAGACAATTGCCTCCGTAGCTACACAAGAAGCGAAATTCTTCTACACATTTCCACTGCTTAGGTCGCTTCCTAGGCACTCGTGCATGAACAGCTGTCTAGGCAACGGTTTGGGCCATGGTGGACTTTTCAGCACTGACCTTCGGTTACTAAATCAACTATAATTTCTTCTACGAATATCGGAATTGCGATCCGAAAAGTGCACTGAAAACTAGATTCCGGGGATTTTAATCCATGGGTGGTTCTGTCGAAACTGAGAGATATAGGCCCCGCAACATTGAAGTTCTGCACTAGCCAAAACTCAACTTTCCATGGTTTCTTCCAATTTGCTCATTTTCTCCATCTTTTGATTCATTTTCTTCCAAAATAAGATTCAACACCACTTTTATGGAAGGAGACCTACACATGCTCAACAAACACATTAAACCACCTAATTCACTTGAGAACAAAGCACAAATAATAGGAAATAGGAGCCTTAAACATGTATAGAAATGGACTGATCATCCACAAGTTGATTTTTAGTAGGCATATACTCTATAGTAATAATAGAATGTTCAATAAGATCTCTAATGAAATGATGCCTAATATCAATGTGCTTTGTGCGGGAGTGTTGAATCGGGTTTTTAGAGATGTTAATGGCACTTAAGTTATCATAATAAAGTGTCATTTTTCCTTGTTCTATCTCATAATCCTTAAGAATTTGTTTCATCCAAAGTAATTGTGTGTATGCACATCCGGCCACAATGTACTCGGCTTCGGAAGAAGAGAGGGAAACATAATTTTGTTTCTTACTAGACCAAGAAACCAAGTTATTCCTAGCATAAAAGCAATCGCTGGATGTGCTTTTACTATCATCTATGTTTTCCGCCCAATCGGCATCACAATAGCCTACAAGGATATCATTAGTATCAAATGAATAAAATAGACCAAGACTATGAGTTCCTTTGATGTACCTAATGATCCTCTTTACGGCTTTTAAGTGAGATTCCTTAGGATTGGCTTGAAATCTAGCACACAAGCCTACACTAAAGCAAATATCCGGTTTACAAGTCGTTAGGTAAAGTAGACTACCTATCATGCTTCTATAAAGGCTTTGGTCAACACTTTTCCCCTTTTCATCTTTGTCAAGTTTAAGAGTAGTACACATGGGAGTATCAAAATCTTTTCCATTTTCTAGGCCAAACCTCTTAACAAGGTTTTTATCATATTTAGATTGATTCAACATTATGCTCATGCTAGTTTACTTTACTTGCATTCCTAAAAAGTAATTTAACTCCCCCACCATTCTCATTTCAAATTCACTTGACATCACACTTACAAATTCATCAACCTTGGTTTTATTAGTAGACCCAAAAACAATACCATCAACATATATTTGTACAACAAAAATATCATGATCATGATGTTTGATAAACAATGTTCTATCAATGCCACCTCTCCTATAATGATTGTCAATAAGGTATTGAGTCAACCTATCATACCAAGCTCTTGGAGCTTGTTTAAGGCCATAGAGGGCATTTTTCAATTTAAACACATGATTAGGAGAGTGTGGGTCTACAAAACCCTTAGGTTGTTCAACACACACTTCTTCTTGAAGGTATCCATTGAGAAAAGCACTTTTGACATCCATTTGAAATAATTTGAACTTTTTAATGCAAGCAATGGACAACAAAAGTCTAATGGACTCGAGACGAGCAACAGGTGAAAATGTCTCATCAAAGTCTACACCCTCAACTTGAGTGTAACCTTAAGCCACTAGTCTTGCTTTATTCCTCACAATCTTGCCACTTTCATCGGTCTTATTCCTAAAAACCCATTTTGTGCCAATTACATTTATGTCTGTAGGTCTAGGAACTAAGGACCACACTTCATTCCTCTCAAATTGATTACGTTCATCTTGCATAGCCCTAACCCAATATTCATCAACAATTACTTCATTAATATTTTTGGGTTCAATTTGAGAAGTGTAGCAATCATATGAATTTTTTTTAGCTATTTGATTTCTAGTTATAACCCCTTCATTCAAGTCACCTATGATGTCATCTTGATAGTGTAAGTTTCGAAGTCTAGGATGAGGAGAATTTTCAACAACTTGGTCATTTTGTTGATTATTGTTACCGAAAAATCGTCACTGGGGTGAAGTTCCAAATAACAACTTTAAGGGGACCAAGATCAAAGATTGATCCTGGTCGGAGGGGTATCACGTAGTTCGATACCAACTATGTCCTCAATAACACATGTACGATTTTGATCAAAATACAATAAACAAAATAGACTCTTTATTGATTGTCACTTTGCATGATTAACCGTAAAGTATGGAGATTCAGTGAGCAATGGAGATGGTGGTGGTGAACTCGTACGTGTTGATAAGTAGAACTGAGTGTAGGGTATCTGAAGATGATTTTTTTTTTCGATCTTTTTTCTGGTGTATAACACGTTGTATATATAGGTCCCGTTATTTGCCATGCATTCTTATAGTTTCGGTCTAGGGTTTGGCAATTGCTGGACCTCCCCCTTTGTAGGAGACAATCTTGGAGTTTTCATCAAAATCCAATCTCTCCTTCCTAATAGGAAACGATCTCATATGAACTTTCAGTATCGAGTCTTTCCTTCCTAAGAGGATTCTAATAGAGTTGACTTGTTAAAATAAATCCTTTCAGTTGGCGGGAAGGAATACACCTTTTATGTTTTAACTGAATGGTGTCGTTTTAATAAGTCTTCATGGAGCTTTTAATTCTGGCATGAGAGTCTTGCTCTCTGATAATTTCTTTGTCTGGTATTTTCCTGCTTAGCGTACTGATTCTATCGGGAGGTATGGACTCTTAAGTATCCCGCTGTTACTTGAGGGTCGAGATAAGGGGAGACTGTAGCGGGGTATCTCGCTTATGGAGTAGGGAGATATCTGGATGGTACAGTAGCGGGATGCTTGGTGGAACTCTGTGTCGGGGTGCTCATCGAACTTACGAATAGCTTGGCTTGGGGCCATGCCTGTGAATTGGGAGGCTGCATGTTAAACTGCGAATCGGGGTACCTCGGGGTCTATGAGAAGCTAGGAAATGGCCAGGCTGGATCCTGTCGGAGGGGGTATGCACTCAGATCAGTTGGGATCCCTCCCTTTTCGGGATAGCCGAATGGTGTCTGGATTCCCATATCTTCCTTTTATCGAGGTGAAAAATTTTTCTTTGGTCCTCCGCCAATTTTGGTGGTTAACAATTATCATTTAAAGCATTTTTTAATCCTTGACTTTGAACTTCAACACAACTATCTTTTTCATCATCTTGACCAGATTCACTACTAGCCACATCAATAGGTGCAATAGTGTCATTAACAAGGTTTTCATTAGGTTCATTGACACTATTATCATCACATAAATTAAGCATGCTAAGGTCATCTATCTTAACATTGATAGATTCCATAATAGTCTTAGTGGTCAAGTTGAACACTCTATATGCACGACTACTAATAGCATACCAAGAAAGAGACCAACATCACTTTTAGCATCAAATTTACCCAAGTGATCTCTATCATTCAAAATGTAACACTTACTCCCAAAAGTGTGGAAGTAACCAACATTGGGTTTCTTGCCCTTCCATAGCTCATAGAACGTTTGTTTTGTGCCGTGCCTTCTAAATACTCTATTAGACACATAACAAGCGATATTGACCGCTTCGGCCCATAGGTTTCTATGGACTTTCTTGCTATTGAGCATGACCTTAGGCATCTCTTGCAAGACACAGTTTTTCCTCTCAATAACTTCATTTTGTTAAGGAGTTCTAGATGTCGAGAACTCATGAGAAATCCCTAAATCGTCACAAAACTCACTAAATTTGGCATTTTCAAATTTCTTCCCATGATCACTCCTAATGCGACATATTTTCTTGATATCAAGACCTTTTTCATTTTGAACTTAATTACAAATATTTTTAAAGTAATCAAAAGCCTCGGTCTTGTTTCTAAGAAAATAAACCAAAGTAAACCTAGAGAAGTCATCAACGCATACAAAAATGTACTTTTTGCCATTGATGATCTCAGTTTGAATTGGGCCTATTAGGTCCATGTGCATAAGCTCTAAAGGTCTCTTGGTAGCAATATAAGTGTTCTTTTTGTAAGGCATTTGGTTTGTTTACCTAATTGGCAAGGTTCACAAACAATCTCTAGCTTTTTACCAAGATTTGGAAGACCTCTAACAATGCCATGTTTTTCAAGCCTTTTTAAGTCTTTAAAATTCATGTGGCCCAAACGTTGATGCCACAAATCAAGCTTGTTGCACTCATGTGCCATGTTGCAAGTTAGAGGATCTTTCTTAAGACAATAGCAATTATCTATAGACCTTTTGACTCTTAGGACAACATTGCCTTTTTTATTAATTATAGTGCACACATCTTTGTTAAAGCTAGTTTCCTTAAAGATTTCACACAAATGAGTGATGCTTATTAAGTTAGCTTGTAACCCATTAACATACAAAGTACTTTGAAGTTTCGGCAATCCGGGGATACATATAGTTCCCTTGCCTAGAACTTGCTTTTTGGTGAAATCACCAAAATTGACCCATCCTCCATCCTTTAACACAAGATTCTTAAAGAACTCTTTGTTCCCTGTCATGTTCCTAGAGAAACCGCTATCTAGGTACCAAAAGTAGGAGGAGTTGGCACGTAAAGCATATTGTGCAACTAGATATTTAGGTGTGTCTTTTCTAACCCACACGCTATTCACAATATGCCTCTCACTCTTACCACTATCATGTTTTGACTCAATGTTAGAATTTTTAACATGCACCTTGACCTCATTGATCACATTTTTAAAAATATCAAACAAAGCATCATCAACTTGCTTATGCATAGTAGAGTGAGGCACAACACAAGATTTAGCAAGCAAGTCATCAACAAGATTCTTCACAATATATTTTTCCAAGGTCTTCCTAGGTCTAGTACTAAATCCATACATGGATGATTTCCTAGGACCATTCAAAGATATATCATGAAAAGCATTATCAAATTTGCATTTCCGAATATATTCAAATCACTTAGGTCAAATATGTCCTATCATATTACAATGATGACAAATTGGTATGAATTTGAGAAATTTACCATTTGCATTTGCTTTCAAAGCATTTGGTCTTCTCACAATTTTACCTCTTTGAAGTACAACCCTTGATGCTCCAACTTTTGCCTTTGAGGTTGATGCTTTTTGAATTTGATCTTGTTGTGATCTTTCATTTGAGATTCTTGTTGATGTAGAGGCACCTCCGGTAGCTTTCATTGCTTTACCTTGAGAGAGAGTACCTACATTTGATTCAAAACTTGCTTTGACAGAAATAGATTTGTTAGATGAAGGAGTCTCCTTCTCATTTATATAACACAAACCTCTTTTGTCACATGGATGCTTTGAGACAAATTGTAAGGTCTCATTTATTGATTGGCTTATTTCGTGGACAAACGACATTCGGGGTTGTTGTAAGGGTAGCTTAGGCTCTCAAGACCTCAAGAGGAGAAGCACCAAAGGTAAATTTCTTAGTGCTTGCTTTGCTTTGAAGAGATATAGTTGCACACACACACATTCCATGCATATCCATACCTTGTGTATATTGTGTGTTTTTATATGTGTGCATTCATGTTTTTTTTTAAACATCTCTTCTTGCATATTTTATTGATTGCATCTTAGGATTAAAATGCCATGACATGTTAGGCATTAGGATGCATTCACATCCCACACTTGCACTTCATGTTTGTTAGTCTTAAGTGTGGTGTAATTCGTTTCCGTTTGTGTGACCGGAAACGTCCGTGCTTGCACGATGGTGTGCTTGTCTAAGCACAATTGTTGACCATTTGAGAAGGTCATATTCTTCTCTTGGATAAGTGTTAGATTTGGTTTGGTTGTTTGGAGTACTATGTCTAGTTTCAAAAGATTGAATTTCAATGATTTAAATGATTTTCAAAACTGACTTTTGTATGGTCTTGTGACTATATCTTTTTATACAAAGCTTTAAAATGAGTTTTGAAAATTTTTGTACAAACTAGACATTCATACCTTTCCAATGGTATATTATTCATTATATTTTATGACCGTTTGGATTGGTTTTGAAATCTCCAAAGTGACCACCAAAACAGGGCAACTCTGTTGTTGTCCATTTCTGACCTTTGATCACTCCATTGACCATAACTCTTTCTATGGACATTGAAATTTCATTCCATAAATTGGAGTAGAAATTAGACATCCATACCTTTCCAACAATATATCATACGAAAGGTTTCGATGTCGTTTGGTCATGTTTTGAGGCACTTGAATCTGAAGATGATGCACTGTCGCGCCCAAACCGCTGTTCACTTGCCCTACGTAGAACGGGCACCTGATTGATTTTTCAATCTGCCCTTCACTTGCCCTACGTAGAGCGGGCACCTGATTGATTTTTTAATCCGCCCTTTACTCGCCCAAAATCCACCCCACATAGAACGGTTTGGCCGGAAACTTTTTTGGAAAATTTCCAAAACGACATAGCTTCAATTGGACATCCTATATATATGCCTCTTTCATTTTAGGTCGTTTTCGTGAGTCCAAAAATCATATTTTTCCTCAAGAACACATTTCAAGAGAAAAATTCACAAGAACTCACCTTTAAACACTCAAAGCATTTCCTTTGTTCATCAAAGTTCATCTAGGATCATCCATGACCATATAGGATGCATCCATGCATGGTTTTGCATCATCACATCTTTCTTGGTATGTTCTTCACTAATCTCATCTAATTTTAGTGTTTTTCATATTAAGGCATCTCTTTTATTACTTGTATGTTTTTAGATAATATGCTAAATACAAGATAGAGATTGTTTGTGATGACATGATTGAGTGTTGTATTGTGATAGCTATCTAGGTTTTTATAATCTATGTTTAGCTAAGCTATTTGACATGTCATTTAGCTATTGATATATAGGATTGCATTTATTGTTATCTAATCATCCTATATAAGCATATAAGGTTACCTAGCTTTATTTGCTCATTGAATATCATCATATATTCACATAGGCTCTTATCTTTTCATTGAGAAGTAAGACTTGTGTAGCTTCCGGGATTAGGTTGCGTAAATCACAAGCAATTGAAGTCTTGTGTGATAGACTGGGATTAGGTCGGACACTAGGATTAGGTGATCACACAAGCAATTGGACTAGGTTCACTTATACCGGGATTAGGTAGGTGTGATGATTATTGATCGGGATTAGGTTGTAATCATTTCACATTTAGTGGATTCGAGGTTCGAGTATGGCGCACTTATTAGCCCATGGTTTTTCCCGTGAGGGTTCCCACGTAAATATCAAGTGTTATTTAAATTTCGCACCATATTACACTTGTTATTATTATTGACTAGATTGGGACATTTTCCTAATATTGACTTAACGCGAAAATTGGGTAAAATCATTAAAATTTATTCCCCCCCCCCACCCCTAGATTAATATTTGAACACACCGAGTTATTTGTTTCACAAATTACGGTGTGCTCTAATATTAATCTAGAGGGGTGAATAGAATTTAACTAATTTTACCCAATTTTCATGTGTGGTCAAGATTACGAAAATACCCCTGATAGTCAATATAAATATAACAAGTGTAATATGGTGCGGAAATTAAATAACACTTGATATTTAAGTGGAAACCCTCTCGAGAAAAACCACGGGCTAATAATTGTGCCACACTCGAACCTCGGATCTATCAACTGTGAAATGATTACAACTTAATCTCGGTTTAATGATCTAATCCCGATCAATAATCATCACACCTACCTAATCCTGGTATAAGTGAACCTAGTCCAATTGCTTTTGTGACCACCTAATCCCGGTGTATGACCTAATCCTGATCTATCACACAAGACTTCAATTGCTTGTGATTGACACAACCTAATCCTGAAAGCTACACAAGTCTTACTTCTCAATGAAGAGATAAAGAGCCTATGTGAATATATGATGATATTCAAAGAGCAAATAAAGCTAGGTAACCTTAGATGCTTATCTAGGATGATATGATGAAAATAAATACAATCCTAGATATCAAAAGCTAAATGACATATCATAAAGCTTAGCTAATCAAGATTAAGCAAAACCTAGATAATTATCACAATACAGCACTCAATCATATTCATCACAAACAATCTCTATCTTGTATCTAGCATATGATCTTAAAACATACAAGTAAATAAAAGAGATGGCTTGACAAGAAAGAAACTAAAATTAGATGAAGTTAGTCAAAATCTTACCAAGCAAGTTGTGATGATGCAAAACCATGCATGAATGATGCAAGATGTTCTTTGATGCACAAAGGAATGTCTTTGAGGGTTTAAAGGAGAGTTCTTGAGAATTTTTCACTTGAAAAATGTTCTAAGGGAAAAATATGATTTTTTGAACTCTTAAAACTGACCTAAAGGCAAAGAGACATATATATATATATAGGGTGCCAAAATGAAGTAACATCATTTTGAAAAGTAGCACTAATTTTGCCTTGGGAGCTGTACGAGTTGCTGTACATAGAGCAACTTGTACAGCGCCTACCTGGGAAAAATGAAGAACATCTGTATTGGTGCTGTTCGTAGGGCGTTTCTGAACAGCGACCCAACAACGCCACCTCTGAAATTAGAGTGTCGCTGTACGTAGCGCTACAGCGCTATGTACAGCGACCCAACAGCGACCACAAAAAATACATCAGGTATGTATAGCGCTTTTCCCAAGCCTCACCAGGTCTCAATTAAGCACTATTCGAACAACACTTTGTACACCGCTTTGAACAACGCCCAACATAATAATGCATCCTAATGCCTAAATGAGACATAGCAATAATTAACACAAGATGCAATCATATGGGCAATCATGAAAAGAGTTTAAAGAACTTTAATGCACCTAAATAACATACACAACATACAAGATAAACATATATGCATGAGTTGTGTGTGTGTGCAATTACATCTCTTCATATGCAAGAAAGCACATAGAAATATACCTTTGGAGTGCTTCTTCTCTTGAGGTCTTGAGAGCCTAAGCTACCCTTATATCAAAACCCCAAATGTGGTTTGTCTACGAAATAAGCTAATCAATAATTGAGACCTTACATGCTTAACACTTTTAATGAGGGATTCTACCTTGATAGAACTAGATGACATTTTGTGAATCATCATACTTGCCTCATCAAGCTTATCACTAAGCATCCTATTTTTAATGGCATATTTTTCTAAAATGTCATCACTTTTCCTAACATCTTCACGTGATTTATTTAACCATTGTTCATACTTTTTCTCTTGATTTAAGTGCTCACTAAGTTTGGCTTTAAGCATGTTTTCTAGCCTCTTAGCACTAACAAGAGAACTATCGAGAACTATCCCTTTGCTCAATTTCTTTCTTCAAGATGCTAAGTCTATCATTGCTATCTTTTAAGTTCATTTATAGACTTAGGATCTTGTCTTTAAGTTCATTGAATTCTTTTGAGCCTAGTCCATGATTCTCTAACTTCTTATTGAGGGACATATTGACTTTAGATAAGCATTAATTTTCAAGAATAAGATCATTGATCTTTTTCTCATCCAAGTCAATATGTTCAACAAAAGAAGCCATATAGGAACACACTTCCTTAATCATAACTATCATAAATAAAACAAAAACAATATAAAGAAAGGATTTATCTAAGTGCATCTAGATACCCGCTCTGATACTAAATGAAATTCCCTTAAGCAATAGTGTATAATATACATAGAGTGAGAGTGAATAGGTATAGGCCCAAATTCTTTCAATATTCAAAATATGCGGATAATGATAATGAAATGTACACTTGATATGATTTAACAATTGTATAGAATGAATCAATACATGTGAACATCAATATACAAAAGATACAATCAATATATTAAACGGAAGATAATGAAAAGTAAAGTGAAACTTGACACAATAGTTTTTACGTGGTAAAACCCCAAAGAGGAAACATCCATGAGTTGATACCACAACCATCGGCAAAGCAAATCCACTATATAAAAAGGACTTACACACTCAAGGCTATCAATATAATGATATCCACCCTAAGCTATAACCCATAATCTACCCTCGGGCTAGTGAACCACTTAGCCTGCTCCCTATCCAAGGTGTGTCCTACACCTCTAGGAAGCAACTCCTTATCCAAGGCTCACAAGCCTCTAGGAAGATTTCCTTGCTTAGTAATCTAGATCACAAAGATCCTAGTCAAGCTTCCCTAACTCAACTATCCGAATTACCAAACTTCTTGCTAAGACTTTTGCTTGGCTATCCGAAACACATTCCTAGCCAAGTCTTCTTGCTCAAATTAAAGCTTCACTCACTTTAACAAGAGACTTCAACCTTTCCACAAGGTAATGATTTAGGTGATGCAAATGATGCAAATCACAATCAAATAAAGCAAGATGATCAATCAAGCTTTATGAACATGCTTAGAGATATTCTAGGATATGCTTTCAACAAACAATCACAAATGAACCTAGAAATCAAAGCATGTGAATCAATAAGAACAAGTCAAGAATATTCAATATATCACACAAAAATTCTTTGTTCTTAGATCATGAAATTAAACCTAGAAAATATCATGAGGCACATCATATAAATCATTTCTAGAATCAATTTTAAGATTAATCAAGTTTAGCAAAATATGTTCAAATGAGATCACAAGGCTAAAACTCAATAATCAGTCAATCATACAAACCTAGAATGTGAACTAATATCATTCTTAACACATTTCATCAATCAAATAAGAAGATTAAAAGAGATGATCAAAAGTGAAAGTAAGAAGAAGATGTTTCACATACAAAGATGAACCTCGGACTGAAATCTGCTCTCAGCGAAAAATCACGAAGTCACTTGGCTTTAAAAATGCTTAAGGTTTGTAGCTCTCATCAAGATCAACATTTTTGTCTTTTGATTCAAGTGATTTGGAGTTGAAATGAGAAAGATATGATTGAAACAAGATACCAAAAATCATGAAGAAATTATGCACATCTTTCTTTTTCAATTTTCTTTAAGTTATGTTTGGAGGGAAGGAGGAGAGTATTTGAAGGAATTCAAGAAAGGGGAAAATGGACCAACCAGCTGCAGCCATGTCACAATCCACGTGTGGGGCGCATGTGGCACACGTGGGCAGAGGAGGTCTCTGGCCGTGTGTCACACGTGTTCCACACGTGGCCTCCAAGCTTGGCCGTTGGCCTTGCTTGCTCCTCTCACGCTCTGCTCGCTTTCTTCAGCTGTATCCGGGCCTCCAAACTCCAATTTTGAATCCGTCTTCGGATTAAGAATTATGACTCCCTTACACACAACGAAAACTATAAAACTTTTACAAAAGGTTGAGAATTCATCTCGGAAAATGACGACGAAAACAACTGAATGAATGAGAATGCAAAGTAGCGTAGCTACATCGTTTAGACTTGAAACCTAATGAATGAGTAACTAAAATGATTAGGACTCAATAAGGAATCATAAGAGATCATGTTCAAGTCCAAAATATAAGAAACACAAACAAATAAATACAATATCACACAAGCATACCATATCCAAACGATAGTCATAAAACATGCAATTCAACAATGTTTGTCAACATAGGAATAATGCATGTGCATACCTAAATAAGTGTGAATGTGTTATACCAAATGTTTGAACTATGATGCAGGGACACACATGTATGAATTGTGTGTATGTGCATTTATGCCTTGCAAGAGGAAGAAAAATCTTGATACCTTAGCATCCAAGTAAGTGATTTTCCACTTGAATACGATATTTGCATGAGAAGTTGGTTTTCTTCTTTGAAGCTTCTTTTGACCAAGAATCACCTAAGCAACTAACCATTACAAATAAAGAGTGTTTTGCAATGGAATCAAGCCAATACAAATCAAGGATCTTACACTCAAATAGCGGTTTCATTCAGCAGTCATGGTCGCCGATCAAACTGTCGATTCACTAAATATGGTGAAACCAAAGGAGAAGCCAAGGGCATTCTCCGAAGGCGATCTTCACACTGAACCAAGCACACATTCGTGCATGCGCGGACATTTTCGAATAATATTGGTATATGAATTACAATGGCATATAAACACACAATAATAAACAATAACAAAGTGCAAGTGTGAAATGTGACATGTGAAGAGAATGCACACATATGCAAATATGCTAAATGTGTGTATGCAACTAAATCTCTTCAAAGAAAACTAAGCACTAGAGATATACCTTTGGAGTGCTTGTCACCTTGAGGACTTGAAATGGCCTTTGAGTTTGATCTTTAATCACCTAAACTACCCTTAAAATTTAAACCCCAAAATGTGGTTTGTTCATGAAATAAGCCAATCAATAAATGAAGACCTCATAATCTCCCCCTTTGGCTATTTCGTGACAAAACCACCACTCACATTGATCCTCACAACATAATTGAAGCTACGAGATAACAATGATATTCTACATTACAAAGAGATATTAAAAAGAAAAAAAAACAACTTCAAGTCTTCAATCTCTTGTAGAACTATCAACCCTTCAAAACAAAAAATTACACTTTCCAAAGCAAGTGTATGTGAGATGATCAAGTGAAAATAAAACAAGCATTTGCATTTAAACATTTAAGCACAACATCATGCAATGTATGTGAATGCAATGCTCCCCTTCAATGGATTACTACCCTTCAATATGTAATCTCCCCAACATATGCATTTAACTCCCCTTACCACCACATTCTACTCCCCCTTTTTGTCATGATATAGGCAAAAGAGTATTCTCCAACCAGGTCACTTGTAGCAAAGAGAGATAGTAGTATATAAGATATTTGCATAATCGTATAAGCAACTTTATGCAACTCAATTAATTGGAGAGAAACACAGAGATTTATTTTATGAAAAATGTGTGAATAAAAATTCTTTGCATACAAGACATGTCGCATTCAAGTCCAAAATACAATGGCATTTGACAAAGCAAATGACAAAGGTTACCAATAGAATTTAAACCAATTTCACCATTTGTCATGACAGAAGCAAGGATATAGAGATTTCATTGATTTCAATTTAAGAGCAACTATATCCAACTTTATACGCAAAACATGGCATGAACGACTTTGCACCCTATTCGATTTTTCCGTGAATGATACCCGTATGATAGTAACCATGTTCAACCAATAAAGAAAGAGAAACATTTGGATTGTAACATCCTTTGAACCGATACGATATCCTTTATTCATTTGAGTCTCATAAGTATTTCTCACAATGTTTTGCATTTAAGATATTGCAATCATTAATTCATGCTTTTTCATTTTAGCATGTGATTTGAATTTCAAGCTTTTCATATGTCATTAGCATGTTATAAAAGAATCATAATGTCATGGAGATAACTATAGGTCATTCAAATTGTACTTCCTATGTAGATCTCCTAGTCCAAAAATGCATGTTTGAACATAAATATGACATGGATTGTAATTAAAGCATGGTTCACACATATTGAAGAAAATAACATATGATATATGTGCAACCAAGCTACTTAAGCAATCAACAAAGAAGCATAAAAATTTTCAAATATTTGCATGCG
Organism: Acer campestre; assembly: GCA_954870605.1. Classification (NCBI taxonomy): domain Eukaryota; kingdom Viridiplantae; phylum Streptophyta; class Magnoliopsida; order Sapindales; family Sapindaceae; genus Acer; species Acer campestre. The sequence continues at coordinate 29,543,369 of OX940809.1, read as the reverse complement.
TCAAGTATATAATAGCTCTCTTCGCTTGAGTTCCCCATATGAGGTCAATCCAAAAGAAATCACTCTACAAGACATATCTCAACAGATCTACTAAGAGTTTTAAACCTAGTAGCATCTAAGGGTTTAGTAAATAAGTCCGCTAGTTGATCATTAGTGCCTACATGTTCAAGCACTATGCATTTATTTTCAACAAGCTCTTTAATGAAGTGATGACGGATGTCAATATGCTTAGTTCTAGAGTGTTGTATTGGCTTCCTAGAAATATTAATAGCACTTATGTTATCACAAAAGAGGTTAAGTGTACCTTGGTTGAATCCATAGTCGACTAGCATTTGCTTCATCCAAAGGAGTTGTGTGCATCCACTCCCCGCGGCAATGTACTCGGCTTCAGCAGTGGACAAGAAAATCAAGTTTTGCTTCTTGCAAAACCAAGACACCAAGTTGTTCCCTAGGAAGAAGCAACCGCCTGATGTGCTCTTTATATCATCGCAATTTCCTGCCCATTCTGCATCACTAAAGCCTACAAGACTGGCATTAGTGTCAAAAGAGTACCAAATCCCATAGTTGGATGTCCTATTTACATAGCGAAAGATTCTCTTTACGGAAGAGAGATGGGACTCCTTAGAATCCACTTAGTACCTAGCACACACACCCACACTGAAGAATATATCTAGCCTACTTGCGGTCAAATAAAGCAAGCTTACAATCATGCCCTGATACAACGTTTGTTCTACACTTTTTCCACTAGCATCCTTACTTAGCTTTAAAGAGGTACTTGAAACAAATTACGGTGTGTTCTAATATTGATCTAGAGGGGGGTTGAATAGATTTTAACAAATTTTTACCCAATTTTCATGTATGGTCAAGATAACAAAAATACCCCTAATAGTCAATATAAACATAACAAGTGTAATATGGTGCGGATACCCTCATGGGAAAAACCACGGGCTAATAAGTGCACACACTCGAACCTCGAATTCACTAAATGTGTTAAAGATTACAACCTAATCCCGGTATGAGTGAACCTAGTCCTATTGCTTGTGATTTACGCAACCTAATCCTAAAAGCAACACAAGACTTAGTTCTCAATGAAGAGAATGCAACCTATGTGAATATGTAAATTACTCAAAATCCAACAAGAGCTAGGTAACCCTATATGCTTATCTAGGATAATGATATATCAATTAAAACAATCCTAGATATCAAAAGCTAGATGACATATCATAAAGCTTAGCTAATCAAGATTAAGCAAAACCTAGATAATTATCACAATACATCACTCAATCATATTCATCACAAGCAATCTCTATCTTGTATCTAGCATATGATCTTAAAACATACAAGTAAATAAAAGAGATGGCTTGACAAGAAAGAAACTAAAATTAGATGAAGTTAGTCAAAATCTTACCAAGCAAGTTGTGATGATGCAAAACCATGCATGAATGATGCAAGATGTTCTTTGATGCACAAAAGAATGTCTTTGAGTGTTTAAAGGAGAGTTCTTGAGAATTTTTCACTTGAAAAATGTTCTAAGGAAAAAATATGAATTTTTGAACTCTTCTTTCTGACCTAAACGCAAAGAGGCATATATATGTATATATAGAGTGCCAAAATGAAGTGACATCATTTTGAAAAGTGACACAATTTTTGCCTTGGGCACTGTACGAGTCGCTGTACGTAGAGCAACTTGTACAGCGCCTACCTCGAAAAAATGAAGAACATTTTCATTGGCACTGTTCATAGGGCATTTCTGAATAGCAACCCAACAGCGCCACAACTATGTTCTTCTTAGGAAACATAGTGTCGTTGTACATAGCGCTGTACATACAGTGCTTTGTATAGTGCCGCGTACAGTGACCCAACAGCGACCATAAAAATGCATTAGGTCTGTGCAGCGCCTTTCCCAAGCCTCACTAGGTCTCAGATAGGTGTTGATCGAACAACACTTCGAATAGCGCCCAACACAAATGATGCATCCTAATGCCTAAATGTGGCATGGCAATAATGAACACAAGATGCAATCATGTGGGCAAGCAAGAAGAGAGATTAAAGAACATTAGTGCACCTAAATAACATACACAACATACAAGATAAACATATATGCATGATTTGTGTGCGTGTGTGCAACTATATCTCTTCATTTGCAAGAAACATTAAGAAATATACCTTTGGAATGCTTCTTCTCTTGAGGTCATGAGGGCCTAAGCTACTCTTACATCAAAACCCCCAAATGTTGTTTGTCTATGAAATAAGTCAATCAATAATCGAGACCTTACAATCTCCCCCTTTAGCTATTTCGTGACAAAATCACCACTCACATAATCCTCACAACAAAATTGAAGATACAGGATAACAATTACATTTTACATTACAAAGAGATACTAAAAAGTAAAAACTTCAAGTCTTTAATCTCTTGTATAACCGTCAACGCTTCAACACAAACAAAATTACACTTTCCAAAGCAAATGAATGTGAGAAGATCAAGTGAAAAATAAAACAAGCATTTGCATTTATGAATTTAAGTACAACAACATGCAATGAATGAAAATGCAATGCTCCCCCTCATTAGGTTACTCCCCCTCAATTTTTAGTCTCCCCAAAATGCACAATTGCTACTACAATAGCAACTCCCCTTACCACATTCTACTCCCTTTTTTTGTCATGATATAGGCAAAGGATTAGTCCCCAATCGGGTCACCTTAGCGGAGAGAGATAGAGCATACTAGATATTTGCATAATCATATAAGCCACTTTATGCACTCAATTAATTGGAGAGAAACAAAGGGATTTATTTTATTGAAAATGTGTGAATTAAAAATGCTTTGCATACAAGACAAAGGTTTCCAATAGAATTCAAACAAATTTTACCATTTGTCATGAGAGAAGCAAGGATATAGAGATTTCATTAATTTCAAATTTAATGGCAACTATATCCAACTTTATAAGCAAAACATAGCATAAGCGACTTTGCACCCTATTTGATTTTTTTGAGTATAAAACCCGTATGATAGTAGCCATGTTCAACAAATAAAAAAATAGAGACATTTGGATTGAAACATCCTTTAAATGGATACAAGATCCTTTATCATTTTGAGTCTCATAAGCTTTTTCACACATTGTTTTGCATTTAAGAAATTGCAATCATCAATTCATGCTTTTTCAATTTAGCATGTCATTTGAATTTCATGCTTTGCATATGCCATTAGCATGTCAATTAAGAATTATCATGTCATGGAGATAACTATAGGTTATTCAAATCGTACTTCCTATGTAAATCTTCTAGTCCAAAAATGCATGTTTGAACATAAATATGACATGGATTGTAATGCTAGCATGGTTCACACTTATTGAGATAAAAAGCATATATACAAATGTGCAACCAAGCTTACTTCAAGCAATTAATAGATAAGCATAAGATCTTTCAAATATTTTGCATGCATCAAGTATGCAAAAGCTCTATTTGCTTAAGTTCCCCATATGGGGTCAATCACAAAAACTCATCACTCCACAAGACATATCCCAATAGATCTACTAAGTGTTTTAAAACGAGTGGTATCTAAAGGTTTAGTAAATAAGTCCGCTAGTTGATCATTAGTATCTACATGTTCAAGTACTATGCGTTTATTCTCAACTAGTTCTCTAATGAAATGATTGCAGACGTCAATATGCTTAGTTCTAAAGTGTTTTACTGGATTCTTGGAAACATTAATAGCACTCATGTTATCACAAAAGAGAGTGAGTGTACCTTGGTTGAATCCGTAGTGTACTAGCATTTGCTTCATCCAAAACAGTTGTGTGCATCCACTCCCCACGGCTATGTACTCGGCCTCCTCCGTGGATAAGGAAATTGAGTTTTGCTTCTTGCAAAACCAAGAGACAAGGTTGTTCCCAATGAAGAAGCAATCACCCGATGTGCTTTTCCTATCATTGCAATTTCTTGCCCAGTCTGCATCACTAAAGCCTACAAGACTAGCATTAGTGTCAAACGAGTACCAAATCCCATAGTTGGAAGTCTCATTCACATAGCAAATAATTCTCTTAACGAAAAAGAGATGTGACTCCTTGGGATCTGATTGGTACCTAGCACACACACCCACACTAAAGGATATATCGGGCCTACTTGCGGTCAAATATAGCAAGCTACCTATCATGCCCCGATATAGAGTTTATTCCACACTTTTTCCACTAGCATCCTTGCTTAGCTTCAAAGTGGTACTCATTGGTGTATCACAATGTTTGGTTTTTTCAAGACCAAACTTCTTCACTAGGTTTTTGGCATATTTAGCTTGGGTTATAAAGATCACATCACTCAATTGCCTAATTTGCAAACCTAGGAAGTAACTAAGCTCACCAACAGGACTCATCTCAAATTCATGAGACATAACATCAACAAATTGTTGGACCTTGGTGTTGTTGGTGAAGCCAAACACTATATCATCAACATATATTTGAGCTATAAAAAGCTTATCATTGTCTTTCTTGATGAATAGTGTCTTATCAACACTACCCCTTGTGTAGTCATTGTTGACAAGGAATTGAGTAAGGCGCTCATACCAAGCCCTTGGTGCTTGTTTCAACCCATACAAAGCCTTTTTGAGGCGATAAACATGGTTTGGGTGGTGTGCATCCACAAACCTCTTGGGTTGTTCAACAAACACTTCCTCTTGCAAGAAGCCATTGAGGAAGGCACTCTTGACGTCCATTTGGTGCAATTTGAACTTGTGCACACAAGAGATGAATAAGAGAAGCCTAATAAAGTCTAAACAGGTAACGGGAGAAAAAGTCTCCTTAAAGTCGATACCCTCAATTTGAGAGTACCCTTGTGCAACAAGTCTTGCGTTGTTTCATACAATGTTGCCATCCTCATCGAATTTGTTCCTCTATATCCATTTGGTGCCTATAACACTAGTGTTCTTAGGCCTAGGAACTAGAGTGCAAACCTTATTCCTTTCAAATTGGTTTAGCTCTTCTTACATGGCAAGAACCCAAAATTCATCATTTAAGGTTTCGTCAACCTTTTTGGGTTCTATTTGAGAGGTGTAGCATGTAAAGCTAATAAGATTAGCTATTTGACACCTAGTCCTAACACCCTCATTAACATCTCCAATAACATCATCTTTGTTATGGAGTCTTCTAACCCATGGAGCGGGTTTATTAGTGTCCAAGTTAGGAAATCTATCAATAGGTTTTGTGTCATCATCAACAACATTAGACGTCCCAACATTAGGAGTCACAACACCCTTCTCCAAAGGAGAATCATCACCAAAAATAACCTTCTCCTCATGATTACTAGATATAAGTCTTGTATCATCAATGACAACATTGGATGATTCCATGACGGTTTAAGTCTTCAAGTTGAAAACTCTATAGACTCTACAATTTAAGGCATAGCCAATAAAGGTACCCTCATCACTCCTAGCATCAAATTTGTCAAGTTGATCACGGTAATTTAAAGTAGCATTTGCTTCCAAAAGAGTGAAAGTAGCTAACATTTGGCTTTCTATCTTTCCATAACTCATAGGAGGTATTTCTAGTTTTAGGCCTTAGGAAAACTCTATTTCTTATATAGCAAGCCGTATTGACAGCTTCGGCCCAGAGGTTCCTAGGCACATTGTTGCTAAGCAACATCACACGAGCCATCTCTTGAAGGACCTTATTCTTTCTCTCAACAACTCTGTTTTGTTGAGGTGTCCTAGGAGTCGAAAACTCATGGGAGATGCCAACACTATTGCAATAGATTTCAAACATAGCATTCTCCAATTCCCTCCCATGGTCACTTTTAATCCATTTTATGCTTTTAATGTTGGAATTCATTTCATTTTGAATTTTAGTACAAAGAATTTTAAACTTGTCAAAAGTTTCGGATTTTTCTCTAAGAAAATTTGTCCATGTAAACCTAGAGAAATCATCTACACAAACAAAAATGTATCTATTTCCACCTAAGCTCTCGGTTTGCATAGGACCCATAAGATCCATGTGGAGAAGCTCTAGGGGCTCCTTGGTGGAGAGATACTTGCCCTTTTTGTGCATGCTTTTAGTTTATTTTATTTGTTGGCAAGGTCCACAAACACCATTGGTTTTCTTCCCAAGCTTTGGGAGGCCACGCACACAATCGAACTTGCCTAGGATTCGTAAATCCCAAAAGTTCATGTGGCCAAGTCTTTCATGCCACAACTCAACTTGCTCATCCACAGACACATTGTTTGAGACTATTCTAGCTTCAAGATAATAGGGAAAAATACGTGCACGCAACGGAAGCTAGACTAAAAGAGAGTTTAGTATATTTTAAAAAACTTTCCATATTGAACCTTAACCCTTTAATTAATTAAACATATATACGAAAAGATGAAATACCTTTGTCGCGTGACCTGATTGACTAACGTCGATGGTAATCCGCAAGATCTTCCAAAACCGATCACGAACGTGAATCACCTAGGAGCGTGGTCTCCCTTCTTTGAATTGTGAACTTGAGAATGGACAACAAAAACTTTTCTGATTCTGTTAGTCACTACAATCTCCAAAAGGTTACTAAGAATATTCTGACCACTTTTGAATTTACAATTGTAAGATTGAAATTCGCGTGAACCTAATTCGAAAGTGTATACAAGATCTCTTGATGTTAAGATCACTAGTACACTATCGAAACAAGAACAATTTTTTTCTCACAAAACCCTCTTGGTCGAATTCTCACTATTCTAAGAGTAGGATTTTTATTTTTCACTTTAGCAAAAGAAAATTAATTCTTCAAAGTCAAAAATTTAGGGTTGGCCGAAAATTCTCACTATATATTTATAGTGACCGAATTTTCTGCCCTAGATGATTTTGGGTGGCCGAAATCCTCCCCTAGTTTATTTAGGGTTTCCGAATTCTTACCTTGTCCAACAAGGTGATCACCAAAGTCCTTTTCCAAATAGAATACAAAGACTTCTTTAGAATTCAAACCCTAATCCAACTCTTTAGTGTATTTGTGACTATATAAAAGACTTCCTAATTTGACTAAACAAATAAAGTCTTTTATATTTAGTATAATACTAATAGTAGTATACAACTAGGAAACATATTTCTTAATCAAAAAAAGATTTGATTTTTAATTAAATAATTAATTAACATATTAATTAATTTCCATTAAATTAAATAATAAAATAAAACAATATTATGGGCTAATTACTACCCATTGCCGCCCATGACAAGAGACTTGGGCATACATATTGTTTTCTTATTTTATTTAATCCATTTGGACTTTAATAAAAAGCTCACATGTGAACTAGATCCATTCTTACTAAAAGAAACAAGCCCACATGTCTTTAATTAATATATTAATATAATTAAACAGCCCATTAATTAAATAATGTGCAAATTATATTCTTAATATATTAAATACAATTCTAAATGGACCCACAAATAGTCCGGTAGAATATATCAAGTGATTCATGCAAGTCCGTGCGGATTGGGGATCTTGGCGGGCCTATCTAAATTTAAGCTCCAATAAACATAACTCAATCACAATCAACAAATGATTCACTTAGGTTCAATCTATTAATTTTAGTTCATTCCACTAAAGAACTAAAATTGCACTCTTAAATTAAGATGGAATAAGTTAACAATACTCATTCATACCCTAGACAATCATATGGGAGATAGCGAATCCTCGTGAAGAATATCAGTAATCGCCAAGAGCTCATTGACCGTCTATAACTCTCCACGTTACCATATTTACTCATATGACCACACTTTGAACTTGGATATATATTATGACTTGTCCAGAAGTCATCTTTCAATAGACACTATTGAAAACTCAACGTTAAGATTTCATATCCAAAACCACAAAGCATCCATATGATGATATTATACTCACATTTAATAAATGGAGCCACGATGTCCATATCTATAAATGAAGTCCTCTATCGATTAACAAAAATACCACCAAACTATCGAGGATAGACTATGCTATATAATCGTACTCATTGATAGCTCAAATGATAACACTTGCAACTATAAGTCCATCATTTATCTCAGGATTAAGATAGACTCTCCGATTGTCCTGATAATAAAAAGACTTTTATTTATTGACGGTTCTAGAAAAAGTATTTCATTGTGATTTGATTCAATGCACCCAGTGCACTAGATTCGTTTACTCGAAGACCCTTCGATGATTTTAGACTCATCACAACACATTTAATCCCACTCAAATGCTAGTAAAAGAATTCTACAACTTTAGCAAGATAAAGGTGCCCAACCTTTAACTTAAGTTGTGAACGTTATTCAAAACTAACTAAAGAATTGTGTCTACCTCAAACATATCCAAATGTACGAACAATTCTTCTTTTCTCATAGTCTTTTAACCTTATGATTATTTACTTTGACAATTATAATAATAAATGCTATATAAGATTTTATTAATTAACAGAAATCACTTTATTAATATGAAAAGATTGTCAAGTACAACATTACACTCTTGCTATTGAGCATAACCCTAATAGAGAAATGCTTATCAAATCGGCTTTCAAGCCATCAACAAATAAAGCAGTGGAGAGGGTAATCTGGGAATGGAAATGGTTCCTTTCCCTATGACTATATTTTTGGATCCATCACCAAAGGTGACACATCCCCTTTCCTCCATAACAAGAATCTTGAAGAAACTCTTGTTTCCCATTTGTGCCTAGAGAACCCACTATCTAAATACCAAAAGTTAGAAGAATTTGCCTTTAAGGCAATTTGAGCAACATGGCAAACATTTCATTCTTTCTAACCCACTTAGGTAAAACATTTTCTTTCCTAATGGTCTTTGGCACATGGGCTCTAGAAGTCCTAAGATCATGCAAATCAATCTTATCATTCCTAGGAACATGCATCTTGGCTCTATTATTTTTCTTCTCAAATCATGCTTCTACTTTTACACAAAAATGACATATATGAATGAAATAAGGAATCATACCATGTCCTTATGCTTGCAAGAGAGCCTTCCCTTGTATTTGTGGTTGCCTTGGTTGTTGATTAGGATTTCTCCTTCTTTGTTGTTGACTAAGACTTGGTTGCATCCGAGGTTGATCTTGCTTGATTGACCTCTTCCCTTTTTGAGCCATTTGTTGAGGAATGTTGGTTTGAGGTTGTCTTCTTGGCACCACCTTCACTTGTGCACTTTTAGAACATTGTCTTAGATCTATCTTCTTCCTAGAAGTTTGCACTGGTGAAGCTTCTTTGTTGCCCAAGCTCTTGACAAACACGGTTTTCTTAGAGGAGGAGGTCTCCTAACCATCTTTAAACCCAAGAACACTCTTGTCACATGGACTCTTTCCAATACCAAGTATGTGGTCTAGTTTATCGATGCTAGAGGCCATCATATTCATTGACTTTTTAGCTTCATCAAGCTCCCTCTTCAAACCTTCTTCATTTCTCTTAGATAAGTCTAACTCCTTTGTTAGCTTATCTTCTACCTTCTTAGACCTTTCCACTTCTTTACTTAAGTGATCAATGTGAAGTGAAAGCTCTAGATTCTCTTCTCTTAACCTTTGAATCTTTTTCCTAGTCTTCATTTCTATGCTTTTAAACTTAGTGAGGTATTCAACAAGAACCTCTTTCTCCACATATCCATTTATGGAGTTAGAGTCGGAGTCATCTTCACTTGAGTCATTTTCCCTTTGACTCTCTTCCTCTTTTTCACTAGCACTTTTGCTCTTGTGGGAGGAGGCAAAAGCTAGGAAATTAGCCATGATATCTTCATCATTCGAAGACTCATCTCCTTCATTTGAGTCATCACTACTTCCACTCCAAGTGGCGGTCATCACTTTTCCCTTTCTTTTTTCATTGTGATTAGCACATTCGGGAGCAAAGTGACCTATCCCACCACACTCAAAGCATCGGACACCTTTCCTTTCGGTCCTCTCTTGCCTTGGATCAAACATTTTAAAGGGACCTTTTTTCTTCATGTCTTGGCCTTTTGATCCAAATCCCTTCTTCTTGAACTTCATTACCATATTGAACCTTTTCACAAATAAGGCAAGGTCTTCATCCGAGTCATTATTTACCTCATTTTCATCCTTAGATGCTTTCAAAGCAATTCCCTTTTGCTTTTTAGGAGGAGTGGAGATAGGAGCCTTCCTAGACTCGTAGGCAAGGAGTCTTCCAATAACCTTGCTCGGTTTCATATCCTTATATCCACTATTTTCTTCTAAAGCCGTCACCTTAGACTCAAACCTATAGGGGAGAGATCTCATTATCTTTTTTTTTTATCCTCCTATCCGAATAAGGGTCACCAAGTTGATGACTTTGGTTGACTATGTCCATCAACTTGATCTCGAAGTCATTGAAGCACTCATTCTCCTCCATCTTGAGCAACTCAAATTGAGTTTGGAGGACTTGAAGCTTGAAGTCCTTCACTACTTCGATTCCCTCGTGTGCAACTTCTAGGATATCCCATGCCTCTTTAGCGATCCTAATGTTTTGAATCAATCTGTATTGATTCTTATCCATTGCACATAGGTGGCATGCATCGCCTTCCTATTCCATCTTGAAGCCTCAAACTCTTGTGCGTTCCATTGCGCCTTAGGCTTCAATACTTCTCCTCCTCCACTAGTGGGAGTCATCATCGGTAGATCATATCCATTTTCAATCGCAATCCAAGCAGGTCATGAATTACAAATCGTGACTCCATCACACACAACGACGACTATGAAACTTTGACAAAAGGTTGAGAATTCATCTCGGAATATGACAACGAAAACAACTACGAATAAGAACGAAAAGTAGCTTAGCTACTTCATTTGGACTCGAAACCCAAAGAATGAGTAACCGAAATGACCAGGACTCAATAAGGAATCATAAGAGATCATGTTCAAGTCTAAAAATAATAAAATGAAAACTAATAAACACAATGTCACACACGTATGTTGTTTCCTAGACATAGTCCTAAAACATGCAATTAACAATGTTTATCAATATAAATCTAATGCATAAGCATACATTACCAAGTGTGTGAAAGTGTTATAAAAATGTTGTACAATCATGCAGAGACACATATGAATGCCATGTGTGTGTGTGTGCCTATGTCTTATAAGAAGAATGAGGTATATATTACCTTAGTTGTGCAATGTAGCACATTCCATTTCGAAGACACCTTCTTGCATGATTTTGTGATCACGTCTTTCTTTAAAGCTTTGAATCATCATTCTAAGACCACTAATCAAATACAAGAAAAACATCGTTTTGATATGGAATATATGCCAAGACAAACCAAAAACCTAACACAAGGCCATTAACAAGACTACTAATTCACCCAGTTTATTTTAACAACTAATAATACTGCTGACCAAGTCCTCCACTATTTGCATGGGAGTATCATGTTTGCACCCTTGCCATGGAATTCATGGCCACATTACATACATATCTTGATTCATCTAAGTTATTTGAGGTCGTCTACGGATGCTCTATGTAAATTAATAAATTATTAAATTATTAATTTTTTTTGGGTTAATATCATTTGGGTCCCTATCTTTTGTTGAAAGATCAATTTTTTAAACGAGTTTGCTTTTTTAGCAAAACTTTCCCTAACTTTTGAAAAGTGTATCAAATAGGTCCATCTATTAGTCAACTGTCAGTCAAACTTAACTTTTATAGGAGTATTTTTATCTTTGAACCAAGAACTTACCATGTGTCACAAAAATAGAAATAAAATAAAAATCAATAATATATAACACAAATTTAAAAACTCTAATTAAAAAAGTAATCTTATATAATAAAAAATAGAAAATAAAAAAAATTAAATACTTATATAATAAAATAATATTAATATTATTTCTCTGATCACTAAGTAATTTGTTTGTTGTATCAAAATCACTCATTCATCTCCTCCACCACCACTACCAGTCTTCCATCGCCATCTATTATCATCATCATCATTCTCCAAAATCAAACACCAGAAAACAAACAACAAAAAAATCAAACGAGACTAAAATCAAACATCTCCACAAAATTGAAACCCCTAAACCTCCCGTTGCCTGCCACTGTCGCCGCAAACGCCACAATCGTCGTCAAAAACATCCACCATCGTCAAACACATCCACCACCATCATCACTCATCCACCATCCACCATTATCACCAAATCACCACCATCATCACTCATCCACCATCCAACTCATCCTCATTCATCTTCTACCTTCGACTCAATCAGCCTCGGTTGTAATCAGATCAAAACTCCGTTGATCGATTCGCTATAATTTTGACCTGTGAATTTGATTTCGGTTTGAATAACAAAGGAGCAGAGCGGTGGAGAGAGAAAGAGAAGAAAAGAATCGGCGGTCGTCCTCTGCTGGTTCAGTCGATGACATTACGCAGTTCTCAATCTCACCGTTGGATTATGCACATCGCCGTGAGGCTCCGGCTGAGAACTCCGGACTCCGCCACTCACAAGCATCACCGTTGCTTGAATTTAAGACTTGAGAGATTCGATTTTTTAAAAGAGAAATTGAAAAATGAACAAAAAAACATTAGGGAAGCCAAAGAGAGATAGAATAGGGAATGGGATAGAAAGCCAAAGAGGGATTTTGTCGACGACGGTAGACCAAGCGCCGATCTCCTCGGTTGGTTGGGAGAAGATCAACATTCTTAGATGTGTTGGTTGGTAGGTTAGGGAGGTGGCTAGGGTTTGGATGTTGGTGGAGAAGGATTTGGGTGTTTGACTTTAGGTTAGGTTTTGGAGGTGGAGATCAATTTCTGGATTTGGTGTTATGGTATTGATGATAGAAAGAATTTGTATTTTAAAATTTTTTAAAGCAATTTTTTAAATAAATTTAAATTTTGTATTTTTGTTTGCTTGATGATTTTCAGAATTTTGATTAGCTTTAATTAGTTTTAAATTTTTTAGTTTGGTAGAATTTTTTTTTTCTCATTTTTTTTATATAATTGTTTTTTTCAATAAATAAATCCCCACCATCAATCTAAGATTTGAATGGTGAAGATTTAAAACAATTTATTTTTGTACTAGATAAATATTTTTTAAAAATTGTATTTTTTTTTATATCTTTAATTTAAAATTAAAAATAAATTGTTTAAATTTTAAATGTTAGACAGTAAAACAGTCTTTTCAGCCATTAATAAGGCATACAAGGGCAAAATAGACATTATACAGATCCTGTGACGTTTGACCGTTAAAAAAAAAAAAAAAAAGTCAAAATGACATATTTGATATACTTTTTAAAAGTTAGGGAAAGTTTTGCTAAAAAAACAAACTCATTTAAAAAATTGATCTTTCAACAAAAGATAGGGACCCAAATGATATTCACCCAACTTTATTTTATTTTATTTATTTATTTATTTTTAATATTTTACAGTATCTATCTATTCACTTATTTAGACTAAGTATTTTTTTCGAAACTTTTGCCATTGGTAGGATTCGAACCGCTGACTTGTGAGTCATTTGCTCAAACCTCAAGCTCTTCCATCTACTAGCTAAGCTACGCCCCTAAAGCTAAATTATTAATATATAAATCAATTAATAACTCTATTAATTTATAAATTTTAAACCGTTCACAATTATTAATTTATTGAGGGTTTATTGTATATTAGTTTTTTAAAATTAATATTTTACCTAACTTTCTGTCTAATTGGACTTGTACGTGATTGTACAAGTCATTAATAAAGTCATGAGTAAATTGCATTCAACCTCCCTAAGGTTTGGTCTCTTACACATAAAAACAATTTTATCAATTTTTGACACCAACATGTTCTGTTGACTTTCTTTTACCTTTATAAGATTTAAAAACCCCTACCCTAAATTAAATAAATAAATGGGTAATTTCATTAAAGTCCCTACTATTTGGCAAAATGTTACTTATTTAAATATCTTTATCATATTAGCAATTTAAGTCCCTTGTTTTTCTAAAATACATCACTTTAGTCTATTTGACCAAAATACTAACGATAAACTCTAATTAAATGTATAAAAGTACAATTTTACCCTTGTCAAATGATTTATTGAGTTTCAAAAATAAATAATATTAAAATGGTTTATAAATATAAATTAACATCAAAAATTTATTTTCTAAAAAAATATATTTAAAAAAAAAAACTAATGGATGGATAATGAAAAATACAAAGTTAAAATAAATAATAAATTGAAAGTGCGATTATGAATACTTTTTTAAAAAAACTAATTTTTTTTATATCCAATTTTGTTGCCAAAAAAAATATATAAAAAAAAAACTGCTCATTAACCATCCTTTTTTCACTTTTTTTTAAAAAAAATTTATTGAAAAAATTGGATGGATAATGAAAAAAAAAAAAAAAAAAACTAATGGATGGATAATGGGAAATATGAAAAAAATTGTTTATTATAAAAAAATAAATTTTTTGGAGACAAAATTAGATATAAAAAGATCTTTTATTATATATATATAAAAAAAATTTGGTGATAAAATTGGATATAAAAAAAATAGTATTTTATAAAAAAGTGTTCATAATCGTACTTTCAATTGATTATTTATTTTAACTTGATATTTTCCATTATCCAGCCATTAGTTTTTTTTTTTTTAATTTCTATTTTTAAATATATTTTTTAAGAAAATAAATTTTTGTTGTTGATTTATATTTATAAACCATTTTAATATTATTTAGTTTTTGAAACTCAATAAATCTTTTGACAAGGGTAAAATTGTACTTTTAAATATATAATTAGAGTTTACCGTTAGTAATTTGATCAAATGGATTAAAGTGATGTATTTTGAAAAAATTAAGGGACTTAAGCTTCTAACATGATAAAGACGTTTAAATAAATGATATTTTAATAAAAAGCAAGTACTTTAATGAAATTATCTATTTATTTATTTAATTTAAGGATAGAGATATTTTAGTCTTTTAAAGTAAGAGAAAGTCAACAGGGAGTGTGTGCCCAAATCTCAGAGAGGTTTGAGTGCAATTTGCTTTAAAGTCATACAGAGGGAGAGTGGTTCCTGGTTCTAGTTTTCTGCAGGGCAAAAGCAACTGTAATTACGGATCTAGCTGAGAGAGAGAGGGAGAGATGGAGGAAGAGAAGGTTGTACGTGAAGGTACAAGCATCAAGGACCGACCCATTAGAGTCTATGCCGATGGAATTTTTGATCTCTTCCACTTTGGTCACGCTCGTGCTCTCGAGCAAGCCAAAAAATCGTATCTCTCTCTCTTATTTATTTATTATTAGTTTCTGATAACTTTTTTCCCGAAATAATTCAGTCTTTAGTCTGTTTGATGGTTTTCTTTTTATTAGGATGCTCTTGTATAGAGTAGTATCATAAAGTTACAATGTATTTGTTGATCGTCTTATTGTATTTGATTTTTGTTAATACTTTAGTGGGTCACTCTGCTTTACTGATTTCTGGGTTTTTGTTTTCTTTTATTGGGTTTTTCATTCAAGTGATTGTTTTTCTTGGTAGGGTTGAACTCATATGCTTCAATTTGTTACTTTTATTAGACTTGCTAATTGTTTCGAGTCCACAAAATGCTATTATGTTGAAGTGGGGTTCTGATTGTACCCATTTTGATGCATTTGAATTTCGAAAGCAGTTGATCAGTTAGGTTCATTCGGTTTACGATTCATGGCTTGGGCTGTAGGTTTCGTAACACTTACTTGCTTGTTGGGTGTAACAATGATGAAGACACCCACAAGTACAAGGGGAAAACCGTAATGACCAATGAGGAACGCTATGAATCACTTCGCCACTGCAGGTTGGTTTATCTACTTGCTTTTAAATAACTCAACCGAGCCCAAGTAAGCTCATCACTTTGCAATCCTCTGTTGTATTTTTTAACTTTGAAGATATGGTATGGGGTTGGATCCATTTTTATACTAATGTTTCATGTCATGTAAACTATCAGTTGCTAGGTGTTGAATAACTGAAATTTGAACGAGCACGCTCAAAAAACTACTTGTGTCTTTGTAATTTTAAATTGTGTGAAGCAATACTTTTTGTTTTCTTGATGCAGGTGGGTTGACGAAGTTATCCCTGATGCTCCATGGGTGGTCACACAAGAGTTTCTTGACAAACATCAGATTGACTATGTGGCACATGATGCTCTTCCGTAAGATTAATTCAACCTAAATAATGTGCTTTCAATTGTCTTAACATCTTATAAGTTTCCATATCCTTGAAATCATGCTAAGACTGACTTGTTTTGTGGTTTAAATTAATTATTGGGGAAAATTAGTCTTCTCTGTGGATAATGGGTCTGTCGGAATATTGTTAATTGCGCTGAAATGATGAAATATTTTTCTGAGGTACATAAAGGAACCAAATCAGAACTAGAATTGTTCCAATTTTTTCTTCATGCTTTTCAAATTGTATACTTTTTTGTTGTTTGGATTTCTAATGTATTCTATAGAGTTCGCTGCATCTTGCTTTTTTCTTTCTTATCTTAGTTATTTTGGCAATGCTTTCTGATTTTTATTTCTTGTGATGAATTCTGCAATGTTAAAATTATTCTCTGATATGGCTTCTTTTCTCCTGCTGTGCATTTAAATATATATTTTTATATATCCTTAATTATGTTTAGAAATATGTTAATTGTTAATTGTTACTTGTTTATCCGAAAATTGTAGTTATGCTGATACAAGTGGGGCTGGAAAGGATGTCTATGAATTTGTAAGTTTGAGA
Source organism: Acer campestre (assembly GCA_954870605.1). Taxonomy (NCBI): domain Eukaryota; kingdom Viridiplantae; phylum Streptophyta; class Magnoliopsida; order Sapindales; family Sapindaceae; genus Acer; species Acer campestre. The sequence goes on along the minus strand of OX940809.1, from coordinate 29,526,749 downwards.
GAGAGCTGACTTGTGTGTTTATTTGTGTTAACATAGACTATTTTTTTCTTTTTTTTTTCTCTTAAAAGTTTAGACTTATTCTTCATGGTTTTATGGACTTAATTACCTATAGTCTCAGTTGGTTAGCTTAAATCGTTTTCATATCCATTTAGGCCATATTTGCTGAATTTTCTCATGCTGTTGTATAATTAGTTCTGACAAGGAGAGTATAGAGATTTTTAGGGTTTACACTTTACAGTATTATAAAAAAGACTTGAGCTTTAGATTTTCAAATGAAAATAGTTTAATGGTGAAAATTGAAAATTTCTGAAGTGATCACTTGCCGTGGAGAATGCATTCAAACTGATGCAATAGTAATAATGGGTAGTGGTGTGAATGGTAACATGAACAATAATTTGTGTTTTGGGTTGTAGAATTGTCATAGGAGAATAACAAGAGAACATAAATTAACTTCATTGAGTCTAAAATTACAGTAAACTTATATTTTTAGTCTAAGACTTGTGTCTTAGTTATTTTTATATAATTAGGTTTTTAAAACGTAGAATATCAGTGAACTTTCAGAATAAAGATGGGAATAAACTAAACTAAGAACAAATTAAAGCCCCTCTTACCGGCTTATATTTCAATATAGAACCTAATGAACTTTTAACAATAATTAAGAAAGAAAATTACCAAAATAACCCTACACATTGTAAATATAAATAGAACTGGACCAACAGCATATCACAGTTAATAATTGCTTCATTGTTGTTTTAAAGACCCATGGTGTTAACTCTAGGCCACTCTAGTCTTTTGAAGAGGATAATGATTCTCAAACCATGTTTTGTATACTTCATCACTCTCTAATTGGTGCTTCCTCTAGGCTCTAAGCTGCACCGTTGTAATAATTTCCCTTGTCCTCAGATATGAAATTCAGGATATAGTTGATGTCAACTGAGTGATTAAAATTGTTGTATGTATATCTTCAACTATGAACGCTTTTTATCCTTGTCATTTATAACTAAGTCCTTCCTCTGAATATATATGTATGTTTTAAAGCGTGAATGGTCTTGTTTGGTTTGTTTGAGTATATATAATGATTTATGAAAATCTCTTATTCAGGTAAAGACAATTGGAAAATTCAAGGAAACTAAACGTACAGATGGGATCTCTACATCAGATATTATCATGAGGATTGTTAAGGATTACAACCAGTATGTGATGCGTAATTTGGACCGTGGATATTCAAGAAAGGAGCTAGGTGTTAGCTATGTCAAGGCATGCTCTGTTTCTTATACAACCCTGGTTTACTTATTTCAGGCTTTATTCATATTCCTTCACAAAACGTGTTCTATTATTGCATCCTCTGAACTGAGAGAACCGATCTCTTTCGTCCCCTATTTCTTTCTTTTAGGAAAAGCGGCTGAGAATGAACATGGGACTCAAAAAGTTGCATGAGAAGGTGAAGAAACAGCAAGAAAAAGTGGGAGAGAAGGTGTGTATGTCATGCTGAAAATGTGACCTTTGTGGTTGTAAGTTCTTTGCATTAGCAAGTGAGCAACATTTGCGCTGTTTCACATTGCAGATAGAAATAGTAGCAAACACTGCTCGTATGCACCGCAATGAGTGGGTAGAGAATGCTGATAGATTGGTTGCTGGATTTCTTGAGATGTTTGAAGAACGTTGCCATAAGATGGTTCACTCTCTTCACTACCACAACTGCAGATTTATGCAATTAAGTAGATAATCGTTTCCTGTATGTTGATAATATGGGTTTTCTTTTTAATGTTAGGGAACGGCAATTAGAGAGCGGATTCAAGAGAGACTAAAGGGGCAGCCTTTAATTGGATTCATACATGACAAAGATGACGATGACGATGATTACTTCTATGATGACGACACTGATGGTGAAGAAACATATGGCGATGACGGTGAAGAAACATATGGCGATGATGGGTAACTTTGTAGAAACTTAGTTAAAATCTCAGGCTGTTGCATCTACCAAGTTATTGACAATGTTTTATATACAGTATTAATTGCTTATTAATTTTGTATATCATACAATAGGCAACATATTTTGACAGAACTATGAAAGTGTACATGCCACTATCTCGATTCAGAGTTTTGTTTCTAGAATATAAATGTAGTATATGCGTTGTAGTATATTTGGCCGTAGGACAAGTTTAAAACGCTTTTGCGCAATAGAATTGAGATTCTTACTTGCTTTTGGTTCTATGCTTTTAGTAGTGTAATTTGTAAAACCAATCTACAGCAATGCTGAAGTTGAAACATTTCTAGACATTCAGCTCTGACTTGACCCTCTGGACCAAATGTTTGGCAATTGACAATCCACGCTTGAAGCAAATTCAAGCAAAGAATTTTTGGATCTCCTCTAATTCTCTTGTACCTAAATTTTAGACCAACAAAAAATAAATCTAAATTGCTACTGTTTGTGCAGTTTTATGTCATCTGATAAGAACTACTTTTAAACATTAAGATCATAAAATTTGAAGAAAAAAAATATTGAGATTGGTCCATAAGTGTAGTGTAGAGTTTACTTTTTTGTTTTCAAGTGGATTGCAACTTGATGAAAACCAACCAATAGAAATTGAGAAAAATCAATGGAGAGAGATGCTTTTCTATCTTTCCTTGTTTGAATTGAGGTGCATAAATGAAAAAGAGAGAAAGCAGAGTGGATTATCAAGTAAGCTTTAGCATATCCCAAGCCTCCATTAATTGAGCTATAGCTTCAGCCTCGTATCATTATCTGTGTTTGTACTATGAACCCCTTTTGATCTCCTCTTCTCCCTTCTCTCTCTCTCCATGGATGAAATCTCACCATCTCCCACTCTCAATTGGCATGATCATCAAGATTTATCTCACCAAGATCAACCAGCCTCAGCCCTACATTTCATTGTCATGGTCATTGTGGTAGCCATGTTATGTGCTTTAGTTTGTGCTCTAAGCCTCCACTCCATGATGTACGGTGTGTTTCAATGCACCCACCGTGCCCTAACTGAACCTTGCGAATGGGTTGCTTCCTAGAGACTGAATTCCGGCCAGAAAATGAAGGAGATGGCGTCTCTTCCTACGGTGACTTTCTCGGGTTCACCCTCCTCCTCCAGGCTGTTGTGCCATTTGTTTGGTGGACATAGTTGATAGAGAGGAAGTTAGGGTTCTTCCCAAATGTAACCACAAGTTTCATGTTGCATTCATAGATAAGTGGCTGCTCTCTCGCTCTTCTTGCCCTACTTTTTGGCACAGACTCAAATCCAATGATTATATGCCCTCTTTTGATCAGATTGTCACATCCTTGTTTCTTTCTTTGTATTAATTAGAACATGAGTTCGAAAATTATAGAGCACCCTTTTTGAGGATGCATTTTAAGATTATCACTATTTTAATAACTTGAGTTTAAATGGCACATATTATGGTGAACGGACAAAAATACCCCCCACAGTAACATTTTCCCCCATTTTTGGTTTTTTTTTTTTTTTCAAAATCCTCCATCAATGGAGATTGATGAAACTTCATTGGAGGTCAGTTCGGCCTCCAATGGAGTTCGAAATCGGCCTTTAATGGAATTCGAAATCGGCCTCCGATGGAGGTTGAAATCGACCTCCATTGGTGGTCGATTAATAAGACGAAAAAAAAAATTTGAAAAAAAAATGGAGGTCATTTCGAGACTTTTTGGTAATTTTCAAGACTTGGTAATTTCCGAGACTTTATGGACAACAATGAAATTTTTCGAGACTTTTCATTTTTGCCCAAAATGTCTTAGGAAATTTCTTCTGCACCCAGAAAGTCTCAGACATTACCAAAAGTCTCGGAAATACCAAAATGTCTCGGAAATGACCAAAAGTCTCAGAAAATTTCATTTTTGCCCAGAAAGTCTCATAAATAACAAAAAGTCTCGAAAATTACCTGAAAGTCTCGAACATTACTTAAAAAGTCTCGAAATTACATGAAAAGTCTTAAAAAATATATATGGAAAGTGACGTCGACCTCCATTGGAAGTCTGTTCGACCTCCATGGAGGTCGAAATCAACCTTTAATGGAGGTCTGTTAAATAGACTTCTCTGAAGAAGATAAAAGAATGAAATCAAAAAATGAAAAACTAAAAAGTAAATAAATATATATAAATATATGTAAAGTAAGGGTATTTTTAAAAGTCACTTACTTTGATGCCTTTAAAACTTAAGTTATTAAAGTAGTGATAGTCTTGAAACACCAACTTAAAAAAGTGACAAAAGGCAATTTCCATATATATATATATATATATATTTAAATAAGGGTACATGCCAAAAAAAGAAGTCAATTAGGGATTTGAACGTGCCTTGGACATGAGACTGCAATTTCTATTTTTTGGCCCACGCGCCACCTTTCTTCTTTGATTGTCGTCTACCATGGCTGATGTTTTCATGTTTTCAGCCCATCCAAAACCAGCGAATAATGAGGCTGTGAAGAAGAAGCCACCAGATCCTGTTGTTAGCGTCAAAAGGTCTCATGCTTCGGATGAAGACGACGGTGATATGCTTAGGAAACCAGTGGGTGAGAGCTTCAAATCGAAGTTGTTAAGTCCATCGAATACAGGTATCTGGTTGGGTTTTGGTGCTAATAAAGAGAAATTGAAGATTGAGGATGGTGATATCACTTTCACCGAAGGTGATAATGGTCCTACAATGAGGCTATCACAAACTTTGAAGCAGCAATTATGCAAACCTTGGTCCAATGCTCTGATATTGAAAATCATGGGGAGGAACCACACTCTAAATTTCATCCTTACAAAACTTAGACATAAATGGCCATTGATTGGGCAGTGGCAATTAACTGATTTGGAGGATGGGTATTTCATTACTAGATTTCAGATGCTTGAGGATTTGGAGTTCGTGCTTATAGGAGGATCGTGGGTTATAGCAAATCAATACCTTTTTGTTTAAAAGTAGAGGCCTAACTTTGTACCTAGAGAAGATGACATCCAGAAAATGCCAGTTTGGGTAAGGCTTTCTAAGCTGCCTATTGAATGGATTGATGTTGATTTGCTGAGTATCATAAGAGGAATGTTGGGTACTACTTATAAAGTGGATCCTATCATGGAATCACAAGCTCGGGGGAGATTTGCTAGTATCCGTGTAGAAATTGTGTTACCAAACCCCTTAAGAGCACACTGGAAGTTGAGGATAGAAGTATTAAAGTGGAATATGAGAGATTATTTGCTTCAATTGTGGCAGAATAGGACATAGTATAGAGGTTTGCATGGAAGGTAGAACATATCATGTTGAAGAAGTGTAGACTCATAAGGAGGGTAACGAAAATAATGATGCCAAGAGTGGAGCTTTTGGTCCTTGGATGCAGGTTTCGTATAGGAAGAACAATAGAAGTTATATGGGCTCCAATTATGCTGGTAGAAAGTATGGAAATGCAAGGGATCCTAGGATAAATGGGAATAATTACAAAAATGTTACTGCCTTTCCTTCTTCTAGAGTCGAAAATCATGGGAATTCTGATAGTGGAACAAGTACTGTTAGTGGGCCTCCTAACTATAGAGAGGGAAACGTTGATCAAGCTTTAGGAAATAGAAAAATTATTTGTAAAATTGGGGAAAAGTCTTCTGAAAAAAGACCTCATTTGAATAAGAGTGGCAGGTTGGCTTCTAAAAAGGCTTAGGGATCAAGGTTTGCTATACTTTCTAAAGTTAGGGAGGAGGAACCTATTGCTGCACAAAAAAATTGTACGAAAACCAAGGTTTCTTCCAGTAAAATCTTAGCTGAGATCTCTAATCAACAAACTCTTAATGGTATGCATATCGATCCTATTGCTTACAAGTATTTGGCTGATTCTGCTAGTGTTAAGGGTTTAGTTACTAAGCCTTTGCAAGAGAATATTAGTGGGGTTTGGAGGAAGAAGACCGGCAAGGGATCAAGGAAGGTTACTTCTAGTAAAACTGGTTCTCATCTTGATGGCATGAAAGAGGACTTAGAGGATTTAGAGGTGCTCAAGTGATCGAACCAAAATTGGTATGATTTTAGTCTCCATCTCCTTCTCTTTTTGTTCGATTCTTGGGCATTATCCCGTGATTTAATGGTGTAAATTAAGTGTTTTCAGGTTTTATTAGAACTCAAGGGCATTTACGAAGAAGATGAAGAATTTGGTGCAAAAAGACTCATAAATAGGTGAAACAGGGCATTCTCGCTATTTGAGCAAGAAAAGTCGCCACATGGTCGCCATGGCGACAGAGGAAATTGCAAAGCATCTCATGGTCGCCATTTGAGGTCGCCATGGCAACCTACACTTACAAATGGCGACCACATAGGAATTCCAACGTAGGAATTCCAAAGTGGGAATGGTCGCCACTTGGTCGCCATTTGGTCGCCATGGCAACAGAAGAACCCATGAGAGGTCGCCATTTGAGGTCGCCATGGCGACCTAGAAGGACAAGTGACGACCACGTTGGAATTCCAGCGTAGGAATTCCAGTGTTGGCATTCAGGAGGGGTATTCTTGTCATTTCATACCCATTTCATACCCTAGCTTTTCACACCTATAAATACATCACTATTTTTCCTCTTTTGACAACTCTTGACCACCAAGAAACCTCCTTTCTCCACCATTCCTTTTCTCTCCATTTTCTCTCCTACCTAAACTTAACATCTAGATTACCTCCCCTAATCATTCCTTTTCTTCCCATCTTCTCCACAAATCTCCTTAGTCACTTCCCATTTGACTCCACCTATCTAGACACATCCTCATCATCCACTCTTTACACAAGGAGCATCAAAGGCAAGGAAAGGATCAAGCTTACAAAAGGTGGCCCATGGGTGATTTCCTAATCTTTTACTTGCCTTCCCTTTGATTGTAATATGTGTAATTAAATCCCCTTTCTAGGGTTTTGATGTGAGAATATTTGGATTGGGATTTGCTTAAGCTTTTATATATTTTAATCTCTATTTGTGTTCTATTCATTTTATAATTAGATTCTTTGCATTATGTAATTGACATGTATACCCACTAGTTGATTATAATCTTGCTTAGGATAATTTGTTATATAATCTTGATTGGATTGACAACCTTGATGGATTGAGAACTTAGTGAATAGGATAGATTGTCGGAGGGTATATCAACCGCGATAATCTAAGCCGTTAATTGTAACAAATCGATCCCGCCATGACCCCCTCTCCTTAATCGGTTAGGCATTATGGTGTGAAGTTGTTTAAGGTTCATAATAATGGTCTAAACACATTTTAGAAATCAATTGGTTAACATTTATGAGATCCGTTCACTAAAGTAGCTTGATAAGCATTTCCCGTAATTCATTTGTGATCCCATTAATTCCCTAGCTATTCTCTTAATTGTTAATTCCATTTAACTTATCTAGATTTGTTAAGTATTCTTTTATTAGTTATTAGGTTTATTTTTCATGTATGTTTGATGGCTTGACAACCCATTCACTCATCCATATTTTTTATGATTTATTTTACCTCATTTAGATTAGTTAATTTATTCAACTAATCACTCTAATTCCCTGTGGAACGACTCCTACTTACCACTTTACTAAATTTCTATCTAAGTGGTGAAAATCGGTTTTCTAAAAGATCACATTTAAATATCATTTTGTTGAGCACACAAACGACGCTCATCATCAAGTCACTCCATAGAGATCTGACAGCTACATGGGTGAATGTTTCCCAACCTTTATCTATGGAGGAAGAAAATAACAACGCTGTTGTTGCTAATTTTGGGTCTACTAATAATCAAGTTGATATTGCTAGTGTCTCTAACTTTGAAGAGGTTGCCTCTATGCTTACAGGGGCAATGGAAACTATTTTGAAGTAGGGTCTGTGCCCAAATTTTCTCTCCTATTTTTGTTGATGTTTTATGTGTGGAATGTAAAAGAGGCAGGTAAGAAAGGCTTTTCTAAAGTTATTTATGATCTTAGGAATTTTTGTCATTATAAGGTGATTGCTATACTGGAGCCTAGAATTAATGGTGCTAAGGCTTCCTAAATTGTTGATAAGTTGGGGTTTTCTAACCATTTTATTGTAGAGGCTTGTGGCTTCTCAAGGGGTATTTGGCTGTTGTGGAATGACAGTAGAACAAGGCTTCAAGTTGTGGCTAGCTCTAAATACTCTATTACAGCAGTGGTGGCTAAGGAAATAATTTATGGGTTCTTATTATTGTGTATGCCAACCCTAATGCTGCTATTAGAAGACTTTTATGGGACTATTTAAGTACTATTAGATGATGTTTTAAGGGGTCTTGGGTTGTAATTGGAGACTTTAATGAGATTGTTAGTAGTTAGGAAAAAAGGGGTGGAAGATGCAGTTTTTTCAAGACATGTTTTGTTGAGTGGATTAATGAGAACAAACTTATTGATTTGGGTTTTATTGGGCAAAAATTTACTTGGATGACTAGGAGGGGCATTAGTGAGCATATTTTTGAAAGACTGGATAGAGCGTTGTGTTATATGGAGAATTATGTTTGTGGAAGGCTTTGTGAAACATTTTCTCGTGTTACCTCAGATCATTGTCCTATTCTTCTTTATCTTCATAGTACCTCAGAAATCTCTCAAGCCCTTTATATTTGAAGCTATGTGGTTGAAACATAAGAACTTTGGTGATTTGGTGAAGCAGTATTGGAGTATGCCTAGTGAGCTTAATGGATAAGATTCTCATGTTTTGTAATAAGTCAAAAGATTGGAACAAAAACACTTTTGGATGTATCTTCCAAAAGAAAAGAAGAATCCTTACTAGGTTCTAAAGGTTTCAAAGGAGTCTTGGGGAAATTTTCAAGCCAGGTCTAGTGAAGCTATAAGCTGAACTACAAGTGGAGTATAAGCTTACCATTGAACAAGAAGATATCTTTTGGCTGCAAAAGTCAAGGAATTCTTGGCATAGAGAAGGGGACAGAAATACCAGATTTTTTCACCTTTCGACTATGATTAGAAGGTGACATAACATATTAGAAGGGTTAAAGGGTAAGGATGGTTTTGGAAGTGTGATAAAGAAACATGAAGGATATTACCACTTCCTACTTTCTCCAGCTTTTCTCAACTCAACCTTTTTTGGATAGGTATGATAGTCTACCTTTTGCTTTCCCTACTTAAATTGAAAAATCTTATGATGATTTGCATAAAGATGTTAATGAGAAGGAAGTGAGGAATAGTCTCTTTGGTATTAGTGGTCTTAAAGCCCTTGGCTCGGATGGTCTTCCAGCGTTATTTTTCCAAAATCAATGGGTTGCTTGCAAGAAAGACTTTGTTGAGCTGGTGGTGAATAGCTTTAAATCTGGGTGTTTTCGTCCTGATCTAAACCAAACCCTTATCACCCTCGTGCCTAAAGTTTCTAGTCCTCTTCACATGTCCCAACTCATACCTATTAGCCTATGCAACACTACCTATAAAATCATCAATAAAGTTATTGTTCAAAGGCTTAGATGCCTCTTACCCGATCTTATCAGTCCTAACCAAGTGGTTTTTGTTTCTAGGAGACAAACTAAAGATAATATTGTGGTTGCTCAAGAGGTCCTCCATAAGTTCAAAAAGGGTTGGTTGCATGGAAAATTGATCTTGCTAAGGTCTATGATAAGCTTCAGTGGGGTTTTATCAAGAATGTCATTATGGAAGCTGGTAAACCTTATCATGTGGTGTATCACAAGTGTGAAATATAATGTTATCTTGAATGGGGAATTAACTGACACTTTTACTCCGGGGTGTGGTATCAGACAAGGAGATCATCTTTATCCTTATATCTTTGTTTTGTGCATGGAAAAACTTTCTCATTTGATCACTGAAAAACTTTAGGTAGGGATATAGAAGCCAGTTAAGATTTCTAAGGGTGGTCCTGAGATATCTCACCTTTTCTTCACTGATGACCTCATTCTTTTTGGTCAAGCGATTTCCTTGCAAGCCTATACCATGAAGGATTGTCTTGACCTATTTTGTAACATTTCTGGGCAGCAAGTTAGCTTCCTCAAATCTAGGATTTTCTACTCTAACAATATGAAGGAAGGTGATGCTAGAAACATAGCTAGTGTTTGTGGCTCTCCTCTCACTAAAAATCTTGGTAAGTATTTGAGAGTTTCGCTCATCCATGGTAGAGTTACCAACCAAACCTATATGGAGTTAGTTGAGAAAACTCGAAAGTGGCTTGCTTCCTAGAAGAGTGGATCTCTTTCTCTTGCTGGCAGAGTCACACTCATCGAGGCTGTTGCCTCTGCTTTACCCATTTACACTATGCAATTAGTCAAACTCCCTAATGAGATTTGTTACAAGTTGGATAAAATAAATAGAGATTTCCTTTAGGGTCACACTTCTTCTAAGAAGATTATCCATTTAGTTAAATGGGATATAGTTTGCCTTCCTAAGCAGTATGGTGGTCTGGGAATCAAGAATTCAAAAGATATGAACCAAACTCTTCTTGCCAAAGCAGGTTGGCGGGTCCTTCAAAATGATGAGGGCATCTGGTGTTAGCTCATGAATCATAAATACCTCAAGAATAGTTCGATTACTGATTTTAGGGCTAAAAAGAATGTCATTTGTTCTAATATCTGTAGAGGCATTACTTATGGTGCCAAACTTGTTGTATAAGGTGGCATGTGGAAGATGGTAGACTTATTCGGTTATGGACTAATAATTAGGTCTCTTGTATTGGAGAGCTTAAAGATCATGCCACGGTTCCTCTTAATGCCAACCAACTGAATTGGCTTGTGGGAGATTATTTGTTAAACGGGGAGTGACAAATCCAACGTCTTGCTACTGTTATTCCTTGGGATATAATTCATAAAATTGCTTGCATTCATGCTGGAAGAAATTCCAGTGGTGTAGATAGAGCCATATGGAGTTGGAGTAAAAATGGAGATTTCTCTGTTAAGTCTGCTTATACAGGGTACCTAGAGATAGTTAATATTCCTCAGTGGCGATGGAAGTTCATTTGGAAGCTCAAAATTCCTACCCGTATTCTCCATTTCCTCTGGCTTCTTCTTCAGTATAAGCTTCTCACAAATTTGCAAAGAGTAACTAGAGGTTTGGTTGTGGATGCTTCTTGTCCCAGATGTAGTGTTGATGTTGAAGATGTGAACCATTTGTTGCATGGTTGCAACTAGTCTTGTGGAGTTTTGGAAAACATCTCTAAAGGTGTTACTTGTTCTCCTTTGTTTAGAGGTGATATTGAAGAGTGGTTAGTCTAGAATTTACAAAATGATAAGTTAGTGACAGATGAGATCCCTAGCTATCTTTAATTTTCTAGTACTTTGTGGCTCTTGTGGAAATGGAGGTGTAAAAAGATCTTTAATGTGAATTTCTCTATCCCTCATTCTCCTTATCTGATTATCAATTCTTTTACCAAGGATTGGTCTTATGCCAATTGGCCTGCCTCTGCTAGAACTGGTCTTGTGATTCCAGTTGTTTGGAATCCTCCTAATGAAGGATGGATAAAACTGAATATTGATGGCCTTCAGGACACCAATTCTGGAACTATTACAACAGGAGGTATTATGCATAATAGTTTTGAGTCAATGGATTAAAGGCTTTGTGATGAACAAAGGAAGTGGTAGTGTGATTGAAGATGAGTTATGGGGTTTATTTGAAGGCATTAAAATGCCCTGGAATTGTGGGCATAGAAAAATTTGGGGGTGGGCACAGTTAGATTCGGTATGGTTTTGGGCAAAACCGAACTGAACCGAAAATATTTCGATTCACCCAAAATTGAACCGGTTTAACCGAATAAGAAATGGTAATTGAACTTAACTGAACTGATTTTAATCGGTTCAGTTCATTTTGGTTTTGAGTCTAATAGGCCTTATAGACTTGATGGGCTTAATGAGTCTTTTTTAATATATTTTTAAATTTTGAATTATAGTATTCAATTTAAAGTTGTAAATCTATAAGAATATTATATCATTACTTACTACCAAAAGTTTGCCTTTAACACACCTTTTGCCCGAACCCAAATCCACAAATGTATCAAATGAGTACAAATTGATTTCCAAGCTCTTAAATCTGGAAGCAAACTAATAATATTTAATTTATAATTCATTGAAAAAAAATCACAAATTGAATAGACAGTTAATTCATTGCACAGTTCAATTTCTAAGATAAAAATTAAAAACTCCAAATCACGTAATTAGTAAAGGAAATGCAACAATGATAGTTTAATAATTCCAACTTCCTGTATTCATAAGGTTGTCATCATCAATACCAAAACAACCCTCCAAAACCAAATCTTCAAGATGTTGTAATTTCAAAATAGATGGCAAACATTTATCTGTAATCTGCACAAACATCAAATCAAAAAGGAAAAAAAAAACCAGAGAATTAGATACTTAAGATCTAGATCTTCATTCAAAGAATCAAACAAACAATGTCGAAAATTAAATTACCAGCAAGTATTAGAGATCCAAGCTGGTCGTGTTCGAGACATCGATCTCCACATGACAACTAAGAACAAAACCACGGATGCACAGTATCCATTTCAAGACAAAATGTTCAAAACTGAAGATCAGACCTTTGTTAACCAAATCAAAAAAGAAAAGCTAACCTTCTTTGAAACAGATTGGATGAGCTGAAGCCTTTTATGATTTCCTATCAACTATCTTTATGAGGGTGTATTCAATTAGGATTCTTGAGGACATTTAAAGACATTTTTTAAGTGACAGATTTTCATGGATTTCTACGGACTTTTATAAATCCATATGGACTTTCATTGATTTGTTTAGACATCTATCTTAGACTTTTATAGATTCTATCTCAGACTTTTATGAATTTGTTTAGATATCCATAGACTTTCATGGATTTGTTATCTTTGACTTCTATTATAGATGGAGAATTATATGACTATATGGCCCAATAACACAATTTATACACTCAAACAATATGGTCCATTAATACAATTTGCAGTACTAAGAACAATCTTTGCTTTCTTCATTTTCTCTTTTATTACTTTTCACCTCCTTAATAAGCTATTTCCCTTTCTAGTTCTCCATTTGGACTTTGCTTATGGTTTCCTTACAGTTTTTTTTTTTTTTTTTATCATATATTATATTTCAATAAGACAAACATATCAAGTTATCTATATAATAATTTAATAACATACGTCTATGCATCCATTTATGAATTTAATTAAAAACCATCATTTTTAAGCAAATAAATATTGATTGATTATTAGGCATTTTTTCAAAAATGTTTGAATATATAGGATGAGCTTATCATGTATCATGTCATCAATATACTCGTTCAATATAATTAGCATATGTAATAAGGTCAGGTTGTAGCATGCATGCGTTATGGCTTTAATCATTAGAGTGTTAGCAACATCAAGCATGGCGGTTGTTGATATCATCACCGTAATCATCATAAATGAAAATTCTTATAGGATAATTAATGATATATACTTAGAATTAGGCTAATTGGTCAATAAGATAGATGATCACGAGAATATTGTTTTCTCTTTAATTTCAATTGCTTTGATCATGATTCCTTCATTCAACATTTAAACTTCAAATGATCCATTTAATTTCCAATATGCTACCCATGATTTTTCATTTCAAGGTGGAGACCAAATTCAACTATTATAGTATCTATATCCCTATTGGCTCTACTTAATTATATATATACAATATTTTTACTATATATATATATATCAAACTCATTATTCTCAAAGAACTTATTCATCAGTTAATCATAAATAAAATCATTTGATCATGTCGATTTCAATGGAAGCTTTAGCAATGGTTGGCGTGGATTATGTCGAATGGGGTATGAATGTCGAAGAATGGGAGCGAGAGGACTTAGAGCTGCCACCCCCACATTTACTAGCCGGAGAAGAAGAAGAGGAACACTAACAACGCGGCATTTTGAAAGATCATGAAGGAGATGATATTGATGATGACCACACTAGTGGTGTTGCTTTGCTGTGCTTTCATTTTTTTGTATGCTTCTAATAATTTAATTATATTATGAAAAGATCTTTATAGCATGATCTTCAATTTCTTCATTCTGCTATCATTGATCTTTGGATTTTTGTTGGGTATTTCAACGCCATCATTAGGGCCCATGAAAGTCTTGGAGGTGAGATTCCCACCTGTGCTTATTTCTTTGAAGCTATTAACTCATGTAATACTATAACTTACTTCCTGAGAATTGTTTCTCGAGGTGCGCTCTCGCTTCTGAGAAAATTATTATTATTAGTGAAATGATTATCTTATGAAATATAGATTGTAGTCCAAAAATCATTAAGGGAAGATCATCGATCGGGATTATTTGAGTAGAGAATAAGTGAGAAGAAACAACACGTTTATGTTTTGAGAGAGAGAGAGAGAGAGAGAGAGAGCAAAGTCCACCAAAATCTTTGGAAAGAAGGTCGAACATGTTATGGCATTTGATATTTATATCTCTAACCATCAAGTCCACCAAAATCCATGACCTAAGAAAATCCTATAAAATCTAGTCCTAATTGAATACACATTGATTATTGTAGACATTTTTAAAGTCCCAATTCAATACACCTATATTTGAAATGATTCTTTAAAAGTCCATAGAAATATGAATTGAATACCACTAGATTAATATAGACTCTTTTAAAGTCTTTAAATGTCTGAATTGAATATACCAGGATTTATAATATCTTTAAATGTCCTTAAAAATCATAATTGAATACACCCCACTTAGACTCTTCTATGATTTTCAGTCAACCTAAAGGTTTGTCTTGTTGAAGCTTTGGCTGGAGATGAAGAAGAGCAGATCGGATGACCAGATCGGATGTGAAACAAAAAAAAATTAGAAAAAGAATAAGAGATAGGCACTGACAAACCTTTTCGAGCAGATCAGATGTTTAGGAACAGAGTTGAGACGAGCGATGGAGCAGGTCGAATGTTAAGTAGATTAGATGTTGAGGAACTGAGTTGAGGAATAGAGAGGCAGAGATGAGAGAAAAGAAGTCGACTGTGGTTGTGGCTATCAAAGAATGAAAGAAGTAGGCTAGGGTTTTTTTTTTTTTTTTAACTTTTATATGCGATTTAATCAGTTTAAACCAGTTTTGGAAAACAAAAACTGGTTTGAACCAAAAACTTTTCGGTTTCAGTTTTTTGAACCAGTTTAAACCAAATTCATTCTATGAATTGAACCAGACACTCTTTTTTTGGTTCGGTTCGGTTCGGTTCCGAACTTAGTGCCCACCCCTAGAAAAAATATTGTTGAAATAGATTCCCTCACTACCATCCAACTGCTCTCTCTAGATACAAACTCTAACCATCCTTTGTTTAGTCTTCTCCAAAATTGTAAAAGATTGCTGATGAGTGGCTTTGTGACATAATTATTTGCTGAATTTATTAAATAAATAAAAAATACATTTCACTTATATTTGCTTGCACATATTAGTTTTTAAAATGTAAAATAAAAATTATGAAAATTTGTGTCACCTTAAACTTAGTATATAATATTTATATACGCAAGAATTAAGTTTAAGGATAATAATCTAAATAGTCCGTAATTAATAATTAAAGTTGGAATCTTTAATTTAGTTAAAATTATCAGTACAGTCCATGGCCATTTAGAATGGAACAATCTTATCCAGATTGTTGAGGTAGTGACATTAAAATGGAGGTACTTTATATAATAAGATTATGTATGACTAGACTGAGATGAATTAAATTTTGTTATAATCTCTATCATATATATAATGATCATAATCCTAGTTAATTAATAGACTCCTACTTATTATATTGTGTCTGTTGATTTACTTGGTAAGGTGTTTATGTTAGATCATAAACCTTGTATCTTAGACACACAATATAATATATAGTTGAGAATATTAATTATAGATACGGAATTCATTATGTTGACGGTGAATTCTGGATTGCCATGACTCAACAATAATATCAAATTAAATAAAAAGGAGAACACAAATTTTACATAGAAAACCCTTGAAAGGGAAAAAACCACGGTGCCCTTGAGGGTAGAAAAATAGCACTATGAATTATTGTAGTATTACACACTCAGATCTCTCATACAACTGCTCTTTTCTCTCTTGAGATTTTTGAACCCTTTTTCCGTAGAATACATGGTTCTATTTATATGGGGATAGCTAGGGTTTCTCTTTGCCTATGCCGTGTTGGTGATGGAATTCCTATTTTGATTTGCGTTAGGAATCTGGTGTCGCGAATGGATTAGAATTTTATTTCCTTTTTGGATTTATCTATCAGGAGACAGTTTATGTTCTCTTTGGAATGTAACACCTCTTTGGGCCTTGTATTTGGTTGACTCCTTGCTGTAGGAGATATACTGAAATAGGGTTTCTTTTCTTGTATTTAGCCGTGTAGATCTGGACTGAGTAAGGTTATTCGGTGAGCACAATTCTTTCTTCTAGACTCGTCTGTTTTGGCGAGCGCGTCCTTGGTCTTTATTAATCTGGGTGACGTGGCTCGTTGACATGCCGAACGATCAATGTTTCTTTCGTTGACTGGTCAGAGGATGACGTTGCAATATTTATCTTCGTGTTTCCTACTCATCTTGTTGACGTGTCTTCTAGTCGAGTAAATACATATAACACATTCCTTCCTATCAGAAGTTATAAAATAGTTCTCTTGTTTAGTGATTCGGGTCTTGAACAACTGAGCACTCAATTCATAATACGATTATGAATTAATTGTTCCTTAGAGAATCATAGGTAATCAAGGAGAAAGATGTAATTAGAGAGGTTGACGGATTTTGAACCTAGCTCTAATTAAGAACTATGAATGGAGGATTAATCTATATGAAAAGATTATATCAATGGGTTATTCAAATACTTTCTTTGGGTAATTTATCTTATAAATTCAAGAGTTAAATTCTAGTTTTTTAGTGGAGTAAATCTAGAATTAATAATTTGGATTAATTAATTAAAGTTTAATTAATTATCTAGATTATTGGAGCTTGAAATTATAAGTCCATAGGTCCCGAAGTCTACTCCTTAAAGCACTGTGATGAACATATATGTAATTTTGATAATTAATTTGAAATTAATTATTTTCTCTATTCTATATATGACAATTTAAAAGAATATCCTTTTGTATGTCACATATTATGACAAGTGTTATCATGACTAAATATGTTAATTAATTTAGAATTAAATAAATAAATTAGATAATGAAATTATTTAATTTAAATATTTAAAAGATATTAGTTTTATCAGATTTAATTTGTTTAAGGATAGTTTAAACTATTACGTTTTAAATAATATAAAATCAAGATAAAATATGTGTTCCTGGTATGATTGAGACTTTAATTTAAATAAATATCCAATTTTATTTTAATTAAAATTGTTTTAATTAAACAAAAAGGGATACTATTTAAATACGTATTTTCTCTTTATAGGAAGGGAGAAGATTTGTTTTTCAAATCTTGATATGATTGGGATATTAATTTAAATAAATATCCAATTTTATTTTAATTAAAATTGTTTTAATTAAACAAAAACGGATAGTATTTAACTACGTATCATATATAATAGAAAAGTAAGCAGTCATTTTTTTCTATTAGGGTTTTCCAACTGAAAACCTAGAGAAAAGAATACGAATCTGACTCCTCTTATTCATCAGTGTTGAAGGCTAAGCTTGGAAGATTGTGGTTCCAGGAAAATTGTTTCATCGCCAATCTTCATGGGTATGTTCTATCCTCTCCTATTTTGTTTATTGAATTAATATTGCAATAGAGTTTTCAAGGCATAGTCAATGATGGTAAAATTTTTATTATTTATCTAGATGTATTTCTGATGCGTATTCTGATTATAAAACCATCAAATTCAAGATGCTGTAATAGCCAAAGCTATTTTACATGTTATGCCTAATTTATACCATAGACTTAGTGCATATCATATGATGCAAAATGCTATGAAGCATGTTGTTAACCGCCAAAAATGGCAGGGGTTCAAAGAAGAATTTTCCATCTACATAAAGTAAGAATCCGGATTCTATGAAAAACCTCCTGGTACCCCACCACAGAAGTATGCCCTCCACCAATCCAGATCGAGGTTGAAATCTTCTAAAACTCCGGGATACTAGAGAACACATAAGTCAAGTTACTAGACCCTGATACCCCGTCGTCACATTAAACTGGTATCCTGGTACCCCGGTACCCTTGTACTCCGATACCTGTATGCAGAGTACAATCGAGCAGGAAGTGAGATGCCCATGTATCCCGAGCCCGCCTATGCCAACTAAAATTGACAGTAAGTACCAAGACAAGACGAAATTCCGTAAAAAGACAGTAAGAACACCATCGTTTTGAAAAACAAAGAAATTGATTCCTTCCCGCCACTAGAGAGTTGTATTTGAAAGAGAGGTCAACTCTATCAGATTCTACAAAGTAAGGGGTCACTTGATTCCTAGATGGAAGATGACTACCTTTTCGCCAATCACCATGGAGATTCCCGAAAATCTCTAGGTCACTAGACCTAAATGAGAGGAGTGCTCAGCAAGCACAAGGGATATATAAACAACACGATACTATAGAGAAAATGGACCGCAACTTGTAATGCAAAAATCCTACGGTGTATTTTTTTTCTACTTATCGACATGCACGAGAGCTCCACCACCATCTTCATCTAAGTTATATTTCTGTCATGATAGTTCAATCATTGTATTTTTCTTTATTTTACAATCAATATAAAGCTTAATATATGAACCCTTTTTATGAGTTATTTCAATTCACCATAGTCATAATATTTGAACATCCTTTACTGAGAACCTTAGGTATCGAACTACCTGATACCTCTCTGACTGAGATCTACCCCGATCACAGTCACTTGAATTGTTAATTGGAAATCCACCCCAGTGACAATTTTTTGTTAATACATGTCAATGGAGTGTTTAAGGGTGAGGTGAAAAGTTTTTTATCATTATTTTTTTGATGAGATCAAAGATGAAAGTGCTTTATTGTTATCTTGGAATAATATGTTTGATGAATATAATGTTCATGAAAATATTTGGTCGAAGAGCACATTTGATTTAAAAGAGAAATGGGCTTATTATATGTTCGACCTACATGGTCTATTGGCATGAAGACCACTCAACTGAGTTAAAGCTTCAATACTGCTTTAAAAGAATATTTAAAATATGATCTTAATGTGGTACGGTTTTTCATGCATTTTGAGAGGGTAGTCAATAATAAATGATATAATAAGTTAGAAGCCATATATGATTTGTTGTATATGTTGGTTAATATAAAAATTAATACTAAAATGTTGATTCAAGCAAGGAAAATTTACATAAAAGTTAATTTTTTGGAGTTTCAACATCAATTTGAACAAGCATTAGAATTAAACATGAACTGTGTAACGAATGGTGTAAAATTTTCTTTATTCAGTGAGCATGGATTATACATCTAAGGAGAGGCATGTGAAGATGAAGAGTGAGAACAGATTATCTTGTTGTTGTAGGATATTTGAGATAAAAGGAGTTTTGTGTAGTCATGTTGAAAGTATACAAACGTAGTTAAATTGCTTAAAGCATACCTAGAGGGGGGTGAATAGGTTTTTACGCCCTTTTCAATCCCTTGAAACAAACTCATGTTTGTCCCTCAAGGTAGCCTTACATATAACACATAAATCAAACATTCATACATAGAAAGATAAGCATGTAATCATTTAAGCATTGTCTATATATATATCAATGAGTTGCATGAGAAATAATAACATAAAATCTCAACAACAAAGAATACTTGTATTTCAATATTGTTCAATGTATTACAAATATAAACAAAATGAATTTGCTTATAAATCACACTTTACAAAAT
Source organism: Acer campestre (assembly GCA_954870605.1). Lineage (NCBI taxonomy): Eukaryota > Viridiplantae > Streptophyta > Magnoliopsida > Sapindales > Sapindaceae > Acer > Acer campestre. The sequence continues at coordinate 29,507,009 of OX940809.1, read as the reverse complement.
CTTGTTCCAATATACATCACAAGTGAATAATATGCAGCAAGATTAAAGCATACACTTAAACAAATAAGAAAGAGGGAGATAGAAAGAATTGGCACATGAGATTTTTTAACATGGTAAAACCTCCAAGGAGGAAACATCCACGGGTTGAACTACAACCATTGGGTACTATATCTATTAGATGACAAATTAGAAATTCCTCAAAAGTGACCAACCTTAATCTACTTCCTATTGGAGTCTATGTCTACCAAATCCCTATTGGAAGATACAAATTCTCTCAATGATGCGAATCGGAGTCCATACCAAACCAACATTGTTGGAAGATTAGAAATTCCTCAAGCATGCATACACATCTCATGTACCACCCTCTATTAGAGTCTATGTCTAACCAAACGCCCGGGCCCACCAATATTGTAGCCAACTCCCTATCCAAGGCACTCATGCCTCTAGAGAGCATTCAATGCACAACTATCCCAACCTTCCCGATCCTAGCCATGACTTCTTGTTTGTTTATCCAAACCTCTTGTCCTAACCAAGACTTCCTTGCTTGACTATCCGGACCTCTTATCCTAGTCAAGACTTCATGCCTTTTACAAGGACTTCCTGGTGTGATCATGTGAATGCAAATGATGCAAACAAGTAATTCAATATAGAACATGTGATCAATACATTCCATGGAAACTAGACTTAAAACATGTGAGAACACAAGTAAAAAAAAAATAGTCTAGATGCAAAACATGAATTAAACCTAAAGCATGTGAAAACACTTAACACATATAACTCCTAGTTCCATTCACACATATGACACTTGAATAAATCATATACATGAAGTACAAGTTCAAGATTTTACAAACATACACAAAAATGCTAGAATCACAAAATATATTCAATGAATATTCTAGCCAACAATTAAAGCAAGGATATAATGAATAATCAATCAAATCCTATTAGGCTCTAAATACAAATACACAAGTGCTAATCCTAGATTTGCTCAATTAAAGGATCAAAGCACATGTGAAGGTTATTAATCATAAAATACATCAATCAATCCACAAATAACCCTAGATATCAAACTAATCACAATGCAACTCTCAATCATGTGAAAAATCTAGAATCCTAGAAATTAGTTCACATATGTCTCTACTTATACTTTTGATTAGGTTTGATTATGAAGCAATCTTTCTCAGTATCATTCACCATACATACACATACATATAAAAGAAGAAACCCCAAGCAAATTGAAGGTTATAAAAGAAGAAATCATAAAGATAAGACAACTACTTAGTAATCATGAGCTGGTTCATTTTTCTGGGTAGATCCACTAGAAAACTCAATCAAATAGCTACAAGACCACTTGGAAAAGGTAGAGGACTTGATTATGAAGAATTCCCAATTTGAATCACTCAATTCCGACTTCGTATGAGAAAGTTATGGTGTTTGGAATGTGAGAGAAAATTCTGCACATAGAATTTCTTATTTTTCTTCTTGGATTGAAATGGGAGGGAATGGAGGTGATTTAAATGAATTGGAGAGAGGGAAAGAATGGGCAAATAAGGACATGCCACATCAGCACCTCGTGAGGGGTGCGTCAGGCTCATAGGGGCAAAGGGCTTGCTTGGCCGTGAGGCTCACGACCTCCCCACGTGCCCTCCTTGCTTGGCCTTTGGACAAGCACGCTTCCCTCGCACTCCTCGAGTTCAAAAAAATTTTGTCACTATTTGGGGCATTTTTTGTAAAACTGTCACCACATTACTAATTTAAGTTTAAAAGGCACCTATTTAGGTGACTAGACAAAAGTACTCTCTTTTGTCACTTTGTCTCGTTTTCAAACGTTGAGAGAAAACCCAATGGCGCTACAGTCCTAAAGGCAACCAAAATCTGACTATAAATTGACACGCGACAACGTTACAGTACTGATATCAAAGAGAACTCACCGGTGAACTGAAAAGACAGTGGTAAGTTTTTCTTTCTCACGCGTTGCTGTTCTTGATAAGTTTATGTGTGTGTAAGGTCTTATTTATTGATTGATTTATTTCGTTGACAAACCACAAATTTGGGGTTTTGATGTAAGGGTAGCTTAGGCTCTCAAGACCTCAAAAGAAGAAGCACTCCAAAGGTATATTTCTAAGTGCTTACTTGCAAATAAAGAGATGTAGTTGCACACACACACAACTCATGCATATATGTTTATCTTGTATGTTGTGTATGTTATTTAGGTGCATTAATGTTCATTAATCTCTCTTCATGCTTGCCCATATGATTGCATCTTGTGTTGATTATTACCGTGTCACATTTAGGTATTTAGGATGCATCATTGTGTTGGGCGCTGTTCGAAGTGCTGTACATAGCGTTGTTCGAACATCGCCTATCTAAGACCTGGTGAGGCATTGGATAGGTGCTGTACAGACCTGATGCATTTAAATTGGTCGTTGTTGGGTCACTGAACAAAGCGCTGTATGTACAGCGGCATTCTGTTTCCCGAGAAGAACAAAGTTGTGGCGCTATTTGGTTGATGTTCAGAAGCACCCTACGAATAGCCCCAATGAAGATCATGCTTCATTTTCCCAGGTAGGCACTGTACAAGTCGCTCTACGTATAGCGATTCGTACAGCGCCCAATGCAAAATTAGTGCCACTTTTCAAAACGATGTCACTTCATTTTGGCACCCTATATATATATATATGCCTCTTTGCCTTTAGGTCAATTTTAAGAGTCCAAAAATCATATTTTTCTTTTAGAACATTTTTCAAGTGAAAAATTCTTAAGAACTCTCATTTAAACACTCAAAGACATTCCTTTATGCATCAAAGAACATCTTGCATCATTCATGCATGGCTTGTTTGGTAAGATTTTTACTAACTTCATCTAATTTTAGTATCTTTCTGTTAGGATTATGCTCAATAACAAGAGTATAATATTGTATTTGACAATCTTCTCATATTAATAAAGCGATTTCTATTTTAACAAAATCTTATAGCATTTATAATTATAATTGTCAAAGTAAATAATTATAAGGCCAAAAGACTATGAGAAAAGAAGAATTGTTCGTACATCTGGATATATATGAGGTAGACACAATTCTTTAGTTAGTCTTGAATAACATTCATAACTTAAGTTAAAGCTAAGGCACCTTTATCTTGTTAAAGTAGTAGAATTCTTTTTCTAACATTTGAGTGGGATCAAATGTGTTATGATGAGTCTAAAATCATCGAAGAGTCTTCGAGTAAAAGAATCTAGTATACTGGGTGCATTGAACTATACCTGGTGCGGTTCCGGTTAGAACCGAAGGAACCGACCGAGACCGAAACCGAAACAGAAACCGAAAAAATTGAAACCGGAACCGGTCTACCTCTGTTCTGGTTTTGATTCCGGTTCCGGTTCCGATTTTAATTTTTACGAAACCAACCGGTTCCTTTTTTTTTCAAACCATTGGACTGCAACGGTCGGCTGACGTCAGCAGACCGTTACCCCCCAACGGCTCAGTTTTTTTATAAAAAAAAAATTATTATAAATACCAACACCCCCCCTCCTTTCTTTTTTCCCCACTCCAATTTCCTCCCAATTCTCTCTCAATTCTCCAACTCTCCAAGTTTCCAATTCATTCTCAATTACTAAGTTTTTAATATTTATTTCATTTGCAATATATTTTATTTCCAATTTATTTTATTTCCGATATATTTTATTTGCAATTAATTTTATTTCCAATTTATTTTATTTCCAATTCTAATTTCTCTCTCAATTCTCCAACTCTCCAAGTTTCCAATTCATTGTCAATTACTAAGTTTTTAATATTTATTTCATTTGCAATATATTTTATTTCCAATTAATTTTGTTTGCAATTAATTTTATTTCCAATTTATTTTACAATTCAATTTTTAAATGGCAAGTGGAAGTGGAAGAGGAAGGGGCCATGGCCGTAATGGTCCTAGGCGTTCAATTTCGATGAGAGGTAAGGGTCCTATGATCGATAATCTCGGTCGTGACGACACCGCCTATCACGAGTATTTAAAACGCCGGGCCTATGCTGAAGACCTAGGCCTAAACTCTCCTACTCCCCCTTTAATAATTTCAGAACCCGATCCTGATGACACTCCCCACTCCCTCAATTTGACAAGCCAGTCAGAAAATATGCCTGATATTGATACACCTCCAGATTTTGGATTTGATCCACATGAACCAAAAGAGCAGGAAGATCTGATACAGAAGCAGAACAAATCTGATCTCTTCGTAAAACATATAAAGAAAATTAGGCAAGAAGATGGGACATTTGCAGTGGCTTGCAATTACTGTAGCAAAGTATATAAGTGGCACAAATCTAGAGGACATGACACTTATCAGAAGCATCTTTTAACCAAAAATCTAGAAGCTGAGACCAGATTGAGGTCACAAACACAAATTCAATTCCCAGGTACGCTACTCCTAACCAACAATTATTTTGTTATACTGATGAACAAAATAAAAAAAAAAATTAGCAAGAATGGTAGCAGTAGAACACTTATCATTTAGTTTTGGTGAAAGGGTTGGTTTTATTAATTATTGTCGATAAGCATTAAACCATGCTGCATGCCGTGTTCCTAGAACCATGCTCACAGCAACACTTGAAAAGATTTATGTAAAAGAAAAAAAAAAGTTAGAAATTTTTTTTGAAAAATATAACAGTCATGTTTTCGTATGTGCCGACATATGGAGTGACCATTGGTGATCGCATTCATACTTGGGTGTCACTTGCCATTTTATGGATGATGCATAAAATATCCAGAAAAGAATTCTTGCATTTAGAGGTTTTGATGATGCACACAATGCTTATAATATTTTTAGACAGCTTAGAATTATTTTTTCAAAGTATAAAATTGAAAACAAAATTTTTACAATTGGTTTTGATAATGCTTCTGCCAATACCGCTGTTATTCCATCTTTACTTGATTTATGCAAACTTTATCTTGGTGGTACATTTTTTTCATCAAAGATGTGCATGCCATGTTTTAAATTTATGTGTTCAAAAAGGATTAGAAACTCTTAAACATTTTATTCTACCTATTAAAAAAGCCCTAATGTTTTTTGTGGAAACATTCTTCTATAATGAATGCATGGGCAAGATATTGTAAACAAAATGGTAGACGTGTCGTTAGATTTTCTCGTGATGTTCCAACACGTTGGAATTCTACTTATAAATTGCTTGCTCAAAGTTATGACTACAAGGATTTATTAGTTTCTTTTATTCAATTTCATGTTACTCACCTTCAAGTTTATCAATCACATTGGGATGCTTGTTACAACGTTTTCAATTTGTTAAAAGTTTTTTATAATGCTACAAAAAATTTATCTGGTATTTATTATCCTACAACTCATTTATTTATTATTAAAAGTCTTAATATTGCTGGTGCATTTACTCATTGTGAATCCGACATAGCAATAGGGGAAGCCGTTAATGCCATGAAGGTAAAATGGTTAGATTATTATGAGGAGTTTCCAAATATTTATTTGATTGCCATGGTTTTTGATCCACGTTGTAAATTAGATAGTTTGTCTTATTATCTAAATGGTTATTATGGCCACCACGGTTTAAAAATTGAATATGATGTTGATGCGTGTTGTGATAAAGTTAAGAAATTATTGTATGATTTATATGATGAATATGTTACAGTTTATGGATCATCACTAAACTTAGATGTTACACATACACAAACTGCATCTCAGCCCCCAACATCCTCCTCCATATTTATGAATTTAGGGTATAGTCTGTTATCCAAAAAAACCAAAAAACCTATATGTTCTTCTTCATCAAACACCGACAAGTATTCTGAGCTTGAATCTTATCTAAATGCTTCTTTTGAGTTTATAGAAAATACACCAGAGAAAAAATTTGATATCTTACAATATTGGAAAGAGTACGCAAGGTACTATCCAATCATGGCTAAGATAGCCAAAAATATTTTTTCAACGCCAGTTTCTACGATGGCGGTGGAACAAGAGTTCAGCGTCGGGGGAATATTCTGGATGAACAACGTTCGTGCTTGACTCCGAAATCACTACAGATACAAGTCTGTGTAGATGACTAGGCGAAGGCACAATATAGACAACAAGAACTCCAGCAAGAGCCAACGTACGATTTCTTCAAAGATGACGAACCTGAAACAGAGCATCGGAGCCGGAATAGCAGATCTACAGAGTATAGACTACAGATGGCACCAAACATACAATAAAAGGTAAGAGAACTACGTGGACTTTGATTTCTCTAAATCCCCCAAGAGGATACGTATGCAACTTAATTGTGGTACAAATTAAGTGCAAGGCTAATAACTTTACATTTATTTTTAGTTTTATTTTAATTTAATTTTGTAATTTGTCATTTATTTATTATCGAATTTCAGATGACCGAATTCCCAAATACCCAATGAAATGTAATTTATAATTTGTCATTTTGTTTATTTTTTATTTTTATTTAATTTTGTAATTTATCATTTTGTTTATTTTTATTTTAATATTTTATTTACAACTACAACTTACAATACAACTATACAAGTGTAATTTTTTTTTATTAACAAAGGAAAAAAAAAGGTTCAGAACCGCCGATTCCACCAATTCGTAGAACCGGAACCGAACCGGAACCGCGCCAGGTCTACATTGAACTGGATCACAATGAAATACTTTATCTAGAACCGTCAATAGATAAAAGTCTTTTCATTATCAGGATAATCGGAGAGTCTATCTTATTCCTAAGATAAATGATGGACTTATGGTTACAAATGTTATCATTTGAGCTATCAATAAATACGATTATATAACATAGTCTATCCTCGATAGTTTGGTGGTATTCATTTGCTAATCGATAGAGGACTTCATTTATAGATATGGACATCGTGGCTCCATTTATTAAATGTGAGTAGAATATCATCATATGGATGTTTTGAGGTTTTGGATATTAAATCTTAACGTTAAGTTTTTCAATAGTCACTATTGAAAGATGACTTCTGGACATAATATATATCCAAGTTCAAAATGTGGTCATATGAGTAAATATGGTAACTGGGAGAGCTATAGGCGGTCTATGTGCTCTTGGCGATTACTGATATTCTTCACGAGGATTCACTATCTCCTATAAGATTATCTAGGGTATGAATGAGAATCATTTACTTATTCCATCTTTATTTAAGAGTGCAATTTTAGTTCTTTAGTGGAATGAACTAAAATTAATAGATTGAACCCAAGTGAATCATTTGTTGATTGTGATTGGGTTATGTCTGTTGGAGCTTAAATTTAGATAGGCCCGCCAAGATCCCCAATCCACACGGACTTGTATGAATCACTTGATATATTCTACCGGACTAATTATGGGTCCATTTAGAATTGTATTAAGACATGTGGACTTGTTTCTTTTAGTAAGAATGGGCCTAGTTCACATGTGGGCATTTCAATTAAAAGTCCAATGAATTTAATAAAATGGAAAAATAATATATGGGCCTATCTTAGTTTATGGGTGGCAAGGCTTATATAATAGTCTAAATATATTATTATATTTTATTATTTGCTTAAATGGAAATTAATTAATTGATTGATTGATTATTTAATTAAGAATCAAAATCTTTTTTTGACTAAGAAATATGTTTCTTAGTGTTATACTATTGGTAGTAGTATATTAATTATAAAGCACTTTATTTGGTAAGTAGATAAATAAGGGATTTATTTATCTAGTCAAATTAGGAAGTCTTTTATATAGTCACAGATACACTAAAGAGTTGGATTAGGGTTTAAATATATAATATATATGGCAAGAATTCAAGCGGCATATATTCTTTTGATATAGGCAAGAATTCAGGCGGCATATATATTGGATATAGGCAAGAATTCAGGTGCAATAATATAATTGATATGATAGGTAGAATTGGTCATATAAAGATATTATATTAAATGAGAATTCTGCCAAGATATAATACATTTATATTGCAAGAAGAATTCAAATAAATATACATATATTGACATGGCAATCGCATATCAAGATATATATTATATTTTTGCCATGTGATTTGCGGCCACTAGATATATATATATATATCCTTTGTATATTTTCGGAACCCTAAGGTCTTGGACTTGAGAGTTATTTCTTTTGTTAGAGGAAAACAAAATCCATCTCTTAGACTAGTGTGATTATTTTTTGCCAAGAAAAATAGAGAGAAAAGTTTGTTCTTATTTCGATAGTGCACTAGTTACTTTTACATCAAAAGGTTTTGTGCACAATTTCGAATAAGGTTTACGTGAGTTTCGATCTAATGATTGTGAATTCAAAAGTGACCGGAACATTCTTTGTTGTCTCTTAGAACTTGTTGTGACTAATGAAAAAGAAAAAGTTTTGTTAATCCATCCTCTGGTACACAATTTAAAGAGAATGGAGACCACGCTCCTAAGTGATTCTTGTTCGTGATTGGATTGGAAGATCTTGCGGATTACCATCGACACAACGTCAATCGGATTACGCGACAAAGGTATGATATCTTTAATATTATATGTTAATTAATTAGAGGGTTAAGGTTCAAAATATGGAAAAAAAAAATTAAACTATAGAAAACTACGTTTTCACTTCCGCCGCGTGTATTTTTCCCTACACTTTCTTGTCAAGTCATCTCTTTGTTTACTTGTATGTTTTAAGATCATATGCTAGATACAAGATAGAGATTGTTTGTGATGAATTGATTGAGTGATGTATTGTGATAGCTATTTAGGCTTTTATAATCTATGTTTAGCTAAGCTTTTTGACATGTCATTTAGCTATTGATATCCAGGATTGTTTTAATTGCAATATCATCATCCTAGATAAGCATATAGGGTTCCCTAGCTCTAATTGCATTTTGGATATTTCATATATTCACTTAAGGTGTTAGTCTCTTCATTGAGAACTAAGTCTTGTGTAGCTTCTGGGATTAGGTTGCGTAAATCACAAGCAAATGAACTAGGTTTACTTATACCGGGGATTAGGTAGGTGTGTGATTATATACCAATATTAGGTTGTAATCTTTAACACATTTAATGGATTCGAGGTTCTAGTGTGGCGCTTTTATTAGCCCATGGTTTTTCCCGTGAGGGTTTCCACGTAAATATCAAGTGTTATTTAATATTCCGCACATATTACACTTGCTATTTTATATTGACTAGTTAGGGGCATTTTCATAATCTTGACATTATTCGAAAATTGGATAAAATTGGATAAAATCAAGTGTTATTTAATATTCCGCACATATTACACTTGCTATTTTATATTGACTAGTTAGGGGCATTTTCATAATCTTGACATTATTCGAAAATTGGATAAAATCTATTAACCCCCCTCCCTCTTTAGATTAATATTAGAGCACACCGTAATTTGTTTCAGTGTGTTTGATGTTGGATGCTATTTTCATCATGTATATTAGGTTTGATTTGATTTTTTCTTGATTATGTTTGTTTGATGAGGTTAGGTTAGGGTTTTAGTTTATGAAAAAAATTGTTTTGAAGACGATGAAGATCTGGGTTTCCGAGCCTTTTTGAACTTTTTTCGAGCCTTTTATAACTGTTCCCGAGCTTTTTAAAATGTTACCTGAGCCTTTTATAACAAACCCCGAGCTTTTTAAAATCTCCAAGCCTTTTTACACTATATCCGAGCCTTTTCGTGCGTTTTCGAGTCTTTTTAAACTAGATCCGGACCTTTTAAACAGTAATCCGAGCTTTTTAATTATTTATGAATAGGTTAGTGAATTTTGATTCTCCGAGCCTTTTAATACACGGTTCGAGCCTTTTAACACACTACTCGAGCCTTTTAATGAAGTGTTACACAGTTCGAGCCTTTTCATACATTACCCCAACTTTTTCATACACTACCTGAGCCTTTTAATGAAGTGTTCGAGTCTTTTCATACATTACCCGAGCCTTTGCATACACTACCCGAGCCTTTTAATGAAGTGTTCGAGCCTTTTTTTCATACACTACCCGAGCCTTGTAATGAAGTGTTACACAATTCGAGCCTTTTCATACGCTACTCGAGCCTTTTCATACACTACTCGAGCCTTTTAATGAAGTGTTGCACAGTTCAAGCCTTTTCATACGCTACCCGAGCCTTTTCATACTGCCCAAGCCTTTTAATACACCGCCCGAGCCTTTTTGTTCGAGCCTTTCCATGAACTTATATGCTTTTTTTGTGAATATGTAGATGAGGAATCAGCTAAAAGATTCGTTTAAAACCCCAGCGGAAGCATGGTACAAGGGAAAAATTACTCGGCATGACCATTTTGATGACCTTAGAGATATCGATAACGCACTAGAAAGTGTACCTAACCATCTAAAGATCGAAGATCAACGTCGGTATACTCAGTCGTGTTTTGGTCATTTCCTTCAGATGCATCATGAGATTCAATTTTCGGCTGGGATTGGCCATCAGCTGTTTTTGCGTGAGTTGCATTACAATGGCTCGAAAGATGAGATGAGATTTTTGTTAGGTAAGCATTTGGTCCGGTTCTCGAAGGTTGAGTTCTATATAATCACTAGTTTGAAGATCGGAGTCATTTCTGAGACGGCGAGCTATGATATGGTAGAGAATGGCATACACGAGTGGTACTTTCAAGGTTGAGATATCGAGTTTGAAGAGCTGAGAGCAGTGTTGCGGATTGGTATTTTTATGGAGCAGTATGATGCAGTGAAGTTGTGCTTATTGTTTATGCTCAACGGGATACTAATGGGGTTGGACGAGAGAGATAAAGTTCAATTATGGCAGTTTCGCCTAGTTGAGGACTTGGATGCTTTTGATGTGTTCCCGTGGGGCGCACACGTGTATAGGCGTTCTATACATGGTTTCAAGCATGCTTTGGATTGTCGACAGGAGCGGTTCGAATAACAATAGCAAGAAAAGGGCGCTGACGTACACACCACCGAGACGTACAACTTATATGGTGTATCACACGCACTATTGGTGAGAATTTAGAATTTAAAGCCGCACTTTAATTGTAATATTTTTTATATGATTGATATATTTACTTGTTATCGTACTTATCTATTACGCATATATTTGCTTTTGAGGTTATCCCTGGGCTTGGCAATAAAAAATGTGGGACTCGTAGGTTAATTGAGATACCCCCACCCCCCCAACGTATTATGAAATGGGAGTTGAATAAGTGACCGAGAAGGGAAAAGCTGGATACCATTTTCATCGAAAGAGTAAGTATTGTTGTTGTTAATGTTTATAATTATTATTATGTATACAATTACAATGGTTTAACTCCAATTTCAGATGTTTGCGCTGTGTGAATTGGTGCCGTCGGCTGCTGAGAGGGCTTAACGGTACTGCGAAAGCATAGACCTGGGAGGCAGTCTGTATGATGCCGATGCCACTGATATACCTGGTCACCTTTCGGATCCCAAACGACATAGGACTGTCGAACCCAGTGATACGGAGGGTCGGCATTGCTGACCCAGTGATATGGAGGGTCAGTATTCCGAACCTAGTGATATGGGGGTTTCATACCTAGGGATAGGGGTAGGGGCCCAATGGGGCGGGGGAGGGTACCCCCACCCCCACCCCCACCCCCACCCCCACCCCATTCCTCAAACCTCCCCCAAAACCCATTTGGGGGTACTGGGGGTGGGGGCGTTTTGGGGGCAGGTCCCCCCTCCCCGACACCCAAAACCTATTTCCCCCGTTTCTTTTTAATTTCAATTCTAAATTTTCAATTTTCAATCCAAAAATCAGAATTTGAAATTTGGAATCCAAACATTCCAATCTTTAATTTGAACAAAAATAAAAATAAAACTAAAACAATATATATATATATATATTATTTTAAGGGAAATGGGGTTTTGGGTTTGGGGGTGGGTACCCCTACCACCTCCCCCAAAATCTATTTGGGGGCAAAGTTTGCCCCCACCCCTACCCCCAAAATCCATTTGGGGGGCAAAATTTACCTCCAAAACCCCATGGGGACCCATGGGGGATGGGACCCCATGGGGAAACGCTCATCCCTATTCATACTAGAAGGATCGCAGTGGGAGACCCATGTGGAGGCATAGGCATGTACGATTCACTTTGCTTAGACAGCCACTACCTGAAGGTGATTCACGAGGAGGCATTGGTGGGAATCCACAGGTACGTAAAAATAATAGAACCGCATTATTTAATTTCAATCGAGTGAACGATTTTAGTATTGACAGAGTTCGAAATCCTTTCAGGACCATCGATATACTAAACTGATGGATGTGTTCCGAGAGTTGCGGGAGGAACTGCAAAAGGCTGATAAGAAATGAGATCAACAACATCATGAGTTGCTGGATTTCATTCAAGGGCTTTAGGGTTCGACATCGCAGTCTCGTAGTGAAAGTCCATTATTCGATGACCCACCGTTCGATGACCGAGACTGAGACTTTAGTCCTAGAAACAGGACTGGTAGTTATCAGGACGGTGATCAAGCCAAAATTGGTATGATTTTGGTCCTCATTCCCGTCTCTTTGTGTTTGATTCTTGGGCATTTCCCCGTATTTAATGTCGTCAAATCGAGTGTTTCAGGTTTTATTAGGTCTCAAGGGCATTTGGGAGGAAGATGAGGAATTTGGTGTAAAATGGCACATAAAGATGTAAAACAGGGCATTCTCGCCATTTGATCAAGAGTAGGTCGCCATTTGGTCGCTATGGCGATAGGGAGGACTTTTCAAAGAAGCAAGATGTCGCCCCCATGTCGCCATGGTGATAGAGGAATTTGCAAAGCATCAGGTGTGTCGCCATTTGTATGTCGCCATGACGACATGCACTTGCAAATGGCTATACCTCTAAATTACTTCAGTGTCACAATTTGCTCTAGGGCGAAAAAGATGAGTTTGGTGGCAACAAGTGAATCTCAGAATGCGTAACCGTTTTACACCACAAGGTCGCCATGGCGACAAAATGGCGACATTCGTGCCACATCATTGTTTCAAGCAGTTATCAGTAAATGTCCAAGAGCCACTATATATACATTTGCTCTCCAACTTGAAGAGGGATCCAAGCATGATTTTTACCACGAATTTTCAGAGTTTAGATCTAGCTTTTCTCTTCCATAGTTCATCATTCAACCTCCTCCCTTTTCTCATCTTGAACTACCTTTCCATCCCTAACCTCAATACAATATCTTGATTACTTCACCAAATAACTCCTCCCTTTCCATTCTCTCCATTTCAATCCCTTTGTCACTCACCATTAGATACTATCTACCAAGACACATCCCTCTTCCACCATTATTTGCACAATGAGCAATCTAAGGAGAAGAATGAGCAAGCACTAAAGAAGGAGACCTAAGGGTGATTTCCTTATGTAAGTCCTTTATTTGTGTTGGCTTAATTCCATTGCAAAACTCTCTTTATTTGTATTAGTTGTTGCTTAGGTGATTCTTGGAAGAAAGAAGCCTCAAAGGTGAAGAAGCAACATCTTGTGCAAATTTCGTCTTCAAAGGGAATATCGCATACTTGGATGCTAAGATATAAAGATTCTTCTTCCTCTTGCAAGGCGTTAACGCACACATACACAATTCATATATGTGTATCCCTGCATCGTTGTTCAAACATTTGGTATAACACTTTCACAGACATTTAGTATGCACATGCATTTATCTCATTGTTGACAATCTTGTAGAATTGCATGTTTTCTCACTATCGCTTAGATATGGCATGCTTGTGTTGCATAGTGTTTATTTGTTTGTGTTTTGTGTGTTTTGGACTTGAACATGATCTTATTTTATTCCTTATTGAGTTCTGATCATTTCGGTTACTCATTCTTTATGTTTCAAGTCCATACGACGTAGTTATGCCTTTTTGCATTCTCATTCGTTGAGTTGTCTTCATCATCATTTTCCGATATGAATTCTCAACCTTTTGTCAAAGTTTCATAGTCTTCGTTGTGTATGAGGAATTCATGGTTTATAATCTGAAAACGGATTTGAATTCGGAGTTCGGAGGCCCGAATACAGTCGAAGAACGTCGGAGGTGCGCGAGAGGGGTGTGCATGGCCAAAGGCCATGCCTTGGCCACCCCGTAGGGAGGCCGTGTGACCCACGGCCAGAGCAGCCCTCTGGTCCCATGGGCCACACGCGCCCCACATGGGAATTGTGATGTGGCTGCTTCTAATTCGCTCGAATCTTCCCTCCTTGAAATCTTTTTAAAGCCTTCCTCCTTCCCTGCATTTTTAACAACTTGAAGAAAATTAAAAAGATGATTTCTGCAGAATTCTTCAACATTTTTGTTTTCTTATTGTGATCATAACTCTCTCATACGAACTCGAAATTGAGTGATCCAAAAGCCAAAATTGTTGGTCTTGAAGAGAGCTACAAATCTCAAGAATTTTTAGAGTCATTTGAATTCGTGATTGTTTGCAGCAAGCTGTTCTTCAGTCCGAGTTTCATCATTGTATGTTAAACTTCTTCTTCTCACTTCATCTTTTGATCTGCTCTTTAATCTTTCAATTTGATAGATGATTTATATTTAGAATGATGTTAGAACATATTCTAGGGGTGGTTAATCATTTGGTAATTGAGTTTTAGCTTTGTGATTTCACTTGAACATATATTTGCTAAACTTGATTAAACTTGTAATTGATTCTAGAAATGATATATGTGATGTGCTTTATGACATTTTCTAGGTTTAATTTCATGATCTAAGAACTAGGTTTTTAGTGTGATATATTGAATATTCATAGCTTGTTCTTATTGATTCACATGCTTTCTAGATAGATTTTGTGATTGTGTGTTGAAAGCATATTCTAGAACTTCTCTAAGCATGTTCATAGAGCTTGATTGATCATCTAGCTTTATTTGTTTGTGATTTGCATTATTTGCGTCACCTAGATCATTGTCTTGTAATAGGTTGAAGTGTCTTTCAAAGTGAGTGAAGCTTTGTATTGAGCAAGGAGTCTTGGCTAGGAATGAGTTCCGGAGAGCCAAGCGAAAGTCTTAGCAAGGAGTTGTATACTCTGGATGGTTGAGCTAGAGGAGCTTAACTAGGATCCAAGTGATCTAAATTGCTAAGCGAGGAAATCTTCCTAGAGGCTTGAGAGCCTTGGATAGGGAGTTGCTCTCTAGAGGTGTAGGACACATATTGGATAGATAGTAGGCTTTGTGAATCACTAGCCCGAGGGTTAATTAGGATTTGATAGTTTGAAGTGGATATCATAGTGTTGATAGCTTTGAGTGTGTAAGTCATTTTCGTATAGTGGATTTGCTTTGCCGGTGGTTGTGGTATCAACCCTTGGATATTTCCTTTTTGAGGTTTTACCACGTAAAAACTTTGTGTCTCATTTTCGCTTTTAGTTTTTGTTATCTTCCATATTCTACTTGTATTGATTCTCTTGTATATTGATGCTTCACATGTATTGATTCTTTCTATACAATTGCTATATCATTTCAACTATTCATTTCACTCTTATATTCCTCATTTTTTTAATATTGGAAGAATTATGAACTATACCTATTTCACACCCCCCCCCCCCCCCCCCCTCCTAGGTATAAAGCACTATTGCTTTAAAGGGAATTTCAATTGGTATCAAAGCGGGTGTCTAGACGCACTTAGATAGATCCTTTCTTTGTAGTGTTTTTATTTTATTTGTGATAGTCATGATTAAGGAAGTGTGTTCCTATATGACTTCTTTTGTTGAACATACTGACTTGGATGAGAAAAAGATCAATGATCTTGTTCTTGAAAATGAACGCTTATCTAAAGTCAATGTGTCCCTCAATAAGGAGTTAGCGAATCATGGACTAAGCTCAAAAGAATTTAATGAACTTAAAGACAAGATCCTAAGTCTTGAAATGAACTTAAAAGATAGCAATGATAGACTTAGCATCTTGAAGAAAGAAATTGAGCAAAGGGATAATTCTCTTGTTAGTGCTAAAAGGATAGAAGACATGCTTAAAGCCAAACTTAGTAAGCACTTAACTCAAGAGAAAAAGTGATTTGCACAACCAAGGCCCTATCAAAACCTCAAGAGAAGAAGCACCAAAGATATATTCTAGTGCTTACTTACTTTGAAGAGATCTAGTTGCACACACTCACAACTCATGCATATCTCTAATACGTGTATGCTGTATGTTTTTATATGTATGCATTCATGTTCTTGAATATCTCTTCATGCATGTTTAAATGATTGCATCTTGTTCATTGAAATGACATAACATGTTTAAGCATTAGGATGCAAAGCCATGAAGTCTCTTCATGCATGTTTAAATGATTGCATCTTGTTCATTGAAATGTCATGACATGTTAAGGCATTAGGATGCAAAGCTATGGATTCTATTCATGCATGTTTTAATTAAGTGCATCTTGTTCAATGACAATGCCATGACATGTTAGGCGTTAGGATGCATTCACTTCCCACACTAGCAGTTCATGTTAGTCTTAAGTGTGGTGTAATTCGTTTCTGTTTGTGTGATTGGAAATGTCCGCGCTTGCACTATGGTGTGCATGTCTTAGCACCACAGTTGACAACTTGAGAAGGCCCTATTCTTCTCTTGGATAAGTGTTAGATTTGATTTGGTTGTTTAGAGTAAAGTGTCTAGTTTCAAATGATTGGATTTCAATGATTCTAATGATTTTCAAAACTGACCTTTGTATGGTCTTGTGACCACAACTTTTTATACAAAGGTTTAAAATGAGTTTTGAAAATTTTTGTACAAACTAGACACCCAAACCTTTCCAACGGTATATTATTCGTAATATTTCTCAAAAGTGACCATTAAAACAGGGCATCTCTGCTGTTTTCCAAATCTGACATGTGGTCATTCAAATGACCATAACTTTTTCTACAGTAATCCAAATCATGTTTTGTTAATTGGAGTAGAAAGTAGACATTCATACCTTTCCAACGGTATATTATACAAAAGGTTTCGATGTCATTTGGTCATGTTTTGAGTCACTTGAAAATCAAGCTTTGTGCTGTGACGCTTTGCCACGGTTCAAGTACCGTCTTGGGTGACAGCGACATGCTTGCGACAAAAATTTCCATGGTCCAAGTGCCGTCTTGGCTAACAACGGCACCTAGACCGTGGCAAGCCTGATTCCCGACCCTATTTCATAATTTGGCCATATCTCACTCATTTGGAATCCGATTTGACTCTTTTTTTTTTGGGCAAGTCATGAAATTTATTGGGCTATCATCTAAACACTGTAAATACATCTTTTTCTCTCATTTGTATTCAAGGAACAAAAACTACAAAACCCTAGAAAGAGATTAAGAGTTCCTTAATGAGAGAAAGCACCAAGATTACTTCTTGAACTCTCCCAACTCATTTCCATGTGCATCAATCATCATCTAAGCATCATCTAGGAACATCTAGGATATGCTAATGCATGGGTCTTCTTCAACACACATGGTATGGTATGTTGAACACTATTATCTCACATAATTAGTGTTTTTTACTTATCAATTTATCTCATTTATTAATTGTATGCTTTTAGATTAGTTTCTACTTACAAGAATGAGATTATGTGTTGATTGTTTGGGTTATTTGTGATAGCTAGATTTTCATGCTTATATTTCATCTAGCTAATTGATCTCATTGTATGATTGAGATTGTTCTTGATTTCTAGGATTTCATGTTGATATATATCTAGCCAATTTATCTCATTAAAATGATTGAGATTGTTTTTTATAGCTATTGTATCTAGGATTGGTTATCCTCTACATAGCTAAGCTTTATGACATGTCATTTAGCATTTGATATCTAGGAATTATTTAATTATCATCTTATAATCCTAGATAAGCATTTAGTGTACCCTAGCTCTATTTACATATTTGGATATCTTGCATATTCACTTAGGGTGTTGATCTCTTCATTGAGAAGTAAGTCTTGTGTAGCATATGGGATTAGGTTGCGTAAATCACAAGCAATTGAAGTCTTGATCTAGGATTGCTATTACAGGCCTACGGGTAGTAGTGATGGGTTACAAACCGGGATTAGGCTGTAAACATCATTACAAGTAATGATTGCGAGGATCAAGCAATTGGACTAGGTTCACTTATACCGGGATTAGGTAGTGGTGGTGAGTTATAAACTGGGATTAGGTTGTAATCACCTTTACCATTAGTGGATTCGAGGTTCGAGTGTGGCACACTTACCAGCCCATGGTTTTTCCCTATTGAGGGTTTCCACGTATATTTCAAGTATTATTTAAATTCCGCACTTATTACACTTGTTATATAAATTGACTAGTTAGGGGTTTTTTCGTAAAATTGACAAACCACGACAATTAGGTAAAATCGGTTAAAATTTATTCACCCCCTCCCCCCCTCTAGATTAATATTAGAACACACTGTTAATTTGTTTCAATGACTGCACTAACTTGTCGGTAGCGATGGTGAATCTCCTCCAAGGGACAACTGTGTTCGTTGACAAAACTTCTGACTTGGAAGTAAGTCCCTTCATTTCTCCTCACCACTCTTAATTTCCACGTATAGTCATCAATGATGCAAACCAAATGTAACGTTGTCTTATTGGACCTTTTCACTTTCCATTCAAAGTTCTACCGCATTGAAAAAAGGCCAACAAGCCTGTCAAATCCTTTTTACTCGGAAAAAATTGATGATGACTCGCTTTTTGTGTCGTTACCAAATTGCGAATTACCAAAAGAATGTTATAAAATGAATCTTTTACACAATATATTTTAAGATTTGAAAATGAGTATTGTGGTAAGCTTAGAATTCGTTCCACAGGGAATTAGAGAAATATGTTGATTTAATTAGCTAATCTATAAACAATAAAATAAATCATAAATGATGAATGAGTGTATGGTTTGTCAAACCATCAAACATACATACAAAATTAACCTAACTAAAAATAAGGTGATATGAAAAATAGAAGACTCACAATCTTGATAAGAAAAATGGATGTAACAAATTAATGTTGATGCTAGGGAATTGATTGATTAGCAAGTGGGTATGGGTATTGCTTCTTAAGCCACTTTAAGGACCAATCTCTACATGTTAACCAATTTAGGTTTAGATTAATGTGGTTGATATACCCTCCACTAATCCATCCTATTTATTGGGTTCTTAATCACTCAAGTGTGTCAATCCAAGAGTGATTATATAACATGTTATTCTAAACAAGATTGTAATTAACAAGTGGGTATACAAGTCAATCACATAATGAATAGAATCTAATGAATTAATAAATAGAAAACATATAGAGATTCATTACAAAGCTTAAGCAAAAACCCACAACCAAATGTTTATCAAATCAATCCCCTAGATTAGGGGTTTAATTACACATAGTAGCAATCAAATAAAAACAAGTAAATGGTAAGGAAATCACCCTTGGGCCACCTTCTTTAGTGCTTGATCCTTGTTCTCCTTTGATGCTCCTAGATGCAAAGAATGGAAGATGATGATGTGTCTAGATAGGTGGATGGCTTATGGTGAGTGACAAAGGATTTGTGATGGAGAAAATGGTAGGGAAGGAATGGTCTAGGGAAGTAATCAAGATTTGGTGTGAAGTTTTGGATGGAAAAGATAAGTCCAAGTATAGAAATGGAGGAATTTGGGAGATGATTAATGGAGAAAAGGGAGATTGGTAGGAGAGAATAGGCTTGAATGGCTTGGTAAGACTTGATATCTATAAAAGTTGATGAATTTATAGGTTAGGAAAGCTAGGGTACGAAATGGGTATGAAATGACAAGAATACCCCTCCTGAAAGCCAACATAGGAATTCCTACACTGGAATTCCAACGTGGTCGCCACTTGTGCTTCTAGGTCGCCATGGCGACCTCTCATGGATCCTTCTGTCGCCATGGCGACCAAATGGCGACCATTCCCACGTTGGAATTCCTATGTTGTCGCCATTTGCAAGTGTGGGTCGCCATGGCGACCTCAAGTGGCGACCCTTTGATGCTTTGCAATTTCCTCTGTCGCCATGGCGACCATGTGGTGACTTTTCTTGCTCCAATAGCGAGAATGCCCTGTTTCACCTATTTGTGAGTCTTTTTTGCACCAAATTCTTCATCTTCTTCACAAATTCCCTTGAGGCCTAATAAAACCTGAAACACTAGATTTAACGACATTAAATATGGGGAAACGCCCGAGAATCAAGCATAAAGAGACGGGAATGAGGGCCAAAATCATACCAATTTTGGTTCGATCAATTGACCTTTATAAATCATGCTTCTAGGTTCTTGCATTGCCAAGGTACTGTTTCTACCAATACCAAACGAGTATGAATCTGCTCCGGGAATAACCTATGTTGTCGCATTATCAGAATCAGATGCAATTACATTATGCCGGACCTCGGAAGTCCCAGGCATATCTAGTTCAGAGCAACTAACTCCTTATACACGTCTTCCACGTCTTTGAATTTGTTCAAGCTCTTCATCCACATTTTCTTGATTATCAACCTGTACATTATTTGCCTCATTATCCACCTCATGGATCTACTCATTGTACTGCTCATTGTATTGCTCAATGTACTGCTCAATTCAACAACCAAACACATATCCAAATTGAGGTTCAACTACATCTGCATGGTCCACCGCTACCTGTGGGACACCACACATGTTTTTCCCAAATTCGGTGGCACTCCTTTGGGTGAACACTTGGTTGCTACCGGTAAAGGATCCAAATTGTTGGGTATTTTCAGGAGGAGGAATATCATTCCCTATCACATCTCCAGCTGTCCTCTCAGTTAGATTGACACATAATTGAGGGATCACCCGATCTTCCCCTAACATAAACTGAACACCATCGTCATTTCTTATAAATGTGCGACATGTACTGCCAGGAACGATTGATATTGATGACAGATCAAGATTGAATTTGTTTACATCATACTTTACAATGGTATGCATGATCGCCACCAATTCTTTGTAAGTCATATTCCTCAACACATACATTCCCTAGTTATCGAATCTAACAAACCTCTGCCTTCCATCGGGTAATTGCTCCCATCAACCGTTGTAAGATATTACTATTCTAACCCGATTCATGATGCTATCAAATTAATCATCACAAACCATTAATAAAAACCCAGGACTACAAAATATTTTCAAATATTACATTCACAAAGGCTCAGGTGAGGATATTGAAAAGGCTCGGAGAAGACATTACATGAAAAGGCTCGGGGAAGATATTACATGAAAAGGCTCGGGGAAGACATGAAAAGGCTCGAGGAAGACATTACATGAAAAGGCTCGGGGAAGACATTAAGTGAAAAGGCTCGGGGAAGTCTTCAAAAGGCTCAGATAGTTATTACATGAAAAGGCTCAGATAGAAGTTTAAAAAGCATGGATAGAGCTTACAAAGTCTCAGAGATCCAAAAATTCTCACAATGGCTTACGGTTTGCAAAATACTCAGAGAACATATGAAAATGAACAAGTGAAAATGTGAACAAATTAAAAGAAGTATTTGCAATAAATATTACCTTATTGTACTGAAGCACGTCTTTTCTTTATAAGTTGAAAAAGAAAGTCGAGACAACCTTGAACTTTTATTTGTAAAGAGAGAGAGAGAGTTACTGAGTTAACACTAGTGGAGAGAGAAAAGTACAAAGAGAATAACGTAAACTCATATCTAAGGGCAATTTTGGTAGTTCACCATAATAGGTGCCTTTTAAACTTAACTTATTAAAGCACTGATAATGTCACCAACTCAGTTTAAAAAGGTGACATTTCTCACCAATTCCACCGTGCTCCTCTCACGTTCTTCGGTCGTATCCAGGCCTCCGAACCCTGATTTCGAATCTGTCTTTGAATTATGAATCGTAACTCCCTCACACACTAGGACGACTATGAAACTTTGACAAAAGGTTAAGAATACGACTCGAAAAATGACAACGAAGTTAACTCAACGAATGAGAACGCAAAGTAGCATAGCTACATCGTTTGGACTCGAAACCTAATGAATGAGTAACTGAAATGATCGGGACTCAATAAGAAATCATAAGAGATTATGTTCAAGTCCAAATACAATAAAACAGAAACAAATAAAAATAAAGTCACACACGTATGTCATTTCCTAGTTATAGTCCTAGAACATGCAAATACACAATGTTTATAAAATAAATTCTAATGCATGTACATACATTACGAAGTGTGTGAGAGTTTTATATAAATGGTGTACAACTATGCAAGGACACATATGAATGCCATGTGTGTGCGCGCCTAAGTCTTGTAAGAGGAATGAGGTCAATTATACCTTTGTTGAGCAATGAAGCTTATTCCCCTTTCAAGACACCATCTTGCAAGAATTGTGGCCAAGTCTTTCTTTGAAGTTTTGAGTCATCATCTCTAAGACCACTAATCAAATACAAGAAAAACATCGTTTTGATATGGAATACATGCCAAGACAAACCAAAAACCTAACACATGTCATCAAAATCCTTAGAGATGCATTGAACATCAAAGAAATTCCAACATAATATATATTGAAAAGATGGACAAAATAAGCTAGAGTTGAATGTGTCCAAGACATACATGGGCATGAGATTCAAGAAAACCCTAAGTTGCGGCAAACGTGTCAATATAGATCACTGTGTTCTATCTTCACTAGAATATCAAGTGGGGCTTCAGATAGTGAAAACCTACATTGTAGCAAGTGAACATGCAAGTAATTTTACAAAACTCGCTGAAGGTACTCTACATCTAGAATTGGCTAGAAACAATTATGAGAAAATTCATTGTTCTCAAAATGTTGCTATTGAAATGGATTGCGCTCAAGATTCTAGTTTAATGTCATGGATTTCTTTAGAAAAATCTCAACAATGAAGATTTCAAGAATTACTTCAAAAAAATAATGGTGGTTTTTCATATGTATTTCAAGACGCTAAGGCTTCTAACAAGTAGTTCTATTTATCTTAAGAAATATGGATTTCAAGAAGAACTATTACTACTCATTAAGTTTGTTGGATTGAAGAACTTATCTACAAACATTATATTTTGTATTCAGATTGAGTTGTTGGATTAAACCTTTAATTTTTATTTGAATTTCTTAATGATACATTTAAGATTTTGAAGATAGTGTTTGTTGATGGAACAAATTATTAAAAATTGAATATGGTGGATGTGAAGTTTATGTTCCTTTGTATTTTAATTGAGCTTTATTTCGTTCAAGAAATTTGTTGTCACTATCTTTTCTTGATAATTAGAAATTTTTTGTCATTAGGTAATTAAATGGATAGAACAATAGAAAGTTTTTGTCACTAGCTAATTAAATGGATAGAACTATAACTATTGATCTATAAAAGCATTGCTTTACTAGAGAATATTGATGATTTTTTGATTCTTTGTTCTAGAACAAATGAGTTCTATTATGCTAGTAAAGTATGTCAATATTGTGTTATAGAATGCTGGATCTAGTAATTGGTGATTTTGTATTACATCTTGAAAAAATCTTCTTACATATGGTGAAGCGTTAATGGTAGAAACTTGGAAATGAAGTTTCTACAAGAGCTGAAAGCAAATTTTATGTACATTAAGAACTTAATATACATGTCAAAACACTTGAGTGTTTAATTCCTAGATGACAAGTTTAAGTATGGATTTAATTTATTTTTTAAAACATTAAACATCATTTTTTTTTTCATTATATTTATTGATTAAAAATGATGTACTTTTTCAAATTTCAAAACACTAGAGTTAGAAACTGCAAATGAATTCTATAATTGTTTTCAACATTGTAGTACATAACAATTACCACAATTACCATATCTCTATGTAATGCTTCATGTTGCCAACCTAGAAGGATCAAGTTGATTAAAGAAGTCAATTCCTCCATTCAATTCCCAACCAAAATTGTATCAAACCCATAAATAATCAACAATAGCAAAAAAAGAAGTAGAAAAACAAATAACATTAACCAACAACACAACAAAATTTCATCAAAACCCCTATATGATTTTGACAACTTATTCATTTTATAGAAAACAAAAAAAAAAATGTTTTTTTTTTAATAAATCAGAACCAAAATGAATTTTGTCAAAACAATAAGCTACGTATTCGGGATTAAAAGCTAGAAAAGAAGAAATTGATATTTATTGTGATTTTATAAGAGAGAGAGAGAGAGAGAGAGAGAGATAGGTGATCAAATCTTTTAAAGGAGAAAAATAGAACACTAACAGAACATTTGGAACAAAAGAACCTTCGACTTCAGAAAACAAAAATCTTTTTTTTTTAATGAAATCAAAACCCAAATATTCTTGAAGAAGAACAAAGAGTTTGTTCGGGATTAGAAGATAAAGGAGAATAAATATTTTTCCAAGTGTTGGAATGGGAAGAAGATGAAGATGATTTAGTTATTAAAAAAAAATGGTAACTTGTAAATTTAAGTTTTGAGAATTCAGCATGTTTTCTTATGGTTTGGACTTACAAAAACAATGTAGTTTTAGTTTTACTTTAAGGGACAAATAAGAAGAGCAAATGTTGACCACGTTTATTTTAAAAGACACTTATCAATGGATCCTTAAAAGGACAACATTATTCAACACAATTGTGATTCAGTAGAGGATCCTTATCCTTTAATCCGATAGTATTTATGCATGTCTAACATGTCTTTCAAAAATCTCATAGATAATTATCAAAGTGGTGTGTGTCCAACAAGGAGTGATGTGATAATATGGACTTAATCACCACCTAGATAATTATTGTTAGCCTCAAGGCTTTAATACTTGATTCTAATGATAACAAACATTGATGAAGTTCTAACAAAGTTTGATTTGAAAGTAGTAAAGTTTCAGTCATATTGAAATTAGAGTAAAAGACACCATTCAGTACTTTGAAGAATTAATCTACATGCATGGAGAGGACTAGGGGTGGGCATTTAATGGATCGGTTCACTTTTCGGGTGAACCAATAAAAAACCGATAAACTTTACAATACTTTGAAAAATTAATCTACATGCACGAAGAGGAGTAGGGGTGGGCAAAATACCATTAAACCAAACCAAACCAAACCGGTCCAATCGGTTTTTTTCCGGTTTTTCATTGTTAACTGGTTCGGTTCGGTTTGTTTTTTAAAAAACAAGATTTTCCAGTTCAGTTTTCGGTTCTAGGGTTCGAACCGGTGAACCGAACTGAGAACCGTTTGTGGACTGTTTATGAATTCTTTGTACTGTTTAGTTCATATGAAAAATATGAAAAATATGAAGAAATAATAATTCATATTTTTAATAATTCATATTTTTCTTGATCTCTGCAGCTACTCTACTCCTGTTTTTCAATCAAATGTTGCTATTACATTGCACACAGCGTTTCACTTGTAATCTCTTTGTGTTTCACTTTAAACAAAACTCAGCACACACGAGCCTTCTCCACACTACATTTTTCAAAAGTTAGTAAACTAAGGAGAGGCAGAGCACTTCGGATGTTATAATTTTGTCATGTATGTTCCTGATTTGATGTTTCATGTATGTTTAGTGTTATGAATTATTTTTTCTTCATATTTTTCATATTTTTTATATGAACTAATAATGGATTGTTTATGAACTCTTTGTGGATTGTTTAGTGTTATGACTTATATGGATTGTTATGAACTTAAGCTTAAATTGCTGGATTATTCGGCCCAATAGGCTCAAAATATGAAAAACTTGTGTTTATTCAAATTTTCTAACGATGGCAGATTTTAAAAATTAAAGCTAAATAATTTGGCCCAATAGGTCCAAACTGGTTTAATCGGTTTTTGATCGATTCGAATTATAAATTTTATCGGATCGGTTCACTTTTTCAAAAACCAAATATTATCGGTTTTTTATCAGTTTACTCGAAAAGTAAACCGATCTATTAAATGCCCACCCCTAAAGAGGAGTTTAGGGGTGGGCGTTTAATGGATCGTTTCACTTTTTGAGTGAACCAATAAAAAACCGATACTATTCAGTTTTTAAAAAAGTGATCCAATCCGATAAACTTTACAATTGTCAACCGATTAAAAACCGATTGAACTAGACTAGTTCAGTTCGGTTTGGTTTTTTCGGTGTGGGCCTATTGGGCGAATTACTAGTCTTTAATTTATATTCTATTTCTTTTCATATTACTGGGCTTTAATTTAATTACTGGGCTTTGATAAGAAAAAGAGCATCTTAACACCATCTGTCATCACTGTCGTCCTTCAAAACAAATTCAATGGCGTGTATCTTTGGGTCTTGCAACTCAACAATGACTACATATGTTTCTCAACCTTGCTTCGGATGTTCAGCAGGAATGAACCAGTTCCTATAGAAAGATATATCAAATCTCAAAAGTTTATAAATCAATGATAAAAAAAAATGAAATATTGAAATATAGTCAATGATCTTGGTTTACAAATTTCCATGGTAAATAATACCCAAGTGAAGAATCCAAATCTGTGAACAATTCTTAAGCTGAAATTCAACTCTCACATCGCGTCCATTCAAAGATCTGGACACATTAATCTAGGGACATTGATAAGGCAATAAGTCAATAACACATCAAAAAAAAAAAGTAAACAATCAATAAAATCTTCAAGAAGAACAAAAAACAACCAAAATTATTGTACAGAAGTTAAAGCTAATACCTGAAGTTTCATGCCCTCCACAAGCTCGAATTGGTAAACTCGAGGTACCTGCTTGTCTTTTCAGGTTGGCATTATATATGTTTATTTACAAATAACCAAAAAAGAGGCACGTTATTTCTGAGTGTCAATACTCATTAAGAAATGACTCTAAATACATGATTCCATCAGTTCACACAAATCAAGTCCATATAACTTCCCAGTATAAATAGCAGAAGAAGAGAAACAGTGATCTAGGTTTAGATCGAGTACTAACAATAGCAGAAGAAGAGAACAATGATCTGAGTTTAAAACGACTTGATCAAGTACTAACAAAAACGACAGAGAGCAGTGTTTGTGGGTTTGTGATTTAGAACATCGATCTAAGTTTAGATTTAGGGTTTGTGATTTAGAGTTGAGAGATTCAAGGATTAGAAGAGAGAGAGTGTGTGTGAGAGTGAGAGTGAGAGTGAGAGCAGTGTTGACTTCTGAGTGCTTTCTGAAAAACTAGGGATTTTTTTTTATACACCGGTTAGTGGTGGCCATGGTTTTGGTAAACTGTCAGTTTTGTCTGTGGTTTAACCGGAACCAGAAGTGCCAAACCGGAACCTAAATCGTCGGTTTGAAAACCGGTTGGAAACTGGTGGTTTCGGTTTTGGTTTCGATGGCCTACAAACCGGTCAAAACTGACGATTTTCTCCGCAGTTTAAACTGCCAGTTTTATAAAAAGAATATTTTAAAAAAACAACGAATCAGAAGTTGCCACGTGGTGTTGGAAAGTTACACATAGCTGTACATATGGGTTGTCCTAACTCCCAAACAACTATCCTAATTGTTGTACCAGTTAATGTCCTAATAACTGTCCCAGCTGTCCTTAATAGTTGTCCCATTTAGGTGTTTACTACTTTCATTTATTTAAGTAGTTGATAAGTAAGTTGTTTGTAGGTTGTAATTAATTCTCTCTCTTTCTACTGTATATATTCTCTAGAGTCTGTATCAGTTAAAACACAACTTTTTGAATACAACACTCTGATTTTCCACATGGCATCAGAGCTTTAGGCTCTTTCCTGGAATTTTTTTTTTTTTTTTTCGCCTTCATTGCTAATTTTTCAATTCAACCTTCATAACTTATTCTTCTAAGTTCTCAAATCAACCTTCATTGCTTATTATCTTTTTCTTTTCTGATCACTGATAGCCTTCATTGCTAGTTCACTTAAAAACCTTCATTGTTCCTAGCCTTTATTGCCGGAATATTTTTATTTTTTTTCCTGAGCCTTAATCGTCGGAACAATCTTCCTTCTTCTACCTTAATTGCTGGAATTTACACCGACATCACCAGAATCTTCCTCACACACCGGAGAACAAAACCCAACTTCTGATCATGGCATCTGAATCTGCCTCAAATCAGTCCAATTCAGGAAATGGAAAACAGTAGACTAGTTATACACATATGACTATATCCTTGGAGAAGTCTCCTACCGATACTGGTTCACTGGTCCATTCAAGTAAGCTCTCTGGTTCTCATGGTTTTACTGTCTCGGATAAAGGTGGAATGAATACTTGGATTGTTGATTCTGGAGCCACGGACCATATGACTCATTCCTCCCATATGTTTAACACCTACACTCTGTGTCCTAGTAATATGAAGGTTGCAGTATCTGATGGCTCTCATACAACAGTTGCTGGTATAGAGGACATCCATATTAGTCCCTCATTTTGCCTTAAAAATGTCCTCCATGTTCCTAGACTATCTACAAATCTGGTATCTATTCAAAAACTTACTCAAGATATGAATTGCAGTGTAACATTCTACCCTTCATATTATATGTTTCAAGATCAAAATTTGGGGAAGAAAATTGGACTTGCTAAGGAAAATGATGCACTGTACCACCTTGAGGCACTAAGTAATCCGGATGGCATCAAGAACAACATATCCCTATCTCTCCTCACTGAAAATCCTTCCAATAAAGACAAAATTTGGCTTTACCATCTTAGGTTTGGACATCCTTCTTTTAGAACCTTACAAATTATGTTCCCTTCTTTGTTTAGTGGTTTAAATTTGAATAGCTTCCATTGTGAAACTTGTGAACTTACAAAGCACAGACGTGTCTCCTTTCAAATTAGCAATAGGAGAACCTCTATTCCTTTCTCTTTGGTTCATAGTGATGTGTGGGGGCCCCCTAAAATTTCTACTCTTACTAGTGCACGTTGGTTTGTCACTTTTATAAATGATTGCACTAGGTTCACTTGGATATTTTGCTTAAGTCTATGTCTAATGTGGGCAGCGTTTTTGTCACTTTCCATAACATGATTCAAAATCAGTTTGGAGTAAAAATTAAGAGATTTAGGTCTGATAATGCAAAAGATTACTTTAATCAGAATTTGTCTCCTTACTTTCAAAAAGAGGGAAAATACACGAGTCCTCTTGTGTTTATACTCCACAGCAAAATGGAGTGGCCGAGAGAAAAAATGGGCACTTACTAGCTACAACTCGTGCCCTTCTTTTCCAAAACAATATCCCTAAAGCTTATTGGGGGGAAGCCATTTTGACTACCACTCACATGATAAACAGGCTTCCTTCACGAGTTCTAGATTTTAAGACACCTATGTCTTTGCTTTCATAATTCTATCCAAATTTTAATACCTCTAATAATCTCACACCAAGAATATTTGGTTGCACTTCATTTATTCACATTCACAACCATAATAGAGGAAAATTGGATCCTAGGGCCATTAAATGTGTTTTTGTTGGGTACTCGTCCACACAAAAAAGGTATAGGTGTTATCAACCTACTTCCAAGAAGTTTTTTGTGTCAGTAGATGTTACCTTTAATGAAAGTTCCTCGTTTTTCCCTAGGCCTTATCTTCAGGGGGAGAACTTATCAGAAGATAAGGAACAGTCAGAGGATAATTTCTTTCAGCTTGACTTATCATCCTACACATCTCACCCAGTTTCCTCTAATTCTAGAATGGCTGAGCCAAACACTGGTCTTTCTCCACTTACAGAACCTGCGTGTGGCTCAAGCACCAATAACCCAAGTATCCCACTTATTGACTCATCACCTGTGTTACCTACTCCTATTAGTAGTAATGAACCTATGGCTACAGTTGATGAGGATGATGGTGTTCTTGGATCCATGAGGTCGTTACAGGTGTACTTAAGGAAGGAAGCTCCAGCTCCAAAACCAGTGCTTGTTCAAGATTCTGACCAGGTTTCTGGTGCTGAGGTAACAATTCCTACACCTGTCTCTCTTGATCTCCCTATTGCAATTAGAAAAGGAACTAGAGAATGCACTAACCGTCCGTTATATCCTCTCTCTCATTTTGTGTCATTTAAAAAAATTTCTCCAACCTATTAGAACTTCATTGTAAGCCTACACACTGTCACTATCCCAAACACATTATCTGAAGCATTAACCAATGAGGAGTGGAGGCAGTCCATGAATGTAGAAATGGATGCTTTGGAGAAAAATGAGACATGGGAATTAGTTGAATTACCTAGAGGAAAGAAACCGGTTTGGTGCAAGTGGGTCTTTACTGTGAAATACAAGGCTGATGATACTCTTGAGAGGTATAAGGCTAGGTTGGTAGCTAATGGCTATACTCAAACACATGGGGTAGATTATCAAGAGACTTTTGCTCCAGTTGCTAAGATGAACACAGTGAGGGTGTTGTTATCATTGGCTGCAAACTATAACTGGCCTCTTCAATAGTTTGATGTGAAGAATGCTTTTCTTCATGGGGAGTTAGAAGAAGAGATATACATGGAGGTTCCACCTGGGTATGGGAACAGTCTAAAAGGGAATAAAGTGTGCCGGCTGAAAAAGGCCTTGT
This sequence comes from Acer campestre, assembly GCA_954870605.1. Classification (NCBI taxonomy): domain Eukaryota; kingdom Viridiplantae; phylum Streptophyta; class Magnoliopsida; order Sapindales; family Sapindaceae; genus Acer; species Acer campestre. The sequence goes on along the minus strand of OX940809.1, from coordinate 29,476,716 downwards.
ATGGTCTTAAACAATCCCCTAGAGCCTGGTTTGGGAGGTTTGTAAAGGTATTGTTGGCTAATGGGTATAGGCAAAGTCAAGGGGATCACACCTTGTTTATTAAACACACTAATTCAGGGGGAGTCACAGCACTTTTGGTGTATGTTGATGACATAATTGTCATTGGTAATGATGAGAAAGAGAGTGAAGCCTTAAAACGGTGCTTATTCAGAGAATTTGAAATAAAAGAACTTGGGAGACAAAAGTATTTCCTATGGATTGAAGTGGCTCATTCAGAACAGGGAATTTTTATTTTACAAAATAAGTATGTGATTGACTTGTTAAAAGAAACAGGGAAGCTAGCATGTAAACTTGCAAACACCCTATAGATCTTAATCATAAACTTGGAGAGGCAAGTGAAGATGTGGCTGTGAACATGGAAACCTATCAAAGGTTGGTTGGCAAGTTGATTTACCTATCACACACACGACCAGACATTGCATATGCAGTTAGTGTGGTAAGTCAGTTCATGCACAGTCCTAAAGAGGTAAATTTGCAAGCTGTCCACCATGTGTTACACTATCTCTGATCGAACCAAAATTGGTATGATTTTGGCCCTCATTTCCTTCCTTTTTTTCTTGATTCTTGGGCATTATTCTGTGATTTAATGGTGTAAATTAAGTGTTTTCAGGAATTTATAGAATTCAGGGGCATTGGAGTAATTTTGGTGAAATAGGGGCAAAAGTGTAAAATATGGAGGAAGAATTGAAGTTATCGTGATTAAAGAAGAGAACAGGGGCTGAATTGCAATTGACCAGGAGCACTGCCACTTCAGCAAGCTAAACGGTGCGTTTTGCTGTGGTGAGGGAGTGTGTGCTGCTAAGCGCACCCACGCCCATGTTCTTGCGCACCTACACAGGCCAAGTCAACAGCCCAAGTCAACAGGCCCAAGTCACACGGCCCAAGCCGTAAGGTCAAAACGGCAGCATTTTGTTTAAATGAGAAAATCAGATTTTTGGGCCTGATTTGTGGCCCAAACAAAAGCCCAAAATGCGCGCCCATTTCACCTCACAAGCAGCCTATTGCACCTCTGTTCATTTCTATTTTCACCCCACATAAGAGACAAAAGGCAGTAGCTCACTACACCCCACCTGTCTACTGAATGCACCCCAAAACAACTATTCATCTTCTCCTACCTTCAGCTCACGCATGCAGCACCATACCCTATCACGCCGCCGCTCATTCTCACCGGAAACCGAGCTATCTCCGACCGATTTTCGGTCCAAAATTACGGCCAAGTGACCGGCTAGCCGGTCAGTCCAATTTCAGCCCTTCATATGGCCAGAATCCGGCCATCCATTTCTCACCAAATTGTTCCCATTTTGCCCCTTTGTCATGTCCACGTCACCCTAGGTCGCCATTTGGCATTTCTAGGTCGCCATGGCGACAGGAAGTAATTTCCACACCTGATGAGGTCGCCACTTTGTCGCCCTAGAGGTCGCCATTTATGCAAACCGTGAGCTTCTCGTTGTTCATTTCTGATTTGCCAATTTTGGCTAGAAAATTACACAATGATCCCCTCTGTTGGACTAAATGGTAATTTGCCATAGTCATGGGTGTTTTGGTAATTTTACACCCGAGACCTAATTTGAAAATACTATAAATTCATCACATTTTTCCTCTTTTAGACAACTCTTGACCACCAAGAAACCTCCTTTCTCCACCATTCCTTTTCTCTCCATTTTCTCTACTACCTAAACTTAACATCTAGATTACCTCCACTAATCATTCCTTTTCTTCCCATCTTCTCCACAAATCTCCTTAGTCACTTCCCATTTGACTCCACCTATCTAGACACATCCTCATCATCCACTCTTTACACAAGGAGCATCAAAGGCAAGGAAAGGATCAAGCTTACAAAAGGAGACCCATGGGTGATTTCCTAATCTTTTACTTGTCTTCCCTTTGTTTGTAATATGTGTAATTAAATCCCCTTTCTAGGGTTTTGATGTGAGAATATTTGGATTGGGATTTGCTTAAGTTTTAATATATTTTAATCTCTATTTGTGTTCTATTTATTTTATAATTAGATTCTATGCATTATATAATTGACATGTATACCCACTAGTTGATTATAATCTTGCTTAGGATAAATTGTTATATAATCTTGATTGGATTGACAACCTTGATGGATTGAGAACATAGTGAATAGGATAGATTGTCGGAGGGTATATCAACCGCGATAATCTAAGCCACCCTCCGACAATCTAAGCCGTTAATTGTAACAAATCGATCCCACCATGACCCCCTCTCCTTAATCGGTCAGGTATTGTGGTGGGAAGTTGTTTAGGGATCATAATTATGGTGCAAACACATTTTAGAAATCAATTGGTTAACATTTATGAGATTTGTTCACTAAAATAGCTTGATAAGCATTTCCCATAATTCATTTGTGATCCCATTAATTCCCTAGCTATTCTCTTAATTTTTAATTCCATTTATCTTATCTAGATTTATTAAGTACTCTTTTATTAGTTTATTAGGTTTATTTTTCATGTATGTTTGATGGCTTGACAACCCATTCACTCATCCATATTTTTATGATTTATTTTATTGCATATAGATTAGTTAATTTATTCAACTAATTACTCTAATTCCCTGTGGAACGAATCCCACTTGCCACTTTACTAATTTTCTATCAAAGTGGTGAAAAATCGGTTTTCTAAATGATCACATTTTAAATATCATTTTGTTGAGTACACAAACGACGCTCATCAATCTCAAGGCTAATCCTAGTAAAGGAATTTTGTTCAAAAGAAACACAGGGCTGATGCTGGAAGCTTATACAGATGCTAACTATGCAGGATTTGTGGTGGATAGAAGATCTGCATCTGGTTATTGCATTTTCCTTGGTGGTAACCTTGTAACTTGGAGGAGTAAGAAACAGAATGTAGTGGCAAGGTCAAGTGCTGAAGCAGAGTTCAGAGCAATGGCACAAGGGGTCTGTGAGTTACTTTGGTTGAAAATCATCCTAGAATATCTAAAAGTCAAATGGGAAGGACCAATGAAACTCTACTGTGATAATAAATCAGAAATCAGCATTGCACACAACCCAGTACAACATGACAGGACGAAAGCATATAGAGGTCGATAGACATTTCATAAAAGAAAAGTTGAGCAGTGGGCTGATATGCACACCATATGTTCCGACTAAGGGTCAATTAGCTGATGTGTTGACTAAAGGCCTTAACAGTGGAGCATTTCAGGATATTATTTCCAAGCTGGGAATGACAAATGCCTATTCGCCAGCTTGAGGGGGAGTGTTGGAAAGTTACACATAGCTGTACATATGGGCTATCCTAATTCCCAAACAACTATCCTAATTGCTGTCCCAGTTAATGTCCTAATAACTGTCCCAGCTATCCTTGATAGTTGTCCCATTTAGGTGTTTACTGTTGTAGTTTCTTTCATATATTTAAGTAGTTGGTAAGTAAGTTGTTTGTAGGTTGTAATTAATTCTGTCTCTCTACTGTATATATTCTCTAGAGTCTATATCTGTTAAAACACAACTTTTTGAATACAACACTCTGATTTTCCACACGTGGCACTTTTTTAAATTTTGTTTTTTTTGAAAAACTGCCCAAAACCGAAACCGAAACTGCCAAACCGACGGTTTGAAACCGGTACCAAACCGGTTATTCCAGTTTCGGTTTTGGTTTTAGTTTTGGGTGGCCACAAAATCAAAACCGCCGGTTTCGAACCGAAACTGAACCAGTGCCACCACTAACACCAGTTCTCGGTTCGGTTCTCGGTTCTCGGTTCGAACCATAGAACCGGAAAATCTTGTTTTCATAAAAATGAATCGAACTGAACCTATGAACAAAGAAAAACCGAAAAAAAAATGATTTGATCGGTTCGGTTCGGTTCAATGGATTTTTTCCCACCCCTAGAGAGGACATCAAGATTTTGGATATCAAAAAAAAAGACTTTATTGAGACTTGAAGTAAACAAGGCTAGTTCTAGCATTAATTGTTTTATATTTTGCAAATTAGTCTATATTTGTATGTGATGTAAATGGATTGACTCAAGCGACTTAGATTGGACCTTATGATCCTTAGATTGTGCTCATATTTTAATCCTAATTATTCTTAGACCCCATCTAGATTGGTTGAGACTTAGATTTTTCATTTAGACATGAAAAATCAACCTATAATACATTTGTGGTCGATCAGAGGTATTAATGAACTGTTGTAAAACTATAAGGCTAAAACTGTTATTTTATAGGGACCAAACCGAGATATTTCAAAGTTACTAATGAGGGACTAAAATGGTCAAACTGAAATATGTTGAAAGTATAGAGAACAGAATGTAATTTGTCTGGAGTGCATAACGTAATTGTTCACTCGAACGGTCATAAACGGCTAATTCTTGGTTTTGCCTATAATTCCATATCTTCAACCCTGTTTGGTTACTTCAAGAGCCTAGAAAAGTTCTATACCATTATAATGAAGTGTTCTAAGTCTTGTTGAGCCAAAAGCATCCATTTCATACACATCAAAGACTTCAATGTGCTTAGATTATCATATTTCCTCTTTCAGAGAACTATTTTATTGTGTTTCAATTTCTATTCCTTGTATTTAAGTGTGGAATACACTTTGTGAGTGTAAGGTTCTTTACTTGAAAGTTTTAGACTAAGAAAAAGGTGTTCTCTTAGTAGAGTTGGTGAAGTAAGTCACCATTGTAGGCATGTAGCTCTTGTAAAGAAGTTATAAAGATTGGATCTTGAGGAGCTTAAGTAGTGGAGATTCCTCTAGCTTGTTGAGCTTGGAGGGTTGGCCAAACCATTTAAATGTGTTTTATTTTCTAAGCCTTATCTCTTTAATTTGTACAATTTACTTATATCGTCGAATATTTATATTTACACATTTTATATGCATTTTAGAATAGAATACCATGACTAGAAAAGTGATTTAATTGTTTTAATTTACCTTTCGGTACAACAATTATCAACTATTATTTCTTGATAATTATTAAACTAGTATATCTAGATAATAATTGTGGTATTATTTTATTTTACGGAATAATGTATTAACTTTTCCTTGTTATATGCAATACTGCACTCCTTGAAAAATTGATTTATTATAGCATCTCCAATACAATTATGGATTGTGAAAAAATTGGATGCCAACTAGAATGGATAGACATTAAGTTCAAATATACTTCTCCAATGCAACCATCACAATTCAATGTCAAGCTAATGCAGCAAAATAAATATTAGACATTGTCAACATGACCGTCTACTTTCAGACTGTCTGTTGCACAACTATTTTTTCTGTTGACTCAACAAATATTTAAATTTGACATTAATTTTTCATCTATTTTTGGTAAGGAAATAAAATAAAATAAAAATAGACACGTCATTAAAAAAATATGCGTTTTAAACAGAAGTATTGGAGACCAATTTTTGAATTGATTGTCTATCAAGTCTATATTTAAACCACATAGGAAATAAGTCCTTTAACATTGTTGTCATGTAAACAATTATTGGTATGCAAGTCACTTTTATATTGAAGATGCTTTTAGTTATATAAACATCATCTAGGCTCTGTCGATTGTTGGGTTGACTAACTGAGAGTTTAACACAATAAGGGAAAGTACTAGAATACCCTTGCCCTTTTTTCTTAGAAATTTTTTATAAAAAAAATTAATCAATTAAAAACAAAAACAACTCCACCAGCAGTGGAGTCCATTCTCAGCGTTAACTCTAGTGTTAGTCCACAAAATCTAAGTTCTAATTTTTTATTTCAGTGCTTACTAAAAAATTGTTGAGAATCAAATCACGTAGAGTTGACACAGAAATCAAAAATTAAGTTATTACTGGAAAAAGAACTTAATCATCCCTCTCTCACCCAAGCAATTAAGTTCTCTTTCCTAATTCCATTTCTAATAGTTTTTGTTTCTCTTTTATTTTCATTCATAATTAGTAAACCATCCCTAATTATAGATATAATCCTCCATATGCTTGTATCCAATATAGGCATATTGTGTAAGCATTCATCGAATTTGTTGAATTAAATTGAATGTGCTCCATTTTATGTTTTATGTTCTTGCTTTTGGCTATTAATATACAACACTTTTAGATTTAAAAGGCATTTTCAGTGTTGTTACAAAAATATTTGACAGCAATTAAGTACCTAATTTTTATGTATTTTTGCATAAAGGGGTGTTAGAAACCAATTCTCTACAAAAGCCCTCCTAGAACAATAGAACCTTCAAGTGCTTATGTTAACAGCACTTGTTTTAATTTTAAAAGTGCTTTCAATATATGCAATCTCAAATCCATTTTCATTTTTAAAAAAATAATAAAGAGGAAAAGAGAATGGATAAAGAAATTAATATCCAATAGATATGATTAATAATTAATCAATCCTTATCCAAACAAATTATCCATAATTCATTAAATAGTACAAGCAAAACTAGAATTTGTTTTTCATTTTATTATCATCCTCACAAGAAATAACTATTATTCCTATCTTCACTAGAAAAAGCACTACTCCCAGCAGTAATTTCGTGCATGGAAATCTCATCTATGTCTAACCCATCTGGAATCTCTGGATAATTATTACCTGATCTAGGGTTTGTCAGAAAGCCATCATCAGAAGTACCACGGATGACACTATGATGATCATAATCAAAAGAAACCTGACTTTGCTGATCTTGGTAAACTTGCTGGTGTTGTTGTTCTTGCTGTTGATGAAAGTGCTTTTGTGGCTGATACTGCTGCTGAAAAAATTGATTATTGTTTCCAAAAGCATCATTTGATCCAAGTCCAAAACTCAGATTGACTGGACCCTTCTTGCTGCTCCCAAATGAAAAGGGTGTGCTGGGACAACCAGTGAATTGCTGCACCAAGGCTCTAAAATTGGTGGTGTTGGCATTGAGAAGAGTTGTTGGTGTCTTCTTAGAAGCCCTTGATCGTCTCCGAACCTGTTTCGATCCACACCCTTTGGGGCTTAGATGATATTGATGATGATGATCACTAGTAGATGAGTTGTTGCTGGGAGTTGTAACTGTACTAGTAGTGGTAGTGATCATGGAATCAGAGAATGCAATGGAGGAATATGCAGCCTCATCTCCACCCTCCATTGACTGGTGATAGAAATGTTGCATCCATTGATCATTAGAACTAGACATGAATATTGAAGTTGATTTTTGATGATCAATTTAATCTTGAGTGGAAAGATCAGAATTAGTGAGACTATACTGTGCTAATTTTGGTGTTTGTTCAAGTTGTTTTTTTGGTATGGAAAGAAACAAGGCTTGGTAAGAAGTGAATATATAATGACATTTTAATGGTCAAAGTAAACACATGCATACTCTTGACAATTCCTAGTGAGAGTGACAGAGTGGGAGAGAGAAAGAGGGAGAGACTTGAGACCTAAGGTATGCAGCAGCTTCCTGGAAGTAACATGAGATGATCAATTTTCAATGAGATGATCATATCATGCCTATCTCACCTTTTGACTCCTGCTCTCTTTTCTTGAAACCTTTTGAGATGGTCTTTGATTCTTGGTCAAAAAACTTTTTTTTTATTTTTTATTTTAAGCTCCTTTGATTATTTCTTCGATTTAAGTAATGTTAAACGTTATTATCCAAGTGTTACCACAAGCTTAAGTTTTTAGGATTCAGTATTTGTTACACCACGTAGTATATATTAGATAGTGACGAAGACATAATTTTTATTTTTGAGAAGTATAAGAGCATCCCCAAAAGACTCTTCTATTTATACTCTTCAAATGTCTATTTGCTTGCCTATGTGGCAATTTGAGGAGTGAAAAAAGAAAAACTCTTCCAAAAGACTCTTCAATTAGAAATAAGTTTATATTATTTTAATGAAAGTGCTCATTAATGTCAAAAATCTAATTGCCCTCTATTTTTTTCAAGTTAGAAATAATAATTTTTCATGTTATTTATATGTTATTATTAAATATTCAATATTAGTCTCGTTTTAAAGATCTACATGAGACCTTTCTAGTGGTATAATTTTTATGATGATATAATTTATAAATTAAAACTTATTATATATTAATTGAATTTAATTAAAAAGATAAAAGATATAGATGTTAAATATTAATGATGATGTGATATAAAAAATAATATAATAATAATTGAAGAGGGAGAAGTTGCTCTTCAATATTGAAGAGTGAGAAGCAAAATCTTATTTGAAGAATCTCATTTGAAGAGTCTGTTGGAGGCATATATGCTGACGTGGCTCGTTTAATTTTTTGATATATCTTATTTGAAGAGTCTTTTGGTGATGCTCTAAGAACAGAAGTTTAATTAATGATAAAGACTAAAAATGAATTTTTCAAGATACCGTAGAATCATTGCTTTCAAATTTATTCACGTACTTAATTGAAATCATATTACGATTTATTCGTGATTTATAAATGCAATAAATTTGTTTGATAATATTATCTATCCCTTACTAATAAATTTATCCATATAGATTAATTTGAGGTTACTTACACCTCCATATGTATACTATATGTCACTTTCTTCTTGATCAAGATAGAATAATTAACATTTTCTATGACCACATTTGATTGTGACAAACAAAGATAGACAGAAAACATAATGAATTTTTATTTTTTTTTAAGAAAAATATAATGAATTAAGAGCCAACCACCACCAGATTTTCTTTTGACTGAGCTAAATCTGTTTGATAGTTTTTTTTTTTTGGTTGACAGGCTGTTTGCGTTGGTTGGCATGCTTGAAATATTTTCCCACAATGCATCCAATAAATTAATTAAAAATTAAGCCTTTTTCCATCTTTTTACTTAATTTCTTTCTGGGGTTTTTTTCTCTTTGACTTGAGAATTTTTTTTTTTTTTTTTTTAATGGACTTGAGAGAGTTAATTGAAACCGAAGTTTTACATCGTAGTTTCAGTTTTTAGGTTTATTGATAACTGTTATAGTATCAGAGTTAGCTTAATTTGGTTTAGGTGTTTTTGGTTCAAACGCCTCCCCCTCAAGCCCATCAGTATGGGATGTGCGCAAAAGGGTGTGTTCAAGAGTTTTATGTCATTAATTGTTTCGGTCGTTTAAACCTTTGAATCTATCTGTTATTGATATATAAAAGTGATTCGCAAGAATGAATGATTTTTCATGAAGTACTTTCAATTGTTTTTGTGTGCAGCACTTACATAATAGAGATAATATTTCTACATAAGCTCTGTCAAATTCGCCCTAGAACTTTCTTCTTCTTTTTTGTTATCCACCAACCATGCATTATTTGGTACTTTTAGGCCTTGTTTGTTTTGCTGGACTGTGTTAGGCAATTAAAAATGTACTAAAATAATACAATACATTGTTTGACTGTATTAGACAATTAAAATGTACTAAAATAATAACATTATTTGCAAACAATATATTGTATTATTTTAGTAAACAGTGTATTATATTATTTTAGTACATTGTAATTGTCTAATATAGTCAAACACCGTATTTGCTAATACATCATATTTAGTGGTATTATGTTGTATTGTATTAGAAACAAAAACTTCTTTTTAAAAAAATAAAAAAAAAAATGGAATATTGATGAAATATGTGTTGTGTTGTTAATATTTTTTTAATAATTTCAAATTTATATAGAGAATATTTATTTTATTTATAAAAATATTGTTTATTTAAATTTATTGTTTCAATTAAAATAAATATTTATTGATTTTTTATTTAAAAATATTTATTAATTTATTCATGGTAAGGATAATTAAAATTAATTATTAACTATTTTTAAAAAAAAATATATTATAATTTGATAATATAATAAAATACAATAAAATTATATAGGAATAACTTAATACGATATAATATTAGAGGGAAAACCATAAATGGTCATAGGAATTATTAAACTTTTGTTAATAACTACTTTTTAAAAAAAAAAAATTCACTGTATGTCCGTAATTTACTAGAATACCCTTCAAATTAGTTTTTTTTTTTTTTTAAAAAAAAAAAAAAACCTCAAACTTGAAATCATGGCTAAAAACTTGAATATTGAAACTTGAAATCATGACTAAAATGAAATTTAAAACTTGAAATCATGACTAAAATGAAATATGTGAAACTTGAAAACATGCCAAAAATGGAATATGTAAAAGTTGATGTCTATTTCCCCAATTTTCTTTCTCTCTTCTCTGGTCTCTCTTACCGATTTCCCTCTCTCTCTCCAGATCTACCTCTCTCTTTCCTCTATTGGACTCTCGCCGGCATGATGGAGGCTGGCCGGGCGCCGGCGAAGTCGTCACCAAGCGCCGCCGAGCCCCGAGCTGCAGCGGCAACGCACGGCGCTATTGGCTTCGTGAAACGAGAGCGCTTGCGAAGCAACAGTGCACGGGGCTGCCGCTGCATCTCTGGGCTCGCCGGCGCTTGGCGACGCCTTCGCCGACACCCGACGAGCCTCTATCACGCCAGCGAGAGTCCAATAGAGGAGAGAGAGAGAGAGGTAGATCGAGGGAGAGAGAGAGAGAGAGGTAGATCGGGGGAGAGAGAGAGAGAGTGGGGGGGAAATCGGTGAGAGAGACCAGAGGAGAGAGAAAGAAAAAAAAAAAAAAAGAGAGAGAGAGAGCTGATTTGGGGGTTTTTATATGAGAGCTTCCTTGTAATTTCTCAAAAAAGTGGTTATAAAACAAATAAAATTTCGTTTGTGGTTAAAAACAAATTTCCTATAATATATACGGTCAGTTTTGATAATTTTCACTATAATATTATGCATCTCCAAACACATGTTTGTATTAATAATAATACAATCCATTTAATACAATATATACTGTGTGTCAAATGAGCCTTAAGTATTTAAAACAAAACGTGTCCAAATTAATTCTTAATTATCCATAACAAAGATTTCTTAATGTGCAAGATTTTGCTTCATGCCTTCAACCACCCCATTTTCCGGATTGATTTCCCCAGTTGAAATTTCAATTTGATCATTTCAATGTCAACATCTAAGTACATATACCGACGCTAAAAGGAAGTAACCAGTACAATGCTTATATATATATATATATGTCAGAAGAAATTTCATATGTATATTCATGCTCGTAATATTAATATATAATAATGTTTATTATAATATCCACATGAATCACATCTTCGCAAATCCGAAAAGTACTTGAATTGAAGCTGAGATCATCAGGGGTTGGAGAGCTGTGTACTCTTCTTTGGACAGGCTAACTATACTATATATTTAGTTTCTTTTAGGTAGAGATTGGGTGTCAATTTAAAAAACTATTAAAATTTATAATAAATAAATATTATAGTAAAATATTAATAAAATTTATAGGCTTGACCCCACTCAACGATATGGCTTCGCAACTACTTTCAGCAGTTTTAATTTTAATCCAAAATTTGTATAATCAGAATTTATGATGTAAACCCTTTTTGGGAGTTCATTTTTTTCACTGACCTTCAAGGTGGGTGAGCATTACCCCCCTCCTTGTATATTGCCATGTGTCCAAAAATTAACCTAATATTAATAAATACTTCAGGTCAATTTAATATTGTTTTTGAAAAGTTAAAATCAGAGTATATTATAATTTTGACATAAAATAAGGTTTGGTAAAACTTTCGAAAGTGAATAATTGATAATTTGGCAAGTTTTGATAGTGATTTTGAGAAGGATGTGCAGTGTTACTTTTTTGAAAGTGATTATAAAATAATCTATTTCAGTATTTAATGAATATTTTAAAATATCATTATTATTCTTATGAAATCAAGTTAAAATCATGGCTAATTGGCACGGATACCCCCTGAACTATACCCGAATTTAAACCTTACCCCCTGAACTTTTTTTTTCCGCATTAAACCCCCTAAACTCTTCGAAATTTGCAATTGTTAACGGAAATCCAACGGAACCCTAATTCTGTCTAGGAAAATTACACTAAGCTCCCCTGATTATATATATAATTGTATTAAACCCCAAAAAATATAATAATATTACCCGAATACCCCTCTGACCAAATTTTAAAAATAAAAATTTAAAATTTAAAATTAAAATAATGGTTAAATAATAATAAAATTCTGAATTTTATTATAAAGACAATAAAATAAATATATAAATGAAAAAATTAAATTGATTTAACAATTATTAAATTATCTTTTTTTTTAAATATCCCTAAATATAAACCCATATAAATATTTAAATTATTAAAGAAAAATCAAATAATGGTTAAATAATAATACAATCCCCTTTCAATTATAAAAAAAAAAAAAAATTTAAAAAAAAAAAAGAAGAAGAAGAAGAACATTGATGGATTTTCATATCTTCATTAATGGAGAAACTTATTATTATTATTATTATTATTATTTTGTAAATGAGAATCTGAGGAGAAAAACTTGGGTGCAACCGATGCACCATAATGGAATCTGATGGTGGTGCATCAGTTCCACTCAGTGAGTAACACGTGGCATTGATATCAATTTTTTTTTTTTTTCATTTTTTCTCTGCACAGCTATAGCCCAAAAAATCCTTCTCCTCTCTCCTCTCTCACGATCTCACCTCCATCACCGGCTTCCTCTTCTCTCTCTCTCTCTCTCTCTCTCTCTCTCTCTCTCTCTCTCTCTCTCTCTCTCTCTCTCTCTCTCCCCTCTCTCTCTCGTTCCCTCTTCTATCTCCCATTCGCCGAAGAGATCGAGCGCCGATCTCCGTTGAGAGTCGATCGGTGCCGGTGATTTCTGGTGGGATGACGGTGGTCGCGTGAGTGTGGGTTTGGGTTTGGAGTTTGGCTTTTGAAGATTCGTATTTTGTTTGTGTTTGACATATTCTTTTCAATTTCAGTTTGTGTTTCGATTTTATTTTTCTTATTTTTCATATTTTTCTTGGTGATGGTGTTTGGAATTTGGATAGTATTTTTTTTCAATTTCTGGAGAAGTGAATGGATGGTTGTATTGAGCCAGTGGTTGGATTTTTCTGGGTTTTTGTGGTGATCCATTTCTGGGCTTGTGGTGATGGATGATGATTTTCCTGGGTTTGTTTGGGGATATGGTGTAATGGTGGTGATTTTCTTACATTGATTTTTAATTGATGGATCTCCAGTTTTAGTTTTTTTATTTTAATTCCGTTTTTTCCAATCTCTCAATCATCAAATTCTCAACCTCATCAATTCCACAAAATAAAAAATAAAAAACAAAATAAAGCATCTCAGTGCTCAATCTTTGAGAGAGGAAAATTGGGCTTCAGTTGAAACTTGTAAACGAAGATGAAGAGAAAAGATGAAAAAAAAAAAATTAAAAACTTTAAATCAGTTCCACGTGTCACTCATTGAGTGAACCGATGCACCACCATCAGATTCCATTGTGGTGCATGGGTTGCACCTAAGATTTTCTCCTAGTTGAGATCAATCAATCTATTTAAAAAATGTTTTTTTTTTTTTAATTTGAATTGGTTTTAATAAATATTTCTCCACCGTCCATCTATGAGATGGATGGTAGAGATTTTAAAGATGTTTTAATTTCTTAAAGATTTTATTTTCTTTATAAAAAAAAATAAGAATTGTATTATTATTATTATTATTATTATTATTATTATTATTATTACTACTATTACTATTATTATTATTATTATTGAAAGGGGATTGTATTATTATTTAACCATTATTTTTATTTTTCTTAAATAATTTAAATATTTATATGGGTTTTATATTTAGTGACATTTAAATAAAAAAGATAATTTAATAATTGTTAAATCAATTTAATTTTTTCATTTCTATATTTATTTTATTGTCTTTATAATAAAATTCAGAATTTTATTATTATTTAACCATTATTTCAATTTTAAATTTTAAATTTTTATTTTTAAAATTTGGTCAGAGGGGTATTCGGGTAATATTATTATTTTTTTGGGGTTTAATACAATTATATATATAATCAGGGGAGCTTAGTGTAATTTTCCTAGACGGTATTAGGGTTCAGTTGGATTTCCGTTAACAATTGCAAATTTCGAAGAGTTTAGGGGGTTTAATGCCGAAAAAAAAAAGTTCAGGGGGTAAGGTGCAAATTCAGGTATAGTTCAGGGGGTATCTGTGCCAATTAGCCTAAAATCATTTATATATCTTATTTCATTTCAAAATTAAATATTCTATTTAAATATTGATTTGATTTATAAAATCTTTTAAAAATATTTGTATTGTTCTTATGAATTTTTTTTTTTCTAATTTAAAATTTTTACTTAAATATTGATTTAATATAAATAATTAATGAAAACAATGAAATAGGATCCTAAAATCATATATATTTTAATCATTATAACTAATCTCAGCACTTTTACAATAAAATTACCAAGCATATGAATACTGCTTTTGAGCTATACAACAGTTTTAAAAATACAATTAACCAAACATCTGCTGATTAACTTCACAGCTGATTATTCCTTTAGCACGGTTAACAGTGATTATAGCAAAGTTACAGCAATACCAAACTGATCATTCATCGGTTAAAAATTAGTTAATTAAATAAGGGTAAATAAGTAAATTTATAAAACAAGACTTAAATTAATTTATAAAAAATATTTAAAATTTAAAAAAAAAATCCAAAATAAAAAAACATCTTTTCTCATCGCCTTCTCCGACAGTTTCTCTATTTCAATCATAATATCCTCACTCTGTACTTCCTAGTGAAGACCAGACATGGCCTGTACTCCATCCCATCTGGTTTCTCCCAAAACCCACTCAATTGATTGACACCATTCAAAACTCATCTTTCCCACTTTTGGACTCATCACCCACCTCTGATTTTGCATTCAAAATCTCATCTTTATCAATATGTTCTCACTTTTGTAGCAAAACCTAATTAGGAGTTTTTTTTTTTCTTATTATTACAGAAACCAATCAAGAACCCTTTTATAACGGTTTAATCTTTGTCTTTATGGTTCGTGGTTGTTGAATGTAGAAGATTAAGAGTACAGAAGAAGAGATATGAAAGAAGAAAAAAAAAAAGTGTTTAATTTTAGTTTCTTATCAATTAACTGTTATATATATTTTCTTTTAATGAAATGTGGATAAATCGGTAGAACAGTATATAAATTATAAAAGAGTTAATTTGTTAATATTTGGTTAACAAAATGGACAAATTTCAATATATGAGGAGGGGGTAATGCTCGAAAAAATGAACTCCCTTTTAGGTCGTCCAGTGTATATATATATATATATATTTTTGATATAACAATAACAGAACCTTACAAAGAGAAAGGAAAAACAGGACTGGAATCCAGTCAAAGAAACTCCCTATTAGAGGAGAAGGCCAATAGAGCCAGTATTAACAAAAGGTTTTCTCAAAGCTTTTGTGTCCACACCAGATATTAACCGAATTATAAATTAATTATAAATATCACTCATTGTTTATTATAATTTTTATACAATTGATTGAATTAATCTAAATATGAAATATGTTTAGGATTTCCTTGGTCGCTGCATTTTGTATAAAAAGTTTGATGAATGTTTTTCATTTTTATTTATGAGAAGTGCTAGGTACACTCTCTCAACTCACTCTCCCAACCCACTCTCTCTTCTCCTTTTAACACTTAGAGTCATCATTAATGAATTATTTTTTGCATGTTATTTAAAATTTAAATCATCCACATCTTCCCAAATTACCCTTTTTTACACTAAATTGTCATTTCCAAATATTTGAGCAAAAATCTTCAAAGGTAAAATGGGTTGAATAATATTTATTATATTTATAATATATATATATATATATTTAAATAGCAAATATATTATTAACAATATTTAAGTTATTAAAATACAATAAACATTGGCATATTGTGTTTTTTAGTATATTTAAGTTTTGATATTATTATTAAATTTTAATTTTTTTTAACTATATTTTTCAAATTGCATAAAAATAATCACTTTATAAAATATGATGAATTTATAATAATACAGACAAAAACGATAATTTTCCAAATATAAATTGTATTTGTTATGATATTTTAGAAAATAAAAAGGAGATATAAAATAATAATAAATTAATAATATTAATATTTAAGAAAATGACTATGACATTTAGGTGTAAAGAAAAATGGCAATTTCAGAAGATATGATGGTTTGAATTGTAAATAACATGTAAAAACAATTGATTAAAATTTATTTCAAAAAAAAAGTAAATAATAGACGAGTATCAAAAGGAGAAGAGAGAGTGGGTTGGGAGAGTGAGTTAAGAGAGTGATTCTAACACCACTCTTTATTTATTGATCGTCAACCAATTTCTTGTTGGTTAGCTGGCAAAATGATGTAACGCTGATGTGGACTATTGAGTTCTGAAGATGTTGTGACTTTTTTTTTTTTTTTTTTTTTTTTTGAAGAAAGACAATACATTCAGCAGCAAGAAAAGATACATCCCTGACTGGCATCGAGCCAAGATTGCTCCTTTCTTGAAGAGAAGACCTAAGATCATGAGCCAAGATATTTCTAGTTCTAGAAATAGCATGACACACACAACCACCTACCTCTTTTAAAAGGGCCTTAATTCACTATTTTATAGGGATGATGACGTGGAGTATTCAAAATAATGCTCCTTCATGTACATTGAATATTGTGTACTTTGCATATGCTCAAGTACAAGTATCGTACCACCACATCAATGACCAAAACAATCCTCAATGTCAATGTCATAGTCAAAATATGAAATTGCACGTTCAACTCTGCTGTATTGTATTTCTCGGTTATTTACAAGTAACGATAAAGAGGATAATTATATTAACGTATATTGTAAGAAAACAAGAATCTGTATAACATCCTTTTCAAACTTTATTTTGATTTGATATTTTGTAGTGTGAAAACTTCTTTTAAAATAAGTTATATTATATATGCTATTAGGTCTCTCGCCAATATAGTTAGATTCTCCGATCGGAGCCTCTACTGTCAAGTTTAACACCCATGGCACACATGTATATATATATATATATTCTGTATCCTTCATTGGCTATCAAGTGTGGGTGTTCTCTCCCATAAAAAAAAATAATAATAATAAAAAAAGTCATATTACATATAGAAGAGGTTAATAATAATTTGCTTTGTTTTCTAATGAATCATGAAATTAATACGATGTAGACCCTTCAAATTTCTAGCTCCAGAAGATGAGGTTGTGGAGGAAGTCAATTATATGAAGTTTTGACCAACTGAATGTATTCAATCGCTTTTGAACACTTCACACATCATTGTCTTTAGGAAAATATTTGTTGCTTACTTTGACTTGTTATTAATCTTTGATTGCTTTTCCACTCACTCTAGAGTCTAGTCTGTGTTCGTTCGGTAATTTCTATTATGTTTGTAGGTTGGAAACAACTGAATTTTATTTGGATTTATATTTATATTTATTTAAATTTTAAGTGGATTAGATTAGAATGAATAATCGGTTATCTTACAAAATAATTATGAGTAATACACATCTCATCTTTTATATCCAATTTATATTTTAACTAATGATGTGTCAATCGATAAACGAATATGCATTTTTCTATTTTGATATACCATATGCAAATATGGTAACTCGAACCTGGTTTATCATATTTGCTACGCGTTATATGAATACAATTGTTACATCATTTGTTGGAATGTAAATGAGATGTTTGATTGGCATTACTCATAATAAAAATCTCATTTCAATTTGTCAACTGAACTGATTCAATCAATATTTCAATGTATAAATCAAATTTTGTCTATCAAGATCATAAAAATCGAACTTAAAATGGTTGATATTGGTTTAATTTTAAAAGTTAATTTTTTTTCTCCAAAATTAGAAAGAAATAATTAATTTATGTTAAGATTTTCAGAACTAAACAAAACATTTATCTTTAGCTTTAATTTGCTTAAAGATTTCCTTTTCTAGTTTCTCATGGTATTTAAATTTCTTTATATATATACATTTAATTATTAATCAACTTTAGAGATCAATAACTGAAATGGATATTTAAATATTGGAAAGAAATCCAAATTTTTAATTTGGTAAAATTGTTTCCTTTCCCTCAATTTAGAATTTCTCAATTTAGAATTTATCACATAAACACGGAATGTAACGTGAAATGACTCAAAAGTTTGGTGATGATGCATTTAGTGATATTTTATTTTCTTTGCTTTTCCTTCTGTCATAATGGTGCATTTTCTTGTCTTAATTATTTTCCGCAGAAAAGTCTAACGTACCGTGTCATCTATACATTTTATTTAAATAAAATCTACAAAGTACATATATATATTAATCGATATGTGATTCATAACTTTAAATACAATAACATTTTATATCGGTTTATAGAAAGTATTCTATCTCTTATAGTGAACAGAAAGGACACAATGGGCACAAAATATGTAGTGTGAAAGGGCTAGTAGTACGAAGAAGACTAAAACAATAGTTGTTGATGGGTCAAAGATAGAATTAAGAATTCTAAGAAGATCATGATGAAGATATACATAGGAGTAGATGATGGAGGACGGAATCTTTATAGCAATCACATTTGAATGGAGAGTTAATTTTGACTTGGTCTTCTTTTTTCGTGTTTGTGTTGTATCAAAACAAGTGATTGGGTTTGACTTTAAAACAAGATTTTTCCAAAGCGTTTGATTGTGCAATAAGAAAATATCCATTCTTCCTCCTCATCAAAGAAAACAAAATTTTGAAAGAGGAAACTCTATCTATATCCACAACTGACAAGACTCAGGGTACGACGTTTTACATCACCAAATGTATACAATGAACCATAAAAACAAGAAATTGAATGGAAAAAAACATAAAAACAAGTCAAAAACACAAGTATTGATGGCAAGAAAAGCATAGACTATAGATATAAACAGATCAAAACTTATTCAAATAATGTTTTATTTTCAAACGCATGCTAGACATACACATTAGATATGTTTTCCAAGAAATTGCATATCAAATTTTTCATTTTTTTTCTTATTAATTTAAAAAATTATATATTTTTTTAAGTCAAATACTTCAAAAATATACATATATATTAAATTAAAATTTAAATAGAGTGATACTATTGACTTACTAAAATAAGAGTGATGCTATTAGCATCCATATATCGATCTAATAAAACCGTACTTTCAAGAATTAAATGTATTTTTTAAAATATAATCATCTATGTCCGAAGTCCTATCCTCACTTTCAAGAATTAAATGTTTTTTAAAAATATATATATATATATAACCATCTATATCCCAAACTAACCTTCCTATTAATTCCTCAGACTCACTATACATCTCGCACTCTGATTCTCTACATTTTGCATTGTCTTATATCTTTTCATTTTTCTCAGCTCATTCACGCATCTGCGTAGCCTTTTTTTTTTTAAGTAGAACAATTCATTAAACTGTAGCTAAACTACAAGAGTTTACATCACTAACGGCCAATAAAGAAGCCAATCTGGAAAAGCTATACTCCAAACAAAAGAGCAGCTATACACAATACTGTGTCTTGCAACAGCATGAGCAACCCTATTAGAGGCTCTAGGAATATGAACAAATGAAATATCTTTACAATTCAATTTCAACTTCAGCACAAGAATATCATCAATAACATTTTTTACATCACTCAGAGAGTTATAAGTTATTGTGGAAAAAAATAAATAAATAAATTCTCTCTCCATAAATTGGACTTATATTTTTAAATTTTGTTTCTTATTGAAAAACAAAGAATTTAGATTTAATGTTAAGAGAAGTTTTCTGAATTCTATTCTGGGCAATGAAATTATAAATGGAAGTGAAGTTTCATTTTCTTAAAAATAAATAAATAAAGGTTTCATTATAATTCAATTTGTAAAAGAGTTAATTATGGAAGTATATATTTCTTAAATAATTTTAATAAAGGATATAAATGTAATATTAAATAAATTTTAAAAGTGGGGTATTAGCATATCAAGGACGATTATCAAATAGGTCTTGGACTCTTTTTTAAAATTCCAACTAGTTTGCGACCTTTATATAAGGGCATCTCCAACCCTGCACTATTATAGAGCAAAAAGACATTTTGCAGCCAAAACTCCACTTCAACACACCTGCATCTTCTACGGCATTTTTGTGCAAATGAAGAGTGTTGCGCAATATCAAGCGTGACACTGTTCATGTAGAATAAAAATGACGCCCATTTTTTTTCCATCCCTCAACTTTTATAAAATCACAGTTTGACCATATTTATTAAAATCTATTATGATTATATCCTTTATTTAAAGGTTTTGTTTAATCACATTTTTACCATTAATCAGATAAATTTATTCAAATTTGGTCCTTTTTATTATTAATGATTTTTTTATTTAATTATTAGTGATATTAACATTTATAATAAACTAAAAAGAAGTGTATAATTCAAAAAAACAATTAATGCAATTTTTTTAAATAAATCACTTAATTCAAAACAACAGAAATTAAAGCAAAATACATTAATAAATAAAAACATTGAAACCGAAATACAAACTTCATAGAGATAAAATAAATTACCACTAATCGGAAGGCACTAAAATTAACAAAAAATACAACATAAATTACTACAACGATTTAGTAGTCTGGAAGACCATTTCCAGATCCTCCAAGATTATTGAAAAACTCACCAAAAGACCCAGATGCATTTTGAGATCCATGGCCTCGTTGTTGAGCTTGTTTTGCCATAATTCTTAATTGTTGTTGATGCATAAACATGCGTCGGTTTGGATCAGTTATGGTATTCAAATCGAGCATTACAATTTTACATTCCTCTAGGTCCAATTTTCTCTCCATGATTGCATAATTTCTTTGTCTATCCTCACAGCTCTTTTTTTAAAATAAAACTTCAAGGAGTTGTTGTCCTTCTTTCATAGTGTCAATCATTTTTGTCATCAGCCCTCCTTTTCAATTTGGCTTTCTTCACCCCAATGGGCCGTTGAGATGAACTACTGCCAATGTCATCACTAGTTATATTCACAGAAAATGAAGATAGTCCAGGAGATGCTGATTGTAAGTCGTGCAGCGGAAAATAAGTAGATAGATTGGTTTTAAAAAATTATCTTGGACCTTTTTGTATACACAAATATGAGTAGGGATTTGTTTTCATACCTTTAAAGATCTCTCCTTCGTTTATTTTCGATCCTTCACAACTCAACCTTTCGAGCTATGACCCGCGATTTAGCAACTGTGTGTGCGCATGTCACGGATTCTAAGAGTTCTTGAATGGATGCTAGTGAGATGGAGAAGACAACACTTTGTCCTCTTGCTAGGGTTCGGCCAAGTCTTGAGCCAAAAAAAAAAAAAAATTAAAAAAAAAAAAATTCTTTTCTTTTTCTTCTGCTCCTTGCCACACCTCTCTCTCTCTCTCTCTTTATTAGGGTTAGGTTAGTTTGTTTCCTGATAAGTATATCTTATATACTAGGATCCTAGGGTTTAGTTAACCAAGTCAAAATAGGATTATAATCATTTTTAATTCGGTCACCACTTGGACTTGAACCTTTAACCTCTTTAAAGTAAATAAAAGAATCTCTATTATTTTATTCTTTTGCTATCGTCAAGGTTCAAACCTGTAACCTCCAAATAACAATTAATAATTATTAATTATTAATATATGAATTAAATAATCATATTATTTAATTAATCAATTAAATAATTTTGTTAACCGCGAAAATTGGCGGAGGACCAAAGAAGAATTTTCCACCTAGATACAAGGTGGAGATAGACACCCAGATACCATCCGGCTACTCCAAGAAGGGAGGGATCCCGATCAATCCGGATACATACCCCCTCCAGAGGGATCTAGCCCAACAAATCCCTAAGTTCTCATGAACCCCGCGGTGTCCCGACATGGAGTCTCACTCGGTATCCCAACATGAAGTTTTACTTGGTATCCCAATACGAAAATCTCCTTGCGCCACCCCGCCATAACACCGGCCAGGTATCCCGCTACTACACCACCCAGTTACCCTGCTATTGCATCATCCAGGTATCCCGATAAAAGATCAGCTGATATCGGGACACCTCGCCAAACAAGGAACCAGCAGAAAAGCATATAACTGACAGGAGATGGGGTAACCAAGAACCCAGATATCCCCTGGGATCAGCCCACCAGGCAACAAGAAAATCATACGAAGAATTTCATACAAAGTAGAAGACTCATATACCTAGCAGACAAGGTTTGAAGCTCTAAACAGGGGGATAACACACCTTCGTTTAGTCAAATAGAGGAAGCAGAGTTCTTCCCGCCAGATGAGACCATTTGAACAATGGGTCAACTCTATTAGAATCCTACTAAGAAAGAATGACTTGATTATGATGATTAAAACTCCTACGAGATTGTCTCCTCCTAGGAAGGAATGACTTGATTCTAACGATTAAAGCTCTTAATGAGATTGTCTCCTATCAAGAGGGAAAGTCCCATAATCGCCAAACCCTAGACCGAAATTATAGGAGTGCATGGCAAGTAATGGGACCTATATATACAACATCATACTCACCAAAAAGAGGGGATTCAACTCCAAAAAACCCTAACCTACATTCGGCTCTACTTATCAACTCGCACGAATATGCCACCATGATCTCCATTGCTTACTGAAGCCCCACATATTGATAAGCTAGAAAAAGAATTCATTGTATCCATAATATAGATGTTATCGATAAAAATCCGAGTTATTCACCCTATTTTATATGTTTAAATCTCACTTGTTTTGTTAGGAACATCGCTGGTATCGAACTACGTGATACCCCTCCAACCGGGATCGATCCCGATCTTGGTCCTTAAAGTTGTTATTTGGAGATTCACCCTAGTGACGATTTTCCGATAAGAAATTTATTAATTAAATAATCATATCATTTAATTAATTCCCATAATATATCTAAGTTACTTTCGCAACATAATTAATTGGACCATCCAATTCACAGCGAGCTTTGTTACTAATAATCATAAAGAGCTAGCAAGGGGGACCTAATGGACCCACAGTTTTGAGCTCCAATAATAATTAGAAAAATTAATTAAACTCTTTAATTAATATTTCACGATTATTAACCTCGGAGTTATTCCACTAAAAACTCGAGGTTGCACTCTCGTAACTGTAGATCTTTTACTCAACCAAAATATCAGTGTCTATCGATATAATTATTTCATATAGTATGATCCTCCACTAGTAGTTCATAATTAGAGCTATGTCATAAATTTCGTTATACCTCTCTAATTATATCTTTTCCTTTAAGTACAATTGATTCTCTAATGAACAATTATATCCTTCCTTCATTTACGGAAGAAGGAGAGCACTCTTAATCATTTAAGTCCTGAATCAACCCTTAAGGGAACTAATCATCTACTTCTCGCAAGAAGGAGTGGATTCCTTTATTGTGTGTGTAAGTTCCTCAATTTTGATTGGCTTATTTCGGTGACAAACCACAATTGGGGTTTGAGATATAAGGGTAGCCTAGGCATTTAATTGTTGATGATCAAGCTCAACAAAGACCCTCTCAAGACCTCAAGATGATAACCACTCCAAAGGTAAAACACTTATGCTTATTCGCATTGAAGAGATCATAGTTGCACATACACACAACTCATGCATATCTATACATCTTGTATGTTGTGTGCTTTTATGTTTGTGCATTCATGTTCTTAACTCTTCATGCATTTGATTACTGCCATGCCATAAGTAACTTTAGATTGCATGATTTTTCTCTTAGCATGCTTTGGTCCAGGAGACCGTTGTCGGTACAGCTGTGTCCTTCACAGTGCTAACCACAGCGATAAGGATTCAGTCTCGGCCGCTCTCTTGACCGATGTGGTTTTTCACAGCGGTTTGTGTCCAACGCATACCGCTGTCGTAACCGCTGTAGAAGCCACAGCGGTCAGTGTAGCACTTTGTTGACCTGATTGATTTCCAAAAAAATATCTAAAATAAATTAATGTCATCCACTTATTTATCAAAATGTCACTCATTGGATGAAATTTGATAATTTGATAGAATGGTCATTAGGGTAACAATGTTTACCAAAAATGGTCATTTTAAAACCAATTCCTCATCTATTGGCCATTTTGATTGTGGTAGCATAAATTGATGGCTAGTAGAGTAACTACCCTATTGTAAATGCATTTGTTAAACTCTTTTTGTTAAACTCTTTTTTCTATGTTTATAGATGGACTGGGAACTAAAGTCAATATTATGTTACTTCGTATCATTGGTTAATTGGGTAAATAAAGAAATTGTGAAGTTATTGTTGCTTGTTTGCAAAATTATTGATACTGGACAAATTTGCAAAATGAAGAGAACGGAAGGAAAATTGATTACAAATAAAGGTAACTTGTAATCAATTATCATCTTTTCCAAGAAAGAAAAAAGAGCACAGTGAAGATATTATACAACAATTATCATTTACATTTTTAATGGGTTGGTTGAAAATACATCCCTAAGACAATTGAAAATAAAAACACACAAAACTGGGATTATTAAGTTTGATTTCCTTTCTATCAACCTAAACATTTCTTTGTATTTGGCATCTCTCTTTCTACTCTACAGTTATTTCTAATATGGTGGTAAGTCTTGGCTTTTTGTATCTTCTAAGAAGCAAAGAAGAGCAGACAACACTAACAGATGACAGAGCCATGCATGCACCTGCAGCCCATGGCGGCAAAATGATGCCTAACGATGGAAATAAAACGCCTGAAGCAACAGGGATTGCGATTACGTTGTAGGCCATGGCAAATACATAATTCAACCGGATACGGTGGAAGGTTTTCCTTGAGATATCAATGGCTGTGATTACATCTTCCAAATTGCTCCTCATCAAGACATAGTCAGCTGCTTCGATGGCGATATCCGTTCCTGCACCAATGGCCATACCAACATCAGCAGCAGCAAGAGCAGGAGAATCGTTAATTCCATCCCCAACCATAGCTACTACACTTCCATCTTTCTGAAACGAGCGTATGACGTCGGCTTTTCCAGCCGGCATAACCTCTGCCCTCACATCCTGAATGCCAACCTGCCCAAGAAATATAATTTTAGTTTCTGCTTCAACAAATTTTCGACAATTTATGAATCATGGTTAATATTCATTAAGGAACTATCGAAATGTCAGATAAGAGATTCAGACTCATTTGCAAGAGCAGATTAGATCAACAATCTGATCAGTGGTATCAATTATCGTACTTTTGTATGCATGTATGAATAACACTATTTTTGTTTCCAAATTTGACATTTGATATTATTTTGTTGTAATAACAGATTTAACAATGAATACTTCAGATCAGCTGTGTTCAGTATAATCAAAATCTAATTCAAAATCTTTTAACATTTTCAGTCAAAAGTTTATAATATGTGTTCGAAGTACTAATAAATAAGTATGCACAAACCTCTTTGGCAACGGCCCGTGCAGTCCTCCAATTATCCCCTGTGACCATGACTGGTCTCACCCCCATTTTCACTAGACCCTCTACGACCACAGCAGCTTCTCTCTTCAGAGGGTCTGCAACCCCTAAAACACCAATTAAGTTATTATCATATGCAACAAGTATGCCTGTCTCCGCACTTTCTTCCAATTCTACAACAAAATTTTCAACATGGGTTGGGATGATGATTCCACTTTCAGTCATCAACTTACGATTACCCACCTGTTCAGGATATATACATATATATATATATATCAGCCAATAAGCAACCTCCAAAAAGTAATATAGCATATTTCTCAAGTCTCAAACTGTGTTAACAGAGACAATTCTTCAAGTGCAAAAACTCACCAAAACCCCTTTTCCATTTATAAAGCATTGGACACCTCTCCCAGGCAGGGCAGAGAAATTTGACACATCATGAAGCCATCCAGAAACAGTAGACTCTGTTTTGTGGTTCGTGGCATTCTGGTCTGGAGAGGGATCATCAAAGAAATGGAAATGACGAGCATACTCCACTATTGCTCTTCCCAACGGATGTTCACTGCTTGCCTATGAAATGGAAGAAGAAAATTATTAAAGTTCGTGGGTAACCTTTTGATGCCTAATATTTATAAAATTTCCACCTCCTTCCACTAAAAATGTAAATATATCAACAAAGAACACAGAAGAAGGATCCAATTCCATTTTAATACTAAATTATGACATTCAATTCGCTGTTGCAGCATGTCATTCTAATGAATGGCAGTTGGTAGACAAGACTTTTTCAACGTTAAAGGCACGGAGAAGGCTCTATCACTTAAACAGTCAAGTTGTTAAAAATTACCTCTGCAGAAGCCACTAACGTAAGAAATTCACCACGGTCCATTCCCACGAAAACCTTTGCGGTTGTAACAGTGGCTTTTCCTTGGGTCAAGGTACCTGTTTTATCAAATACCACATACTTAACCTGCTGACCTCTTTCCAAAGCATCTCCCCCTTTAATTAAAACACCATTATTAGCCCCAACTCCGGTTGCAACCATAACAGCAGTTGGTGTGGCCAAGCCAAGAGCACAGGGACATGCAATCACCACCACTGATATGGAAAACATAAGAGCAAAAACAAAGTAATTGCTATTTTCAGGCAACCATTCCTCCGGGTATGCTCCAATAACCCCACCAATATACCTGCAAGCATTCAACATAAAATATACATTAAAAGGAAGCATACACCAAGGTGGAACTGTTAACCATTCTAAGAACTTCACAAATTTATTAAGTGAAGACACCAAAACACAGCATCATCAACTTACCAACCCAACAAAGTCAACAATGACATAGCAACTACCGTAGGGACAAAAATGCTTGCAACCTGAAAATCAGAAGAAAACCAAAACTGAGTTCATAGCTCACTGAACTATCAATAATTAATTGCAGCCACTTAAAGCCAAGAAGCATTGCTAATTTATATTTTAGTTAAGTTCCAGGAGAGAGGGACAGCATAACAACGGCTGATTTCATTACTTGGCACAAGACTCAGACAGCAATAACAAGGAGATAGGTGGCTCGGTAAAATTCAATCAAAACTTCAGCTTTAGAAACTACTTGAATAGAGTATTTCACATCAATCACAACCAAACTTGTGTCATCCCAACCAAGTTACATCACAGCTGTCCCGCTTATGACCTTTAATTCAGATCTTAAATAGCAAATCTTTAACATCTCATGCATTGAAAAAGCAATTAGGTAAAATAAATATCATCACATATGCTAGGCCACAAGAAATATCAAGAAATAATATTTTAGTTTTAAACAGATTTACTTAATCCGCGTCATAAAAACAAATGCAGGACAACCAGTTCCATAATGCCTTCCAAATTATGCCCACATGAAAGACAAAACAAGACAAGATGAGGTTGGCCCTGGTGGTTTACCCCTCACACCTACACCATGAGTTGTGCGTTCGAGTGTATCCCCCTCCCCAAATCCCAAATTTTTGTAATATTTGAAATAAATAAATAAATAAATAAGACAAAACAAGCATAACACAATGCAAAATAACTTGAACTTACATAATCAGCAAACTTTTGTATAGGAGCTTTGGACATCTGGGCTGTCTCAACCAAACTAATTATTTGACTTAAGACTGCATCAGATCCTACTTTGGTAGCTTGTATCTGAAGAGCGCCATGTAAATTTATTGTACCTCCAATAACTAACGAGTTGATCTCCTTTGAAACTGGTACAGACTCACCGGTTACCATACTCTCATTAATATAACTAGTACCCCATACCACCACACCGTCAGCAGGAAGCTTTGTACCAGGAAGAACCTTTAATGTGTCACCGGGTTGAATTAGAAGAGCATCTATTTCCCTTTCCTCAATACACTTTCCTCCTAGAAAACCAATAAACTAAACCGCTCAGTTCTTCCAAGGATTTTAAATATCATTTCTTGCATTAACTATATCAAATTAATACTATCTAGTTCAGGATATCATTTTCATTATTAATACCAAGTTTGGCAATTCAACATAAATTGAAAAAGTAAAAACAACCTCAAATTTCATCTTTAAAAAGAAAAAAAAAAAACAGAGTAAAAAGGAAGCAAAAGCACAGACCTTTATCCTTGACTACTAACAGTGCCGTTGCCGGGGTAAGTTCAACTAGCTTCTTGATGGCATCAGATGTTTTCCCCTTTGCAAGACACTCCAAATACTTACCCAACAATACAAATGTTATCAGCATGGCACTTGTTTCAAAATATGTTGGAGACCAAAACCCTGTGACTGCACCATACAGAAGTGCACCAACAGAGTAGAAATAGGAAGCTGAAGTGCCCAACGCAACCAAAACATCCATGTTAGTGGAACCATTTCGAAGAGCTCTGCCAGCTGCAATGTAGAAGCGCTTCCCAATAACAAATTGAACAACACTCACCAATGCCCATTTCAACCAATCACCCATTAGAAAGGGTCCACATCGCCAGAGTAGTAAGGCATCCAACAACGGTATATGAGGACAAATCACTCGTATGAAAAAGACAGGAATCTGAATCCAATGTTCAAACAATAAATTTATAAAGATATCAATCTGTTGGTGCCAATTACTTATTATGATCTCTTCTATCACAATAAAAAAAGAGCACGCTTTCATAGCCAAATTTCTGTTAAGTGTCAAACCTTACCTCACTGAGTGTTACCAAAAAAAAAAAAAAGGCAAAAGGTGACTATATCTCATTTTCAAGCAAAATTTCAGCGGGTCACACACAGCATAACATTCATGAAAAATCAACTAATCTTCAAATATTCGATCTTAGGTGAAATTTCCCTCAGGATTTGGGTACAAACAAACAACGAGTACATTCATGAGTCCTTTCATTTAGATCTCCAAATAACACGTGCATTATAAAGAACAAATTGATTGAGACATAATGAAATATATTGCCTGCCACGAAATATTAAATCTAAATATACAAATAAGAAAGAAAAAGTAACCTCTTAATTCCATGCATGTGTTGAAAAAAGAAAGATAGAAAGAAAGTAAGAAATTACTCACACTGAGAAACAGGCTTGAGGTGAATTGCCGAAACATATTTGAGGCTTCTTCAACGTTTCTAGAGGTCATCCTTGCGTATGGATTCATAACATGCAATTTAAACTTCCCATTGCTTCCTCCCTCAATCCCGTCGACTAAGGATCTAGAACTAACAACTTCAGGATCAAAAAGAACTTCTAGTTCTCCTGATGTCCTGTCAAAGCGAAACTGTCTCACTCCTTTCAAGTTGATAAGAATGCCTTCTAGAAACTGTACATCCAACTCATAGAAAACCCCAGTAACCCCAAGTACAATTTTATCTTGTTCACTGCTCTGTACAAATGAACCTTCAAAACCAGCATCTTCAATTGCGTTGATTATATCGTCTTTACTAATTACAGTAGAATCATACTCAACCTCTCCTAATGCAGTAGCCAAGGCAACTACTGCCCTTTTGACGCCATGAAGATCCCTCAAAATACCTTCGACAGAGTTCACGCAGGCAGCACATGTCATACCCCCAATTGTGAACTGCCCCAATTGGATTTTATGTGGCTTTGATCCAGATGAACATGACTCTGTTAGTATTTCAGCCTCAAATCCAGCATCTTCAATTGCGTTCTTGATGTCCTCATCCTAAGATAAGACAGTCAATAATTATTTTATACAAAAAGCCACATCAACCATTTGAAGATGATAAACAGCAAGGAGAGAAAAGAAAAGGTCAACGCTAGTCTTTACACAGAGGGAAATCCTATCCAAGGGAGAGTGAAAATTTAAAACTGTTACTAGAAAGGATAAGCATATGGTGCCCCAATCTTTATATCCCTGATTCCCTGGCATGAAGGACTTGAAGCAAAAAAATGAAATAGGAACCTAGACCACTATCAAAATGCATATTCTAGGAAACCCAGCACTCATGATTTATATGTGTGTAAGTCATCATCAAATGAGAAATCTTTAACCAGATAGTTTCTAGAAGAGATGATGATAAACTGTCTGCAGCTGCACGTCTGTATTGCTTTCAATACTGATAAAATATAAATTTCTAACATTGTCTAGCACTGGTGGCATTCTCATTCCTTACAATCATCTGTCCACAACATTGCCCTCCCAGCCCAGTGGCTAGTGGGTTTGGGAAATCAAGACGTTTAATCCTTGACAATGGCAAGTGAAAAGGGTAGACCAAGAAACTAACCAGTAGGCTAAGGTTTAGTGCTATCTAGTGTTACAAAAAGGTAAATTAAAAAAAACAAGATTTAAAAAACAAAAACAAAAACAAAAGGAAGAAGAGAAAGAATAAAAGAAAAGGAACCTTTGGAAAGGATGGGGATATTAATCATAAGGACATATTAATCATAAGGATGGGGTGCTAAAAGAAACCACACAAGTGCAATAATAAAGTTCTTTTGGAAAGTGAAAGTTGAGGATTTACACACAACTTTATCCTAAAGCTAATCATGATTGTATCCCAAATGTAAAGCACAATAACGCAAACAAACGCACATAAACAAAACACCATCAAGTGTGGTAATGAGCTCTATAAAGTGCAGTGTGGATTATTTATAAAAATCTTTAGCCTATTACTAATCGTGATTGTAACCCGAAATGTAAAACAAGCATGCACAGGAGAGAGGGGGAGAGAGGGAGAGAGAGAGAAAGAGAGAGAGAGAGAGAGAGAATTACTCAAAAAAACTCTTTGTGAGTGAAATAAGATTCAACAACTAATCAATTACTCCCACAAATGGACGAATCATGATGAGATAAAGATACAGAAAACACCACTCCATAATTATACTTTCAACAATGAACAGCACCGATTGGTTTTAATAACAATTTTTTAACTATATTTTGCAAAAAGCTTTAGCCCGCATCCAATTCACAAAGACGATGATACACTCTGAACAGAGGAACATGGCTAATTGAAATTAACCATGATGAAACACTGATACCTAATTAATCAGACGCTAATTAAACAAAACTGAGATACCAATAGGAAATAGATCAGCTACAAATACTAACTGTGACCGATAACAATTCAAAAGTTTGACTATCAGAGCACCTCATACAACTCTAATTTTAATGATTAGACTAACCTTACCAACCAATGTAAGATACAAATAAATAAATAAAGCAATATATACTTGAGCAACTAAAGTACTAAACACAGTCCAAAAAACAACAATGAAAAACACAAAACATTTAAATTTCAACAATTACTAGTTTAAATTTTAACTACAATCCAATGTACCATGACGTATCAGTAAACACAAACTAATATGTCACAAATATCTATTGTGACTAACTTATGGATCAAAACTGATAAATATCTCGTAAAGCTTTAGTTTCTGTAAGTAAATCCAACAAACTTCCTATCGACCAACTATTTAGAATTAAACACATTAACCCAAAAATTTTTTTAAGAAATCCATATATTATAAATTCAATTTTTAATTATGGTGCATAATCAAGATACTCAAACATAGATCCAAAAAACCAAAATAAAATATAATGCTCTGTTTTTTTCTTTTTCAAGAACTTGCAGCAACCCATCATCTAAAAACACCAAAAATACACAATCAAACCAATCAAAAATCCAGTAGAACAACCTAAATTTAAAAATAAAATAAAAAAATAGCAAAACTAAGACTGATCTTGACCAACATATAAAGCTCCAGATTTTATAAAACTAATACCAACTCATTATCCGAAACCTCCCAAAAATTAACAATCCAACAAAAATTAAATTAAATAGCTCAACTATAAACTTCTTTACTAAAAAAGAGCTCACAAATTCAAACAATAACATACCCCAAAAATTAAAAATATATATATATATATATATTGAAAAAAAAGGACTCACCTTGACAGAATTGGGATCAAAAACGACATCAGCTTTGTTCTGGAGCAACGCGACGGAGGCTTTGACGACGCCATTGACGGCCATCAGAGCTCCCTCGACAGAGGTCGAACAGGCCGCGCAGGTCATCCCCGTGATTCTCACCTGAATTCTCTTCATACCCTCTTCGATTCTGAGCAAATAGTCCTCGGTCCGGTCTTCATAGGAGTCGAGGAGTCGTACGTCCTCCATGTCGTCGCCGGCGGCGCCGTTGACCGCCGTCAGCTGCAAGTCCCGCATGCTCGGCGCCATTCTGGGTTTTCGAAAACACAGAGCACAACAGCGATTCACAGCCCACAAGAGCGAGAATTTTGTTTGCACAGAGAGGGACGGAGAGAGAAAATGAGAACGTGATTTTATAGAGAAAATTCGAAAGCTGGGATTTTTTTAGAGAGAGGGATAATATTTTCCGTAAGAGCTGGTGGAGACAGCAATTTTTTAACTAGAGAAGAAGGAGCTAGTGGAATTATGATTTTGTCCTTGGGATATATCTCTATTTGCTGGTGGAGGGATTTTGTACTAGATGGATTTGGTGGTTTTGTACTACACACATGGTGATGGGGCCAGCCTGCACTTTTGTGGGTCCCAGCCAAACTGGACTAATTTCCTTCAAATTTTAATTAATTTCTATTTTATTTTTTTAGAAATAAAATCTAGCACTAGAAAAAACCTTGTAAATAAATACAGTCAAAAAGCAATTTCTAGTTCTACTACAGAAGATAAGACAGATCTTAGTATACTTTATGATTTTATTTTATAGATAAAAACAAGTGAGTTTGTAATTAGATATTATTGTTAAATAATAATTCTTGATTTCCTAAATTTAATTGTCGAAAATTTATAATTAAAATAATATATAGATTGCAGTGTAATACGGATTATATTTAGAGACAAAACCAAAAATAACCACTCAAAACATCAAACTTTCCTTAATAACCACATTTGAAATTATAATTGTTAATAACCACTTTTTAAAAAAAAATTCACTGTATGTCCGTAATTTACTATGATGCCCTTGAAATTAGTTTTTTTTTATAAAACTTCAAACTTGAAATCATGGCTAAAACTTGAATATTGAAACTTGAAATCATGACTAAAATGAAATTTAAAACTTGAAATCATGCCTAAAATGAAATATGTGAAACTTAAAAACATGCCAAAAATGGAATTTCTGAAACTTGATGTCTTCTTCCCCAATTTCCTTTCTCTCTCCTCTGGTCTCTCTCAACAGCCTCTCTCTCTTCCCAATCTACCTCTCTCTCTCCTCTATTGGAAGCTCGCCGGGCGCCGGAGAAGGCATCGCCAAGCACCGGCGAGCCCCCAGCTGCAGCGGCAACGGCAGCGCACGGCGTTGTTGCTTCGTGAAGCGACAGCGCTCGTGAAGCAACAGCGCCATGCGCTGCCTCTGCAGCTGGGGGCTCGCCGGTGCTTGGCGATGCCTTCTCCGGCGCCCGGCGAGCCTCCATCACGCCGGCGAGAGTCCAATAGAGGAGAGAGAGAGGGAAATCGGTGAGAGAGACCAGAGGAGAGAGAAAGAAAAAAAAAAAAAAGAGCTGATTTGGGGGGTTTTATACGAGGGCTTTCCTGTAATTTCTCAAAAAAGTGGTTATTAATAAATAAAAGTTCGTTTGTGGTTAAAAACAAATTTTCTATAATTTATGTGGTTAGTTTTGACAATTTTCACTTATATTTAATAGTTATAATTTACATGTTACGTTATTTTGGCATTAATGTTGATCATTAATATAGAAATTTAATCTTATTTTTAAATATATATATAAACGGTCAGATATTTATTTCTCTCTCTCTCTGCTACTCTTCTTCTTCTCCACTTCTCCAGCGAAGATCTCTATATTTTCGTCGCCGATTTCTCGCTGTGGCAGCGGGAGCCGGCGATCTTCTTCTTCTCCCCCGTGCTTGGCTTTCCCGGTCAGAAAAGAGACGCCGGCGGCTGCTACGACGGCCCTGTCCGTCGTCTGGATGTCTCTCTCGCATCACCGGGTGGGACGTTTTGTCCAAACGAGGACGGCAGCTGTTAGATCGGCCGATCCTCTTGGTTATGGCCAGATCTGGTGTGTTTAGGCGTGAGTAGTCTCGATCGGTGGTCTTGGAGCTCGTCCGACCCCGTCGTCCTCTCCGTCGGGCCACCGCCAGCAACTTCGGCATCCTCCTTCCCTGATCTTGGTGTTTGGCTTGGTCGGTTTTATGCTTTGCGGCGACAGGCATCGGAACTGATGGAGGTTTGATGGTATGGTGGTTTAGGGTTTCGATCAGGCATCTTCGACGTCTCTGCTTGGTCAGCGGCGTCCTGGTGGGTCTTCTCCAGCGGCATAGTCTCTCCTCCGGATCGGTTTCAGCTCGTTTATTTGTGTTTCTAGTTTGTTTAGTTTAGTTTAGTTTACTGTTTTAGTTGTAATCTCACTTCTGTGGGCATTTTTCCCCCGTTGTGGGAATCTGTTCTGGGCTTGTGCTCAAATAGCTTTATTTGTGGAGTCTCAGTTATGGTTGTATCCTTGCCC
Organism: Acer campestre; assembly: GCA_954870605.1. Lineage (NCBI taxonomy): Eukaryota > Viridiplantae > Streptophyta > Magnoliopsida > Sapindales > Sapindaceae > Acer > Acer campestre. The sequence goes on along the minus strand of OX940809.1, from coordinate 29,442,427 downwards.
TGGATCTGGTTTTCCAGGTTTTCAGGTGCCTTTCCATCAAAAATAAATAAATAAATAAATAATCTATACATTTTTCAACATAATACCTTCTTTATAAGGACAATAAACTTAATTATTACATGTTTTAGAGAAATTGTCTCATTTCAATAAATTTTATGTTTTTCTCAACAAAAAAAAAAAAAATGTTAAATTTTGAGGTTAACTAATGCAAATTCGTTTAAACTTTACATGTACAAATTTATTTTTAAGTCACTAAGTTTGCAATTGGTTTGTGACATATTTTATAAATATCGATCCATTTTAACATCTCAATTGGTCAATTGAAATTATACCCTTAATTACCTTCTTATCAAAATAAAATCAAGACATTATGTGTAGAGTTGCACATTTTCCTCAGGATTCCTATTTCCCCGCATCCCCATCCCCATCCCCATTTAGGGATTATTTTTTTATTATTATTATTATTATTTTTTTTATTTTTTTTTGGAAAATGGGCAAATGGGGGTAGGAGGAGATGATTATCATCCCCACATCCTCATTTCACCGTTTTCCCCACAAATATATTCAAATGGGGATGGGGATGGGGATGGGAGGTCCCCCATCCTCATTTCCCCATTTCCCCTAAGCATATATAAATATAATTATAATATATATTTTTAATTCTTTTTTTATAATATATAACATCTTCTTATATTATACTGTTGTTTGTAGGCTTCAAAGTGAATTGGGTGGAGATTTTTCAAAGTACTGAACAATGAATTGGCTGTTAATCTGTTATGTGAATTTTCTTTTTTTTTTCTTAAAAAAAAAAAAAAAAAAAAAAAAAAAAAAAAAAAAAAAAAAAACAGTTTGTGTTACTTTACATATGAAGTTGGCTTAGTTTGAAACTTTGAATTATTTGAAACACATTATTTTGTATTTATAATGCACTAATGGATTTTATTTTGTATTTGTAATGAAATATTTGTTTTTTTAAGTTTAATTTGTAATTTTTAGTTAAATGGAAAAATGGGGGAACGAGGGAAACGAGGAAATGGGGAAAATGGGAAATTGGGGTTGGGGAAGGATATACCTCCCCCCAAAATTCTCCATCCTCATTTTTCCCAAATGGGGAAATGGTGTGGGGTGGGGGGTGAGGAAGGGTCTGGGAAGTGAGGATGGGGATGGGGGAACCTATATCCATTCTCATTCCCCAAATATGCATCTCTAATTATGGGGCAATTGTCATTATCAAGTATTAACTAATATTTATTACTCTTTTAACTTTTAAGTTATAAAAAGCTTTTAATTTTATTTTTCTTAATTTTTTTTATTTTTATTTTTTTGAAGTATTGTGATGCTAATAAGTGATTAAAACAAGGAATTAAATAGATAAATAAATAAATAAATTATTGGGTATTTCTACATATACATACATATATATATATATATAACAGTATACTTTCAATTAGTTTACTATAGTAGAACCCCTGTAAATTAATCTCCTATAAATTAATATCCTCCTTAAATTGATAAAAAATCTCGATCCCGATTTGGGCCAGTATAAAAAAGTAATAAACCCCTCTATCGTAATAATTAATAATTTCTTTTTGAAACCTACTGTAAAATTTTGGCCCCGACTGTCATATAAATTAATAATTCCTTTAAAGTACAATATATATTACATAATAATCATGAACTAGAAAAATTAATCTCCTATAAATTAATATCCTCCTTAAATTAATAAAAAATATCGGTCCCGACTTGGGCCAGTATAAAAAATTAATAAACCCCTCTGTCGTAATAATTATTAATTTCTTTTTGAACTCAGTGTAAAATTTGGTCCTGACTATCGCATAAATTAATAATTCCTTTAAAGTACAATATATATTACATAATTATCATGAACTAGAAAAGTGCTTAAAGATACTAGTTTTCTAAAGGCCACCATATTTGATCCTTTTGACTTCATCATTATCTTTTGAATTGTCCTCTTGTTATAACAAAGAAGATAGAAAAGAGAGAATTTTGAGGAACTATTAGGAATATAATTTTTTGATATATCATCTCTCTTGTTATATACAGCCAAAGAATAAGTCTCACTGTATATTCTTGGTCTGTAAGTAATCACATTCACACACACACACACACACACAAAATAAAAAAAATTAAAAAAAAAATTAAAAAAAAAATTTCTTAATAAATCTTTCCTAATCAAGGAATCCTGGAAAAATAAAACAATGGAAATTTCTCTGAAGAAAAAAACCGACTAAGCAATGAGTCTCAAAAAAGGAACCTTCCCTAAATAAGAAAACCGACTTCCACACATTTTATAAGACAAAATAACACTTTACAATATAAAATCCTTCAAATTAATAACCCCTCTAAATTAATACTTAAGAGTGGGTCCCAAGAATATTAATTCAGAGGGTTCTACACTTCTACTGTACTACAAAAAGGGAAATTTTCTACATCCTAAATAACTATTTTTTTTTTTTTAAATGAAAATTTTATAATAGTGTATAAAAAATAATTAACAATTTTGTTTTTGTCAACAATCTCTCCTTGTTTCACACTAAAGGTCGATCAGATTAATTTTTCTTTTCTTTTCTTCTTTTCTAAAATTGGACTGATTAAAAGGGAAAAGCATCGCAAATTGAATCTTCTTTATTTTATATACCGGTATGGAATGTTTTCTGAAATCTACATAAAAAAAAAAAAAAAAAATTAAATAAATAAATAAATAAAAACATTTAATTCTTTAAAAATTCTTTACTGCTAAGAAAGTAAAAGTCTAGTGTAGATCGTTGATGGGTAAGCAAGAAAAAATTTCAGGATAAGGAATTTGTAAGCTAATAATGGAGTTCCATTCTTTTATTTTTTGGTAATTTATTACATAAATAATTTTTCCTTAAAAATATATATATAATTTTGTAATCTCAAGTTATATGGCAAATAATTTATATGCCTCATTAAACTAGTAAAATAATCCAGTTATTATGGGAGAGGTTTTGAGATCTTGCCATAATACTTAAATTTTGCAATATATGATAGTTGGCTATTCTTTATCATTTTACAAGTGCTTTCTCTATTTTTTGAAAAATAAAAAAATAAAAAAAATTAGTGAAAACGTGTTTATTAACCTTGTACTTGAAGAAAAGGAAAAAAAGAAAAAAAAAATATATATATATATATATGTGTGTGTTTGTAAATTTGTTATTATCAGTTCGTCCTGACAATAAATATATCAGGACGAAAAATATGGACTACTAGATTTACATACTTTGACTTAATGTATACACTTGTCAAAACTTCTCCATAATCTGTGGTTCACATTTTTATAAATTAATAGAAAGACTGTATTTTAAAAAAAAAAAAAAGCTGTATTTTTTTTATTTCAATTAATAAAATCAATATAAATTAATTTAACTATTATAATATTATTACTCTATATATATATATATATATTCAAAATATCATTTCAGCGCTTTCGGATCAATTTCACATGGGTGTGGGTCATGGTAACAACACATGTTAGCAAATATTAAAGTCGTTGAATTCACTTTTGATCGTGTGTCGCATATGTTTTCTTATATATTTATGATAGTGGTTCAAATCCCAACAGTACGTATTTACAGTTATTTACAAATTATAATTAGATTTTTCATTAATTGTGTGGGAGTATATATAACCTATACGTCTCCTAATTGTAAAAATATACATTTGGACCATGCATGTAGAGTTTGATCTCAACATATCTTTGTATACACTTGACCTAATGTTGGATTTCAAAAACAAAAAATTGAGATGTCAAATTCAAATCACCTTATATAATCTTATTTATGTATATAATTTTTTGTTTTTCTTAAAAAAAAATTGCATGTGTAATGTATATACATAATTGATCAAGTATGAGATCATATTACTTTTTTTTTTCCTTTGAGGTATTACATAAATTTGGGATTATTTTAGGGAGGGAGATGACTCAAACCTATAACCTTATGGTGCACATGTGAAAGAAAAACAACCTCATCTCATTGCGTAGACCCGCACTTGATAATTTATATATATACACACATAAAAAGGAAAATTACAGTACAATTAGAATGGCGAGTACAAGAGCAAGGGGAGAGGTTTGACAGGTTGTGTAGTTGAGTAGTGTTAAAATTTCACATAAATCCCACTTTTTGACGATTTATCACATTTATATATATCTTTTCATATTCATCACTTTAATCTTTATTTTTTTTCAAAACTAATTACTTTAATCCATTTGATCAAATATTTAAAAGTCAACTATTTTAAAACCTGTAAAAATATACTTTTACCCTTATTACTATTTAATTTAGTTAAAATAATTATTTTAACTTTAAATTAAAATGAAAAACAATAAAATTCTTAATAATAAAATTTTAAATAAATAGATTTTAAAAAATCTTAAATAAATAATAATAATATTTATTCATTTTTTTATTTTGTATTTTTTTTTCATAATGGATTTTTATTTAATTAAAGGGATTTAATCATTTTCCCCCCTACTGTTCACTATATTAGAAAGATGAGGACATGATTTCTCAACTTTAGAAAGATAACCCCCTCAGAACAAACTTATTTAACAAACACCCCCTTCCGTCAAGAAAACCATCCAAATGAGGGTTGACCGTTACTGTTGGGGGCCAAATTCGTAAACTCCTCCAATGAAAATAATTAAACAAATTATATATTAAAATTAAAAATTAAAAATTAAACAAAATTCCTCCTTTCTTCTCCAATCTCCACGACCAACTGACCAAGTTCTTCTTCTTCTTTCCCCAGGTTCTTCGTCTTCTTTCTTCTCCACGATCAGTCCCCCTCTTCTTTCTTCTCCACGACCAAGTTCTTCTTCTTCTTTCCCCAAGTTTTTCTTCTTTTTTCTTCTCCACGACCAGTCGACCACCATCATCTAAACCCCCACACCCTGATCGGCCAAACACCCTGATCCAAGCACCAATTTCACCATCCATCGATCAAACAAACCCAGATCAAGACATTAAAAAACCCATTGAAAATACGAGCAGACAGCAAAATCAAACAAAATCAAACAAAAACCCATTGAATCGCAAATCACCAGACCAAGAACTCATTGAATCCGTGATGAGATCGGGATCGAGAGAGAGAAATAAGATTGATCGAGGAGAGAGAGAAAGAGATGAGATCGAAAGAGAGGATTTCGGGGTGGTGGTGCTGGTGGTGTGGTGGCTAGGGATTTTGAGAAATTGATTAGTTGGTGTTTGGTGATGATGTTGAAGATGAAGATGATGATGATGGCAGAGGAGATGGGTGTTTGGTGTTTGATTTCGGTGAAGAACCCATTGAATCCGTGATGAGATCGGGATCGAGAGAGAGAAATGAGATCGATCGAGGAGAGAGAGAGAGATGAGATCGAGATAGAGGGTTTCGGGGTGGTGGTGCTGGTGGTGAGGTGGCTAGGGATTTTGAGAAATTGATTAGTTGGTGTTTGGTGATGATGTTGAAGATGATGATGATGATGATGGCAGAGGAGATGGGTGTTTGGTGTTTGATTTCGGTGATGATGATGGCAGAGGAGATGGGTTTTTAATTTTAATTTTAATTTTTTTTGTTTGAAGAGATGGATTTGGTGGAAGTCCAGATTGGATCTCCACCGTCCATCTCATGAGATGGACGGTGGAGATCCAATCTGGACTTCCACCAAATCCATTTTTTTTTTTATGTTTTTAAATTCTTTTTAAATTCTTTTTAAATTATTTTAATTTAAATAAATAATAATAAAAGAGATCTCTACCGTCCATCTCAAAGATGGACGGTGGATATCCATCATTTTTTTTTTAATTATTATTGTTTATTTTCTTTTTAATTTTTTTTTTCTTAAAGGCAATGGAGGGCAAAATGGTCTTTTAACCACCTGTATCAGTTTTTCTGTTTAAAAAGTTAACAGAAGGGGTTGTTTGAACATTATTTTCGTTTCAGGGGGTAGACCGGCAATTTTTGGAAACCATGTCCTCACTTTAATAATATGGTAAACAGTAGGGGGGAAAATGATTATTTCCCTTAATTAAAAATAAGAATGAAAAATATGGTACAAATAGAGTGGCGGGTACAAGTGTACAACAATAAAGGGATAAGATTTGACAGGTTGTGTAGTTGAATAGTTGATTAAAAACTCAAAAATGTTCAAATTAGCCGCGTGACTTTCATGTTATTCCATTTGTCGTTTCGGATTAATTCATGTCGTTTTTAATTTCCTTTTTTCGGAGATTGTTAGGTGGCAAACAGAGATTCGTGCGCGTTGTTTTTTTTTTTTTTTTTTTTTTGATAATAGAAACCAAACTTACAAAGCAGAACAAGCAAACACATGGCTTTTAGCCAGCCACACACACTCCTTGTTGTAGGAGAAGGCTTTCGAAGTTAACAACATTGCCAAGGAGTTCCCTGAAACAGAGGAGGCTTGACAACAACATATGCCAACAACAGAAAACAATGCCTTAATATCAGACACAAGAAAATAAGAATCCCCTAGACTAGTGGAAGGGTTCTTCAGCGAAGCAATAGCAGGTCTAGACGAGCATTCAGCAATAGAAACTGACAGATTACAACGTCTCGCCAACTTTAGGCCTTCACGCATTGCCAACAACCGTCTAATCTCTTCCGAAAACGAACCTGTGATACAGTTCGTGCTAGTTGCTATGACCTTGCCCTTCCAATCTCTGATAACGGCCCCCACCCCTATTTTCTTCAAATTCTTGTGACAGGACACTGCTGTATTCAGCTTCAGCTTTCCAGGAGGGGGCACTATCCAATCAGGTGAAGTGTTAGGCAGAGACGAAGAAACAGGGGAGGACATTATCTGACTAGAGTCTCGGAATTCAGACAATCTTAGACTGGCCCTACTGGCAACCTCCACAGGGTCATACTCCTTCATCCCATTCACCCCCGCATTTCGATTTTCCCAAATAGCAGAGGCCACCATGCAGGCCTGGCTAAGGCCCTCCACTTTAAAGAGATCAGCCAGGCTGCCAAAAATGTCCATGATCGTTTTAGCTCTGCAAGATGAGATAAAGTTCCCAAATGAGGTGGCCTGCCACGTCTTCCTAGCAGACCTACAATCGAAAATGGCATGAAATTCAGACTCCACTTTCACACCACATCGCTTACACAGGGGGTTCTGGACTACCTTTCTTTTCCAGAGATTTTCCATCGTAGGGATGGCATTCAAACATACACGCCACACAAACACCTTTACCTTCGGAGGGATGGGAGAACTCCACAGTTTGGCCCACCACTTATTCACCAAAGATGAAGAGGTTGCCTCCGCCTGTGCTAGCTCAGCCTGGCCCAAGTTGTAACCACTACTCACAGTGTAGTTCCCTGATTTGTCCAAATGCCACCTCAAGAAATCCTTGCCACCATACCAGCTGAGGGGGATCGTCAGCACAGCTTCTTTGTCCACTGGAAGAAGGCAACTATTCAATTTTTCTTCATCCCACGTACCTGTCGAACCATCCATCAGGTCAGCCACCTTCAGGGAGGAGCCCGGGTCAGGAGTTATCACTTTAAAGGAGTTAGGACGCGGGATCCATCTATCCTTGAACACATCAACTCTGCTGCCATCTCCCACATTCCATCTGAGCCCCTTGGTGAGCAACTCTCTTCCCCAAATTAGGCTCCGCCAGATATGCGAGCAGCCCTTCTTAACTGAAGCTTCCAAAAAACTCTCATGTCTGTAATATTTAGCTTTAATCACACGAGCAGCCAGCGACTCAGGGTCCATAAGAATACGCCATGCTTGTTTCGCAAGCAAAGCCTGGTTGAATAAAGAGAGGTCTTTGAAACCTAGACCCCCTTGGGCTTTCGGCCTACACAACTTCTTCCAGCTCAGCCAGCTGATCTTCCTTTTACCACCCTTCATCCCCCACCAGAACTTCGATGTCATCGCGCTGAGCTCGTTGCACAGACCAGTGGGGATCTTGAAAAGACTCATCGAGTACGTGGGGATGGCTTGGGAGACAGCCTTGATCAGGACCTCCTTTCCTCCAAAGGAAAAAAGACTATTATGCCACCCCCTGGTCTTATTATCCACCCTCTGCTTGATCTCATTAAACAGCTTCTTCTTGTTTCTGCCCACTGCCGAAGGTAACCCCAGATATCTGTCGTGGGCGCTACAAGTCTCAATCTCTAGAATCCTTTGAACCTCAGCTTTTCGATGTTCCGACACTCTAGGGCTAAAGGTGATTAAAGATTTGTTGAAGTTTATACGCTGACCTGAGATTCGTGCGCGTTGTTTAAAACATGAAGAGCGTTTAAAACGATGAGAGAGAGGGATAGTTTTGGAAAATACAAATATTACTTTGGTAAGCCAAACTGCCAAAGCCACAGCTCACAGCCCATAGGAAAAAAGTGACGTGAGAGATCGCGTAACGGAAAATAGCGTGTCGTATGGTTTTTGTTTGTAATCGATACGGCAGCCGTCAAAGTCTAAAACGATCGGCTCCGTTACGCGTGTAATCAACTCTCCTGTCTGTTCATGCTTTGTATTTTGTACAATTTGTATTTTTTTTTTTTTTAAATCATGAAAACATAGAGTATGACTATATTGTTAGAATATTAAATTTCAATAACGTTATTGGAATATTATTACAATATTCCTCTAATAATTGGTTGATATGTGGCAATCAAACACTTAAAAAAAATAAAGTAACCGATTATAATAAATTAACCGGTTACTTTCAAATTATTTTATTATAAAAATGTAATAATCTAATTTAATTTAATTTAAATAATTGTGTTAAATAATTTTAAATGATAATTAGATAAGGATTATACATATCCTCGCAATAATATTCTATGATTTAAATAAATATGTGATATTTTTTGTTTTTAAAATTAATCCTTTATAACTTTATTAGCTGTATACTTTCTTATCTCTTGCTATTATTATTTTTTTGAAAAGAAAAGAAAAAACGGTTGAAAAGGTTTAAAGTTTTTAATGTAATAAAAAACATTAATTTTAAATTTTAATAACATCCATTGGATTTGTTTTTATCCAATCTAATGGTTGTTATTAAGTTCAATAACGTTATTAGACCAGTAAGATAGTATGACCATAAAACATAAATAACTTTATCTCTAATTGACTTATGCCTGTATAATACTATATATATTATATATATATATATATTTAAGTCAGTACACACTTATATAACTCCATCAGTGTATTGGATGTGAATCATTAGATTTATATACTTTGATTTAAAGTATACACTTGTCAAAGTTTATCCATAATCACATATATAATAAAAATATTTTTTAAAATTAAAATTTATATTTTTTAGAAATATTTGATAAATTTTAATTTTAATTATTTTTAAATAATATTTAATAAAATCGATGAAAATGAAGGAGGCTCGGTGAAAAACCCTTCAGATCTACGTGCTAGTTTGATATTACTGTAACTTTTATAAAAATCACCGTTAGCTATACTGAAGAAATAATCAACTGTGGAATTAATCAGCAGATGCTTGATTAATTATTCTCTTAAAATTATTGTATAGCTCAAAAGCAGTGTGCATATGGGTGTGCATTTTCGGTTTGGTTTGGGTTGAAGCTCAATGTCAAACCAAACCGATATGTATCGGTTTGACTATATTTCAACCCAAACAAAACCAATATGATTTGTCAAACCGATTCAAACCAAACCAAAAAAAGTTGGGTTAGTTTGGATAGATTTATCGGTTTAGGTTTGAATCCATAAATCATTTTTTGTATTATTATAAAAAAATTATTTAAATTTAAAAATATTAAATATAAGTGTTCTTTATTATTTTAAAAATTAAAAAAAAATTAAAAAATTAACAAATTAACAATAACAAGTATCATAACAAGAAAAAAACATAATAAAACTCATATTCTAAAATGCATTGGAAGAGATGAGTAATTATATCTTATTTTTTAAAAAAATATAATATATAAAAGAAAGAGGAGTGGTACAATATCAAATGGTTAATGGAAACGAATGAGGAGAAAAAAAAAAAAACTTATTTATTTAAGAAGCAAATAAGTATAAATAAAAGTTACAAAACCCGAAAAATATATGGATTTGACTTTTATTGACTATATGGGTTGGTTTGGGTTGCCTGAATTTTATTTTTAGCAACCCAAACCGAACCAATCTTTGATCGATTTATTAACTGACAAGCCGATTAAGAATTTTTTTATATGTGATACCAAACCAACCCATAAAGCTTGGGTTGGGTTAGGCAAGTTGGTTCGGTTTGACGGTTTTTTGCACACCCCTAAATATACATATGTTTGATAATTTTATTTCAAAAATGTTAAAATTAGTTACAATGACTAAAATAGACATTAATTTAGAACCTTATTTCATTTTTTTTTAATTAATTATAAGTATTAAATCAATATTTAAGTAGAATATTTAAATTAGAAAAAAAAAAATTCATAAGAACAATACAAATATTTTTAAAATATTTTATAAATAAAATTAATATTTAATTAGAATATTTAATTTTAAGATCAAATAAGGTATATAAATAATTTTAATTGGATTTCATAAGGATAATAGTGATATTTTAAAAGATTCATTAAATGTAGGAATATATTATTCTATAATCACTTTCCAAAAGTAACTTCTACATACTTCTCAAAATCACTGTCAAAACTTGTCAGATTATCAATTAATCACTTTTGAAAATTTTACCAAACATCATTTTATATCAAAATTATAAAATAAATTGATTTTAACTTCTCAAAAGCAGTAATAAATTGGCCATACAATTCTAAAACAATAACATTGTTACTTGGAAATCTGAAAAATACAAAAATGGAAAAACAAATCTGAAAATAACAGATGAAGTTGAAAAACTTGATTTTTGCATGAAGTTAAAACAAATTATGAGATTTTAACATAATCCTTTTTGAAATACCCACTCATAATTACACAAATTACAATAATAGGTTATTTAAGAAAACCATATTTCTTGTTATCGACGAGGTTGATCCGATGGTAAACCTCTCATACCTGGACTATGAGATTGCGAGTTCGTGTCCTTCCTCCCTTAAAAAACCTCGAATTTATATAATAGTATAATACTTAAGGGGGGAGGAAAAAAAAAAAAAAACATATTTCTTGTTACTATTTTAATCAAAGGAGGCTACTGACCTCCTTATAGTGCAGACCAAATAGATATTCGTCTTAACTGTTACCTTTTTATTTGTGTAAGAAAAATATTTTTTTATTTTATTTTGATATTTTCAATTATTGTTTTAATGACGAGATGATGACGAGATGAGGTTGACCTGGTAGCAATCCTTTCACATTTGCACCATAATGTTGTGGATTGGAATCCTCCTCCTCTCATAAAAGCCCCGAATTTATGTAATATTTAAAATAAAATAAAAATAAAAATTGTTTTAATTATTTTGATATTATTAATTGAATCAATTTAAACTAAAAATATCATCTATATGTGGCCAAATTAATCATACTATACTCTAATATATATTCTCCAAATTAAAAGAACGAGTCTTTTTTTTTTTTTTTTGATAAAGAAAAAGAGAAAAAGACAACAACTAAAACGGTAACAAAGTGCTGTAAGACAGCCACCACCACTCCTGTACAGGAGAGAAGGCCTTCGAAGCCAGTACATTTGCCAAGGAGTTCCCCGATTTAGGAGAGGCTTGACAATTACAGGTACCGACGTCCGAAAACAGGGCCTTAATATCAGATACAATAAAGTGGGAATCCCCTAACATAAGGGAAGGACAGTTCAAAAAAAAAGCCACCGAAGAAGAGGAGCATTCCACCACAGAGACAACCAGATTACCCCTTTTTGCAAGTCTGAGACCTTCTCTAATGGCTAGAAGATGACCAACTTCTTTCGAGAAATCGCCTTGTAAACTAATCGTGCTAGTAGGAATGACTTTACCCTTGCAGTCCCTAATCACAGCCCCCATACCTATCTTCTTCGAAGAATTATGTCTGATTACATCAGTGTTTAATTTTAGCTTCCCTGGAGGGGGCGTCAGCCAGTCGACAGGCTTCCTTGGAATAGGTGTCAACTTTTTAACGGAAATGGCCTGGTTAGTATCCACAAACTCAGTCATTCTCGACATCGCCCTATTAGCCACTTACTCAGGGTTATCCTCCTTCAAACCGTTAACCAACGCATTGTGAGAATCCCAAATAGCCGACGCAACCATACACGCTTGGCTCAGGCTGATATTGTCAAACTGGGAGCTCAGACCCTTAAAAATCTCTTGAGCAGACCCACTGCACCTAGAGGACAGAAAACAGCAAAAACGTGTGTAGTTCCAGATTTTCCTAGCTCTCTTGCAACCGAAAATTGCATGAGCTGCAGATTCCACTTTCCCACAGCAGAATTTACAATAAGGGTCAGCAACCACTTTCCTCTTCCAAAGGTTGTCCAGAGAAGAGATTGCATTCGAGTAAGCCCGCCACACAAAAAGCTTGACTTTCGGGGGAATGTTTAAATTCCACAAAGTCTTCCACCATTTGCTTTCTTTGGCTGAAGTGGAGGCCTCCATCTGCATCCTGTCCTGGAGAGCCATTTTGTAGCCACTATTAACCGTGTACCTGCCTTTCTTATCAAAATGACATTTCAGCACATCCTTCCCTCCACTCCAGCTAACCGGAATTGCGAGGATCTCGTCCCTATCAATGGGCAGCAGCCATTGATTGATGATCTTTTCATCCCAAACACCCCGCGATCTGTCAATCAGATCATCCACCATTAACTGTGTTCCTGGGTCGAAAGTGATTACCCGAAAAGAGCTAGGGCGAGGAATCCATTTGTCCTTAAACACATTTAAGCTCCTCCCATCTCCCACCATCCATCTAAGCCCCTTCTCCAACAGGTCTCTGCCCCAAACCAGACTCCTCCAGATGTGGGAGCAGCCATTCCTAACAGTGGCAGACAAAAAACAATCCTTACTAAAATACTTCGCTTTAAGGACACGGGCAGCCAGGGAATCCGGATTTGACAGAACACGCCAAGCTTGCTTCGCAAGTAGGGCCTGGTTGAACAGCGACAGATCCTTAAAACCCAACCCCCTCATGCATTTCGGTCTGCAAAGCTTACTCCAACTTAACCAACTTATCTTCCTCTTCCCCTCCCTAGACCCCCACCAAAACTTGGAAGTCATTGCACTGAGCTCATTACAGAGTCCAATGGGGAGTTTGAACAGACTCATCGAATACGTTGGGATTGCCTGAGAGACTGCCTTAATCAGTGCCTCTTTCCCACCGAAAGAGAACAAGTTTCCATTCCACTCCTGCACTTTCTTGCCCACTCTCTCTTTAATCTCATTGAAGATCTTCTTCTTGTTCCTGCCAACCCACGTAGGAAGACCAAGATATTTATCGTGAGAGTTACACACCTCAATCTCCAACAAAGCCTGAATCTGATTTTTAACCGTAGCCGCCACTTTGGGACTGAAAGTAACAATAGACTTATTCAGATTTATTCGCTGTCCGGAGCCCTTTTCATACGTATCCAGAATACGTCTAATGCACAGACTACTAGCAGCTGAAGCTTTACAAAAGACCATACTGTCATCCGCGAAAAACAGATGACTAATGAGCGGGTTTCCTCTACCAGATCTCACTCCCAGAATACGCCCATTCCTTTCGGATTTAGAGATTAGGCTCGAGAAAGCTTCTGAACACAACAAAAACAGATACGGGGAGAGCGGGCATCCCTGGCCCAGACCTCTGGAATGAGCAATCTTGCATACCTCTTTACTGTTAAGCTGAAACGAGAGCGAAGAGGTGGAAATACAATCCATAACCAGACCTGACCACTTATCCGGAAACCCCATTCTCTTCATAATAGAAATTAGGAAAGGCCATTCAACTCTGTCATACGCTTTACTCATGTCTAGTTTAAGTGCCATGTGCCCGTTTTTTTCAGCTTTTTTCCGGTTCACGGAATGCAAGACTTCAAAAGCAACTAACACATTATCGTAAATCTATCTACCTGGGATGAAGGCCGATTGCGTAGGGGAAATAATTTTTTCCAAGAAGGACTTCAGCCGAGCAGCCATTGCTTTCGTCACAATCTTGTAAATAACAGTGCACAAAGAGATAGGCCAGAAATCTTGAATATTCGTCGGATTCTTTTTCTTAGGGATAAGAATCACGTTTGTAACATTGTACTCTCTTATAGAACTAGCCCCATTTAGGATGTTCAGACAAACTTTGGTGACCTCCTGCCCAACCAGACCCCAATCCTTCTGAAAGAAAATCACCTGGAACCCGTCGGGCCCAGGAGCTTTGGTAGGACCAAGCTCGAACACAGCATTTTTCACATCCGCAGCAGTGAACCCCGACCCCAAACTGTCAATCATCGAGGGCTCCAACTTAGTCTTGATATCTTTAGTCGCTCTGTGGATGTTAGAAATGGAAGAAGCCGAAGATTTGAAAAGATTGGAGAAGAATTCATGAACAATACCTGCCAAACCTTCCTCTGAATCTTGTAAAGTCCCCTCCGCGTCGAGAAGGCTAGGAATAAAATTCTTCTTTTTTCTTGTTGTGGCTTTAGCGTGGAAGAACTTCGAATTTCTGTCACCCGCCCTTAACCATTCCACCCTCGATCTCTGTTTCCAGAAAAGCTCTTCCCTATCCCTTATCCCTTCCACTTCTCGCTCCAAACACTTTATGGTTTTCATAATCCCAGGCTTTCCACTATTGCAATATAAGCGCTCAATCTCCCTACTTTTGTCTTCAATCTGTTTGCCGAACTTACGGAAACGATCTTTACTCCAAAGCTGCAGACGAGAGGCACACCAGTTTAATTTTGTGGAGAGAGTCCCAGCCGGATCCCTCTGCTTCGCCTTTTCCCATGCTCCACTGACCACACCACCATAATCTTCCTCTTTGAGCCAGAAAGGTTCAAACCGGAAGGCCCTACATCTATTATTCAGGAATTTAACTTCAGGATCGCTATTCAATATAATCGGGCGATGATCCGAGGAGAAGAAACCCAAATGATCAATTCTCACATTCTCAAATCCTTCCCGCCATTTATCGTTTGCAAAAAACTTGTCAATGCGCTCTTGGATGTTCTCTTTACCCTCTCTCTTATTATTCCACGTATGTCTTGGACCGTTAAAACCCAGATCAGTGAGGTTACAATCATCCACCGCTTGCCGAAAACTGTTCATACCTTTGAAAGACTTCTCAGAGCCCCCCACTTTGTCGTACACACTCAAGAGCTCGTTGAAATCCCCCCCACAAACCCAGGGGAGGTCATCAACCTCCTTAAGGTGCCTAAGAAGGTCCCAGGACTTATCACGGAATTTCGGGTTAGGATTCCCATAGAGCCCCGAGAACCTCCAACAAAAACCATTCTCCATCAACACCCGAGCATCAATGTGGCCTAACGAAAATGACAGAACCGAGACCATACACGTTGCTTTCCAAAGGAGCAGCAAACCCCCACCCGAACCCACACTATCCACACAAAAGCAATTATCATAACCAGGAATCACACCGAACTTACCAATCTTTAAGCCATAAAGTTTTGTCTCTGAAAGAAAGACGATGTCTGGGGAATATTTCTTGAGCAGCTTTGACAAGGCCACGAACGCCCGCGGATTCCCCAAACCACGGACGTTCCAGCTGAGGCCTATCATTGTTCCCGACGAGCCTGTACTTCAAGCTCCGCCGATATGGTTGGAACGGTAATTGGGGTAGAACTCTTTCCTTTTTTCTGACATCTCGTATTCACATCCAGACCCTCAAAATCTACTTTCCTTTTACACTGCTGACCATCTGCCACAGTTCTATAGGTCGAAACATCGCACTGTTTTTTCGGGAAGTTAATAGAAGCTGGTGGAATTATTTGCGGGCTTTTACCTTGCTTAGCACTCAAACCTAACTTAGCCATCCTTGTCGGGGATGCTGAACCACCTCTCGGAGATCTTCTTGGGGACTGACTGATCTCTAACATTCTCTTAAAAGGACTGGAGGTTAGACCAATTGAGCTCTTCATTTTTACTTCACGTGCTGAACGTTTCCATTTCTTGGAAGTTGGTTTAACTGTTATGTTTCTGATACTAGGGATTTCTTCAATCTTGGGTAGAACAGATGAATCCTCCTTTCCAGGATTTTGGATCGATTGCGTTTGGGTCATTTCCATGGGTGAGGTCTGATTTGGGGTGGTTTGGATAGCTACCATTTGGTTACAAGTAAATTCACTCGGGTGGAGGCCCATTTCTTTTCTATTTCCCTCCACACTTGGGCCTGGCCCATCTATCCACATCTCACTAACTTGAGGTGGCCCATTCACCTGAACAGGGATTAGGGTTTCCACTTGTTTCATCTTTGCCTTGCTCTGTGCCGCCTCTGTTCTAACCACCGGTGCCCCTTTCTGTGACATCATTGACCCTGCTTTCAGACTGACTGACCCATCCCCTTCGGTATCCCTCGACGCTTCTAAAGATCTAGACCTTTCCGATGAGCTTCCAAAAGTCTGTGTTGTCGGTCTGGGTTTCGCTCGCTCCTGTAACGGGGCTTTGAGCCATGAACCGAACCTGTTTGAGGATCCCTCTAATCCCGCCTTCCTTGCCTCTTCGTCTTGACACTCCTTGATACAATGTCATATTTTTCCACAGGCATAGTAGAATTCCGGCAATCTTTCGTATTTTAAATTCACTTTCGTAACTTCCTCTGACTTCCCAAGCTTTAATCTCAACCATCTTTTCAACAATTTTGAGATATCTAACCTCACCTTTACCCTCATGTATTTGCCCCAACATTCTCTTGATTCAGCTGGTATTTCCACTACTTCACCTATTTGTTCAGCTAGCCATTTAGCCGTTCTTCTATTCATACACATTATTGGGATTTCGTGAATCTGAACCCAAAAATCAGCCTTGTTAAAAGACAAGTGGGATATATTACCGGTGCCTATCGGCTTCTCCAGAACTATCAAATTGTTACCGAAATGCCACGGTCCTCTCTGCCACACATGATTCCTATCTTCACATTTGATGAAATAGAACATAAAGATGTTATCCCCCAGCAGTTCGACCTCTACCGTCCCATAAGGACTCCATATTTGCTCAATCAACCCTTTGAACTCCTCTCTATTCACCTTCTTTCCCGAGAGGACTTTTCCAACCAAACATCGTTCCACATCTTCCACATCTTCCACACCATCTAGCTGGATTTCCTCTTTCATTTCCAGCACTGAGGCATCTTCATCCGCAATCGTCAGGTTCTCATACAGTTTTGAAATCTCCGAATCACACATACTAACAGGGGAGGAAACAATAATGGATCTAAACACTAACACTCGACCAATAACAAACACACCAGAGAGAAAAGGGAACCAGGGAACAAAGACCTAAACACCACACTACTTCTGATCAAAAAAGGTGACAAGAAGACCCACTACCACAAGGACACACTACCCACACACTTGTTCTTCCCAAGGGAGAGAAAAAGAGGAGAGAAAAAAAGTTTTTAGTTAAAAAGAACGAGTCAAAAACCGCTTTATAAAAGTATTATTGTTATTTTTATTTTCAATTTTCAATTTCTTTTGTTCACTTTCACCATTCATGAAAGATAGACCAACACAAACCACCACAACTTTTGGGTATTCATCAATCAATCAAAACTTTTAAGGGGACAAAATTCCATGGAAAGATGACATTTTCACCACTAAGAAATACAAAGACAAGTCATTGAAGAAAATGGATTTCCTCATTGTTCCACCCAAACATTTTCACCCAAATTGGTACTGATTTGGCTCCCACATGCCTTTATATCTCCATGAATATATATATATATATATACGTTTTGTTGCTTTTTTGGTTTTGGACCACTCTCCTACATCTTTATAAATAATTTTAATTTGCTACTATAAAAGTTAATGTTTGATTAATATATATGGATACTACCCAAGGGTTTTTCAGCATATGATAATTTGTGATACTTTTTCCCCTTAGGTCAGTCTAATTTTATTAAAGAAAAAAAAAAAGTTAATGTTTGATATGGATTTCTACTATTATATGGAATCTATATAGTTGTACTAGAGAGAATACTAATATTTTCATAAATGTATTTCAAAAAAATATTGTTATAATTGCGGGTACATATAATTTGAAATAAAATATTGATAATAAAAGTAATTATAAAATTTCATAAATTCAATTAATAAAAAAAATATAAATTTATGTAAACATTCTCCAAATACTACTTGATCCTGAATCTTGATTGTACAATCAACATATGTAAAGTCATGATATAAAGTTGTAGTACAAAAATTTCTCAAACCGAACAAGGGTATATAGGTAATATGACACATAGGTAATTAGGTATTAGGTGAACATAAAAAATAAAAAAAATAAAAAAAAAATTCACTATCACTCTACTTAATAATTAATTTAAACACCAAATCGATGAAACAAATTTGTTATTTGGTAAGGAGTGTGATGTTCATGTCAATTTCTCAAAGGTTTACTTTTCATGGTGGGAATTTGCAAGGTGTGTTAAGAGCACTTTTATAGAAAGTGATTTCAAATAGAAGTTTCATTCTTTAAAACTATAGAAAAGCATTTGATAATTCTTTTTTTTTTTTTTTTTCTTAAATGAAAACCTTCTGATATGACTTTTCATTTTTTTGCAAAAGTTTTTCCCATATTCAATTTTTTTTTTAAAAATATAATCTATTAATCGTTTTCATATTAATAGTTATACCGATATAATTTTCAATCACACATTACAAAATAGATAAAAGTACTTTCACACAGATTAAAAATATTTTCGATGATTAAAAAAACAAAAACCCAAGTGCTTTATTTAGAAAGCACTATTATGTCTTTTGAATTAAATAAATTAGACAAATATATTTTGAAGTTAATATAGTCAAACCCATTTATTTCAATGGAACAATCCTTTTTTTATTCTTAGGATGAATTGATTTTAATATGCATTCAAGGTAATGCAATTGATTATATTTATAAGCTTAAACCCTGGCAATAGAGTTTTATTATAAAGTCTTCAACCACCGGCACCAAAAAAAGGGACTCTCGGTAAGAAAGGTCTTTAAGAAGTTTTAACCACTTAAAAGTGATTTGTTTTGCCAACACCAAGAACACTTCAAAGTTCAAACCCAATAGTTACAACTATTGAAAAGTGAATTTGACAACACTAAAGAATACTTGAAAGTTGGAACCCATTACTAAAATAGTTGATTAAACACCAAATTTGAACTAAAATTGTCAACCCATTACTAAATTTGAACTAAAATTGTTGAGAAGAATACAATGATTTAAAGCAAGGATGTTTTCATGTCAATATGACAATATGATAGATAGGTTAGAGAGATTTGTTGGTGGGGCAGGTGAGCTAAGACATGAGAAGATATACAGATAGATTGATTTATTTGTTGGGTTGGGTCAGCCTGAAACATCAATCACCAAAATTAGTTATCTCCACTTTGGCACAACGCATATATATAATATATATCCGATAGTCAATTACCAAATCAATTTTTTATTTTAATTTTCTTCTTTTGAGCTTCTGCTTTTGCTTTGCTTCTCTTCTACATTATTTAAAGCAACCATTAGTTTAATGAAACGTGGAGGTACATGAACATGACACGTGGAAATTGAAAGATACATTTTGTGATATCTTTCTAAGTGGTGGGTTGGTTGTGGTCAGTCCACTAACTTCAATTTCAAGTCTTTTTTGTTTTTTTTCGATTGTAATTGAATTGTGAATGGGAGCCATGAAAGCTCTAGGTAGGGATGGTTTCGTTGCTTTATTTTATCAGAGGTTTTGTGATAAGATAAGTCCAAGTGTAGTTAGGGCTTGCTTAGAGTGTCTTAACAAGGGTGCTTCGATGGAAAATATGAACGATACTATTATAACGCTTATTCCAAAACTGAAAGCTTTGGTTAGGATTTCAGATTTTAGGCTTATTAGTTTGTGTAACGTTATATACAAAATGATAGCTAAGTCTATCGCTAATATGTTTCATATCGCTCTGGATGGGTTGGTTTCCGATTCACAAAGTACCTTTATTTCAGGGAGGATAATTTCAGATAATATTTTGATTAGTTTCAAATGTATGCACCATATTAAGAGAAGGAAAAGAAAGCATGGGTCCATGGCGGTCAAGCTAGATATGTCAAAAACTTATGACTGTGTGGAGTTGGTTTTTGTTGAGAAAATGATGCAAAGTCTGAGGTTTTCTGGAAAATGGATCAATCTTATTCTTCGATGTATTTCCTCGGTTTCATACTCCTTGTGCTTAATGGTGAAATCTCTGGTAATATAAAGCCAACTAGGGGATTGCGTCAGGGTGATCCGTTATCTCCCTACTTGTTTCTATTATGTGGAGAGGGTTTCTCAAGCATGGTTAATCGTGCAGTTGTAAGTGAGGATTTCCAGGGGTTTTAGTGCAGCCGTGAAGGTCCGATTATTTCTCACCTTCTATTTGCAGATGATTGTCTGCTTTTTGGCAAAGCGTCTGTCTCAAACTGTCTTTGTTTAAAAAGTATTTTGGATAGCTATGCAAGGGCTTCAGGCCAAATAAATTGCGATAAATATGCTCTGTGTGTTAGTCCATCGGTTTCTTCTCAGGACAGTAATCAGTTGGCTGCGATTATTGGTATTAAAGTGGTTGACTGTCATGAGCAATATTTAGGTCTTCCATGCTTTACTGGCCGCAAGAAGAAGGAGCTTTTTGCTGGTATAATTAACAGAATTTAGGACAAACTAAAGGGGTGGCGTGATAAATTTTTGTCCGCAGGAGGTAAAGAAATTTTAATAAAAGCTATAATACAAGCTATCCCTTCTTATTCTATAAACCTATTTCAACTTCCTAAGAGTATTATCAAAGAGGTTTACCGGCTCTGTGCTCGCTTTTGGTGGGGTAGCAAAGGGAATGCAAGAAAGTTGCATTGGTGTTCTTGGTTAAAATAATGTGAAGCCAAAGATAAATGAGGTTTGGGGTTTAGAAATTTAGAAGTGTTTAACAAATCTTTTCTTGCTTCTCAATGTTGTATAATCATGTCAAAGAAGAATTCTTTGGCTACTCGAGTTTCAAAAGGCATGCTATTTTCCTGACAGTGATTTCATTTATGCATCAGTGACTAATTTGGCCTCTTTTTTATGGAAGAGTTTGATGTTGGGGAAGGAAATTATTGATGCAGGAACACGCTGGAAAGTAGGAGATGGGAAAAATATTCGCATTTATAAGGATCGCTGGATTCTGAGGTCCTCTACTTTCAGGCCTATATCTTGTCCAATGTTGGGCGAAAATGCTATTGTTAATCAGCTGTTAACTTCTGTGGGAACATGGAATGTGGAACTTCTGAATGCTGTTTTTTGTGAGGAAGATTGTTGGGGTTTTTGCCCTAAAGCTTGTAATTTGTAAATATGAATTGAACATAAATAAAAGAAGTAGTTTATTCATTCAAATTGTCTCATACATTTATTTATATCATGTGTACTTAACATCCAAGATTGCCGGATGTAATCTCTAACTGAGTATATGAGTGTCATATACAGAGGTATTCAGTTTGAGATGAGCAACCTAAAAAGTCCGTAGATAGCAAATAGAGTTGGGTATTTTATTTGTGGCTAATCTACAGCTGCGGTCTATTCCGTAATGTACGATGGTCTTAACTTAGACTATTCATATGGTGATATAAGAATGGAGGCACCTTATATGATGTGATCATATAGGACTGGGCCATGATCTATATGAATCTCTCACCAAGATCCGTTACAAGATGAGATTCATATATATCAACAAATGATGGCTATATATGGGTGATCTTAATCCTGAGTGTTTTATCGACTCCTTCAGGTTAAATCGTGGTTTTTGATATACCATGAGTGAGATCGGAGTTGTATTCCCAGTCAATAACTCCATATGTTAGAATCGCGGTTTGGCTTATGGCTGGGAAGGTTTGCACACAATTGTGGAATCCACTCATTCTTGTGAGAAGTAGATAGTAGTTCCCTTAAGGGTTGATTCCAGGCTTGAACAATATAAGCGCTCTCCTAATTCCGTAAGGAATGTAAGATTTATTGTTCATTAGAGAATCAATGGTACTTAATGGAAAGATATAATTACAGGAGTATAATGGACATTATGACCCAGCTCTAATTATGAACTACTTGTGGAGGATCATACCATATGTAATAGCTATATCGATGGACACCAAGAGTTATTGGTTTGTGTAAAAACGTCTACAGTTGAAAGAGTGCAGCTTCGGGTTTTTAGTGGAATAACACCGAAGTTAATAATCATGAAATATTAATTAAAGAGTTTAATTAATTATTTCTAAGGGTTATTGGAGCTCAAAATACTGTGGGTCTATTAGGTCCCATTGCTAGCCCGATCGATTTAGGTAACAATGGTCACGGTTAATTAGTTGAATTGTCCAATTAATTATGTTACGAAAGTGACACGTGTTTAATCGGGAATTAGTTGAATAATGAGATTATTTAATTAATGGAAAATGATAATTATGTTAATTAAATAATTAGATTATTTAATTATGTAATTAATCGTAATTGGAGGGTGTTCTTTGATATTTAATTTTGAAAGATAAGATAATGTGATTATTTTATTTTTAATTAAATATTGAATTTGAATTTAAAAAGGTTTAAATTCAAACTTTATTAATATCTATTAAAAGATATAAGATATCTTTTAAAAGGATTTAATAAAAATTGATTAATTTATTTTTAAATATATATGAGATATATGTGTTTTTAAAGTTGTGGTTTCTTATAGGTGTAATAGATGTGATTCCTCTGTTGAATCTTTTGAGCATGCCATTTTCTGGTGTAAAGTGGCTAGGAAATGCTGGTGTTGTTCTAATTTTTCTTGGCTTTTGGACGGACTGCATCAGTTATCAGCCTTTGATGTTTTTCTGTTTGTTTCTTCTGTTATTTCGGTTGAGGAATTGGGTAATTTTTGTTTGATAGCTTATGCTATATGGGATAATAAGAATAAGTTTATTTTTGAAGGGAAATGTAAACCTCCGGATTTGGTTATTTCTGGTGCTATGGATGGTTTGGCAGAATTTCAGAAGTCTCAGCGAGCTATTTCGATTCAGTTTTCCTTAATCTAGTCCAGCAGGTATTCCGAATGGTTAGCCCCTCCTCCAGGTCGTCTTAAGCTTAATATGGCAGTTGCTATTCGTAAACATGGGATTACGGTTGGTATTGGATCAGTTATAAGCGATGATAAGGGTTTGGTAGTTGCTGCTAGATGTAACCAGCTGCCAGGTATGTTTTCTTCTGAAATTGGTGAATTGATGGCTCTGCGGGAAGGTCTTCAGCTGGTCCTTTTTTATGATCTGAAAGTTGATTTCATTAATGTGGACTCTCCTTCGATGGTTGCTTATCTTAACGATTCTGTCCCTCTTGTGGGTGAATCTAAATTCATTATGAATGATGTTAAAGTGTTGCTTTCCGATGTTGGCGTAATTAAGTGTTTAGCGATTTCCAAATCAGGAAATTCCTTTGCTCTTAAGTTAGCATTTGCAGCTTTTTATTCTAGTAGGGAATTTTTGAGGTTGGATTTTATTTCTTTGTAATGTTCTTGTTCTTGTAATCTTACTGGTCTTTTTATATCAAAAAAAAAAAAAAAAAAAAAAAAAAAAAAAAAAAAAAAAAACTAAAACTGATCAACATACACGCAGAACAAAAGAATATACAAGAAAAAGTGTTTTGAGTATAAAGAAAAAAAGAAAAAGAAGAAACAGTGTAGTTGGGAGCGGCCAAAGAAAAAAAAATATATATATATATTTTATTATTGTTATTTTTTACGAGATTAAGGGTGGCCACACTTCACCATTAAAAGAACAAATGTTGTCATTTTGTGTGTTCTTCTCTTCTACCTCCATATAGGTTCATGAATACCGTGACGCGCCCACACGCCGTTACCAGTTCCGGGAGATAGTGAGGAAGATCAAGTGGTTCAAATTAGGAGCAGATCGTATTAAAGTGAAGGAGCCTCCTACGTAGGTATGAAGAAAATTATTTCTTCTCTTCTCTTTTATATATTTCGATTTCGATTTCTTATTTTTGCTGTTCCGAGAAATAGATCCTAGGGTTTACTAATTGTAGTATTTCTTTATGAAATAATTTTTTTTAAAAGTTCTTTCCACTGCGCGATCAGTAAACCGGGGTCCCAACAAAGATATCTCTGCGATATTGAGCATTCCTTTAGGTAGCAACCTAGTAAGAGATTCTATCCAATGGCATTACGATAAAAAAGGCTCATTCACTGCTAAGAGTGGTTATTGGTTAGGGTGCTCCCTTATCTCGGAGAGTGGTTCTTCTAGTTCGAGCTCTATGTTGGTTATGTCTTTCGCATGGTGGAAGTCCCTTTGGAAAATGAAAATTTTGACCAAAATAAAGTTTTTTGTTTGGAAAGCCTATAATAATATGTTACCGTCTAATGAGACGTTGGCTTAGCGCAGAATTCCTGTTAATAAACTGTGTCCCATTTTCATATGTAGTATCGAAACTACACTCCACAACCTATGGAGTTGTCGCAGTTTAAAATTGGTGCGTGCTGATTGGTTTTCAAAGTTGCAGGATAATTATAAGGGTAAAGTGCATTTTTTTGAGTTTATTTTAGATTGCTCTTCTCGTTTGAATATGGAGGAATTGGGTTTGCTGTGTGTGTGCTTGTGGAAGATTTGGTCCATTTGTAATGCTATTGTTCATGAGTCTCCAGTGGATAAGGAGGTGAGAGTGATGGAGTGGGCGAGAGGTTTTATTGGTGAATATTAAGATGCTGTTTCAGTTAATGATAGGTTACATGCTTGGGTTCCTTTCAGAAATCCAATTTGGATCCCTCATGATCCAGGATGTTACAAAATTAATTGTGATACAGCTATTAATGTAGCAGAACATCTAGTGGGCTTTGGAATTATGATTCGTAACTCGGAGGGTTTGGTGATGGCTTCTAGCTCCCAAAAGATAGAAGCAACTTTTTCTCCGCAAGTGGCGGAAGCAGGAGCCATTTTCTGAGGCCTTCAGCTAGCAAGGGATTCAGGTCTGTATCCTTGTAGAATTGACTCAGACGCTGAAATAGTTGTGGGTTGGATCAATTCCCAGGTTTTTTTGTGTTTTGAAGTTGATACCCTTATTAGCGATATTCATGTTCTTTTATAGCAGATGCACTATAATTATGTCAATTTCATTCCTAGAAATGCTAATCAAGTAGCCCATGTATTAGCTAAAAACGGTCTCTTATAAGTGGTTGAGGATGAAATTCCCTTAACCACTTATAGTGTGTAATATATCTGGGGGGAGAGTGAATAGGTATAGACCCAAATTCTTCCAATATTCAAAAATTACAAAATACAATAATGAAATGAACACTTGATATGATATAACAATTGTATAGTATGAATCAATACATGTGAATATCAATATATAAAAGAATCAATACATGTGAACATATGGAAGATAAAGAAACTTAAAGCGAAAATGAGACTCAAGGTTTTTACGTGGTAAAACCTCAAAAAGGAAATATCCACGGGTTGATACCTTAACCACCGGCAAAGCAAATCCACTATATGAAAAGGACTTACACACTCAAAGCTATCAACACTATGATATCCACTTCAAGCTATCACCTCCTAATCAACCCTCGGGCTAGTGATTCACTAAGCCTACTTTCTATCCAATGTGTGTCCTACACCTCTAGAAAGCAACTCCCTATCCAAGGCTCACAAGCCTTTAGGAAGATTTCCTTGCTTAGCAATCTAGATAAAGTGATCCTAGTCAAGCTCTCTTAGCTCAACTATCCGAAGTACTAAACTCCTTGCTAAGACTTTTGCTTGGCTATCTGGAACTCATTCCTAGCCAAGTCTTCTTGCTCAATACAAAGCTTCACTCACTTTGAAAGAGACTTCAACCTATCACAAGACAATGATCTAAGTGATGCAAATGATGTAAATCACAATCAAATAAAGCTAGATAACAAATCAAGCTATATGTACATGCTTAGAAACATTTTAGGATATTCTATCAACAAACAATCACAAATGTACCTAGAAATCAAAGCATGTGAATCAATAAGAACAAGATATGAGTATTCAATATATCACACAAGAATCTTAGTTCTTAGATCATGAAATTAGACCTAGACAATATCATGAGGCACAATTTTCTACACACTTTCTTTCTTTTCGATTTTCTTCAAGTTATGTTTGGAGGGAAGGAAAATGTTTTTAAAAGAGAGAGAGAGGGAAAGGAAGGAGCCAATCAAGGTGTGCCACATTAGCCACCACGTGTGGGGCGCGTGTGCCACATGTGGGTAGAGAGCTACACTGGCTGTGGTCCACATGTGCCCTCCATTGCTTGGCCTTTGGCTGATCAAACTCCTTTCGCGCTCCGCTCTCATTCTTCGGTCGTATCCGGACCTCCGAACTCTAATTTTGAATCTATTTTTTAGATTACGAATCATGACTCCCTCACACACAACGAAGACTATGAAACTTTGACAAAAGGTTGAAAATTCATCTCAGAAAATGACGATGAAGACACCTCAACGAATGAGAATGCAAAGTAGTATAACTACGTCGTATGGACTCGAAACTTAATGAATAAGTAACCGAAATGATCGGGACTCAATAAGGAATCAAATAAGATCATGTTCAAGTCCAAAATACAAGAAACACAAACAAATGAACACTATGTCACACAAGCATGCCATATCCAAGTGAAAGTGAGAAAACATGCAATTCTACAAGTTTGTCAATATTAAGATAAATGCATGTGCATACTTAAATGTGTGTGAATGTGTTATATCAAATGTTTAAACTACGATGTAGGGACACACATGTATGAATTGTGTGTGTGTGCGCTTACGCCTTGCAAGAGGAAGAAGAATCTTGATACCTTAGCATCCAATTACGCGATGTTCCCCTTGAAGACGAAATCTGCACAAGATGTTGCTTCTTTGCCTTTGAAGCTTCTTTCTTCCAAGAATCACCTAAGCAACAACTAATACAAATATAGATATTTTGGCAATGGAATCAAGCCAATACAAAAAAATATCTAACAGATGACATGTTTTGGCTGGAGGAATATCCTCATTGTGTTCGTTCTTAGGTTTCGACGGAGTGATGTGTTTGTTTGTAATATACTGCTTTGTTTCTTCAAAAAAGAAAAAAAAAAGTAATTGAATTAAATGGTGGTGATCATCTAATATTCTAATAAGTGAATAAAGGGGGTGGATATTGCCACTTATAAATATATATATATATATATATGATTTTTACACTCATATTTTATTAAAAAATTTAATTACAAAAATATCTCAATACAAATTTATCAATAAAGACAAATTACTTTAATGAAAAATAAACCAAATACTATATACACTAATCGTATGTTCAACTATATCTCTTTATTAAAAAAAAAATATTGTAATAAACTCTAAATCTAATTGAAACCTAATTCTATTTCAAGTATCAAAATTTATCTTCATTACATGATTATTATATAACAAAGTAATGGAAAAGAAACGACACGAGAAATTTTATGTGGTTCAGCGTAAGCCTACATCACACTCAAATCCACTATTAGAGTTTGATTACAATCTCTTTTATCTCTCTCTTTCCGTCTCTTAACAAGTTGCTCTCAACCTCTCTTGATATTTTCTACACACCCCTAAACATAGGGAAACATTAGTATTTATATCAGAGCATTATGGTAGCAAAATCTCACAAGGAAACACTTTTATTTCCACCCAAGAATCCTCCTCACGCACATATTGTGTCTTTACTGCGGTCAAAATCACGGTCTACAACCCGTGTTTTGTACCGAGTAAAACCTTTGGAATTGACCGCTACTAGAACTGCGGTCAATTGCATGGCGTTCTACACTGCGTGGATCCTCTATGATTCACCACGGTGTAGGAACCTAGGTTTACAGATTGCGCAGCGGAAGGATTTAAAAAAAAAAAATTAAATGCAATCATCAAATAAACCTATTTGTACAGTAATAATCGAAAACAATTAGAAGGAGAATAAACTATTTCATACCTACGTAGGAGGCTCCTTCACTTTAATACGATCTACTCCTGATTTGTACCACTTGATCTTCCTCGCTATCTCCCGGAACTGGCAACGGCGTGTGGGCGCGTCACGGTATTCAGGAACCTGTATGGAGGTAGAAAAAACAACACAAAACAACTCTTGCTTTGTGTATGGAGAATTCGGCCAACCTAGGATGAAATCAAATCATAAAATAAAATAAAAAAATCTTTCCTTTTTTTTTTCTTTGGCCGCATCACTTTCTTTTTCTTCTTTTGGTGTTGTATTTTGTTTAGTATCTCATACCAAATCAATCATTCAAATCACATATATCTCATATATATATATATATATATATATTTTAAACTTAAACTAATTAATAAAATCTTTTCAGATATCGAATATCTTTTAAAGATATTAATTAATTTATATGATTTAATTTGAATTCAAAACTCTTTTAAATTCAAATTTAAATATTTAATTAAATGAAAATAAAATAATCAAATTATTTTTTTTTTCTTCTTTCAAAATTAAATATCTATCAACACCCTCAATCTAATGATTAATTACACAATTAAATAATCTAATTATTTAATTAACATAATCATTAATATTCATTAATTGAATAATCACATTATTCTATTAATTCCCGAATAGACACGTGTTACTTTTGTAAAACAATTAATTGGACAATCCAATTAATTAACCGTGACCCTTGTTACCTAAATCGATCGGGCTAGCAAGGGGACCTACTGGACCCACAGTATTTTGAGCTCCAATAATCCTTAGAAATAATTAATTAAACTCTTTAATTAATATTTCATGATTATTAACTTCGGTGTTATTCCACTAAAAACCCGAAGTTGCACTCTCTCAATTGTAGACGTTTTTACACAAACCATTAACTTTTGGTGTCCATTGATATAGCTATTACATATGGTATGATCCTCCACAGGTAGTTCATAATTAGAGCTGGGTCATAATGTCCGTTACACCTTTCTAATTATATCTTTCCATTAAGTACCATCGATTCTCTAATGAACAATAAATCCTACATTCCTTACATAATTAGGAGAGCGCTCATATTGTTCAAGCCCCGAATCAACCCTTAAGGGAACTACTATCTACTTCTCACAAGAAGGAATGGATTCCACTATTGTGTGCAGACCTTCCCAGCCACAAGCCAAACCGCGATCCCAACATACGGAGCATATTGATCAGGAATGCAACTCCGACTTCACCCATGGTATATCAAAGACCACGATCTAACCTGAAGGAGTCGATAAGACACTCAGGATTAAGATCACCCATATATAGCCATCATTTGTTGATATATATGAATCTCATCATGTAACGGATATTGGTGAGAGATTCATATAGATCATGGCCCAGTCCTATATGATCACATCATACAAGGTGCCTCCATTCTCATATCTCCATATGAATGATCTAGGATAAGATCACTGTATATTACGGAATGGACCGCAGCTATAGATTAACCACAAATAAAGTACCCAGCTTTATTTGATATCTACAGACTCTTTAGATTGCTCGTTTCAAACTGAATCCATCTGTATATGACATTCATATACTCGGTTTGAAATTACATCCGGCAATCTTGGATGTTAAGTACACATGTTATTATAAATGTATGAGATAATTTTAATGAATAAACTACTTCTTTTATTTATGTTCGATTCACATTTACAAATTACAAGCTTTAGGGCAAAAACCCTAACACACGGTTGATGCATCGCGCCCTTGCACACGGTCTTCTTCTTTTGGCTGATTTCAGGCTTCACCAAAACCAACAAAACTCTTAAATAAATTGTGATTTCATTCCATTTCATAATAGATTCGGAGCTTATTGACTAGAAGAGAAGTATAAGAGCATCTCCAACCATGCTTTCTAAATTTTAGCTAAATCTTAGCTATTTTAGCTAGCAACTTTTCATGAGATCACTCCAACCATCCTCTTTATTATAGCTAGTCATTAATATTTTAATATTTTTTAAATTTCAAATATAAATAAATTTATTTTGTTTTAAATTGTAAAAATAAGAGAGAGGGGATCAATCAAGTTAGAAATAATAAAAAAAAAATAAGAGAGAGAAGATATGGAGCTTGAAATGGCTCCCTACATTTGGAGAGTCTTTTGGTGGCTCTCTAAAATAAGGAGCCATTTAGGGAGCCCCTTGGAGTGCTCTAAAACCAAATTCACTCCCCATTTTAGCTAAGGAGGGGATTTAGGGAGCCCCTTGGAGACGCTCTAAGTTCTATTGGAGAGTGAATAAGGAGACTGAACTTAATTCCTGATTTGTATGTTGAACCCATGTAACTTACGCTATGTTTGGTAGGAGGGATGGATGAATTAAGAGGGAGAGAGAGTAGGAGGGGTGAAAAGGATAATATCTATCATTCATGTTGTTTTGTATTGAAAAGAGAGTTGAATGGATGGATTGATATATAATTTATAAATTTACTATATTACTATTATAAAAATAGTGGCTTCCACCATTCACTTGAAGATCCCACTTGGTGGACAAATGTCACTATTGTATGAATTTCAATTTCCACCGCATAAATCTCTCACACTTGAATGTGTGTCATCAACTCATCACACACGTGATGAAAAAGCAATCACTCATTCTAGCTTAATGCCTAAGTCATTGGTGTGAAATTACAATAAGCCCCCCTTTGATTGTTTGCCTATATATATGGCATTCTATTGTAAATGGATGTTGGTTGAATCAGATGACTTAATATATATCAATACAAAAGCAAACTTTCTCTCTCGTTTCTCTCATCTCTTGTCTCTCTCTATCATCTCTCTCATTTTATTTCTTTATATATTATTCAATTATTTTACAACACGTTATCAGCACGAACGTATGTAAGTAAAAAATATCTCCAGGTGAGTGATTTACTTACGGCTTAATATTCGTGTATGTAAGTAAAAGGGATCCCTGATGGGTGATTTACTTACATCTCAATATTCTTGATATATATATTTCCGTATACAAGATAGCTTATGCCGTCAACGGAACATATATATAGTTCTGGATTTATTCATTTATTCTTTTTACATCTTAATATTTTGGATCTGTTTATAGTTCCGAATACGAGATGGCTTTTGCCGTCAACGGATCCTCTAT
Organism: Acer campestre; assembly: GCA_954870605.1. Lineage (NCBI taxonomy): Eukaryota > Viridiplantae > Streptophyta > Magnoliopsida > Sapindales > Sapindaceae > Acer > Acer campestre. Next base: position 29,411,210 of record OX940809.1, on the reverse strand, counting down.
ATATAATTCTGGATTTATTTATATTGTTTAAATATTTGCATCCATTTTTATGCACATAACATGTGAGCTCAGCCTCCTGGAACTGTTAAAATATTCAGTATTTATTTTTATGCAATATATGGGATTGGCTTATGCTGTGTCTCGGGACTGGCTTATGCTATGTGATCAAGCCAAAATTGGTATGATTCTGGCCCTCGTTTCCGTTTCTTTTCGTTTGATTCTCGGGCATTTCCCAGTATTTAATGTTTTTAAAATGAGTGTTTCAGGTTTTATCAGGTTTCAAGAGCAATGGAGATGAAGTGGAGGACTTGTGTGAAAAATGTCTCACAAATGGGAAGGAACAGGGCATTTTAACCACTTAGGCATGAGAGGTCGCTACATGGGCGCCATAGCGACAGAGGATTCTCCAAAGTCATCAGAAGGTCGCTATTTGGGCGCCACTTGGTCGCCATGGCGACAGAAAGTCTCCAAATGAACCAGGTGGGGTCGCCATGGCGACCACCTTTGCAAGTGGCGACCTTCTTCAATCAAAGCATGGTCGCCATTCATGGCGACCCCTTTACATTTTACAGGGTCGCCACATATGGTCGCCATGGCGACCTAGAGGTGCAAGTGGCGACCTCTACACAAATTGGTCATGGTCGCCACTTGCTAAATGGCGAAAAAGATGGTTCTCATAGTGACCCTTGCCTGTAACCATTTTACGCACCATGGTCGCCATAGCGACGAAATAGCGAACAAGGCGCCACATCAGCGAATCAAGCGGTTATCAGTACATGTCCAAGAGTGTGTATAAATAGGACGACCATTCTTCTTCTTCAAACATCATCGAAAATCTGAGAAAGAGATCAGAGAACAAATTTGAGATCTAGCTCTTCATCCATGGCACACTATTCCTCATCCTCCATTTCTCTCCTTGAACTTATCTAATCCATCCAACCCTCAACACAAAACCTTGATTACTTCACTACATCATTCTGTTAGGATTATGCTCAATAGCAAGAGTGTAATAGTGTAATTAACAATCTTATTCATATTAATAAAGTGATTTCTGGTTTAAACAAATCTTATAGCATTTATAGTTTAATAATTGTTAAAGTAAATAATCATAAGGTCTAAAGACTATGAGAAAAGAAGAATTGTTCATACATCTGGATATGTATGTGGTAGACACAATTCTTTAGTTAGTCTTGAATATCGTTCACAACTTAAGTTAAAGGTTGGGCACCTTTATCTTGTTAAAGTTGTAGAATTCTTTTGCTAGCATTTGAGTGGGATCAAATGAGATATGATGAGTCTAAAATCATCGGAGTGTCTTCGAGCAAAAGGATCTAGTGCACTGGGTGCATTGAACAAGATCACAATGAAATACTTTATCTATAACCGTCAGTAGATAAAAGTAATTTCATTATCAGGACAATCGGAGAGTCTATCTTAATCCTGAGATAAATGATGGACTTATGGTTGCAGGTGATATCATTTGAGCTATCAATGAGTACGATTATATCGCATAATCTATCCTCGATAGTTTGGTGATATTCATTTGTTAATCGATAGAGGACTTCATTTATAGATATGGACATCGTGGCTCCATTTATTAAATGAGAGTATAATATCATCATATGGATGTTTTGAGGTAATTGGATATTAAATCTCAACGTTGAGTTTTCAATAGTGTCTATTGAAAACATGGCTTCTGGACAAGTCAAAATATCCAAGTTCAAAATGTGGTCATATGAGTAAATATGGTAACTTGGAGAGTTATAGGCGGTCTATGAACTCTTGGCGATTACTGATATTAATCACGAGGATACACTATCTCCAATATGATTGTCTAGGGTATGAATGAGGAAGCATCTTCCTTTTCTGTCTTTATTTAAGAGTTCAATTTTAGCTCTTTAGTGGAATGAGCTAAAATTAATGGATCGGACCTAAGTGAATCATTTGTTGATTGTGATTAGGTTATGTCTATTGGAGCTTAAATTTAGATAGCCCGCCAAGATCCCCAATCCACACGGACTTGCATGGATCACTTGATATATTCTACCGGACCAATTTAGGGTCCATCTAGAATTGCAATTTAATATATTAAGAATATAATTTGCACATTATTTATGTAATGGGCTGCACAATTATATTTATATATTAATGGATGACATGTGGGCTTGTTTCTTTTAGTAAGATTGGGTCTAGTTCACATGTGGGCTTTTTAATTAAAGTCCTATGGATTAAATGAAATAGGAAAAATAATATATGGCCCATTATTAATATGGGGCGGCAAGGTTAAATAATAACCTAAAATATTATTTTGTTTTCATTATTTAATTAAATAAGAATTAATTAATTCATTAATTAATTATTTAATTAAGATACAAATCTTTTCTCATTAGGAAATATGTTTCCTAAAGGTATACTATTGGTAGTAGTATAATTAAATAGAAAGACTTGTTTGACAAGGAAATAAATAATTAGTTTTATTTATTCAAACAGGAAGTCTTTTTATTTTAGTCAAATATGAGAATTAAAATATTTATGAGTTTGATTAGGTTTGGGAAATCTTTTCTAAATAGGAATTAGGGTGCAATTCAAACTAGGAAACTTGGTTTGGAAATTGCGGCAACCCTAATGCATCAAGGAAGAGAATTCGGCCAACCCTAAAGCTAAAAAGAAAGGAGAAAAATTAGGGCCATATATATATGCACATATAATATTTTCGGCCACAATAATGCTTAGTGCAGAAAAATTATTTTTCTTCTTCTTCTTAACTCATAGATAGAGATTTTATTCTACTAAAAAAACAAGAGAAAAAGGAACATAGATTATTCTTTGATGGTGTACTACTTGCTTAATCATTGATAAGCTTGTGTATACAACATCGATCAAGGTTCACGCGAGTTTCGATCATTAGATTGAGAACTCAAAAGTGACCGGAATAATCTTAGGTTTCTTTTGATTGTTTTGTGACTAACGATCAAGAAAGAAAAGTTTGTTTAATCCCATCACAGGTTTGCAATTCAAAGAGAAGGGAGACCACGCTCCTAGGTGATCCACGTTCGTGCTAGGATTGAAGATCTTGCGGATTACCATCGACGCAAGTCAATCGGATCACGCGACAAGAGGTATTAAATTTTTATTACTTTGTTATATATATTTAATTAATCAAAAGGGTTTAAGGTTCATAATTGGAAAAATTTTAAAAGCTACTCAAACTAATTTTTAGTCTCGCTTCCGCTGCGGGTACGTTATTTTTCCCTACACATTCCTCATCCCACCATTTCTCCACCAAAATCCTTAGTCACTTCCCACCAAAATACCCACATTCCAAGACATATCCTCTACTTCCATTCCTTGCATCTAGGAGCATAGAGGAGAAGAAGGATCAAGCTTAAAGAAGGTGACCCAAGGGTTATTTCCTTACTATTTACTTCTTTTCATTTATTGCAAATATGTGTAACTAAACCCCTAATCTAGGGGATAGATTTGAGGATCAATTGGTTGTGGGTTTAGCTTAGCTTGTAATGAATCTCTTATGTGTTCTATTCATTCAAATTAATTAGATTCCATTCATTATAATTGACTTGTATATCACTTGTTGATTGCTATCTGGAGTGGAGTAATTTGTTATATATTCATATGTGGATTGACAATCCTTGTGTGATTAAGAACTCATTGGATAGGATAGATTAGTGGTGGGTATATCAACCCTACTAATCTAAGCCTCTAAGTGGTTAATATAATGAGATTGGTACCTTAAAGTAGCTAGTTAGCTTACCCACATTCAATTGTTAATCGATCTATTCCCTAGCTATCTCATTAATTGATTTTATCACAATTCTTATCAAGGTGTTGAGTATTCTATTTTTCATAACATATTTTGTGTATTTTCATTTGAGTAGTTAGCATTGGTGGTTTTAGAAACCACACATCTATCAAACACTATGATTTACTTTATTATTCAAAGATTAGTCAATTTATATAATTAACACTCCATTCCCCGTGGAACGAACTTGCTCACTATTCTGCTATCTTATCATATTTTAAAAGGGATTAAGTGGCTTTAAAGAGTTTTCAAGAATCAACCAAAAACTATATTATTATTTTGTTGAGAACACAAACGACCTCATCAAAAATGGCGCCTCTACCGGGGAATGGTAGCGTTGATTACATAGATTGACTTTTCTTTCTAGTATGCATTTTCTTTGTTGCTCATATTAGCAAGTAGTATTTCATTATAGGTTTCTTTCGAATTTTTTTTACGTGGTAGTGTTGTATTGTGCAAATTTCAGGAAATGGATTCTCTGGCGGAACAAATGGAAAAATTCACTAGAGAAATGACAACATTTGCTACAAGGTCCTCAAGAGGAGAGGAAAGCGAAGTAAGAGCACCCAAGGAGGTGGAGTTCCATGAAGAAGGTATAGAAGACGAGATGAGAAGAAACCTTCATGAAACACAAGCAACCTATGACAAGCTTTTGAATGGATTTATGGAGGCTAGTCATAGTCGGTTCTTAAAGCTAGAAGAATCAATCGGTAGACTTGAAGGGCATATAGGAAGGATTACGAAAAGAGTGTTAAGCGGTGAGGTGATGGGCTCAAGCGACTCTCTCAATCTTGGTAGTGCAAGAGCAATTTTGAGAAGCGGTAGAGTAGTGAACAATGGAAGAAATGAGGATGTTACTAGTGACAACAACAACTCACCTATAGAGGGTAATGATAAAGAAGATGAGGTGTCGGAGAGAGAGACCATTGATAGGGAGAAAGGTCTAAGTCCGGAAGAATTAGAACCACTAAGGGGGAATCCTAGTATCAACACATCTCTAAATCCTAGTTTCTCAAGAGTACCGTACCCGGGAAGGTTGAAGAAGGATAGGTTAGAACAATCGGTCAAGGATATTTATGATGTGTTTTCTAAGGTATCAATCAATCTACCTCTTCTAGAGGCAATTCAGAAGATGCCGGAGTATGGGAAATTTTTCAAAGAACTGAATAAGGAGAAGTACAGGTTTAGGCCGAAGAATCAAGAGAGACTTGACGAGAATGTAAGTGCAGTTATTTAGAAGAGACTTCCGCCAAAGCTTAAAGATCCAGGGAGTTTCATAATCAATATAACAATTGGTAAAGAGGGTCAAGTGAGGGCTATGCTTGACATAGGGGCAAGCATCAACTTAATGCCCTTCTCTATCTATAGGAAGTTGGGGTTGAATGAGTTGAGACCAACAAAAATGTCCCTCATTTTGGCGGATCAATCGGCTAGGCAACCTAGAGGGATAGTTGAGGATGTCCTTATCCAAGTTGATAAGCTAATCATCCCTGCAGACTTTGTAGTACTAGAAATGGAGACTGATCCAAATGAAAAGGACTCTGTGATTCTTTTGGGACGCCCCTTTATGGCTACAGCAAAGGCAGTAATTAATGTACATGAGGGAAAGTTAACATTGAAGGTTTTGGATGAAGTGGTAGAGTATAAAGTATTTGAGTCCTTGGCCTGTCCAATTGGGGCACATGATTGCTACAGTGTAGATATCTTGGATGAGATTGAGGAAGAAGCTAACATGAGGGTATGTTATCAAGAGGTAGTAGACGAAGTGGTTACTGAGGATAGTAGAGTAGGAAGTGGTTTGGTTGAACAACAGGGGAGCAATGAGGATGAACCCTCCCCAAGGAAACTAGAGTTGAAAGAACTACCTTCGACCTTGAAGTATGCATTTTTGGAAGATAATCAAGCCTTTCCGGTTATCATTGCGGCTAACCTAGACTTAAGTGAGGAGGAGAGATTGCTTGTGATCTTGAGGAAATATAGAAAAGCTATAGGATGGACACTAGACGATATCAAGGGAATTAGACCGACATTGTGCATGCATAAGATCCGGTTGGAGGAAGACACAAGGCCGACTAGGGAAGCACAATGGAGATTGAATCCGGTCATGCAAGAAGTCGTCAAAAAGGAGGTATTGAAGCTGTTAGATGTGGGAATCATCTACCTGATTTCAGATAGCAAGTGGGTAAGCCCCATACACGTGGTACCCAAGAAATCTGGAATCACAGTTGTGAAGAACGAGCAAAATGAATTAATTCCACAAAGGCTACAGACTGGATGGAGGGTGTGTGTAGATTATAGGAAACTAAACACTGGCACTAGAAAGGATCACTTCCCTCTTCCGTTCATTGACCAAATGTTGGAGCGTCTCGCCGGTCATAGCCATTATTGCTTCTTATATGGGTACTCAGGATATAACCAAATAGCCATTGCTCCTGAAGACCAAAAAAAGACTACGTTTACGTGTCCATTTGGCACGTATGCCTATAAGAGGATGCCCTTCGGGTTATGCAACGCGCCAGCCACTTTTCAAAGGTGTATGACCTCAATCTTTTCGGATATGGTTGAGAACATCATAGAAATCTTCATGGACGATTTCTCGGTGTTTGGTGCTTCTTTTGATGAATGTTTGAGGAATCTATCTTTGGTGCTTTAGAGATGTGAGGAGACGAGCCTAGTGCTCAATTGGGAGAAATGCCACTTTATGGTTAGAAGTGGTATTGTGCTAGGGCATGTGATTTCTGAAAAGGGGATTGAGGTCAACAAGGCGAAAATCGAAGTAATGAAAAGTTTACCTCCACCTAGGTCGGTCAAGGATATTAGGTCATTTTTGGGGCATGTAGGGTTTTATAGGCGGTTCATTAAAGACTTTTCGAAAATTGCAAGACCGTTGTGTACCCTCCTTCAAAAGGATGTAGAATTCAAGTTCGATGAAGCTTGTAGCATTGCCTTTGAGACTTTGAAAGAGGCCTTAACCTCGGCTCCTATCATCATGCCACCGCAATGGTGTTTTCCCTTTGAGCTTATGTGTGATGCGTCCGATTATGCTATAGGGGCAGTTTTGGGACAGCGCATAGAATAGCTTCCGCATGTCATTTACTATGCATCAAGAACTCTCAATGAAGCTCAAATGAATTACTCAACTACGGAAAAGTAGTTATTGGCGATAGTATTTGCCTTGGAAAAGTTTAGGCAATATTTGGTGGGTGTCAAAGTAGTTGTCTATACGGATCATGCCGCTATTTGGTATCTCTTGCATAAAAAGGACGCAAAACCGAGATTGATTAGGTGGATACTTTTATTGCAAGAATTTGACCTTGAGATTAGGGATAAGAAGGGTTGTGAAAATGTAGTGGCGGACCATCTAAGTAGACTAACTCAAGGAACTCTTATGGAGGATAATGTGATTCCACTGAGAGAGTGCTTTCCCGATGAACAGTTGTGGGTAATACAGGATAAAGACCCATGGTTTGCGGACATCGTCAATTTTTTAGCATCAAAGGTGATCCCTTCGGAATTGAACCCTCAAGCAAGAAAAAGGTTCATAGCTAGCACTAGATTTTACTTCTGGGATGAGCCATACTTGTTTAAACGAGGTCCAGATTAGGTTATCCAAAGATGTGTTCCAGAAAATGAGCAAGGAGAAATATTGAGATTTTGCCATGAGTGTGAGTGTGGAGGACATTATAGTGGTAAGAAGACAATGATGAAGATTCTCCAAAGCGGGTTCTATTGGACAACCTTGGCAAAGGATTCTTATGAATTTTGTTTGAGGTGCGATAGATGCCAAAGGTCGGGGAACATTGGGAAGAGGGATGAGATGCCATTGAATAGTGAGCATGTGATCGAGTTGTTTGATGTATGGGGGATAGATTTTATGGGGCCCTTTGTTACTTCCCATGGGTATAACTTTATCTTGGTGGCAGTAGATTATGTATCTAAATGGGTGGAAGCAATCCCCACTAGAACGAGTGATAGTCACGTGGTTGTTGGGTTCATCAAGGAATATATCTTCGCAAGGTTTGGAACACCAAGGGCAATAATAAGTGACGGTGGGAGTCACTTTTGTAATAGAGTTTTCAAAGCCTTATTGAAGAAATATGGGGTTAGGTATAAAGTGGCAACTCTGTACCATCCTCAAACGCCGGGACAAATGGAGGTGAGTAACCGGCACATTAAGCAAATCCTAGAAAAAACAGTCAACGGGAGTAGGAAAGATTAGGCATCCAAACTGAGTGATGCATTGTGGGCATACAGGACAGCCTACAAATCCCCGATAGGAATGAGTCCCTTCTGGATAGTCTTTGGGAAAGCATGTCACTTACCGGTGGAACTTGAGTACAACGCCTTATGGGCTATTCGAAAGCTAAACCTAGACCTTGACAAAGCGGGAGAGGAAAGGAAGCTACAACTCAATGAACTTGAGGAGTTCCGTTTAGAAGTTTAAGAGAGCGCAAGGCTTTACAAGGAAAGGACTAAATTCTACCATGACAAGAAGCTTAGAAGGAAATATTTCCATCCGGGAATGTTAGTGCTCCTATTTGAGTCCCGTTTGAGGTTATTTTCGGGAAAGCTTAAGTCAAGATGGACAGGACCTTACAGAGTTATGCAAGTGTTTGTTCATGGCGCCATTGAGATTGAAAGTTTGAAGAAAGGCGATAGGTTTAAGGTGAATGGCCATCGGTTGAAGCCATATAGGGGAAGAGACCCACCCTAGGAGCCCATTTCAAATGAAGAATTGACTGATCCGATCGGGTAACAATTGTTCTTCATTTTTGCTTAGTAGTTTTGATTTTCATATACTTTTAATTTTCGCATTTCTTTTCCTTTTGCTCTATATTTTTCATTTTTGTCTTTATTTTGCTTCAGCTTAGAATAAGGGTGTGGATTGGATTTTGGTAGTGGATTTAGGACATTTGTGCCTTATTGTTATATGTTGATTGTTTGGATTTTGTGTATGGATGATTGAGAGGGCAATATGCCGGATTATTGTTACATGTTGCTTTTGCCTTTGTTGGATTATTGCTTGAAACTTGTTGGGTTGCGCTTGTTGTCATTATTTTTACCACCCATGAACATTGAGGACAATGTCAAATTTAGGTTTGGGGGTACTTTTGTGAAACGCCATGATTCTTGGTTTTCAAAATTGTGTGCCAAATTTTTCGAAAATTTTTGCGATATTGCCATATTTGAGCATGCTTTGCTTGTGGAGATTGTTCTTTACATGATGTAGTGAGTGTAAGGACCTCTATTTTGTGATTGGCTTATTTCATGACATACCACATTGGGGATGATTATGTAATGGGTAGCTTAGGTCACCTTGATGATTATCAAGGCAAGCTTCTAAGCATCCCGGTGACTTCAAGATCAAGAGCTTTAAAAGGTATATCACTTGACCTTGATTCTTGAAGAGATTAGGTGCACACACACACTTACATGCATCTTTATCTATCTTGCATTTGTTACCATGCACATGTGTTTCATTGATTTGTGCATCTATGTCTTTTAGCACACACTCACTTTCATTGCATTTATATGATTGCATTTGTGGTTCTCTTAATTGTGTGCTTATATGATTTATCATCACACTTATGCATTTTCATATATTGCATATCGTTTGTGTGTCACATGCTTGGTGATTATTCATGATGTTATTCTCTTCATGCATGTTTATATGATTGCATCTTGTTCACTGAAATGTCATGACATGTTAGGCATTAGGATGCATTCACTTCCCACACTTGCACTTCATGTTAGTCTTAAGTGTGGTGTAATTCATTTCCATTTGTGTGATTGGAAACGTCCGCGCTTGCATGATGGTATGCTTGTCTTAGCACGATGTTTAACCACTAGAGAGGTCCATTTTCCTCTATTGGATTGGTCTTGGGTCACATGGTCTTATTCCATGAGTTTTGGCAATTTTGTTATTGTTCAAAAATGACCTTTGGTCACTCTTATGACCATAACTCTTTCTACAGATATAAAAACCCCATTTTGTAAAAAGGAGTAGAAAGTAGACATCCATACCTTTCCAACGATATATGATTCGAAAGGTTTCGATGTTGTTTGGTCATGTTTCGGGAAGCTCGAATCTAGAGCTGTTGCGCTGTTGCGTTTTGTTTACCCGAGACAGATGCGACCTTAGAAGTGACCTCTATCAAAGTCTCTTTTAAAGTCACTTTTTGACCCCCTGTACCGAGACAGATGTGACCTTAAAAGTGACTTCCATCCAAGTCACTTCTAAAGTCGTTTTTTTGACGGGAGAAATGAGTTTTCTTTCCAAAACTACGTAGTTTCATTTAAGGCTCATATATATTTCCAAAACTACGTAGTTTCATTTAGGGTTCCTATATATATGATGTCTTCTTGCTTGTATGACGGAAGAGCCACAAAATCAAACCCTAGAGAGAGAGGCTCCATAATCTTGAGAGAGAAAGCACCAAGATTGCTTCTTTAACTCTCCAAACCCAAAACCCATGTGCATATAACATGTTTCATGCATCAATCTTCCATGGGTCTTCTTCATTTATGACTTGGTAAGTAGAACAAACACAACATCTTCATTTATTGTTCTATCTTAGTCAAGACATGTCTTTTATTGCTTAGTTTAGCAAATCTTCACTCTTATTGCATATTTAGTGAAGTTATGACATGATTGGGTTTTGTTTGTGATAGCTTACATGATTAGGATGATTTTCCCTAAATAGCTAACCCTAGAAAATCTTGTAAAATTGGTTGATGATTAGGTTGATAGATAAATGTTTATTTATCTAGTCAAGCTTTATTGAATGTTCTTGTGGATTTAATTGACAATTATGTTGGTAGAAATTCTCTACAACTAATTGAGTTCACATGTTTGGACATGTTGACATTGTTTGATAGCTAGGATATTTTTGTAATTGATAACATCTAGCTAAGTCTTTATGTTTTACATTTAGACATCTTTGATGTGTAGGACTCATTGATTGCACTTGTTTATTGCATTTAGTGTCCTTGCCATGTTATTTGACAACTTGTGTTGATTGGCCTTTTGATTGACAATTTCTTGATTGCATTAGTTAATTGCATGTTTTAGGCCTTGCCATGATTATTGACAACATGTGTTGAAATTGACTTTGTTTGTTGACAATTAGGTTGTAAGAAATCTTTACAACTAATTGACACCTTATGCATGTACATGTAGGTTTTGTTGATAACTAGGATGTTTATTTGCATTATAACATCTAGTTAAGCATCTTGTGTTTAGTCTAGCACTTGTTGCATTTGTGCATCATTATTGCCATACTCACATAGACTCTTAATTCTCTTCATGAGTCAAAGTCTTGTGGCTTCTATGTGAAGTTGCATAAGCAAGGAAAGTCTTGTGGCTACTGGTGGGTAGTGCTCAAGCAATTGGTTGAGTGCCACTGTAAAAGGCCTGCTGGGTAGATTAGGAGTTGCTCACGCCAAGAGTAGTGTATCAGGGGATATCACTAGGGATTGAACCAAGAGTGGCGAGTGGTAGTGTCCATAGCCTGAGGTTATCTAGGGTGAGAGTCCGAGAATCACTTGAGGGTGTAAATTCCTTTTCATATAGTGGATTTCGTTGACCGTGTGTGGCGCACATAACAGCCCGTGGTTTTTTCCCCGTGTGGGTTTCCACGTAAAAATCAAGTGTTCTTTAATTTCCGCAACTTATACTTGATTTTATTGTTTGTTGGATTGGGTTTATTTTTTAATATTGACTAATCCGAAAAATTTGGTAATAACGGATTAACAACCCATTCACCCCCCTCTAGGTTGTTTAGACACACGTATATAAATATTTTCAGTGAGGAATTGTGCATCTTTGAGAGTGTTTGGTTTAGATTAACATCATGCCACTAAGGGTGTCATTGAACAAAGTGCGTTAATCTTTTTCTCTTAATGTTGAGTGAATTATCAAGTTGCTTGATGGCTAAGAATTAATAGTGGAGATTCCCATGAGGATCACAAACACAGCCTTTAAAAAGCATACGTTGAGTTGTAAACATTCACTCTTTAAACACTCATTCTCAAACACTCATACAAACATGTATTGGTCTCATTTACACTAAATGTTGTTTGCCATAGAATGTTATGGACTATTTGTGGATGCCTTATTTTGCTTAGTGGACAAGTCTTTAGAAATGATTTTAGGCAATGCATGTGAAAACCACTTTGGCCTAAACACTTCCAACCAATGTAAATATGTGTGCTCCCAAGCCCCTTTGAAGCCAAACACATTTGAAGCTTTTCTTTCATAATCCACATCTACATGAACCTTATAGCCTATTAATAATTGACCTACCTTGACCAAATGATTTACGAAGGCTTAGGAAATCAATATAAAATTTTGAACTTGTAAATGTTAGGTGTGTACCTAGGCATGTAAATGTGTGTAAGTGTCTTGCAAAGCAAGAAATGTTTGAAAAAGAAAAATTGAAAGAAAACAAAAGCTTGAAGAGAATGTGAAAAGAAAAAAAAATGAAAAGCATGAAAAGAAAAGAATTGGCAAGCAAAGAAAAGCAAAGAAAAAGAGAATCAAGAAATTAGGCACAAATGGCCTAGAAAAGAAAGAGAACTAAATGAACTACTCAAGTTGAAAATATGAGTAGCATACACATGTATAATTGTGAGCCTGGACACCTTGAAGTGTGAACAATTTGTGTGAAACTTGTGGAACTAAAAATTAGAATGTATGCCTTAATGTAATCATTAGGTTCCTTGATATCCAATTTTTCCTATTCTTTGTTTCACCATAACCTGAGACCCCATTACAACCAAAGAAAAGACCTTCATGATCTTTAGGATTGTCCATTTTGTACAATTTGGTTGATGCATGCTCTTTCTAATTCATGGCTTGCAATTCCATTCATGAGACCACTTTTCAGGAAATTGCATTTTTAATGATTATCATGTGCAATCAATTTGATACCATAACATGAATTCATATTGCACATGTATGATATTGAGTGAACCTAGGAGTCTTGGAGAAAAGAAGAGAGAATCCGGTGAGGTTTAGTATCAAAGCGAATTACATTCTAACTTGAAGAGCACATTTGCATTAAAGCTTTGAGTAGTTAGCATTAGTGGTTTTAGAAACCACACATCTATCAAACGCTATGATTTACTTTATTGTTCAAAGATTAGTCAATTTATCTAATTAACACTCCATTCCCCGTGGAACGAACTTGCTCACTATTTTGCTATCTTATCATATTTTTAAAAAGGATTAAGTGGCTTTAAAGAGTTTTCAAGAATCAACCAAAAACTATATTATTATTTTGTTGAGAACACAAACGACCTCATCACTATGTCTCAGGACTGGCTTATGATGTGTCTCTAGATAAACTGTTTAAATATTTAGTATTTATTTTTATGCAATATATGGGACTGGCTTATGCTTTGTCTCAGGACTGGCTTATGCTGTGTCTCCAGATAAACTGTTTAAATATTCAGTATTGTTTGTTATGCAATATATGAGACTAGCTTATGATGTGTCTCGGGACTGGCTTATGTTGTGTCTCCAGATAAATTGTTTAAATATTTAGCATTTATTTTTACGCAATATATGAGATGGCTAGACCGACTAACCAGAACTTAAAGTTTCTGGAATTATGATATTTAAGTCGGCACGATTTTGAAAACCGATAAGAACCTGGAGTTTTGAATCCAGTGTTATAGTCATGAATGTCATACTTCATTATTTGGAACCTGGGGTTTCAAATCCATTCAGAATATGAAGTTTTCTGAATTTTATATATGAACTTACAGTTCATGATCGAACCGGAAGTTCAAAAAATTAATATGATCTATGATTTTATTTTATCACATATATAAAGTGATATGTTTACATATCATTCATTTGAGAAAAAGTATTTACACATCCAACATGATGTTATGGCTATCGTAAAAGAGATTTAAAGATCCTAACGTATAATGAAATTGGAAATAATATTTTATCCATTTCATACACATCAAACAGGATAACGTGAGTATCACAAAAGGAATTTAAGATCCTAAACGTATAATGAAATTGAAAATAATATTTTATTCATTTCATACATGCTTGATGCTCAAGAAGAGCAATATTCAGAGAATAATTTACATATCCAATAGGATGTTGCGAGTATCATAAAAGGGATTTAAAATCCTAACGTATCATTCATTTGAGACAGGGGGGGTGTTATAAATAAAATGGATTTCCACCATCTCTCCTTTGTTGACTTGTTCCACCACCTAAGTGCCAAAGTACTCTCTACGTGATCCCCTTGCTTTTGTCATGATTATCACCCATGTGGGAGCTTGGTTTGATTTTGCTTAATCTCAAGTAAATTCCTCATTTTCTCTTCTATATTTTGTTACTGATACTTCTACCAGCTCTCATCTCACTCATATTTCATTTAAATTATTTGTTACTTCATTTCATCTCATTTACAATATGTATTTGTGATTTTGACAAAATTTTGGGTCAATTTCTAATTACCAAAAACTTATTGGTCCAGTTTGCAATTTTCAAAGAGTTTTGGGGTGATTTATAATTAATAAAAAAATTTGAGGGACCTTTCCATAATTTTATAAAATTAGGGGCAGTTTTGTAATTTCTCTTTAAACAAAAAAAAAAAAAGAAAAAAGAAAAAAAGAAGAAAAAAAGAAGGGGGAATTATTATCATTTCAGATGAAATATAAAATGACATTACACATAATGTCTATAAAATTTCTATATAAAAAAAAAAAAAAGGAAAATATATGTCTTGCCGAGAGTGCAACGAATCATATAATTCTGCGGAGTCAGAAATATTTTATGAATTCGATTTTACTGAGAGTAAATGTTACTAATGTATTAGGTCTAACGGATCAGATAGAAAGCTCTAGAAGAGCCATGATATTGTTATCAAACAATACTAAATTATGTATTAATGATACTTGATATTATTCAAGAACAATATAAAGAAATATGCTTAGTTCAAAGGCATTTAAAGTTAATACCAGATCAAATCTAGCAGATCTGATGGATCTGATTAAAGGCTTTAGAAGAGCCATAATCTTATTACCAGATGGTATTCAATTGTATATCAATAATATTTTATATCATTCAAACAGAACATAAAGAAATCTATTTAGATCAAAGACATATAATTTTATTAATATCATATTAAACCTATGAATAATACAGAGTGTTGAATATCTATGCATGATTCATGCTAGAAACTCATTATAGAAAAGTTATGGATTTATCATCTGGATTATATCACTGATCAAAAGGGGGTTGTATATGGATATATTCATCAACCAAATAAACCATCTTATTCTAAAATTGGTTTTGAATCCCCATCATTTAAGGGGGTATATGTGGATATATTCATCCACTAAATGAATCCTTCCATTATTTTATGGTTCTAACTGATACATCTACGAGATGATCACATGTTTATCTATTATCAAACGTCTCCAGTTGAGATTGATGTTCAACATCTAGTTTTCGCTTGTACTCATAATCAGAATGGATCAGCGGAATCACTTATCAAATGTCTCCAGGTAAATACGAGAACTTTAATATTTCGATTTAGTTACCAATTTCTATATGAGACATTCTATATTACATGATGATGCATTCATCTATGTCTCACTACTTATCATCATTATTTACCATTACAAATTATAATTGGTCATTGACTCACTCACATTTTTAAGATATTTGATTGTGTAGTATATCTTCTTATCTCATCTCTAGCATGATCTAAGATAAAAATTCTATATCATTATGAGATTAATGTTGATTTTGATTAATCTTCTATTAGATCATTTAAACTTCTGAGAGTTTATATTTTTACACACAATCTGTATATTATTATATTGATTAATTTCCAAATGGAAAGTTTCTCCAGAAAGAGTAAATGAAAAATTACTCTTATACGAAATAGAGATACCAGTTCGGTTCTCTATATATAAATATGTCTCATTTCAATCTTTGTATTACTCAAATACGAAAGATAATTGATCATCATATGATTATTAATCTGTTACCTGATATATTAAAGGTAACACGATTTTATAAGTTGCCAACTCATAAACCCCGCCCAGGTGATTGTTCTCAAAGAATGATCAGAGTGAATGACAACAAATAAATCATCTGATATATATCATAAGCTTATGAACCTTTTTTAAAGGTATTATTATCAAGATCCAAAAGTAAACAAAACTCGAGTTATAAATAAAATCATTTTCTCTAAATCAACTCTATAAGAGTTTGATATATCTAAAGAGACACGAGTAAATGAAATGACTAAATCTATTGAAATTGAAGAAATCTCAACAGAGATACAAGTATATTGAAATTGAGAAAATTTATATACGAGTCTATGAAATGACTAAATCCATTGAAATGGAAAGAAATCTCAACAGAGATACAATTATATTGAAATTAAGAAAATTTCTATAAAGTCCGTAAAGTGACTAAATCCATTGAAATGGAAGAAATCTCAACAGAGATTCAAGTATATTGAAATTGAGAAAATTTATATAAATCATATGAGAGAAATGTGGAATCATAAATAAACAATCATTGATGATGTATTTTTATACACAGTAGCGCTACTGAAATCATAAATAATAATTATTCATAATATCAATGATTGTATACAAAAGGCATGATTGGCTTAAGTGAAAAGAAGCAATTCAAGAAGAATTGACTTCATATGCCAAACATAAAGTATTTAGACCAATAGTACTCTAGACACCTGGAGATGTCAAACTAGTTGGATACTAATGGGTCTTTATACGGAAAACGTAATAAGAAAAACGAGAACGTAAGATATGAGGCACAACTCGTAGTACAATGTTTCTCGCAGAAACTTGGCATTCAATAGTGATGAATACAATTACGTTTCAAATTTTTAATAAATTTGGCTACCTTTACAAGGCTAAAAATACGTCATCTAGACGTAGTAATCATTTATCTATATGATTCACTCAATGCAGATATTTATAATCCCTAAAAGATTTAAAATGCTAGAAACATGTAAATCAAGATCTCGTAATCTGTATTTGATGAACATACAAAAATCCTTATATAGATTAAGAACAATCTAGACGGATGTGATATAATCGTCTTAGTGAATATCTGATAAAATAAGGGTATAATAATTATATTATATACCCAAGTGTCTTCGCAAAGAAATCAGAATCCGAATTTATTATATTCACAACATATGTTGATTGGAGCTCCTGGAGAGCTCTTGAAAACTCTTGAATTTTTGGTAAATGAGTTTAAAAATGAAAGACATGGAAAAGGAAATATTGTCTCGACCTGAAGGTCGAGCATGGATCAAATGGAATGTTTGTCCATCAATCAGAATATGTTTAAAAGATTCTGAAAAGATTCTATATGGATATCACTCCAAAAAGCAAGTCTTTGCTTATACTCTCCTCCAATCATTTATGTTGTTATTTCATTTTATGGAATAAACATCTGTATACCTCAGTTTAGCAATCTAGAAGATTGCTTTAAAATAACTTTTATCAAGGGGAGCGTCCCATCAGGGGGAGCATATTAAATGAAGTATATTAATTATATTGGGGCATATGTGCATTGTACTATTTTCCCTTCCAATCAGGTTTTTATCCCATTGGGTTTTCCTCATAAGGTTTTAATGAGGCAATTCTCTAAGCACATCCAAAAATCTTTTGATTCATAAAGATCATCATAAATATTACATTAATCTAGTTGATCATCGTATATATGTAGTCTTGATAAAAAAAGATCATTGTAAATATTACTTTGATCTTGAAAATCATCGTATATATATTACTTTGATCCAAAAGATCATCATAAATATTACTTTAATCCGACAGATCAATGGATATATTTGCTCGGGTTTTTATCCCACTAGGTTTTTCCTAGCAAAGTATAAATATGAGAAATGTTTTGAAGAAAACATTAACTACTAACATATTTGCATTATACTCTTTTTCCCTTCGATCAGGTTTTGTCCCACTGGGTTTTCTTGACATGGTTTTTAACGAGATAGTTTTGAGAACATCCAACCCCACGAGATCCAGAATATCATTATATGTATTTTACTAAGGTTTTGTCCCACTGAATTTTCCTTTTCAAATTAAAATACAAATGGTGGAATCCAATGGGGAGTGTTATAAAAATAGTGGCTTCCACTATTCACTTGAAGATCCCACTTGGTGGACAAATGTCACTATTGTATGAATTTCAATTTCCACCGCATAAATCTCTCACACTTGAATGTGTGTCATCAACTCATCACACACGTGGTGAAGAAGCAATCACTCATTCTAGCTTAATGCCTAAGTCATTGGTGTGAAATTACAATAAGCCCCCCTTTGATTGTTTGCCTATATATATGGCTTTCTATTGTAAATGGATGTTGGTTAAATCAGATGACTTAATATATATCAATACAAAAGCAAACTTTCTCTCTCGTTTCTCTCATCTCTCGTCTCTCTCTATCATCTCTCTCATTTTATTTCTTTATTTATTATTCAATTCTTTTACAACAATTACCGTTTTATAAATTGGAGGGTAATAAAAAATTGAGGTGTATTATTATCATTTCCCTCCCATTATACCTCTCCTTTCTCATCTATCCAATGATGGAAGGATAGCTTTTGGTGGCCCAGAAGGAGGAGAGATCCCTCCTCCTCTCCTCTTTCTTGTCTCTCCAACCAAACAAGGGATCAGAGCTCTCCTCACCCCTCTCCGTTCCACCGCCCACCCTATCTCTCCCTCTTACCAAACAAAGCCTTAATCACCAATAGTCTTTAATAAGCATTGTTATCTCTCACACCTATGCCATGAGGTCATCGGTTCGAGTCCTCCAATTTCCCCCAAAAAACCCCAAATTGATGTAATATTTTTTTTTATTTAAAAAATAGTCTTTAATACATATTGAAATCACAAATCATGAATTAAGTTATATGTTAAGTTTATCGTGTCACAAGTCAGAATCCACATGATCCATTAAATTAATGGGTAATCTATTATGACCCATTTAACTTGTTAATTTATATGCTGCCTTAATTTACCTATTTATGTTTCTTAAAATAATTTAAACACTTTTAAGTTTTAACTATATTATACAATTTAAATCTATCAAATCCATCACTAAATAAACAGTCAACCCTTTCAAACAATAAATAAGTAAATATTCAACTACAAAATAAGTTTAAAATAAAGGGATATTAATCATTTAGTCCCTATGTGTTTTTTTTTTTTTGAAATATCTATCTCTTACTCACTTATACATTTTCAGAGGATTGGGCCATATATTTTCAAAAACCACTCAATTTCGTTCTTCTGTGAGTCAACAGTTAGTCAAATTCAACGGTTCAAAGGGTATTTTTGTCTTTAAACAATGATATGCCACATGTCAACACACAAATAAATAGAAATATATAATATAATAAAATTTAAATTTAAATGTGGAGATCTAGATCTCCACCATCCATCTTATTCAAATGGACGGTGGAGATCTAATATGGATCTTCACCTAATAAATTTTTTTATAAAAAAATAATAATAAAGAAATTTAAAGAATTTTTTTTTTTATTAGGTGGAGATCCAGATTGGATCTCCATCGTCCATCACATGCGATGGATGATAGAGATCCAATATCTCCACCTAATCAAAAAAAAAAAAAAAAAAAAAAAAAAAAAATGAATCCACCAAAACACACCATCATCTTCTTCAACTTGTACACAAAGAACACAAATGAAACCCAGAGACCTAAACTTCAACTTCATCTTCTTCATCAGTTTTCCAGAACACCCACCAAAACACATCATCATCATCAATTTTCCAAAAATCATCACCTTATACACCCTTAAATCAAACCCACCATCGCCCACTGTTAAACACAACCAAACCCAAACTCAAACCCAAACCCAAACCCAAACCCAACAACCACCCCTAAAATCAACCATTTTCAGATCACTATCTTCTCCAACACCCAGAACACACCATTTATCTCTCTCTCCTCTTCAGTCTCTCTAATCGTGATAAGCATGAGACCCAGCGGCAGTGGCGGCGGTCAACGTGGTACCAAATTCTTCACTCCCCGCTTCAATTCCTCTTCTTCGTCTTCAATCTCTATTGATTCATAGTCTCTGAACCTCCAAGGCAGTCTCGTTTTCGCCTTCAATTTGAATCAATTTCAACATTGAAATCGTAGAATTTTTGATGTAGAACAAACAATAAAGAATCAAAATTTTCCTATAAAATCATGGATGCATTTTGATATCACCTCACAGTTGTTCAATTTCTAACCCTAATTGCATTTCCATTTTCGTCTTTCGTTGTCCAAACCCTAACCGACAACCCCAACTTCGACCCAGAAATTGCCATGCTTGGCGACGCCAAGTTCGTCGACGACTACTCTTACGTGTAGCTCACGGGACAATGGTCATCAAGCTTCGGTCTTTTGATCCACACCAAACCCTTCAAGCTATTTGATCCGAGTCGCTCCCAACCGACTTCACATTTTCAATCTCTCCCAATGAAGGTGATAGTCTTGCTTTTGTCATTTTACCTTTTAATTATGTGTTTAGATTTATGGGTCGAGGCTAATTTGGTGTTTTAAGTGAAAAAAAAAACATATGGGTATTGAATATGAAACACCACCGCCCACACCATCAAAGTTGGTGGTGGCGACGGCTAGGGTTTGAATGTTTGAGTTTATGGTGGAAGATGATGATGATGACCGATGAGTAGTGGTGGTTTTATTTAATTTTTATTTGAAAGATTTATTTATTTTTAATTTGTTTTCATTTTTCTTTAATTTTTTTTTCAAAAGAAAAACTACATTTATTTTAATTTTTATAAAAGAAATTAAATTGTCAGGGATAAAAATATCATTTTGTTTTTCTGTAACTGTTGACGGTTAAAAATCAGGTCAAAGGGACCAAATTGAGTGGTTTTTGAAAATATTGGGCTCAATCCTCCAAAAATGTATAAGTGAGTAAAAGATAGATATTTCAAAAAAAGCATAAATGAATAATATCCCTAAAATAAATTCTCGTAAAAATCTAAGCAATTACTTTATTTAAAAAAAAATGCCCCTTGAAAATACACTGGGCGTGTCTAATACAACTTAGATGGGGGTGAATGAGTTTTTAATCCGATTAGTTACCAATTTTTCGGATTAGTCAATATTACAAAAATAACCCAATACAATCAAATACAACCCACATACAATCAACATAATTAAAGTGCGGAAAACAATAAAAACACATTGAATTGATTTACGTGAGAAACCCCAACTGGGCAAAACTCACGGGCTAGCCACTTAGCCACTCCGGTCCTTAAATCCACTATATGTAATGTTGCATCAACCTAGGTTGACCTCTAATCATATCATTCTTGGGACATAACAAAACACTACTACCCGCAAGCCTTTTATAGTGATTCTAGACCGTGCTTGTGCACTACACCCTGTAGTCACAAGTCTTGACACTTAATGAAGAAATAAACAACCTAAGTGAATATATAACAATATTCAAACATGCAAATATTGCTAGGCAACACTAAATACTTATCTAGAGATTTATGATGGCAATCAAACAATCCTATATATCAATATGTCTATATGAATGTTCATAAATACCTAACTAGATAAAGATATGCAAATCTAAACCCTAGTCATCAAACAAATCCCAATCAACACATGTTTCACAATATATAAGAAAAATAATAACTTTGCAATTAATAAATGCAATCAATGAGATATATTGGTAGGTAAGACACTAGATGATGAGAGTGAAGAATCTAACTTACCAAGTCAAGATGCAATGAAGACTCATGCCTAATTAAAGCTTGATGATGCTTTAATGCATGTGGGTTTAGGATTTGAAGAGTTAGAAATCCAATCTTAGAACCTCTCTCTCAATAGAACTCAAAAAGACACTAAGGATTTGTATTTGGGAGTTCTTGAAAAGCCAAAGAGATAAGATGATGTATTTATATGATCCAAAAACGAGTTGGTATGAAATACCCAAAATGCCCAGAAAATGGGCAAATCGGTGGTTGGTTGTTGCTGAATGCACGAACTGATGATTCCATTGGAATTATTTAGCGGTTTCCAACCGCCAAATCCACTGGGACCATTCGGCGGTTCCTAACCGCTGAACATCAATCGCTGAATCCACTAGAGGAAACACAGTGATCCAAACGGCGGTCTCTAACCGCCGAACTCGAATCGCCGAATTCCATCTTTCATGGTGAAAATATTGTAAGTTCCTTAAGTTTGATTGGCTTATTTCGGTGACAAACCACATGTGGGGTTTGATATAAGAGTAGCTTAGGCATTTGATGGTTGATGCTTTGCACAACCAAGGCCCTCTCAAGTCCTCAAGAGAAGAAGCACCAAAGGTAAAATTCTTATGCTTACATGTAATGAAGAGACTTAGTTGCACACACACACAACTCATGCATATCTCTACTTCCTTGTATGTTGTGTGTTTTATTTGAGTGCATTCATGTTCATTGATATCATGCATGTTTAAATGATTGCATCTTGTGTGTTACTTGCCTTGACATGTTTAGGCTTAGGTTGCATACATTGTGTAAAGGCTATGTATAAAGCGTTGTTGATAGCGCTATTTGTACAGCGCCCATTTTTGACCTGATAGGCTTGGGTTAGGTGCTGTATAGACCTGATCGATTTATTTCGGTCGCTATACAAGGCGTTGTATGTATAACAACACTCTGTTTCTCGAGAAAAATTTAGGTGTTGTATAGACCTGATCGATTTATTTCGGTCGCTATACAAGGCGTTGTATGTATAACAACACTCTGTTTCTCGAGAAAAATAGAGGTTTGGCGCTATTGGGTCGCTTTACAGAAGCGTTGTTCATAGAGCAACAATGAAGAATGTTCTTCATTTTCCCAGGTAGGTGTTGTACAAGTCGCTCTACGTACAACGACTCATATAGCGCCCAAGGCAAATTTTTTGTCACTTATCAAAACGCTGCAGTTTCATTTTGGCACCCTATATATATGCCTCTTGGTCATTAGGTCGTTCAAGAGAGTCAAAAATCATAGTTTTCACTTAGGATATTTTTCAAGTGAGAAACATTCACAAAGAACTCTCCTTTAATCACTCAAAATAATTTCCTTGTTCCAGTTAGACAAGCAAGGAAGTCTTGGCTAAAAGTGTGAGGTTTCGGTTAGTCAAGCAAGGATACTTTCTAGAGGCATGCGATGTGTCTCGGTTAGAAAGTAGGTAAGTCTCTCTCTAGTAGGATTAGGTAGGAGAGATATCCAATCGAGAGTGAGTCATGTGATTTGGTCACACTTTTGAGGGTGTACTCTTATTTAACTAGTGAAAGATAGTTTGACGATGGTTGTGGATTCAACTCGTGAATGTTTTCTCTTCGGAGGTTTACCACGTAAAAAATCATATGTCAAGTTTCTCTATCCTTATCTCTTTGATATTTGTTTATTTGAATCAAATTGATATTGTATGATTTATAATTCTAGTAAAAATCTCTTCATGCAAATCATAGACTATGTTAGATCCTTCAAATTGAATTTGCTTATCAATAGTCTATATGTACATGTATATGCTTATTGAAGTGTGATACAAACTATATAGAAGGACAAACTTTTGTTTGTTCCGAAGAATTGAAAAAGGCTTAAAAACATATTCAACCCCCCCAGGTTATCTTTAGGCAGTTTAACCATGATTGTATTTACAGATGATCATGACAAGGATTAGTTACGGTGCCACCTCACATCGGTACACCACGTGTCCACGTCATCACCAAACTTGCAATAAAAAGGTAAGAGAACTATGTGGCATTTGGTTTCTCTAAACCCCAAGAGGATACGTAGGCAACTTAATTGTGGTAAAAATTAAGTACAAGGCCAATTTTACATTTTTTTTATTTGTCATATATTTATTTTATTTTAATTTTAGGTGACCCAATAAAATGCATTTACAATTTTACATGTCTAAATTTTTTTTTTAAATAATAATAAATATAAGAAAAAAAAAAAGGGAACCGAACCGTCGAAATCGGGGAATTGGAACCAAAACCGCTAGTTCTAAACCGGAAACTGGAACTGGAACCAGAACTGTCGGTTCCAAACCGAGAGCTGGACTGAATCGGAACCAACGCCATGTCCAACCTAACATTGATGCTTTTTTTTTTTTTTTCCCTTATGAAATGGTATAGAATCTTTACGGACAGCTCATTTTCAGCTTGCTTGTGGCCTTGTGGATGTCCATAGATGAGGATGTATTTAGTAATCTAACAGGGCCTCTCCGACGGCCCATATCAGGAAATCCACTGACCCAGATCCAAGAAATGTCAGTACCTTTAACACGTCATCATATGGTTCCTACAGGTACACGTGTCATAATTTGAACTCCCAAAACCCTTCGTAACCAAAACCCAACGCAAAAGCAAAAAAGAAGCAAAATTGCAGAGAGAAGAGACGAGAAAATGTGGGGAAATTCAATTTATCGTCGGTTTCTTCTTCACCAACGCCAATTCTCATATCGCAGTTCTGTTACTGCTAGTTTAACAGAAACCCTAACTTCACCTTCAAAATCAATCCTATCTCAGAACACAGTAATTCCCAAAATACCATTGTCGAATAATCGCTTTTGCATATCGAAGCCTTCTCTTCAGTTCCGGAGACCACTGTGTTCTTCAGCCCCAGATGGTACCCTCTTCGTTTTTCTTTGATTTTGATTTATTAGCTTACAAAATGCCCATTTTTAGAGAGTGTATAATTGTATAAAGATATTGCCTTTACTAGTTTTCTGTCTTAATTTTCATTGAGTGGTGCTGCCTCTGCATATGTAGGCGAGTACAAGTGACGCTTTATAATTTTGTGTCGTGAAATTGGTTGGTCATTTGATTTCATCAAGATTTATTGGGTTGGAAAATTTAGTTGATCATGAAATGCTATACTAGTTTAGAAACTTTGGTGAGAATGAGGATGAACATTGTAAGCGATTCGTGTAAGATTTTGGGGAAATGCAATGTAAGCCCTAGTTGCCAAAGCGGAGCTTGATTTGTTGTGTAAGTCACTCCATGCTGAGTTTTGTTGATTTTGTAGCTGGAAGCGATCTCAATTGAGTCGGTTGAAATTCCAAATTTAAAGTTTGTTAATGATGTGGTATTAAATAAGTCAAATGTGTTGTAGCCTTTAGCCTGTAGCCCATTATATTTGCAAACACTAACATTTAACGTTTTCACGAAATGAGATTTATATCGTTACAAATCACTTGAAGAAAAAATGATAATTTGTCTTTTAACAATTTTTGACGATTCAAATTTCATTTGGCAAAATCCCCCACGTTAGTGGCTGTAGGTGAAAATTACTCTGTGTGTGTATTATGAGTTATTTAGAAATTCATTGATTGTTTGGGATGTTATTATGTTGTTTGCACTATGTTCAGACGTTCGGTGTACTTCAGTTCCACTGTTCATACACATATTATGCTTTGAGTTCTATAGTAGTTGGACGTTGTGTTAAAAAATCTAAGTTAGTGTTATGATGATGAAATTAGACATCATGATTGTAATTGCTGCCGAATCGATGACTTGATTTCAGGTCCATCAAACGTTATCCCTATTAAGTCAGAAGAAGAGTTCAACAGCTCACTTAGCAAAGTTCAAGGTAGGTTGCTTTATTCATTTATTATTTTTATTATTTTGGTTTCTTTCAAATATTTAGATTTTTCGTAATTATTTCTAATTTCTTACTGTTTTGTTGAATTCATTGTAATAGACGGATCTTTGCCAGCAATTTATTATTTCACTGCCGCATGGTGTGGCCCATGTAAGTTCACAGTTTATTTGGATTTGTTAATGGAGGGAAGTGATATGCTTGTAAACTGTTATATGTTACTAAACATCATTTACGCTTCCTACCAGTGGTAAAAGGGTATTTTTTTTAACTTGTTTAATGGTATATTTATTCATACAGGCAGGTTTATATCTCCTGTTATAGGAGATTTGAGTACGAAATACCCTCATGTAATGACGTATAAGATTGACATCGATCAGGTAGGAACTAGGAAGAAGTTGTGGTATTGATTTTTTTGTTTCGATGGCACGAGTCACATTTCCTTAAATAAACTGTGTTCTTTATGCTGTTTCAAGTAAATCTTTATGGAATGCTTATAGCCAACAAAAGCCTTCAAGACTGAAAAATACTGTTTAGCTGCTGCCTGCTCTTTGATTTATAAACTATAATATTTTCTCTTCAAAATCATTTCCTGGAAAGTTGAATCTATCAATTTCTTTTCTGACATCTTACTAACCTTTGACAAATTATTGATTCTTTGGAAACAAAAAAATGTGTTAGAATAATTTTTATGAGTGCAATTATTGAGGTAGTTGGATAAAGTTTTGGGGAATGAAATCGGTGGGAGTTTGCATTTTTCTCTCTGACTCACTCATTCTAACTTTCTTCCCCACTGCCTTCTGTTCTTCATTAAGTTCTAGCATCTAAATTTCTTCAAAGAATTTTCTCCTCTGCATTCTAATTCTGCTTGATCATTCTGATCAGTTATTTCTGCTTCATGAGAATATAGATCCTTTTTTGTTGGCATAAATCATCTACAAAATTGCCAAATAGTAAGATCAAGCAGAATTAGCATAGTAAAGAATACAGAGGCGAATATTCTGATCAGTTATTATCCTCAATCCCTTTGTCTTTTTTTCTGTGAACTTCGCAAGAAAAACCTCATTCAATTTTTGGGTCAATTGAGTAAGTTAATAGTGTTACAAGGAAATTATATGAATAGAAAAGGGATTGAGGGAAGTAATGCGCAATGCATGTACCAAATTTGCTGCTAGTCAGCAGTTAAGTGACCATTTTCGTTTCCTTCTGATCAGTATGGTTGTTACTAGACATGCCATTCTTACATGACATCAAACAAGATTTTAGATTGTTTATGTTTAAGGAGAAGTTGACTTAATTGTCTGTAAGGATTTATCAGCAAAGAGGTTGCGTGGTAAGCAAGAAAAGTCACTGACATACTTAAAATTATTGTTTAGTTGAGTTTTGTTGCTATGTGTACAGATGTTAAATTTTTTAAATGTTAGAACAAAACTTGTTTAAAGGTTTTTTTTACCGTAAACTAAATATATTTTCAAGATTATAAGAATTGCTAGAAATTCAGATCAGTGATGAAGGTTGAAGAATGAGAGTAAAGATGATAAAATGTAGGAGAGACTGTATATCATGGTTGAGGCTTCAACTTGTGGGATTGGTTCAAATGGAAGGTGGGGGCAAAGGATGGGTTTGGATGGACTTCAATTTAATTTTTACCAATTTATAAGAGAATTAAAAGGTTTCTGTTTTTGTATAATAAAAATTGTTTTGGCAGACTATAATAATCTATGATGCTGAAATAACAAAATAGTTACTACTAGTTAAAGGTGTCTTGTCATAATGCTAAAGACATCTTGAGGGTGGTGATACTGGGGTACAATTTTTGTGGTTTATCAACCCTTCCTTTACTGTAGAACAACTTACACTTACTGGTGTAGTATCATATTATATGATAGTGCTAAAACTTCTTAATAAAGGCGTTACTACTTATAAAAATGAAAATGACTGTTGCTACTGGAAACTACATTATCAAAATCAGTTAACCTGTATTTATGTGCAACAATGGACATTTGTTTGTAAGGAACAAGTCACAAAGTTTATTATATTCCTAATCTTTGCTGCAATCACTATATGTTAACTAATATTTTTAGGATACCTGACAAAACAAGAGAATTACGTTAACTGTGCATTAACAGCTTAGTTGTTCTCTCTCTCTCTCTCTCTCTCTCTCTCTCTCTCTCTCTCTCTCTCCCCAATTATATTATATACAAAGCTGGCCCGTTATGCAGTTACAATTCATTTTTGTGGATGGTAGTGTACCTATGCTTCAGAAAATTGCTGAAACTATTGTGGTCATTCTGGATGCAGGAAGGCCTGAGAAGCACATTAAGCAAACTAAATATTGCAGCTGTGGTAAATAACTTGATTCCTCTATTCATGCAATTGTCATCATTATATAGCTTAATGAATTTAATTGCTTGTAGTGATTGTGTTCATTTGTTTTTGTTTTTATCCTGAACCGGGTAGATCTTCTTGTGTTTTCCTCATATTTGTTTTCTATCTTCCAGTTGTCTGTTGAGTTTGATTGACAATTTTCCATGATAAGTAGATCATATGCTTTAAGTTTCATTCTTCTCATTAATTTTGACACTGTATAAACCGTCAATATATCTTTTGAGGCTACCTCGAAGGACTTCTTTGCTTACTGTCAAGAATGTTAAGGTTTCTAATCTGTGTAACCTTTTATCCTCTTTTAGGTCATTTTTTTTCCCAATTTATTGACATTGAGATTCATTCTCGAAGAAGAGAAGATAGCAGCAATTGGTGTTACTTTGATTATTCTTTGCTCTAAATCTCTAATGTGATGACTTCCTATTTCATCATTTTGTTTGTTTATATGTACAAAATTTGAATGTTAGACCACAAATTTCTTTTTAAAATAATAGGGAAGCCTGTTATTGTTGATTGAGAATTGTTTTTGGGTCAATCTAGTTGCACTGTCCAAAATTTACCCTTCTTTCCCCTAATGAGGGGGCAAAATTTTTGGCATAGTGTTAGTAATTGATACTTTTTTTCTTTCTCATATCACCTCATGTGTCATGATTGATGGTAGATTCTAATTTGTTGCATTAATCAATGGATTTATTGTGTATGTAGTAGATTATAGTTGTTTGTAATGACTGCTTCAATTCTTGTCATTCGGTACACTTTTTTTTTTCACTATCTTATTTTCTGCAATTAGATAGTATTTGTCCGTTTTACCTTTAAATCCCTTCCATTATGAATTTAGAACAGTTACCTTTTGCTTTCCACTTGCTTAAGGCTATCAAAAATTAACTACCTTTTCAACTCTCAATGAAGAAGCAAAAAAAAAAAAAAAATTATAAATTGCTGATGTTATCTTATGTTGCAGCCAACACTTCATTTCTTTCAAAATGGGAAAAAGGTGGCTGAAGTTGTTGGTGCTGATATTCTAAGCTTGAAGAATACCGCCGACAAACTTTACAAGTAAATTATTCACTTGTCTACTTTGCACAAAATGTATCCAAGCGTAATATATTAGTTAATGCAGTAGATGAAATGGAACATGATTGAGGGTTACCATTATGCTTGTGTTTTATGTATCTGTATTCATGCATTGGTGCATTTCCAAGCTGCAACATCCTAATGGTATTTTTAGAGAACTATGAATGCGACAATCTTCAAACCAATATTAATTTGACTAATTGTTTGTTTGTTTGATTCATTGTTAGCTTTTTCATTATAGTTAAGACCAACTTATTTTGGCAAAAATTAAACTATACAATATGATATTTATTTTTGTTTTTGGTTTAGGTTGATGCACATGACAGACTTTTTTTAATATTTTATTTTAAAATATCCTTTTGTTGTACAACATGGTTGATTTTCTGCTGCTAATATTTTACCCAAAATTTAATTTATAATATATTACATGTATCTGATATTGGTCAAAATATACTAATTCAATCTAAACTATCCTGGTCTCGTGGCACTTTAATCGTAAAGCAGTTGTGGTTTTTGTGAATGCATCTGTGCCGTCTTAGTGATCTTGTGGCATCAACATTTGTTGAAGTATTTTATAACTTTTTTCTTTTTTCAGCAAGGATGATTGAAGATGATGCCAGAGGAATCGATGGCAACAGATAGCCTGTAACAATTCCAACAGAAAAAACTTTGTAGCTTTCGGTGAAATTGGCTTTGTTTTCTGGCCCAGTGAGTGCATTAAATATTCTATCATTATCGTTATCTGTAATTTAAGTGCTGTTTAATAATATTTGAGAAGAAATAAGTAAGAATTTGTTATCCATGGCATTTGATTGTGCACAAGTAGTGGTGAATTCTTAGGTCTAATTTTTGTCTTGCGTAGAGCAAACATCAATGGAAGGCATAGTTGCAGTCACCCTTTGTGTTATAAAATGATTAATGATGGTATTTTATTAGAATGTTTGGACTTAGGGTGATGGATAGATAGATAGGGTAATGTCGATAAAAGTTTTAGTGCATCGGGTGCACCTGATCACTGAGAATGAGACATGTGGCTGTCATATGTGCTTTTCTATCGACATGTTTTATCCTCAGTGGCCATGTGCACAGAAGATTTTCTCGTGAAGGTGACGAAGAAGAGGGGTCTGGTGTCTGCAATGAATTCAACTGTTATTGGTCATGGATCCAACTTTAAGCTGATTGGGGTTCATGAAGTCAATACTGAATAGCAGTCACTTATCACATCATCACATGCATTTTTCAGTGACAAACATATTCCTCACAACTTTACAAGGATTATTCTGCTTTTTCCCCTCCACCCTGCCAATTTTTTTTTGTATTATTATTATTATTGAATAATGCTGAAAGTACTTTCTGAAAGAAACTTAGCAGATGTTTATTGAGGCATCTCCAAGTTTTATGAAATTTTCTTGAAGGAATTTCAATTTGTTTGATCCACCTGAAAATATTGATATTTATTTTGTCTTCAAGTAAAGTACAAGAAGACTCCACTGAAATTATTGTTGAAAGGCCAATACATGATATGGGCTCTTCTTGGGCTTCGTTTCTCTAAAAAACTTAATAGGGTAAAATATCTTCTTTTTTGTGTGCTGATTTTATAGGACTAGCACCAACTTGTGAGTTTGAGATTTGCTACTTATAATCCATTTTTATTCTTTTTATACTCTTTTTTAAAAGACATTCCATTTTAATAAAATAAAATTTTACAATTTATAAAGACACTCCAAAATACCCTATTTATCTTTCCATACTTATTTTCTAAGGACATTTCAACCAAAATAATAATAATAATAACTCATAAAAGAAAAAAAAAAAAATTTAAAAAAACCTTGTTTTAATTATTAATAAATTAAAAAAAAAAAAAACCTTATTGATAAATTATTTTTTAATTTTTTAATTAATTTTTCCACACTTCTTTTTCAAAGGTATTCCATATTTTTTTTTTATAAACTCATTTTTAGAAGTTTTTTTTTTTTTCCTTCATATAAAAAATAAAAATAAAATAATTGCAGATTTAACACTAACTAATAACTTACTTCTTAGTTAAAGTTTGCTTTTAATTGCATATAATGTTTCTTTACCATTTTCGAATCAAAGATATATATATATATATAGAGAGAGAGAGAGAGAGAGAGAGAGAGAGAGAGAGAGAGAGAGAGAGAGAGAGTTTAGGGTTTATGAAATGTGTTTAGGAATTTCAAAAAAAATAAAATTGTTTAGGCTTATGAAAAATTAAAAAAGTGTAAGAGAATGTAAGACGTTATGTATTCTAAGTACTCGTGTAACTGTCTTTAGAATATATTGTTTTGTTTAATAATTTTAATCAGGGATAAAATTGTCATTAACAAGAAAAATATTAAAATGTAGTGTAAATAAATATTTGGTGGATTTACGGATTGTCAATAGCATTACTCCTTGAGTTTTAATAGCACCACCAAAGTAGTGAAATGGACAAAAATACCCTTATTTTATCAAAAGACTTAAGGGAAAAAAAAAAGTGTCTATCAGTGGTTTTTTTTTTTTTTTTTTTTTGTGAAATAAAAAGTTATTCGGTTTTATTTCTATTAAAACTTAAGTTATTAAATTATGCTAGTCTCATAATATTAGCACTAGAAATTATTAAGAACTCTTTTTATAGTTGTGTTTCTAGGACATATAAATATATATTAGTAATAATAAAAAAAACATAAATGCAAGCCTACATTCATAGAACGTATCGGCACTCAACTTCCGGTGGTGATGCACTGTATCTCAATTTGGTTATTTCTTTTCCCTCCCGCGTTCTAAAACCCTAGAATTACAAAAGTATAAATAATAAAACCCTAGAATTAAAGCTCGATCCTGTGTGGCGTCAGCGGAGTGTAAAAATAGGCTTCACAACCCAACATGTTTAACTATACAAATCTAAGGTTATTTGTTGAGTAAGAAAGAAGTGCGCAGTGAGAAGAGGATGAAATTGTTAAAGAAGAGGTGGGTGAATAGAGATGAAGCCTGAAAGGTGAAAGCTACAGCTTAGTAATCCAAATGGTCAAAAGATGTGAACAATTATATATGGTCAGATCTGGAATATCTGAT
This sequence comes from Acer campestre, assembly GCA_954870605.1. Classification (NCBI taxonomy): domain Eukaryota; kingdom Viridiplantae; phylum Streptophyta; class Magnoliopsida; order Sapindales; family Sapindaceae; genus Acer; species Acer campestre. Next base: position 29,379,189 of record OX940809.1, on the reverse strand, counting down.
TTTTGGGTCCATTTCCACCTGTTTACTAACACAGACAACTCACAACCATATTCATCTCCTTTTTTATTGTTTTCTTTTGCTTATAATTCCCAAAATTTATCTCATTTTAAAATGATGGTTGATATATATATATATATATATATTTAAAGCCAATAACGCTGTGGGTTAGGGGTCTACTGGGACCCATGTGGTGAGATTGAGCTCTACAAATACTATCCGGAATGCAACTTCAACTCTTAGACAATATCAAGGTGTACTGAACTCTGGTGATGGAACTTCGTTTTAAAGTCTCCCAACCATCAAAACAAGAGAACTTGTTAAATGATGGTTGATCCTAGTACCAGTCCTAAGTATTTTTTTTATTTATTTTTAATAAAATACACTATAATGTTTCATAATTGATCTACAAAAGGCATTGACGGTCGATGTACCATATTTCATTTAGTGTCTGAGCAACCATTTCCTGTGACTGCATTTTCATTAGACAATCATGTTTTTGTTGATAAATGTAGTGCTAAAAGGAGGTAAAAATTATAGATCAGAACCAGACCTTAAATAAAATATACTTCATCTTTCATGGAAGGTGAATTTCTACTCCAATAATACATGCATGACCAGTTGCTTTTATTTTCTTTTTCAACATGTGAATGCAATATACATTGTTTTTTAGGAAAATATATAATACGAGTCAGTATAGTATCACGTACCCTTGAATTAATTATCAAATAGATTTGAAAGATTTTTTAACTTCATAAGCAAGCTTGATCTCAAAAGACATTTTTAGTTAAAAAAAAAAAAATCGATCCAAGATAAATGTTTTCATGTTGTTACCGCGGGTAAAGTTTTATGTTATGGAGTAATTGACTTTTGAAAGATATGCTATGACGATGAGTATTTTTCTGGTTCATATTTGTCATAAAAATTGAAGTATCGTATATTATTATGATAGTGTTAACACGTATTCTTAGAACATAAAAGGTTAACATTACGTACCCTTATATTTATCTATAAATTCACTGTGCATAGGGAGTTCTCACTTCTCTAGTAGTAGTTGCTTTCCCATATTTCATAAAATATGTTTTTTATTAAAATTGAAATGTAGATGCTCCTTGGATCTGAAGAGAGAAGAATAGGCATTTATAGAGTTACATTAGGGAATGGTTGGGGAGAAAAAGTCAACAGAAAGACGGTGTAAACTGGAAACATGTAAAAACCCAATGGTCAAAACTCAAAACTCAAAACTCAGAAAAGGCGTATAACAAAAATTAATAAGCCGCCAAGAAATAGAGAGAGAGAGAGCTGATGACAGCCAGCCAACCATCTTCTGCTGGCTGCTTCTGCTTTTCTGCTTCTTCTGAAGCTGAAGCTGCTGCTGCTGCAACAAGTTGAAATAAAAAAGGCTGACACATGAAAATGTTAGTGAGTATGATAAGGATGGGTGATGATGTGCAATTGAGATGAGATGAGACACACCAGGACCAGGCCATGCATGGTGCACTCTCTCTTGATGTCTCCCAAAAGCCCCATCTGATTTGTAAAGTCTACACCAACTATTACTACTAAGATTCTGCAGGGATTAATGGGGCTGGGGCTGGCTGCCTTTTACAAACATATCAATCATTGCCAACTTCAACCCTCTCTTCTTCCCAAGGTTCAATTATTGTAAATATAAATATCCTAACTCCATCTGGTATTACATATTAAATTTTAAAGTGTGTACTGATACCCTCCCATTAAGAGAGAGTTATATTTCAAATCATATTTATAGAGTCAAATCTCTTTTAAATCTCGACAGATCCTTATATAACAGGTGATGAAGAGGGCCCAAAATAAATTCCAAAATTGATAATTGAAAGTCACCAGGTGATGAATGATATTCCTGCAAGCAGTTTTGAATAATATGGGAGTGGCAGTCAATAAGACTTAATTGGTCATATCAAGTGGGTTCCATTTTATGTCAATGATTTATTAGCTGGTCATAAAAGCATCAACCATCATTCATCATTCATCATACATTACTTTACATGTATTTCATTTTCACCTTCTTAAAAAAGAAAAAGAAAAATCTCATAAACTTTTATTTATTTACTTGTAAAACACTGTAATTTGAGGACTCAATCGACATCAGTAATTCCGAGTTTACCTAGTGAAAACAACAAAAGATTTTGAGCTTTTATTTTCTTTAGTATTTATTTATTTATTTAATTTGAAACACCATATAATTAAGGACAACATTTGGGTGTTGACCGGTCAGTACCTTGGGTCAAGGTACTGACCAACTCAATAGTTGGTTGCCACGTAACCCAAAACAAGGAAAAAAATATAAAAAGTGAAAGAGTTTTAGTCACGTGGCAAAACCCCATTAGATGGTTAAGCATTTTCCTATAATTAACATTGGCAAACACACATTTCAATAAAGTATATTTAAATAAAGTTTAATGAAATTGCTCTAATGAATTCCAAAATCGACGTCCATTTATCTATAATATATCGTTAGAATCATAATACAAGTCCTATAGAAGTTATGAGAGGATTTACCAACTAACACATGCAATTTTCTGGAAATGGACCGTTTAGCTTTCTGTTTTTCAGCGTTTTCATAAACTAGAATTTCTAGATCTTAATAACTTTTAATAGGAATTTTCGTTTTCAGCAAATTATTTTCTTTGAGTTTTATTAGGATTGCTCGGTTAGAATTTAGCAATAACCCAAATTTTCCCTTTTGGATAATTCTTGAGCTTTTCATGTTTTAGTAAATTTAGGAATTCCGAATTCTAGTATAATCAGTTTTGTTTTTCTATTTAAACAATTATTTGAATAGTTATTGTTACTTTTGATTTTCATGAATAAAAATTGGTCTTTTGGAGCAACCCTGTGTTGTGGATTCGATTTGTTTATTGCTTCACTGGTGATGCTACGCAACAACAAAAAAGGGATAATTATCCTTACAATGGAAATAGTCATTTCGTAGAAAAATTATTTTAGCGGCCACCCATTTTAATTTTTTAAGTTGAATTAGTTATTAGAAAATTTTAAAAAATATATTTCTAGCAAAAATTAATAAATAAATAAATAAATAAATACTTTTTTAAAAAACCTTTTTTTTTTATATATATCTCCAAACCATCCATCGTTGTGATGAATGGTCGGAGAATTAACACCCACACTCCCACACATACACAATATATATATATATATATATAAAAGAGTGGTGCTATTGGCACATCCCCACTGGTCTATTTATGCCCCACTTTTTTTTTTTTTTTTAATTATGTAGTATTCTTTTAAAACATGTTCTTGTAGTTCATTTATTGAAGAAAAAAAAAAAATTCTTTAACTCTGAAACCCTAAAATTGGCTTCTTACCCACATACAAAATATTATGGAAGAGTTTAACATATTTTCCTTGATATATAAGAATTTTGTTAAGCAAGATTGATTTAACAAAACCACTATGATCGTAAGTGCATGATTGAAGAAAATCTCTTCTTTTGTAAGAATTTAATGTCAAAATCTTTCCAAAAAAACATTCAAACTAGTCTGTAACAAGTTAAAAACAGACAAGTAGCTGCTCTCTTTCTAGTTGCACCAAAAACTATTTCCGGAAAGCTTACGGTGCATTGGCTACAAGGTCCTAAACTAGCACAATAGAAAAGGTAATTTGAATGCAAAATAATTAAATCATAAGATAGAATATAAATAAAAATCACAGATATTTAGGAATTTAAAACATATAACAACATCCCGAGAAGCCCAGGCAAATACCTAAAACTCTTGAGCTGCTAAACAAAATTTAAAGAATCGCAAAAAGGTTCTATAACACCAAGCAGACACAACAAAGACAAATGCTACAAACGATTTGAAACTGAAATATGAGAGATAGAGAGATCAAAGATGGGGTCTTTAAGTTTGAAAAATAAATAAAAATGGTAGTTTTGGAAATAAATCAAAAATAATAATAAAAACATTTAAATTTATTTAATTAAATCAAAATTTAAAAAAGGGGAGCATAAATAGACCGGTAGGAGGTGTGCCAATAGCACCACTGTTAACAAAAATTATGATATCCAAGTGATAGACGGTTGGAGATAAATTTAAATAAAAAATAGTTTTTTAAAAAAAACATTAAATTTTCTATTGATTAATTCTAGTTACAAAATTAAAATGGGTGACCACTAATTAATGTTTGACCAAATAGGTGATCACTAAGGTAATTCTACGAAATGATTGATACTGTCACATTGTTAGCCTATAATAAACAGTGTTCTAGTAAGTGCTAAACGTTAGTCAGGTGGAGACCTATCGCCTAGCGCCTAGGGCGATTAGTCGGTGATTAATCGGCCAACGAATTTAGACCTATTTTTTTATTTTCCTGCATAAAAATCCAATCACCTTTTATATATATATATATATATATATCATTTTGGCCGATTAATCAACGATTTGACCGATTATTCGAATTTAGAGGAGAATATGGTTGGATTATATAACAAAAATAAATCGTTTATCATATCATTTAATAAGTTGATTTTTAATTAATTTTTTGGGTTGAATAGTATTGTTCTTAAAAATAAAAATAAAAAAAACCTTACCATAGTTAATAATCAATATACGTTACAATATTAAATTTTGATATTCGAATAGAGAAAAAGTGTAGGTAGAGAGAGAGCATGAATAACAATTATTTTTGAAACAAGAATAATCCTTAAAAGACTGTTTTAGGTCCCATGTAAGTATCAATTATGTCACTTTTCTCCAAAAAAATGAAAAAATGTAACGTGAAAGAGAGACACAATATTTAGTCAATAAGATAATGTTTTCAGGTGAACATGTTATTGATGAGATTGTTGTTCTTCAATATCTTCAAATATATATATATATATATATATTATTTTCCACATGCCATGCCAATATATGTATATATAGCTTTTCTGCTTTGTATTTACTTTTATGACTCCAATTACTTTATATATATATATATATATATATATTTTTTTTGACTAATATATATATATATATGTATATATTATTGACTCATTAAACTCTCTAGATTTGATCTATTAATTTTATGTCAAATTTTAAAATATAATGGAATCACATGAGCTGCCTAGGTTTTTGATCTATATTTTATCTTTAGATGCCTATATTATATTCTTGAGAAATTTTTATTCATTTAGAATTATAAAATCCTTTTTTGATAAATATTATTAGTTGTAGGAATCAAGGGTCCATTGTCGTGATATTGTAAATACAATCTCACGTTTGCTTATTAAATCGTAAAGTTTAGGGAGACCTCTCTCCTAGAGTCATTTTGTACCGCCCTTGTAGAGCTCAATCTCGCTAACTCTCGACAACTCCTCACCCGCCATTGTATAAGCTATCACAAAAAAAAATAAAAAAAAATGAATATGTTAGAGTTCACTTAATAATTTTATATTTATTAAAAGCATCTCTAACATATTCATTAATCAAGCCCCTTAGAGCATCTACAGCAGCCTCCCTTGAAGACATCTCTTAGCCTAATTAAGGGGATAAGTGTATTTTTACAGCTCCAACAGCTTTCTAAACGGCTCCCTTAAGAGCATCTCTAACGGTCTCTCTTGGAGACTCCCTTATTTAAAAGTATATGTTATTACAAGGGACCATTAAGAGATTATGTGCTCTAACAACACTCCTTTGAATGGCCCATTAAATAATTTCTTTTTTATTATTTAAATGCTAGATTGTGTTTAATAAATATTAGATATTGTTTGTCAATTATGATAGGTGGATCACACTTTAAAATAATTTTAAATGGGTGGAGCTTACTTTAAAAGGGTCTGAAAACACACCTTAATTAAGGAAGTGAACTCCACCACAACACAATTAATGGAGCCATTTAAAGATTTGTTAGAGCTAGCTACAAAAATACACATACTCCCTTAATTAAATTAAGGGATATCTTAAAGGGAGTTGTAGCTGGTTCCAACAAATCATTAAATGGCTCCCTTAATTGTGTTTTAGTGGAGTTCACTCCCTTAAGTAAGAGTGTTTTCAAACCACTACACACACACACAACCCCACCCCACCCCAAAAAAAAAAAACAAAAAAAAAAAAAAAGTGGGCTCCACTATTTTTTTCTTAAAAAACTCCATACTCATAATTGATAAATAATATCTAACATTTTAACAGAATATTTAACATTTAAATTAAAAAATATATTAAAAAGGTTATTTAAGGAGGTATTATTGGAGCACATACTCCCTTAATGGTCTCTTATAATAACATACATCCTTAAATAAGGGAGTTTCTAAGGAAGACTATTGTAGATACTCTTAACTTAATTAAAAGAGAAGCATCAATTTTTAATGCTCCAAGAGATCCCTTAATGAATCCCTTAATTAGAATTTAGTAGAACTCACTCCCTTAATTAATAGGTGGCTACAGTCTCTTTTAATTAAGTGATCCTCATATATAAAAAAGAAATATAGTTAATGGTTATGTATAATAATAATAAGGGGTAATTACCCCGGTGGCCATCGACTTTTGCCACCACTATCAAAATGGCCATCGGATGGGAAATTGGTTTAGAAATGACCATTTTTGACAAACAATGTTACACTAATGATCATTCCGTTATAACACTGTTAACTTTGTCTAAGAATGTTACACTAATGACCATCAATTTGTTCACTTGGTATCAAAATGGCCATTATAATCATTTTTATCCAAAATTACTCTAGTGGCCATCCATTTGGTCAATTGGTATCAAAATGACCATTATAATTGTCCAACTTTTTTTGACCATTCATTTGGTTAATTGGTATCAAAGCAATCATTATATGTACAACTATATTCTATTAGAAAAATAGAGTAAGCAATCATTAAAAAAAAAAAAAAAAAATTCATTCAATAGAGAAAATGAAGAATTCATTTGATTTAATATAATTTAAGTCTCATACATAGCAAATACTACTTGTCAAACTGTACAAGTATACCAAAATCCCCTACACAAGTATACCAACTTGTTCCTTTAAATCTGAAAACTATTCAAAAACCATACCCGATTGCACCATATTCAAAACCACATAAAAGTTTGACAACCAATTTTCATGGTACCTAAAATAACTACCAACCTTAACAAAAGACATTATTGTTTTTTTTTTTTTTCTTTTTAAGCTGAAGATTAAAAGGAATAAGTTGGTATACTTGTGTAGGGGATTTTGGTATACTTGTGCAGTTTGACAAGTAGTATTTGATGTGTATGAGACTTAAATTATATTAAATCAAATGAATTCTTCATTTTCTCTATTGAATGATTTTTTTTTTTTAAGATTGCTTACTCTATTTTTCTAACAGAATATAGTTGTATATATAATGATTGCTTTGATATCAATTAACCAAATGGATGGTCAAAAAAAAGTTGGACAATTATAATGGTCATTTTGATACCAAGTGAACAAATTGATGGCCATTAGTGTAACATTCTTAGACAAAGTTAACGGTATTATAACGAAATGACCATTAGTGTAATATTGTTTGTCAAAAATGGCCAATTCTAAACCAATTTTTCATTCGGTGGCCATTTTGATAGTGGTGGCAAAAGTCGATGGCCACCGAGATAATTACCCCTAATAATAAAGAACAAGTGGGCTCTACGTAAATTAATAATAATAAATTATAAATGAATCATTTAAGAGTACTGTTGGAATATATTTCTTTAATAATCCTTTACAATAATATCCACTTTTAAATAGGTACCTTGGTATAACTTAAATTTTTGTTGTGTTAAGTTGGATTGGACAATTTACTGTGACCAATTGAAAGCGGTGTCTTTATTGAAGTAGGAGGAAGGTGTGTAACTGAATTGGTAGAGTTTGAGTTTCAAAGTGAATTATATAATATATATATATACACACGGTCTTTTTATTGTCAGCTCGTTCTGTTAATAATATATAAAGATGAAGAATATAGATTATAGATTATGAAAAAAATTTGATAAGTACAAACACTTTGAGTCAAAGTATGTAAATCTAGTAGTCTATATTTTTCATCCTGATATATTTATTATCAGACAAAGTGATAATAGAAATACTGTATATATATATATTTATTTATTTATTTATTTATTTATATGTTGATTTTCAATTTGTTGATCAGTGATTGGCACTCCAATTGAGAACATTGTTTGATTGGGTACGGTGACCTGCATCACGACTCACGAGCCTGAGTAGTGATTGGTTGATTTCTCTCAGGTGATGACATAATCATGATTCAACTCTAATCAAATCAAATCAAATCAATCACAACTATTATGAATTATCACCTTTCCTTTTTAGATTTCCTCGAAATTATTCCACCTTGAAAGTTGAAACGTACACATACTCTCTCACTCTCTCTTTAAAAATATTTTTTAATTTAATTTATAATTTTTTAATATATATATAATAATTTTGATTCCTTGGAATGCTCATTTAAAGTCAAGCCCATAATATGCCCCTGCAAAATACTGCATGGAAGCCCGTATTTCAGGCCCATGGGCTTTTCTTCTTTTTTGTTTTACAATGCTGATTCATCTCCCTCCTCACTTGAAAAGACATTTATACCCCTAGAACAAAGTTATATTCTTTGTATCAGGCCTGTCAGTATTATTATTATTATTATTATTATTATTGCTAGGTTAGCTTATAATCATTGAATTTTAATTCGATGGTTTATAAAAATCAAATATTTGAAAATTAAAACAAAAAAAGTTAAAACTAAAAGAAGCTAATTCTTTCTCACATAAATATACAGTTCATGTATAGTAGTTAAATCCTAATTATTTTATTAATCTTATTCAATGCCATACCCCAAAGTCAGAAATTCAAGTTTGAGGGGTTATTGTAAAAAATAAAAAATAATAAAATAATAAAATAATAAAAAATTTAAGGGACCAAAGTGAAAAGGATTGAAAAGTTAGAAACAATTTTAAATTTTTTTAAAGGAATTTTTTTTTTAAAAAAAAATATTTTTCTTTTAAAAAATTGAGGGTAAGTGGGTCATGTCCCTCATCAGCCCCATCTCCTCCACCTCTGATCATCTGATGCCACACAAAGGTTGGATAATCTGTCTTACACTAAGGGGCTGTTTGTTTTTTTCCCAATAAGACTTATTACCTCTTATATCTTAAATTAAGATAAATCAGTTTGTTTGTTTTTTCAACTTATATCTTATTTTAAGATATATATGTCTTTTAGAAAAAGTAAAATTTTTTGACTTTTATCTTATTCAAAAAGTGATACAGTAGAGTTTTTTAATAAATTTCCAAAAATATCTTATAACAATTCATACATTTATGATTTTATCTGCACATAATAAAATACTAAAAATCAATTTTCCAAAAATTCCCAATTTTGAAGAAACCCTAACACAACCTAATCAATTTTATATTTGTAATAAGTCATCTAAAATGAAAAAAACAAACATATCATAATATCTTAATTTTTAAGACTTATCCATATATCTAATAAATTAAGGTCTTATAAGACTTTAGACAAAAAAGCAAACAGCCCCTAAATGTACGTAAATTTGTTCAATAGAATTATCCCTTGTGTGTATTCTATTAGATGGGGTTCTTTTAAATTTAAGAGACAATCTGTTTCTATCATGTCAGGTTGAACTAGAGGTGTAAGTCAAATCAAATAATCCAGCTTCAATTCGATCCAAATTCAAATCTGATTGGAAATTTCTAGAAAAAAAAAAGGCATGAATTCGAAAATATCTAAATTCGGTTTTCGAATATAGCATATAGGAAAATACTGTGCAAATCAGATAAATTTGAATCCGAATATGAATATGATATGAAATTTTATCTAAAATAACTCTGAAATAATTGATCCGAAAATTGATCCCAAACAAATTTGGAAAAAATAAAATAGATAAAACTGTTTTTTTTTTAAAAAAAAAAAACAAAAAAAAAAACAGTTACATTGTTTTTTTCTATAATGAGATTTTCACATTGATTTCTAATTTTTTATTGTGAAGAATGGACAAAAAAAAATTAACTTTTTTAATAACAAAAAAATACAAAGAAAAAAAAATCAACTTTAAAGAAATTAAGGTTAAAAAATGTTTAAGAATTTATAAATTTTGAAATTCGATCTAAAAAAAATCTGATTCCGGTCCAAAACAAAATCCATTTTTAAACTGGAAAAAAAATAAAAAATCATGTCCATTCCAAATCTTAGGCCCCATTTGATTTTTTGTCTGAAGACTGAATAGTGCTGAATGTTGCTGAAGACTGAATAGTGACTGAAAACTGAAAACTAAAAAACATGTTTGTTTTTTTTCACTGAAAACTGAATATAAGTGATAAGTTGTTTGTTTTTTTAAGTTATAAATATATGAAAATAAATACTTTTACATCTATACCCTTATAACTATTATTTCTTATATATTTACATTTTAATAAATTAAGGACAATTCTAACATGTAAATTAATTATAAAATAAATTTATTTAGTTATTACTAATATTTTAAATTTATATTATTCTTGATTGGTTGGTTTGTGGACATGTTTTTTTTTTTTTTTTTTTTGGGTTCTAAATTGAATATCATTATCAATGAATAACAATATATAGATTAAATTAGTGAGGATAGTTTTGGAAGTAAAACTTTGTATTAAATTCTCCTAAATTTGTGTTAAGTGAAAAGTGAAAATTTTTCACTTTTCAAAACAAGTGGTTTTAAATGCTCATTAAGTGATTTTACCACTTAAAAAATCAAACAAAATAACTGAATGGAACACATTAAGTGTCATTCAGTGATAAGTGGAAAAATCAAACAGGGCCTTAATCTTAATCTGAAATTTAAATCTGTAATTATGAACCAATTTGGTCTAAATTTTGGATTGAAAGGAAATTTTTTTATTTAAAAAAAAAAAAAAAAATCGATCTGAATCCGGTCATAACTTTTTTGAACAGAATCCAATCCGGATCCAAAAATCCAAAATTTTGAGTTCGGCTAATCCGGATTTGATCCGTTTGACATCACTAGGTTTCTTTGTAAACACGAATATCATACTACATATTACTCGACTTGAGAGTTGCCTAACTTAAATATGGAAAGTGACCATAGCAACCTCCAAATTAAAAGTGAGATCTTTATAAGGGTTGTAGCTACCCAAACCATAAAAGAGAAGGGCATTAAATATGTAAAATATAGTGCCCAAATCATAGGCCATAACATAAATATATATAAAACAAGTGTGGATTGAAAGATTTGCATGGGAATTTAGGAAAAGCATAAGTGTCCCAAAATTAAAAATCTTATATATAATATGATATTAATGGTTGTGCTCTGCCCTATCTTGCCTAGGTTATTGTATAATAATAAAAAGAAGCAGAATAGAATGTGACAAGCCATGTGATTAATCTGACTCCGCCTATATTTGATATGTGGCATCAAAACCCCCTCAATTTTATCTTCTCTTTCTAGTTTCTACATGCATCACCCTTTCCCTCATTACAAGTGTCCATCACCAAACCCCCCACCCTTTTTATATTTTTTTTTTACTTTATCCAACTTCATTTCTTTTATTCCCTTCTTTTTTTGCTTACTCTTTTTTTCTTTTTTCCTTTTTTTAATTTCAAAAACCTTCTAGGTTTGAAATACAGGTGGATTAATTTAATTTAAAAAATGTTGGGGAAATTATTGACAAATATCATAAATTTTATTGAGTGTACAAAGAAACGAACCTGTCTTCATATTGATATTCAAAAAACGAAAAAAAAAAAATTCATCTTTGCAATTGCTCTATTTTACTCTAAAATACCAATAATTCTCAAAATTATGAGTTAATAACAATCACATAGCAGGTGGCTCATATATTAGCTAAAAACAGCATCTCCTGTGAAGATGATTTGTTTTGGCTGAAAGAATTCCCAACCTATATTGATTCCATTATCGCGACTCAATATCATGGTTGTATGTAAGTTTCTTTCCTTCAAAAAAAAAAAAAAAAAATACAAAAACAAAAAAACAAAAAAACAATCACATATCACAACAAAAGAGTCATCCATTATTATTGATTCATTATGGTTCTCATTTATTCTTTCTACTCATTATCTAGTAACATTCATCTATAGGGCATCTTTAACCTAACATTAAATTGGTGTTAATTATAATTCCCATTATATAAATTTGGTGATGAATGAATAAGTATACACCAAATTTGGTGTAACACTGTTCATAATATCAAATGTTATTTTTTTTTTTAATTGTCACATTAATGCTTTTATATCTGTTACAATTCCTAATTTAACTTTCTCATACTTAATTATAATAATATTTATTTTAAAAATTATACTGTTAGAAAGATCAACGGTCTTTCAAATAACATCAATATTAATATACATACTTAAATTTTTTAATTTACTTATTAATTATACATTTAATTAATTAGTATTATATAAATATTTATTAAAAGAACATTCTTTAAATATGATCTTTTGGTGTTATGGGTTGAAGTGGAAAAAAATTAAGAACCCCTTTTAACACCAAATTGGTATAAAATTTGGTGTTAGGGTTGGCGATGCTCTTAGGAATCCAAGTACTTCTAACTTATCGTGTCTCAAATTGAAATTAATAGACTTTATTGTTTACACTTAACTAAAAGTGCGAGTAGGGGGTATCTTTTGCACTTCTACAAGTACTTTCAAATAATATTCTAAGCATATTTTAGAGATTGAAATCTGCAGGTTTCATCGGACCTATGATCCAATTGGTATCATATTTCAATAAATAAATAAGCAAATAATATATGTTTTTAATCAAAACATATACAATTTAAGTATTTATACCAAAACCAATTCAATTTCAATGGCTAATGAGATGAGATTAATCTAGTAGTAAATCTCTCACACCTAAGCCATGAGGTTGTGGGTTTGAGTCCTCCCCCTCTCCAAAAATCCCCAAATTTATATAATATTTCCAACAACAAAAAAATCATTTTCAATGGTAAATCTTTCACACCTATATCTAAAAGGTTGTGTATTCGAGTTATGCTACATTCTTCAATTCTGAAATACATTAACAATTAAAAAAAAAACCAATTCAATTTCAAATATATTTTGTTAATACTCTATAAAACACATAATAACTTATAAATAAAAACAGTTTATATAATCTTTTTTAAAAAATAAAATAAACTTCAAAAACTAGGTAATTTCTTATTTCAAATAATAATTGAACTATTTTTTATTAGTTTATTTTTTTAAAAAAAAAATTACAATAATCCAGAGTTTTAAGGAGGAAAAAATCTAATCCAAAACTTAGTGACGTGGGTGTGAAGGACATAGAATCGGACCAACTCTATCTTGCTTTGTTTTGATTAGAGTTAATAATAATTGGATTTGCTTGTGAGAAAATAATATATATATATATATATATATATTTTTGAAAGAAAAAGAAAAGATTCCAAAAAGGCTTAAAGGTGCAAGAAAGGTCAGTGATGAAAGCCTCCTCGGGTAGAGCATTGTCATCTAGTGGCTGTGCTGCTCTTGGCCCTTGCTCTACTAACAACATCACTGTTTTGTCACACCACTCACACACCACTTTCACTTGCCTCTCTTGATTTTCTCAACGATCCTCTTTTTATTTTACAGATTAAATCCAACACCATTTCCTTTCATTAACTCCTTAATCCCAATTCATCCTTAATTTTTCAATTCTTTTAGTTCTATTTTCATTAATTATTACTGAGATAACATGTTAAACATAAATAAATATGAATAACTTTCCAAATTCATCTCAAACATTCTTTATTGAAGATTTTTCTTGACATTGATCGAGGGGATTTTTTTTTTTTTTTTTTTTTTTTAATATTACAATAATTCAGGCTTTGAAAGAATACGTACTCCAAAACACTGATATAATTTTTCCAAAAAAAATCACATCTTACTGTAATCAAGATATCCTCAAAGGAGTTTTCCTAATTTTACAAATTTAATACGTAGATCAGTAGATGGGATCAAAGGAAGAAGACGTGGCACATGGGATTTTTGGAACCTTTAATCTAGTGATGTGTCATGAAGTGGTTTTTACAAGTAAAACAAATTGTACGGAGGACATGGGTTGTGGTGTTTTTTTGTATCGACCTTTGCTGCCATTTTTTCTCTTACAAAACTAACCTTTTTTTTGTTTTTGGTACAAAATAACTCCACCGTACTCCTCCACCGTGCATGACCATGACCATGACTATCACCTCCTCCTCTTCCACTGTTCCTCTCTAACATGCGCCCTATGTAATCCGCCACCGACCAATTGAAGAAATGATTCTTCAATTTTGGTCAAAACATTTGCCTAAATGAGCAAACATTATTTGAAAACTTACCCAATTTGGCTTTTTTACTTCTTCATTTCTTCCAAGAGTTTCCTAATTCAAACCCCATTTTATCTTATCCAATGTTCATCTTTAAGGTTTTAGGGTTTTGCTACAATCGACTTCGAATTATGCAATCAATATCCACATTACGTTTTTGCAATTAAACGATCAATCAAGTTTATAAACTTTAACATATGCACCTGAAATTACCGTTCTAGAGGGCCGTAAAGTGACTGAAATGAGATTTTATAACAACCCGAATGATTGATTTAAAAAAGAAATTAATAGTAACAAGTAATTTTGCAAAAATGATTGATAAAAAGGAAAGCTAGTTAAAATAACATATACATACTTGCAAGTTCCATTACATGATCGATACAAAATTGGTGAAGTCACCTGAGGTCAGTAACGGAAATGTCTGGTGCGAATTCCGGCATGTCGATATAAATATTAACCATGGGACAATATTACTCGGATCAGGGATTAAAATCAGAAACCTAAAAATATGTATTTATAGATGATCAAGAGAGAGGAGCTCTTTGTGGAGCACCTTTTCTCCTATTGCTGAGGGAAAGAACAATTCCAGGGAGGAACCCTTTTTTCTTCTTAGTAACCACCACGGTGGGCTCGTGTGTAATTCCCGAACTACCCATGTTGTCATTGGAGCATGATGAGTTATTGTACTGCAATGGATCCTCTAGGATGGAGTTGGGAGTTATTTGGCAATCATCGTCTGTAATCTCTGAACCGTCTACTCTCAAGCCCTCGAATTGTGAAAATGCAAAGTCGGATTCGTGGACCTGGTAGAGAATGGTGGATAGGTCTTGCCCTTGATAAACCATATGATCCACCTGATCAAAACACATAATTTGTAAGCTATATATAATGTTTTAAGGTACACATACCCTAGAATCTAGAATGAAAGAATGGACCTTGCAGGAGAGAGAACAGTAGTGAAATGAATCCTGAAGAATCCTGTCACATGTGAAGCAAATGTTTGCAGAGCCCTTACAGGACCTTGACTGTGGCCTCTGATTCAAGAATATGACTTTGGCATGGTTGATAGTATAAGGCTGCCAAACATTCACCAGAATAAATATATGCAATTCTCACAAAAAACACTTGTTTGCAAACTAGCTACTACCTGAATGTAGGAACAGTCAATGAGCTTTTCAAGATCGCCTAATCGAACCACATCGTGGTAAACGTATCGTCTCACCTGTAACAATCATATCAAAATTACTTTATGATTAGTCCTAATTGGAGTAAGGCAACCAACTTTCTTTGCCTTTCAAGCTTGAAATTTAGGAGAAAAGTTAGGCAACCAACTTCCCAAATCAATGAACTGATGAGAATAATAAATAAAGAATTGAATTTGAATACTGTTTGTTTTTTGTTTTTGAAGAAATAAAAAACTGGGTCAAACTTTCACTTTCAATGAAAGCAACAGCTGAGAGAAGGCTTTTTTGCAGGTGAAAATGGATAAAAAAGAAATCTTCTATATATAGGAAAGAACCCTTCTCCAAAAAGTCGGAATAAGGCAACACATTATACACCTCTTCAGGAAAGATGTACCATATTAATTTATTTATTTAAATTTTAAAATACAGAACAAAAAATTAAATTTTTTTTTTTTTAATTGGAGTTCATTAAAAGAAAGAAAAACAGTTTGCATGTAAATAAATTAAATTAAGCACAGACTGGAAAGAAAAAAAGGGTTGAATTTGACTGCCTTAAATGGAGAGAAAGATGTGAGATTTCAAGAAGAAGAAGAAGAAAACATCATGTGGTCTTGTTTGGAAAGTAGAGACAGATTTACTAAATTGTTGCTTTGAATAAAATTGGAAACAAATTGTGAATCAAATTTCTTTTTCTTTTTAAGGAATTGTACAGTTGCGGCCAAGAAAAGTTCAATTAAAAATCAAACAAAAAACATAAGAAAACTGGGTTCTTTACAAGGATATGGAAGAAATAGAAAACACCCCAAATACATAATTTCAAAGAAGAGAAACAAAAATCAATTAAGGTTTTCAAAATTTCATGTATATTGTAAGATTTTACAAAATTCATAGAATTTACAACAACCCCACAAAGAATTGAGAGTGACTAGCTAAAAAAAAAAAATTTCCATGAAAATCAATTCCAAAAAAGTGAAAGAACAAAGAAGCAGAATTTCACTTAAACCCAACAAAGGATTTAAAGTATGAGAAGCTTGAAAAACTCCAAAAAGAAACAAATCAAATATGCGGTTCAAAAACTTCTTCGTGTATTCATTAGAATGTGTTACGAAATTCAAAGAATTCCCATCAAACCATCAAAGAATTGAGGATGACTAGCAACAAAAAAGGATAGTAATAAGTTGAAAATTCAAAGAATTTGACGACAACCCAGAAAAGAATTGAGCTTGACACTAGCACTAAAACCAAAGTTTGAACTCGAAATCAATTGAAAATGTAATGAAGTTCATATGAAGTTTTCATGTACCTGGAGATCGAAGAGGATGAGAGCAATGAAAACAAACAAAAAATTCAAAGAATTTGACAACAACCCAGAAAAGAAGTGAACTTGACAAACAAAAAAACCAAACTTTGAACTGAAAATCAATTGAAAAAGTACCTGGAGAAGAGGATGAGAAGAATGAGAAGGGAGGCAGTGAGGGCAAATACTGAGGCAACAACGCAAGCAAAAGACATTCTTCTCATTTTTCCTGCGGTTTTCATGGACCCCACAACCTCCAAAGAATGTCTCCCCCATCAATCCTTCAAGCCATGCAGGCTTCACCATCACTTCTTCATCATCTTGCTCTCTTCTCCTCATGATCTCTCTTTCTCTCTCTCTCTCTCTCTCTTCTTCAATTTCTTCGCTTTATAATACCAATTTAAAAGAGGGTTCCCTTTTTCTTTTTCTTTTTCTTTTAAGTTCTATAGATATAGAGAGAGCGAGCTTGGCTAGGTAGATACTGGGGTCTCCATGAAATGAAGCAAGTTCAGTTTCAGCAGGTGATTTTGAAGAAACCCTACTTGGATGGAAGCAATATATATATGTGTGTGTATTATATATATATATATATATTTGAAGTGATTTGATGATATAATAATATTATGCAATTTTTTCGATTATATATGTGTGTGTTGTATACTTGTATGTATGTGTATGTGGGTGGTGTTTTTTTCTCTCTCTATATTTATACCGGACTCTCCAGAATTCTTGTCGTTTCTAGAGAGAGACACCAGCTTCAAGTATGGAGAGAGAGACCTTGTGTTTTTATGTAATATGTGTCATTTAATTTGGAGAGAAAATGTTGAAAACCCGGAAAAAGTTTTAATTCAGAGAGAGTATAGCTGGGTTCGTCGTTTTGAAGAAAACGGAAAATACATAGCAACCAATTAAAAAAAATAAAAAAAAATCTCTTTTAAGAATAAGATTTAGTGTTGTTAAAAATATATTAATTAGTATTTGGAAACATCTTTCCAAAATCGAAAATGCATGCATTTTGCTAATTATACTGTCTCAAACCGCTTTAATTAACATTTAAAAAAAAATAAAAAATAAACAGTGTTTGTACAGTATTATACTAAATTCTGAACGACCTAGTGGATTATCGAGATTTGATGGGATCAAACGCTACATGCGCGAAGATATCTATTTTTATGACAGAGTAGATAGTGATTAATTGATTCATTTAATATGGTGTTTTGTGTTTGATCAAGAGGATTTAAATCTTGTGCTAAGTTTATATATATATATATAAAAGATCTTGTGCTAAGTTGAAGGAGTTTTGTTTTACATTTGAGTCAACTTAGAGCATCTCCGATATAAAAGTAGTTTATGAAAAAAAGAAATGCTATATAGGATAAATAGACCGTCTACTTCTAAACGGTCTTTATAGCCATTTTTTTGACAGACTTGACAAGTATTTAAAATTGACATTAATTTTTCATTTGTTTGTAGTAAGAAAATAAAATAAAAAAGAAAACATGAAAAAAAAAAAAATTGGACACATTACTATTCCAATTTTTTTTTATTTTTTTTAACAGAAGTACCGGAAATAAAATTTTAAGTTGATTGTCTATCAAACTTATAATTATACAACATATTAAGCAAATCTCTTGATATTGTTGTCATATAAACCATTATTGGTATATATACCACTTTTGCATTGAAGATGCTCCTAAAAGGAGAATTGTATGGAAGTCTCATCTCACATGATTAAGTCTATGTGGACCATGTGGTCTATTCAATCAATTTTTTTTAAAAAAAAAAAAAAAAAACCAGAATTCATTATGTAAGTTTAAAATAATAGAAAAATATTTTAAATAATGACGTTATTTAATCCAGCATGCATACAAATGACAAACCTTACGATTCGAATAAAAATTTGATTAAAAAAAATATAATTTATAATTATAGTATAAATCATGACATAACTTGTAAATTATACACACTTGGGTCTCTTGCCAATGTAGTTGGACCCTCCCCTAGGAGCCTCCATCATCACGTTTCAACGTCCAATGTGTACATGTATATATTTATATTATTTGTCCCCCTTGACCATTAATCCCAAGGGTGGGTGTTGTCTCACCAATTGTGGATGCAGGTCCCGACAGTTGTTGTATATTTTAAAAAAATAAAAATAAAATAAAAATAAAAAAATAAAAACTTGTAAATTATGTCGTAGTTATAAATTATTATTATTGAGTCAAATGATAAATAATTCATATAGATTTTGGGGGAATTTAACATTACTTTTATATATATATATATAAAGTTAATAAATGAGATATATCTATTTTTATGAATTTTAGTCTAAATTTTATTGTGGATGATAAGTTCATTGAAATCTACTTATGAATAAAATTTGAAAATTTTTCAAGTACTATATATATATATATATTTTTTAATTTTACTATATTTATCTAATTTTTCCGATGCCTTTATATTTAACAATATCGGGATAAATAGTTGTAGTGTTTAAAAAATTCTCAAATTTTGTTCATATGTAGATTTCATTAAACTTATCATCCCTTAAAAAATTCAGATTAAAATTCATAAAAAAAAAAAGATATGATTTCATCAAGGTTTTTACTGAAATTAAAATAATGTATACCTCACTTGATAACTAATATATATATATATATATTTATTGAGTCTCTCGTAAGGAATCATTTATTTTAATTTTGGTAAGGATATTGATAAAATTACATCGATTTTTATGAATTTTGATATAATTTTTTTTTCCTATGAATGATAAGTTCATTGAAATCTTTCTATAAATAAAATTTCAGAATTTTTTAAACATTAAAACTATTTTTCCGATTTTGTTAATTATAAAGGCATCGGAAAAATGAGCAAAATATAGAAAAATTCAAGAAAAATTATTCTAATACTTGGAAAATTCTCAAATTTTATTTATAAGTTTATTTTAATAAACTTATGATCCATATAAAAATTCAGATCAAAATTCATAAAAATCAATGAAATTTTATTAAGGTCTTTACCGAAATTAAAATAAAGGATCTATGATGAGAGATCCAATATATATATATATATATATATTAATTACACATATTGATCAAGTTAATACCAAAAAAAAAAAAAAAAAAAACCGACTTCAAGATTTGACCATTTATTCGCTGATGGTTCACAATAGTTTATAACTTTAATATCCCAACAATCTATTTTTACTCTTGTTTCAAGGGTGGTGGTGTTGAGTTATCATCTATTCTTAACCCTTGAATTAAGAAGCAAATAGATGTTGGATCTTGAAATAAAAAACATCTAAGTCACAAATTCATTTATATATAAACAATTAAACCAGATATTAACCTAAATTCTTATATAGAGAATACAGAAATTTATTTATAAAAAAAAATTAAAAAAACAAAAAAGCTTTTTAAGAGAAGAAAAAGGTTTAATTGCACAATTATACCCTCTATTTATCTAATAAAGCAAACTTTCAAACAAATGTCCTATTCAAACACAAATATCCCAATTGGAATATGCTTAGGGTATGGAAAGTCAATTGTGCCCTTGGGTAAAAGGGAGAGGTTATTTTGATGCGTAAGTTTCACAAACAATCTTGAATTTAAGTGTAATTGTATAAATATTCAATATTTTCTAATAATTATATAAATATACCCTATCGTTAGTTGATTTTTGTTAACTTTAATCTTTAATTACATCTGTATCCCGAAATGATTAAAACCCTTGAAAACTTATTTATATTTTCTTTTATTATTTAAATATATTAAAAATATTTATTTAAAAAATTGAAAAAATTGGTACAATTTTTTTATTGCTTTCTTTCTATCAATTTTTTTTTAACACAATCAGAACACATGAAACTGGAAAAATGGCTGTGTTTAGTGGGTTTTGATTGTGTTTAATGAGTTTGTGGGTTTTGATTCTGTTGATTAAATGTAATTGTTGATGAGTTTTGATTGTGTTAATGAAATGAAATTGGTTGTGGGTAGATAAGTATGAAATTCAATGTTTTGGTGGTAAAGTTGGTTTTTGAAATTTGAAAATTTGGTGTTTGGGGACATGGAAAATGTAAAAAATAAATAAAAAAATAAATAAAATAAAAAAATAAAAAATAATAAAATAATAAAAAAAAAATTTGTACCCATTTTTAAATTTTTTTAAGTAAATATTTTTTTAATAATTTTAAATAATAAAAGAAAAGATAAATAAGTTTTCAAGGGTATTTTAGTCATTTCAGGATACAAATGTGGTTAAAGGTTAAAATTAACAAAAATCAAACGACGGTAGGGCATATTTATATAATTATAAGAAAAAAATGAATATTTATACAATTACACCTAAATTCAAGGTTGTTTGTGAAATTTACCCACCAAAATAACCTCTCCCTTTTACCTAAGGGCACTATTGACTTTCCATACTTCAAGCAAATTCCAATTGGATGTTTGTGTTTGAATAGGGCATTTGTTTGAAAATTTGCTTTATTAAATAAATAGAGGGTATGTTTGTGCAATTAACCTGAAGAAAAAAAGTAAAGGAAAAATTGGGAAGAGGAGAGAATGTGAAATGTGATGTTGGGACTTGGGTGGTGTAAGTGTAAAGGGCACCACCAATAAGTATACCTGTTTTTACCTGCAAACTTAATACCTTTCACTTCTACCTGTCTCCATCTCTTTTAAATACAATTTTTATCCCACCACTCCTCTCTTCTTGTGCACCCCTAAACTTCTGAAATGATCAATATACCCCTGTCCAACTCTTATTTTCCATTTTTGTCCCCAACCCATTCAATGATTTTTTATTTTCCTTTTTTGGAATGTTATCTTACTAACTATAACCCTTTTGATTCTCTTTTGTTTCCCACTTTCCCTTTCATGTTTTTGCTTAACTAACATAAAAAAAATGTTATTATTGTAAAAAATAATAATTTGTTAAATGAGATCAAGACATTATTATAATGTCATAAAATTCCTAATGTTGACTCGTTGTTTAACTTCGAAATTGCTTGTAAAATTACCTTTTCAGAGTAGGGATTTTGCTTGAAACGAAATAAATAGATTATTACCAATCATGTGTTGGTGTGAGTGGTTCGGCGCTCTCATCCCTTAAGCAAGGTTGTGAGTTCAACTCCCCTTGTGAACGGAGCTACATATATTGGGAGCACTTTACCCCTTAGTGGGCCGACCCGGTGCGAGTCCGGATTAGTCGGGGTGTGGTCTGGGCTGATTGCACCGTATGGTGGATCTGCCCCACCCGGAAACCGGATGGTGTAAACCAAAAAAAAATAAATAGATTATTTCATATCAGTTTAATAGTAAACTTATAATTTCTTACATAATCATAAAAAGCGTTGCAAGTGTAGCATCTTGAATTTTAACGATATTTTTACGTTGTCAATAACATTATATTGATATATATGACTAAAATAAAACCGAATGCTTATGATTGCAATATAATCCACTATAATTCCAATTTAATGTTTGAAACTTTTGAAATTGTATGGAATTAATAGACCAATCCTCAAATATTAATCCATTAACATAGGGATAATCTATGTGTATCGGTACGATTAGGTCAAATTAAAGAATATACGGATCATTATCACAATCTATCTTTAATGTTCTGAATGCTAAATTTAGGACGTTGATCAAAATTCAGAATACTTAATGGTTGTATTTTGTGATATTTGAAGGGGATAATTACCTCGATGACTATCAATTTGGGTCAACACTATCAAAATGACTATTGAATGAGGATTTGGCCTCAAAATGACCAATTTTGGTGAAAATTGTTACACTAATGGTCATCCTGTCAAATTCCGTTAAGTTTACCGTTAAATATGTTGCATATCTATTGGATTCCATATCTAATGAATTATTATTATTATTATTATTATTATTATTATTATTTTATATCTACTTATTGTTTGCTAAGTGTTGTGTCTCCTCCGCCAATCCCTCCAAATCCATTCTCCTCTCTCTCTCTCTCTTCAAAAACTGTACCGTTATGAAAGAAGAAGAAGTTTTACAACCTTTAACACATACCCATAATCATCATGTTCTAAGGTTGGTTTTAGATCCGCAACCCACATCAAATCTTCTGTTAGAAATTCTTTTTGATACCAATTAATCAAATGGATGGTCAATAGAGTAATTCTTGAAAAAGTGGGACAATTATAATAGCCATTTTGATACAAGTGGACAAATTGATGGTCATAAAAATAGTTCTAGAAAAACTTAACAGTGTTATAATGGAATGACCAGTAGTGTAACAGTATTGCCATTTTGATAGTGATGATTCAAATTGATAGTCACTGGGGTAATTATCCCCATTTGAAGTTATATATATAAAAAAATGATTTCCATTCTATTATTACCCTTGCAATTAGGTCATCAATTTGACAATTGATTATATAAATGCCATTAATATGGACAGATAACAGCAAAATAAAGGGAGAGTGGTACAAAGTATTGCTCCTTGCCACATTACTAAGGGTGAATGTTGGATGGTATAGTATTACTTTTATGAAAACCCACCCCTTTGTATTTAATTACCACCCATGTCCATTTGGGAAGTGGACAAGTGGTAATTCAATTACTTGTTGAACCAAAGAGGACCTTGGAATACTTATCCTAATTTGGGGAATGCTATTTACCTTTTCTATTTACCTTTCATATTCGTTACTTGACACGTATACACTTTTTCCAAAGATGAATTTGGAATACTTATCCTAATTTTGTGATGAATTTATTAAAGACAAAAAAGAAGTGCCAAAATTAGGTACAAATGTACACTTTTTAGTACAATTTAAAAATTAATTGGTGTTATAAAATTAATGTGTGATTATTTGTCTCATGTAACTTTAGGCACAGTAGCCTTTCCTCGATTTTAAAGCTAGTCATTTGAAGAAAAAATGTCCTTTATTTGTGTACATGTTTGCTCTGTCTCCCATTTATTATTTTTTTTATTTGTTTTGGGTCAGAATATATACGTGGCCTCTCTATTTTTAATTATTTAAATTATTTAAAATTCATCGAATTTCTAAGAATATTAATTTTCTATTTATTGAATGACTCAAAACACCCAATTGTAGTCTTGCTGTCAAACAATTTTTGGGAGGTGCGTCATATTTTTAATTCTTTGTTATTATTAAATTAAATACCCTTGAATTAAACCTCTTTTATTTACTGCAACTAGTAAATTTAATTAGGTGCATTCCATTACTAAAAAGGAGAACTTTTTTTTATTTTAATTATTTAGTACAATAGTTCATACCATTACCACTTTTACATTTCCAATAAAGGTCAGAATTAATATAAGTAAATTTTCTTATGTTTTAAAATTAGAAATAACAAGATCCGATCACAATGTGGAGGTAATGCTTCGGTTCGGTTCGAATCACCGTTCTGTTTTGGTATTTAAAAGAAAAAAAAATCTGAACCGTTTCAAAATTTAGGGAAAATTAATTTAAAATTCAATCAAAATGATATGCAGTATTACTCATTAATATATGTATATAAATAAATGTACTCTATGGCAATTAACGATATTAAAAAATTTCAAAAAAAAAAAAAAAAAAAAAATTAACGATATTAATTACATAAATATCTCTTGATTCCTGAATTTCGATTACTGTTAGGTTGACTAATAAAGAATTTTTACACCAACACCAAAAGAGAAAGTACTAAATTTCGACGGATCTTTTTTCTAAATTTTTAAAAATAGAAAAAAGCAATTACACTAGTGAAGGAGTTGTACTTGTAGTTATTATTATTATTTTTTTACTTGTAAATTAAAAAAACTTTTGGATTACTTTTGTAATTTTTATTTTATAATATTCGTAATTATAAAAATATTTGGGATAGTTTCAAAAGTTCTCTAAAATTTTCCTTAAAAAAATTGCATGGATTTAGGAAGTAATTTTATTTATTTATTTATTTTTTTTTTTTTTTGTAATTACCAATAACTATTTGTATTTAACTAAAAATTTAAGAGGTCAATAAAATCATCCAAAATGATAAGCCGATTTGAAAAGATTATATAATATTCTATAATGAAAATGAAAATTTCAATCGAATGTTAATTCGTTTTGTTTGTGTGAATTTTGAATTTTCTTTTGAATTCGACCAAATTAACTATTATTAATTCATATAAATGTGGAAATCTTAATTTTGTTATTTTAATTATTTTGAGATATTAAAAAGATGAGATTGGTTAAGTGGTATACTTTCACACATACGTTATGAGGTCGTGGGTTGAGATTACTTTTGCTTACCCCCCTCCCTAATTCTTGACATGTGTTAATGGAGGGGTACTTTTGTCCAAAAACTATCATGTGTTTAGATAAAAATACTCTCTCTCTAGACACATGTCATGTATTTGGGTGGGGTGTAATGTTTACCCTCTTTGAAGGTGGTGAGCAAAAATGGACTCTCGTGAGTTAGAGTCTTCTACCTTCACGAAACCCAAATTAATGTAAAATTTCGAAAAAAAATAATTTTTTTTTTGAGATATTTGCATCACCAAAAATCTAGTTTGAATGATATATATATATATATTTACTTTTTCTATTATTAGTTCGTCCTGATATAAAATATATCAAGACAAATAATATAAACTATTAAATTTACATACTTTGACTCAAAGTGTATGCACTTGTCAAAATTTCTCCATAATCTGTGGTCCACATTCTTCGTCATGATATATTTTATATCAGGACGAACAGATAGTAGAAAGTCTCTCTCTCTCTATCAGTTCCTTGCTTGTGGGCTATTAGATTTAAAAGATGCTTTGACAATTGTATGCAGTTAAGTCAAATCATTTAAATCTAATGGTCCATCTATAAAGAACTGATATATTTTATATGAGTTCGAATTGACAATTGAAAAATAGAAAAACTATATAATAATAATAATAATAATAATAATAATAATAATCTAGTGAGGTATAATTTTCTTTAATTTCGATAAGGATCTTGATGAAATCACATTGATTTTTATGAATTTTAATCTGAATTTTTTTTTATGAAGGATAAGTTTAATAAAATCTACCTATAAATCAAAATTGAGAATTTTTCAAACACCGAAACTATTTTTCCCGATTTTTTTAAATATAAAGACATTGAAAAAAAATGATATAAATATAGGAAAATTAAAAAAATAAATAAATTATAGTATTTGAAATTTTCTCCAATTTTATATATAGGTAGATTTCAATGAATTTATCTTTTACACAAAAATTATGATCAAAATTCATAAAAATGGATGTGATTTCATCAAAGTCCTTATTGAAATTAAAGTTATGTATACCTCACTTGATAATTACTATTCAAATCATTTATACCTGACTGTCTTATCGTGCGGTTTCATTAATTCTCTCTACCGAGAAATAGTGTAAAAAATTTATACTATTTTTCGGTAATGAAAATTAGTGAAACCGTATGATAATATCTTCAGGTATACCTAGAGGTGGCACCGGTTCGGTTTGGTTCCGGTTTCGGTTCCAAACCGTCGGTTTTGGTTTTAGTTTCGGTTTTTAGGCCACCTAAAACCAAAACCGAAACCGAAACCGAAACCGAAACCGAAATCGGAAAAACTGGTTTGTTACCAGTTTCAAAACCGGCGGTTTGGGTACGGTTTCGGTTTTGGGCGGTTTTTCAAAAAAAAAAAAAAAAAAAAAAGTGCCACGTGGCAACTTCTGATTGGTTGATTATTTATTTATTTATTTTTATAAACCAGTGGTTTAAACCGCCGGTTTTGGGCGGTTAAACCGCCGGTTTCGGACGGTTTGGAGGAATCCCAAACTGAAACCGGAACCGGAACCGGAACCACCGGTTTCCAAACCGGCGGTTTTGGTTCTGGTTTCTGATTTTCGGTTCCGGTTTGACCAATCCGGTTCCGGTTAAACCATGGACAAAAGTCACAAAACCGACGGTTTAACTGAATCGTGGTCAGCTCTAGGTATACCTGACTTGATAACTATATATATATATTGAGTTCTTGAGTTCTTGAATTTCAATATGGGTTTCAAGTACAGCTATAAATTTGAAAAACTGCTAGTTCATTGACATGATAATTTTTTATTTTATTTTAAAGATGTTGATTTTCGTATAAATTTTGGTGGGAAATTGCACATGCAAGGCAACGTGCAATTAGCTTTCCCAAATATTCTCAAAATTCCGAATACAGATTTTAAATATATTTTAATTTTATATTTTATTTTTTATGGAATAACAATTTTATTTATTTATTTATTTTTATTTTTTTTACTTCAGTAGAATTTTTGTTGGCTCAGTTTAAATGCAATATTAAATCTATCAATAATAATATATAACCTAAAAAAAAAATAGCCTTACAATCAACATAAATGATGTGATAATGATTTGTGTTTAACATATCATTTACTACAACATCATGGTGGAATCAGAAATTTATTTGTTGGGGCCTAGACAGCCAAATAAAAAATTTAGAAGGGGCCAATGTATAAAGTTAAAAAAAAATTAAAGACAAATATATAATTTTTTTTATATATGAATAATGTAATAAAAAATTGCCAAACAATAAGAAAATTAATAAAATGAATATGATGATTAAAGTGGTTGTAAGATTGTGAGTAAGATTTTATTTAATCTAGAAGGTTTTTCACAAATATAAACAATTGGTAAAAAGAGAAGGTTGCTTATGAAAATTGGGCCCAAGAGATTTAAGAAATTGTGAAAAAGCAGGCCCTAGCCCCTAGTGACTGCAAATAGAGGGAAACACAATTTATCGATAGATAAAAGGATTTTAAGTTATTGAATTAACTTATATAACTTAGGATAAAAGATTAAATCAATTTTTTAAATTTATGAATATATATATATATATATGGGCGATATTGGATCGCTTCTTAGTGTCTCCGATTGATCTTTCATGGTTCCCCAACCTCATTTAAAAAGGCCTTCCTAGAAATCTTTCCAATCACAGGGCGATTATAATTGGTGAATCTACCATGGATTGGGGACCAATACCATTTTTATTTTTTAATAGCTGGCTAGATGACAAGTGCATGATGAATGAGATCAGGTCTGCATGGAAGGAATGTCAGGCAAGAGGTTCCAAAGGCTTCGTCTTATTTTCTAAAGCCAAGGCTGTGAAGACAAGGATGAAAAGATGGATTCTTTCAAAGAAAAGGGAGGACAGTGGGATCAAGGATACTGAAAGCAAATTGGGGGAGGTGGAGTTGAAAGCAATCTCAGAAGGGTGGACATATGTTTTGAGAAAAGAAAGGCTGAGGTTACTTTTAGAGCTTTGGAAAGATTTTCATGTTGAGGAGCGAAAGTGGCAGTAAAAATCGAGAGTCCGATGGTTGATGGAAGGCGAGAAAAATTCACGTTTTTTACATACTATCTTCAATACTAAGAGGCGCTAAAATCAGATTGGGGAGTTGATATTTAATGGGGTGACATGCAAGGAGCCATCTCAGATTAGAGCTGGTATTTTTAACTTCTTTAAACATCATTTTAGAAATGTGCAGTGGAGTAGACCGAGACTCCAAAATCTAGACCTTGGCAAGTTATCATTAGAGGACACGTGCTTTAGAGGAGGAGTTTAGCGTCGAAGAGGTGTGGCTGGCTTTGGCTAGCTGTGATGGCAACAAAGCGTCGGGGCCAGATGGCTTGAATCTAAATTTTGTGAAAGAGAATTGGGACGTGATCAAGGAGGACTTCATGAAGTTTATGAAAGAATTCTACAGCAATAACTTGATTGTCAAGGATTTGAATAGAACCTTCATTGCTCTAATCCCAAAAAACGGAAAGCCAACTAACTTGAAAGATTTCAGACCTATTAGCCTAGTCGGATCCATGTACAAGGTGCTAGCAAAGATATTGGCCAACCGTTTGAAAAAAATTCATGAATTCAATTATTGGGGAAACATAAATGGCCTTTGTTAGGGATAGGTAAATTGCGGACAGTTTTGTCATTGCCAATGAAATCATTCATTCTTGGAAAAGAGATAGGTGAGGGGGTCTCTTGGTCAAGTTGGATTTTGAAAAGGCATATGATAGTATTGATCACTCGTTCTTGGATTCGATTTTGGAAAGGATAGGCTTCGGAGATTGATGGAGGGGGTGGATTCATAGTTACATCTCCTCTCATTCTCTCTCCGTTCTAGTTAATGGTAGTATAACAGAGCAATTTACCATTGAAAGGGGTCTTTGACAAGGTGATCATTTGTCCCCATTTCTATTCAATATCGTTATCGAAGCTTTGAACTGTTTATTCAAGAAGGCAGTGGATCTTAAAATGTTGAGAGGGGTAGTTTTTTAGGCTAATGAGGTGGACATCACTCACCTTCAATTAGCGGACGATATGATTCTTTTTCTAGAACCAAAGACGGAGTTCCTGTAAGGATCTCTATTTTATGACTGACTTATTTCATGACAAACCACATTAGGGATGATTTTGTAATAGGTATCTTAGGTTCTCGATGGAAAGCTTCCAAGCATCTCCGTGACTTCAAGAGCGAAAGGTATATTCACTTGACTTTGTCTCTTGAAGAGTTTATGTGCACACACACACTTCATGCATGCTTTGTTCATTTTGCATTTGTGTTTTAATTGTTTATATGTGTGCACCCAGAAACATCCGCGCATGCACGATGGTGTGCTTGTCTTAGTGCAATGGGTGACCACTTGAGAAGGTCCCATTCTTCTTTTGGATTGGTCTTGGGTCACATGGTCTTATACCATGAGTTTGGGCAATCTTATTGTTGTCCAAATTTGACCTTTGGTCACTCAAATGACTGTATCTCTTTCTACAGACATCGAAACCTCATTTTGCAAACTAGAGTAGAAAGTAGACTTCCATACCTTTCTAATGGTATATTATTTGTAATAATTCATAACTGCTTGAATTAGTTTTGAAATCTCCACAGTAATCATTAAAATAGGGCAACTATGTTTTTATCTGAATATGACCTTTGGTCACTCAAATAATCATAACTCTTTCTACAGATATCAAAATCTTGTTTTGAAAAAAAGAGTAGAAATTAGACATCCATACCTTTCCAACGGTATATTATACGATAGGTTTTGATGTTGTTTGGTCATGTTTTGAGTCGCTTGGTACTGTCTTGGTTGGCATGCTAGCAATATAAAGTTCTGCGGTCCAAGTGCCATCTTGGTAGACAGTGGCAAGCCTGTTTCCACCCCTGTTTTGTAATTTGGCTATATCTTAGTCATTTGGAGTCTGATTTGGCTCATTTTGAAAGGCAATTCATGAAATTTATAGGGTTATTATCTAAAAACTATATATACATCTCTTTCTCATTATCTGTCTCAAGGAATTAAAACTACAAAACCTTAGAGAGAGATTAAGAGTTCCCTAGAGAGAGAAAGCTTCAAGAAAGTTTATTTGACTCTCCAAACCCTAAAACCCATCTTCATCTTGTATCATCTAGCATGAGTCTTCATTAATGTTTTCACTTGGTAGTAGAATAAACATTTTAACTCATTTATTGTTCTATTTAATCAAGATGTAAGTTCCTCAAGTTTAATTGACTTATTTCGGTGACAAGCTACAATTGGGGTTTGATATGTAAGGGTAGCTTAGGCATTGGTGATCAAGCTCAAAGGCCCTCTCAAGACCTCAAGATGATAAACACTTCAAAGGTAAATCACTAGTGCTTAATTTTCACTAAAGAGACTTAGTTGCACACACATACTTCTCATGCTTGCATATGTGTTCATTGCTCTTGTGTGCATTCTCTTCACATTTTACACTTGCACTTCTTTGTTGAATCTTGTTGTGTGTTAGTGTCTTTAGTAATTCGTTTCCCAAAGATTATTCGGAAACGTCCGCACATGCACGTTGGTGTGCTTGGTTAAGCGCAAGAATCGCCTTCGGAGAATGCCCTTGGTTTCATTATTTTTAGTGAAATGGCGATTATGATCGGCGGCTCCGACCGTCGAAATAAAATCATCATTTGATTTTATAAGGTTCTGGAGTAGATCTGCGGTTATGATTGGTGGCCCCGACCGCCGATTGAAACTGCCGTTTAGACCTGATTTATTTTTACCTCTCGGGTACAAATTGGCGGCCATGAAACCGCCGAATTAAATCGCCGTTGATACCTGATGCTCTCGGGTTCAATTCGGTGGTTGGTGGCCACCAAATGAAACCGTCGATTGACGCATTTCAAGGGCAACCTTGTCTTTTTACCAAGCCTTTTGTTGCTCTCTATAAATACACCATTATGTCACCCTCTTTCGTTCAGCTCTTTGAACATCAAGAACCCTAAAAGAGAAAGAGAGATTTTTGAGAGAAAAAGCACAAAGATTGCTCATTTGACTCTCTAAACTCATATCCATGTGCATCAAACATCATCTAAACATTAGCTATAATCATCTAGGATGTATCTATGCATGGATCTTCTTCAACACAAATGATTTGGTAAGTTGAACACCGTACTAATCCATTTAGTGTTCTTATTTATCAATTAATCTCTTTTATTACTTGTATGCATTTGGATTAAATTCTATCTACAAGATTGTGATTATTGTGTTGATTGATTGAGAGTTGTATTTTGATAGCTATGACATCTAGGATTGCTTTATATTAAATAGCTAAGTTTACATATGACATGTAGACACATGATATCTAGGATTGTTATTATTGACATCTTTAATTCCTAGATAAGCATTTAGTGTAACCTAGCATTATTTGCATTTAGTATATTATCATATTCACATAGGTTGTTAATCTTTTCATTGAGAATTAAGTCTTGTAACTAAGATTGCTTAGTGCTCAAGCAAGTAGGTCTAGAATCGCTAATAAAGGCCCATTGGGTAGAGTGGAAGGGTTAGTGACCGTGGATGGTTTGACGTGGTCAACCTAGATTGTAAACTTTCATTCAAGTAGTGGATTTGAAGACCGTGTGTGGCTCGCATAGTAGCTCGTGAGTTTTACCCTATTGAGGGTTTCTCACGAAAATCAATCAACGAGCAATTTATTGTTTTCCGCATTTAGAATTAGGTTGATTGATTTTTGACTAGATTGGGGTTTTTATTGAATACTGACTAATCAAGAAAAATTGGTAATTAACTTGATTAAAATCAATTTACCCCTCCTCTAGATATATTTAGACACACCGTCATATTTGTTTCATAAGACATGTCTTTTATTGCTTAGGTTAGCAAATCTTCACATTAATTGCATATCTAGTGAAGTTACGACATATTTGGGGTTTGTTTGTGATAGCTTGCATGATTTTGTTGTTTTTCCTAAATAGCTAAGCCTTGAATGTTCTTGTGAGATTGTTTGATGACTAGGTTGATATATTCATGTTTATTTACATAGTCAACTCTCTTGAATATTCATGTGTGTTTGTTTGACAATTAGGTTGTTAGATTTACTTTATACATCTAATTGAGTCCTCATGTATGGGCATGTAGGCTTTTTTTGATAACTAGGTTGTTGAATTGCATCATAACATCTAGTTAGGAATTTTGTGTTTGGTTTTACACATTATTGCATTTGAGCATCATTGTCATATTCACTTAGACTTTTATTCTCTTCAATAAGTTAAAGTCTTGTGGCTTCTAGGTGAAGTTGCACAAGCAAGTGAAGTCTTGCAATCGAAGGGTTGGTTGGTAAGCATTATAAAAGGCTCATGGGGTAGATTATGAGGTGCTCATGCCAAGAGTAGTGGATCGGGGGATATCACTCGGGATTGAACCAAGAGTGGTGAGTGGTAGTGTCCATAGCCTGAGGTTGTCGAGAGTGAATGTCCGTGTATCACTTGAGGGTGTAACCGTATTTTCATATAGTGGATTGCTGTGGCTTAAGTGGCTTGTGTGGCTAGTCCTGTGGTTTGTCATTGTCAAAGGTTTCCACGTAAAAATCAAGTATTCTTTACTTTCCGCACTTGATTTTTGTTGTATGTTTGTATTGGGTTATATATTTAATATTGACTAATCGAAAAAGTTGGTAATAATCGATTAACAACCCATTCACCCTTCCTCTAGGTTGTATTAGACACACTGTATTTGTTTTCAATTGGTATCAGAGCGGGTTCCTAGATATACTTAGGAGATCCTTGCTATTTTTGTTTGTCTTGCATTTGTGTGCATATTGATCATTGCATTCATTTACCCAAACACTATGAGTGAATTTGGGATAAGCAAAGAGGAAGCGTTGAGCATAAGACCACCATTGTTCAAGGGTAAGAATTACTCCTCATGGAAGGGGAAGATGAAGTCCTATCTATCAGCGATAGATGATAAGTTTTGGATAAATGGTGATTAAGGATGGATACACACCTCCCACCATGACAGTCGAAGATGGAAGCATTGTGCCCAAGCCCAAGGCTCAATGTAGTGCTTAAGATTTTGAAGCCTCCAAGTGGAACAACAAGGAGATGCACGCCATTTTTTGTGCCATGGATGACAACCAATACAAGCTCATCCAAATTACTAAGAATGCCCATGAAGCATGGAAGATTCTTGAGATGACACGTGAGGGGACGAACATGGTCAAAGACTCTAAGCTTCAAATGTTGCAAGTCAAGTTTGAGACCATCAAAATGGAAGAATATGAGTGTCTCATTGACTTCCAAATTAAGTTGATGGACATTGTCGACCAAAGCCATCAACTTGGGGATCCCTACATTGACAAGAGGATCAAGCAAAAGATATCTCTTCCCAAAAGGTTTGTGTAAGTCCCTCAAAATTTGATTGGTTTATTTAGGTGACAAACCACAATTGGGGTTTGAATTGTAAGGGTAGCTTAGGTGATTGATGATCAAGCTCAAAGGCCCTCTCAAGACGTCAAGATGATAAGCACTCCGAAGGTATGCATTCTATTGCGCCTTAGGCTTGAGTACATCCTCTCCTCCACCCGTAGGAGTCATCATTGGTGATACGTAGCCATCTTCAACCGCCATCTAAGTCCTGTCATGGATTTGACAAATGTAATACTCCATCTTGCCTTTCCAAGAGGCATAATTTTCATCGTTGAGCAATGAAGGCCTTGTGCTTGAAGAATCCTCGTTTCCACCACCATTTCCACTCTTAGTGTTTATGAATGAATGAAATGAATGCAAATGTATGAATAATCAAAAATCACATAAAATGCAAAACACATCAAAATGAGCAAGGATCACCTAAGTATATCTAGGAACCCGCTCTGATACCAATTGAAACTAATTATTCCGGTGTGTTCTAAAATTATCTAGAGGGGGGTGAATAGATTTTAATCCAGTTATTACCTAATTTTCGCGATTAGTCAATTTTACGAAAATAACCCCAATCTAGTCAAAGCAATAAATCAAGTATAAAAAGTGGAATTTAAATAACACTTGATTTTTAAGTGGAAACCCTCAACAGGGAAAAGCCACGAGCTGGTATGTGCGCCACACACGATCCTCGAAATCACTATTTGTAATGATGTTTACAACCTAGGTTGACCTCAACCATTCTTGGCCTATAACCCACCACTACTGTCCGCATGCCTTTAATAACAACCCTAGATCAATTTGCTTACGAACTAAGCCACCTTAGCCACAAGACTTACTTCTCAATGAAGAGATTAATCAACCTATGTGAATATACATGATATCCAAATATGCAATTAATGCTAGGTTACACTAAATACTTATCAAGGATAATAAGATGTTAATTAAATCAATTCTAGATATATATTGCTATATGTCATGGCATAGAGCATAGCTAACATAGATTAAACAATCCTAAGTATAGCTATCATAATAAAACACTCAATCAAGACAACACAATAATCAGTATAATAGAATATCATCTAAGAACATACAAGTAATTAAAGAGATTTCTTGTTAAGTAAAACATTAAGATTAGATGAATTAGTGAAAAACTTACCAAGGCATTGTGTTGAGTAAAACCCATGTAAGAAAGCATTTAAGTGGAATAGAAAGGCGATGCACACCATCCTATGTGCCATGGACGAGAATCAATATAAATTGATTCTGTTAACAACCTTTTATGGCAGGGGTACTGATGAGCCGTCGTGTGCTCACAAAAACTATGTATTTAAATTGATCTTTTGAAAACCCTTTTTTAGCCTCTTAAAATCCTTTAAGGTATAAATTTATAGCAAGTGGTAAGCAAGTTCGTTTCATAGGGATATGGAGTGTTGTGTTAGATAGATTGACTAATCTTTAAACAAAATAAAATAAATCATTGAATGTGATAGATGTGTGGTTTCATAAACCACCAAAGTTAACTACTAAAATGAACATGCAAAAGTGATATGAAAAATAGAAGACTCAACAACCTTGATAAGATAAATGGATGTAAGCAATTAATATAGATGCTAGGTGTTGACGGTGAATTTTGGATTGCCACGCTTAACAATTATATCTTAATTAAACAAATAAAAGAGAATAAAATCAATGCATGCAAGACGAGTTTTACGTGGAAAAACCCTTGAATGGGAAAAAACCACGGTGCCCCTGAGGGCAAAAGAATAACACTATCGATTATTGTAGTTTTACACACTCAGATCTCTCATACAATTGCTTTTCTCTCACGAATTTCGAACCCCCTTTCCATGGGACATACGGTTCTATTTATACTAGGTTGGCTAGGGTTTTTCCGTGCTCACGCCATGGTAGTAGGAGAGTTCCTATTTTGATTTGTACGAGGAATCTGGTGGGGTAGATAGTTTTAAGATTTGTTTCCTGTTTGGACTTCTCTGTAAAGAACAGTTTGTGTCCTTTTTGGGGTGAAATACATCTTCATGCCTTGTATCTGGTCGTATCCTTGCTGTAAGAGGTATATTGAAATAAGGTTGCTTCTTGATGGCGTTAATCTGGATGAGCAAATTAAGTTGGCGAGCACAATTTCTATCTTTTTGGTCGGCCTACTCTGGCGAGCACGTTTCTAATTTAGATTGATTCTAGATGACGTGGCTGGTTGGCGTGTTTTTCTTCGTTGATTGGTTAAAGGGTGACGTGGTCATAGTTTGATCCGCCTTTCTTATATATTCCGTTGACGTGTCTCTTGGCCGAATATATACATACAACAATACCCCCATGAATACTTTGAGCAGAACAAAATACGTTGGGGCCCCCCGACTTCTTTGATTCTGTGAGTAGTATTCATACTTGTGCTTTTTGATTTTGTTGTTTTGATTAATTGAAGGTTCATTTCCCTCTTCTTTTTTATTTTTTTATTTTTTAGCGCCAATCTCAATGCTTGAAGCTTCCATGACAAGCCTTTTATTTTCAGCCACAATATTTCAAACGTTTGAGTTCTGACTTGATGTGGTGAAATGACGGCGTGCTTATTGGGTGTCCCTGTGATGCCATGCATTCCGTTGCTTGGTGGATGCTTCTCGTCACTGCCTTATGCACAGACGGTTCACTTTATTAGCGCCGTTTATCTTTATTATTTTTCTTGAATTTTGAATCTCCCTTTTATGAGGCTGGGACTGTTACACTGCCCACCATTTCCTTTTATTTCGCTTCGTTTCTTCTTCTCTCTTTACAAAAAAAACTTCTCTAAGATCCTTTGAGCCTCCGATTTCCTGTGTGTCAGGTTTCCGGCTGCTCTCCTTCTCCCTTCGACACAATCTCCCGGGTCATCATTAGTTCTTGTTTCTCTGCACATTGGGGTCTTGGTACTTTTCTCCTTGTTTGCTTTGAAGTGTGATTCTACTGCAACCCCATTTTTTCCTTTTGGGAACATTCCCGGTGAGTTTTTATGGATCATTCTCAATGCTCTTTTCTTTTTAGTCAAATGATGCAAGCTCTTAAGCTTGGTAACAAAGAGGTTGCAGATAAAATTGAGTTGTACTTGTGTAATTTTGACCATAAAGAGTTTCGTCCACCAGATGGAAGTCCAAAACGCAACCTGGTTAGCTATGTGCAGGATGTCCCATTCGACCTTGACCGACTGCGCTAAGACGTGGTTTAGGAAATTACCGTAAGGTAGTGTTGATTCTTTTTCTGAACTTACCGCAGCCTTTTGTACACAGTTTCAGGGGATCAAGCCTCGTCCCAAGGACCCTATCTTGCTTCAGTATGTGATTCAGGAGCGGGGTGAAACCTTGAGATCCTATGTAGAAAAATTCCAATAGGAAGTTATCCAGATGTGAATATTTGACGAGAAGGAGACATTTGCCAATTTTCGGAGAAACTTGTAGGCTGGTAGACTGTTCCATTCATTCTCTAAACATCTGCCAAAAACTTATCAAGAGGCCTACAACCGGGCTCTAGAACAAGTAGATATAGAAGAACAGCTCTGGATCAAGGTCGAGCATGATGAAACCCGGTTAGCACCACATCCTAAGAAGGAGGCTCCAAAGCCAGCACCAATTAGAAGATTCCAGAACCTGCCCCTAAACCGATCAACCTATCGATTGCCTCCTCTTCCCTCGTACCAGGAATGGAACCCGACCAGAAAAACACTTCCCAGAACTGCCCCTCTAAAGGAAGTAGCCCAAATAGCATGGGAGGAAGATGGTTATAACCACTACAGCCCCCTCAACGCTTCGTGAGAGACCATTTACCTCGCCATGTGGGATAAGGGTCTACTTAGGAAGCTGGGTCCCATAAAAGCCCCAGTCGACAGAAGAAACCGTTACAAGTACTGTGACTTCCACAAGGACGTGGGACACAACACATCTGAATGCTACAACCTCCATAACCAGATTGAAGGATTTGTAAAGGAAGGCCTTTTGGCTAAATTTTTGTAGCAGGTACGAGACAACATCAAAGAGGGGAAGCAGGTACAGAGCGAGATGCAAGAGGCAACAGAAAGATGGAGGGACGGGGAGAAGGATCTGGTGCAGCAGATCCAGGTGATTCACACCATCAGTGGAGGCCCTACCTTGGCTGGAATCTCCAACAATTCGAGAAAGAACCATGCAAGGAAGATACCCAGGATCAATATCGGTCATGAGATACTTAAAGTCAGCAGTGGATCCTGAGATTCATCCTACTCCACCAGGATTGCTTTCATGGAGGAAGATGTCTACAATACAATTCAGCCCCATGATGATCTTATGGAAATCTCGGTATAGATTGCTAATTGCCGAGTTCACTGCATCCTGATTGATATAGGAAGCAGTGTTGACATCTTGTTCAAAGGAGCACATGATCAACTCAACTTGAAAAATTCATGTTACAACAGCTGCACCTTGCCTTTATATGGGTTCAGAGGGGACTTTGTAATGCCGATGGGATCGAAAATTCTGCCCGTGATAGTTGGATAAGCTCCTTGTAAGGACCTCTATTTTATGATTGGCTTATTTCATAACATACCACATTGGGGATGATTTTGTAATGGGTAGCTTAGGTTCCATTGGCAAACTTCCAAGCATCTCCGTGACTTCAAGATTAAGTGCAAGAGCGAAAGGTAATTCACTTGACTTGATTCTTGAAGAGATTAGGTGCACACACACACATACTTGCATTCTCATATTACTTTGCATTTATGTTTCCATGATTGTGTGCATTTATGTTTCAACTCACACGAGCACTTCTGTGTTTGTGTTTGTTTTGGTATGGTTGGTAAAATCTCATTGTATTTTATAGAAATATATTTTTTAATTTTTCAGATTTTTCGTATTTTTACAAGTCCAACTTTGTGTGGATTTGTCCATAGATGAGTTCCGAGTGATTCGGAGACTTGTCTGTATGTTTCAAATGATTTCTGAGACATTTGGGACATTCCGTGTTTTTATCAGAAATCAGAATTCAATTTCGAGCTTAGAGTGGAAAGTTATATAATTTTCCATATTTGTGATTGAGTCGGAATCCATATTCCGAAGACGGAATCGAATTTCGAGTTCTAAGATCAAAACTGGATCGAAAATTTTTCGGAACGGATACCGGCTTGATGTGGCATGAAAGCCACACCAAGAGAGAGAGGTGCCCATGTGAAGGGCGTGTAGCCCACGGGAGAAAACTCCCTCTGTCTGCGTTGCACTAACGGCACCTGATCTGCTTTTTTTTTGAAATTTTGTTTGCTAAATTATCTAGTGTTTCCTTGTTCATGTGAGCTCATGTGTGTTGTGTGTGCATGTTGCATGAGTGGACTTATTCTGACAAATCATTTAATGCCTTGATCTTCTCTCATGTGAGCTCACCACACTGGATTATTTTTATTTAATTTGTTCTCTCTCACGCGCACACACCACCTGATTGCTTTTCTTTAATTGTTTTGATTTTGTTTGATTGTGTGCTTTAATTTGATTGTGAACTTGTGTGTGTGTTGACTAGTTGCATCAGTGGAGTGTGATTTAATAAATCATTGGACCACTTGATTTCCTCTCATGTGAGCTCACCTCACAGGATTAATTTCATTTGATTCTCAAAAGTACAAAAGCTGTGCGTTTTTGTTTGTAAAAGTATAAATATTAAGTTGTGCCTTTTTTTTGTTTGTTAAAGTATATATGTATAAAACGGTGCAGTTTTGTGACCTGATACATATATATATTCTTTTTCTTCTTTACTCAGAAAAACAATTTGAGAGAAATTTTTTTAAGTGAGAGACTCCCAAGATCCCATCTTTACTCATCCAAACCCAAAACCTATCATCTTCATGCATCATTAAGCATTCTTAGACATGGGTCTCCATCATTAACTTGATTTGGTAAGTTGAACAAAAACCCTATCTTTGTTATTTGTTCATACCTTTTAAGATTGTGTTTTTATTGCATTTTTAGTTGATTAAATGCTAGGATTCTCTTTATTGCACATCTTTATGAGTTTCCTTGTATGATTGGGTTTGTATTGTGATAGCTAGCATTTATGACCATTTTGCCCTCTAGCTAAGTCTATATGCTTTGCATTTAGACATTGTTGATTAGGACTCCTTGATTGCATTTCTTGATTGCATTTATTGTCCTTACCTTGTTTAATGACAACTTATGTTGATTGGCTTTTGTTTGATGACTAGATTTTAGGTTTTCATATTTATATCTAGTTAGGTCTTCATGAGCATTCATTTAGACATATTGATATCTAGGATTGATTTTATTGCCATAATTTAATCTCTAGATAAGCATTTAGTGTAGCCTAGCATTATTTGCATTTTGGATATTGTCATATATTCACATAGGTTATTGATCTTTTCATTGAGAATTAAGTCTTGTGACTACCGGTGTATAGTGCTCAAGCAACTTTGGTCTAGATTCACTATTAAAGGCCTGCGAGTAGTAGTAGAGGGTTAGTGACCGTGTAGGGCTTGACGTGGTCAACCTAGGTTGTAAACACCATTACAAGTAGTGGATTCGAGGATCGTGTATGACACACATATCAGCCTGTGGTTTTTCCTTGTTGAAGGTTTCCACGTAAAAATCAAGTGTTCTTTAAATTCCGCACTTTTACTTGATTTTTATTGTTTGTTGAAATGAGTTAATTGTGATTAATTTTGACTAATCAAAAAATTGGTAATAATCGATTAACAACCCATTCACCTCCCCTCTAGGTTGTTTTAGACACACGTAATATATATTTTCACTCCTCTTCAGCAGAACGTGATGACAAAATTCAACGTGGTAGATACCCCGTCTGCCTACAATGCAATTCTGGGTAGACCATTCCTGTCGGGGATTAGGGGAGTACTATCCATCTACCACAACGTCATGAAGTTCCCAGTAGGAACAGGAGTTGGAAAAGTTAGAGGGGTTCAACAGGCAGCCCGCAACTGCTATGCGGTATCTACCAATCCCGCTGCGCTTGCTAAACAGTGCGCGCATGTGACTGGTGAACCAAGTCAGGGGATGCCGGAATAGGATCATTATGTCTTGGAAGATGGAGTGGTACCAGACATAATCATAGAAGAACTGGAGGAAGAAGAGTAGGGATGGGTTAGTGGGCATCCCGTGGATCAGTTAGAAGTGCCTATCAGGAAAGAAGATCCAACTAAGGTAATGAAAGTTGGAAGGGGACTAGATCACGAAGTCAAGAGGGACTTAGTGGAACTCTTTAGAGAATACAATGATATCTTCACTTGGAGCCACGAAGAGATGCCCGGCATCCCCATAGGCTTGGCCACTCATAGGTTGGAAGTAAATGCCACCTTTAAGCCAATAAAACAGAAGCGAAGACATTTTAACGCTGAACGGAATGCCACAGTCCAGGAAGAAATAGACAAACTCCTAAAGGCCGGGTTCATCAGAGAATCCCGGTACCCCGAATGGATCGCCAATGTGGTCATGGTGACCAAGCCTAATGGGAAATGGCGAATGTGCGTGGATTATACCGATCTCAATCGGGCTTGCCCCAAATACAGCTTCCCTCTACCCAAAATAGATCAGTTGATTGACTCCACCGTTGGGAACAAACTCTTAAGCTTCATGGACGCTTTCTCGGGTTACAACCAGATCATGATGCACCCCTCTGATCAAGACAAGACCAGCTTTATCACCGGGCAGGGCCTCTACTACTATAAGGTAATGCCATTCGGTCTTAAAAATGCAGAGGCCACGTACCAACGCATGGTGAACAAATTGTTCAAGGAGTAGATTGGAAAATCTATGGAGGTATACATAGATGATATGATTATTAAATCCCAGCAGACTGAACGACATACAGAAGACTTGCGCCAAACTTTTCAGGTGATAAGGAAGAACCAGATGAGATTAAACCCCACAAAGTGTGCTTTCGGGGTAGCAGCGGGAAAGTTTCTGGGATTCATGCTGCACGAAAGAGGGATCGAGGCCAATCCCGAGAAGATCAAGGCCATCCTAGATCTCAAGTCTCCCATAACTCTTAAGTAGGCCCAAGGGTTAACTGGCTGGATAGCAGCATTGAACCGATTCATATCCCGCTCCACTGATAAGTGCCTTCCTTTTTAAAAAGTAATCAAGCAGGGAAAGAAGATGAAGTGGGACGAGCAAAGCGAACAGGCCTTCCAAGATTTGAGGGAGTACTTGGCTAGCCTGCCTTTATTAGTAAAATCCATTCCAAGGGAGGAGCTTCTACTTTATTTGGCGGTTTCAGAAACTGCTACTACCAGAGCCTTAATAAAGGAGTGCAATGACGAGGTACAGAGGCCGGTTTACTACGTGAGTCGTGCTTTTACCAAATATGAGAAGAACTACACCCCTTAGAGAAGCTCACCTATGCCTTGGTAACTACAGCTAGAAAGCTCCGGCCCTACTTTCAAGCACACACCATCGTGGTAGTCATTGACCAACCCTTGCGATAATTCCTTTAGAGGCCAGATGTATTAGGCAGG
Source organism: Acer campestre (assembly GCA_954870605.1). Classification (NCBI taxonomy): domain Eukaryota; kingdom Viridiplantae; phylum Streptophyta; class Magnoliopsida; order Sapindales; family Sapindaceae; genus Acer; species Acer campestre. The sequence continues at coordinate 29,337,161 of OX940809.1, read as the reverse complement.
TTGGTCTTATGGGCCCTAGAGCTCACCCAATTTGACATCAAATACAAGGCGAGAACCACGATCAAAGCCCAGACCCTGGCTGACTTCATAATGGAGTTTAGCACGACTCTAGACCCGGATACTTCAGTAAACCTGGATCTGGATCCCACCAATCTAGAATGGCCCAAAGATAGCAAGACCTGGGTCCTGTACACTGATGGGGCATCAAGTCAATCTAGATGCGGAGCAGGAATCATCTTAATTGACCTTGAGGGGGTTTAATACAGTCACTATTTCAGATTTGAGTTCAGAGCCACTAATAATGAAGCAGAATATGAAGCATTACTATCAGGAATGGAAGTAGCAGAGCCCTAGGGGTTGATTTCCTCCCAGTCAAGAGCGACTCTTAGTTGGTGGTTAATCAGGTGTCGGGATTGTACCAGGCAAGAGGTGATAACATGGCAGCATATCTGGCTAAGTTCAGAGAAGCAATGAGGAGATTCAAAGGTGTGAGGATGGAACAGGTACCCAGAGAGAAGAACCACCGAGCAGATGTCCTAGCCAAGATTGCAGCAGATGAAGGACACGCCCTACCAAGAGGGCTACCGCTCCAGCTAATACTATGTTCCAGTATAGCTAAGGGCGCAGAGGTTCACCCAGTCAACCGACTCCCTTGCTAGATAGATCCGATAGTGGCTTACCTCCAAAGTAACGTTCTCTCTGTGGATCCAGATCAAGCACGCAAGCTTAAGAGAACTGCTACCCGATACTGCCTTGTAGACGGATACCTCTATCATAAAGGGAAATCCCTTCCACTATTGAGATGTCTACATCCAGACGATGCATACTAGACACTCAACGAGGTACACTCTGGGGACTGTGGTAACCATGCATCAGGCGAGACACTTGCTCACCAGATACTTAGAATGGGTTATTTTTGGCTGACTATATATCAGGATGAAAAGCTATTTGCACGATCCTGCGAAGCTTGTCAGAAGACAGTAAACCTCCATCATCTCCCTCCGAAAAGGCTCTCCTCGATCAGCACTCCATACCTATTTGCTATCTGGGGACTGGATCTAATCGAGCCGCTCCCTACTGCACCTGGCCAGGCTAAACATGCAGTTGTGGCAATAGACTACTTTACCTGGTGGGTAGAAGCTAAGGCTCTTACCCGAATAACCGAAGAAAAGACTACCAGTTTTGTTAAGGAGAACATCGTTTGCCGCTTCGGTACCCCGATGGCCATTATAACTGATCTGGGAAAGCAATTTGACCACGCCAACTTTAGGGATTTCTGCAAAGGCCGGAATATTGATCTTCGTTTTGCATCAGTAGCCCATCCTTAGACTAACAGACTAGTTGAGGCCATCAAGAAGACCATTACAGAGCTCCTGAAGAAAAAACTCCAACAGAAGAAAGGTTTGGGGTCAAAGAATTACCTAATGTATTGTGGGCATACATGATGACCAGGAGGACTGCAACAGGGGAAACCCCTTACTCGTTGGTATTCGGGACTAAAGCGGTTCTGCCCATCTAGCACAGGCTTATGTCTTTCTTTCAGGGTCCAACATTATGAACCAGGAGATAATGAGACCAAGTTAAGGGCCAACCTGGATCCTCTTGAGGAAAAGCAAGGCAGAATCGCTGAAAGAGTGGCAGTTTACCAGAGTAAAATAGCCCGACATTTCAACAGGAAGGTGAGGATCTAAAAATTTAAAGAAGGAGACTTGGTTCTCAGGAAAGTAACTCAAAACACACGAAAGAGGTCTGATGGGGTACTAGCACCCAATTGGAAAGGTCCCTACTTAATTAAAGCAATGCTCTGGGGTGGCGCCTCCAAGCTGAAAGACATGGAAGGTTACCCAGTAGACCACACATGAAATGCTGATTACCTTTGAAAGTTCTATCCTTAGAAATTTTATGAAAGGCTTATGTCGGTTGACATGTATACCCCGAATTCACTTTGTATTTTCTGAGAAATTTAATAAAGTCAATTTTTTTCTCCTACATGGCTCACTTATGTTCATTCTACAAATTTTTCGCCATAATCGAATCGCCTCAAGATCAGGAAAAAGCCTTATGGCGCTCCTGTTGCCTTGGTCAGGGTATACCCTCCTCCAAGAAAGATCTGGTGCATAAGTGCATAAGTGGCATAGTTGCCTACCAGACTAAAGATCCGGACTTGTAGCCTTAGTTGCCCGCCATATCCTTAAGACCAGGAAAAAGCCTTATGACGCTCCTACTGCCTTGGTCAGGGTATACCCTCCTCCAAGAAGGATCAATACTTGATTTTTATTCATCCAAAACACAAACACCCTTCATCTTTCATGATTCATTCATCATCTAACATGTTTTAGGTATGATTTTTCTAGGGTTTTCATTATTGCTTACATGACTTGTAGCTAGAACATCATCTACATCTTTACACATATTCTTGCTTTACAAGATAGCATTTTTATGACTTGACTAGTTTCAAGATAGTTTTTTTATCGTGTTTTGTGAGTTGTTTGTGATAACTATTGTATATAGGGTTTGATTTGCACATATAGCTAAGTTGTAAGCTTATCATGTAGCTACATGATATCTAGGAAGGTCTTTGACATTGTTAACCGAAAATTCACACTCGGTGAGGAATTTCAATTAACACCCTCAAACTGCTACCTGGTAGGCTGCAGCAGGGTAGGTACCTCTAGGTACCATGGTTTGTACGAGTCACCCTGCCCGTCGGGACTTCAAGCATTGGAAAAGATATGGTGCTCGGGGTTCCCATGTTGGAGTAAGGGCTTTTAATCCCTCTTTATGGACCCCGTATCCCATACTCGGTACTCGGTAGGCCTGACGTGGTTCCGGTTCTGGTTCTTCGGATGGGTGGAACCGACGGTTCTGAACCGAATTTTTTTTTTCCTTTGTTAATAAAAAATAATAATTTAGGCTTGTATACTTGTACAAATGTATAGTTGTATTGTAAGTTGTATTTGTAAATAAAATATTAAAATAAAAATAAACAAAATGACAAATTACAAAATTAAATAAAAATAAAAATAAACAAAATGACAAATTACAATATTAAATTAAAATAAAAATAAACAAAATGACAAATTATAAATTACATTTCATTGGGTATTTGGGAATTAGGTCACCCGAAATTTGATAATAAATAAATGACAAATTACAAAATTAAATTAAAATAAAACTAAAAATAAATGTAAAGTTATTAGCCTTGCACTTAATTTTTACCACAATTAAGTTGCCTACGTATCCTCTTGGGGGATTTAAAGGAATCAAAGACCACGTAGTTTTCTTACCTTTTATTACATGTTTAGTGCCATCTGTAGTCTGTAGTCTGTATTGTAGATCTGCTATTCCGGCCTCGCTGATCCTGTATCAGGTTCATCGTCTTTGAAGAAATCGTATGTTAGGTCTTGTTGAAGTTCTTGTTGTCTGTATTGTGCTTTCATCTAATCATCTACACAAACTTGCATTTTTAGTGATTTTGGAGTTAAGCAAGAATGCTGTTCATCCAGAATATTTCCTCTGGCGCTGAACTTTTGTTCCACCGCCACCGTAGAAACTGGTGTTGAAAAAATATTTTTGGCTATCATAGCCATGATTGGATAGTACACTGCGTGCTCTTTCCAATATTGTAAGATTTCAAATTTTTTCCCTGGCGTATCTTCTATAAACTCAAAAGGAGTATTTAGATAAGATTCCAGCTCGAAATACTTATTGGTGTTTGATGAAGAAGAACATCTAGGTTTTTTGGATTTTTTGGACAACATACTATACCCTAACTCTATAAATCCGGAGGAGGAGGAGGATGTTGGGGGCTGAGATGTAGTTTGTGTATGTGTAACATCTAAGTTCAGTGACGATCCATAAACTGTAAGATATTCATCATATAAATTATACAATAATTTCTTAACTCTAGCACAACATGCATCAATATCATATTCCATTTTTAAACCTTTGACCCCATTATAACCCTTTAGATAATAAGACATACTATCTAATTTACAACGTGGATAAAAAATCATGGCAATCAAATAAATATTTGGAATCTCCTCATAATAATCTAACCATTTTAGCTTCATAGCATTAACGGCTTCCCCTATTGATATGTCGGATTCACAATGACAAAATGCACCAGCAATATTAATACTTTCAATAATAAATAAATGAGTTATAGGATAATAAACACCAGATAAATTTTGTGTAGCATTATTAAAGACTCTTAACAAATTGAAAACGTTGTAACAAGCATCCTAATGTGATTGATAAAGTTGAAGGTGGGTAACATGAAATTGAATAAAAGAAACTAATAAATCCCTATAGTCATAACTTTGAGCAAGCAATTTATAAGTAGAATTCCAACGTGTTGGAACATCACGAGAAAATCTAACGACACGTCTACCATTTTGTTAACAATATTTTACCCATGCATTCATTGTAGAAGAATGTTTTCATAAAAACATTAGAGCTTTTTTAATAGGTAGAATAAAATGTTCAAGAGTTTCTAATCCTTTTTGAACACATAAATTTAAAACATGGCATGCACATCTTTGATGAAAAAATGTACCACCAAGATAAGGTTTGCATAAATCAAGTAAAGATGGAATAGTAGAGGTATTGGCAGAAACATTATCAAAACCAATTGCAAAAATTTTGTTTTTAATTTTATACTCTGAAAAAATAATTCTAAGCTGTCTAAAAATATTATGAGCAGTGTGTGTATCATCAAAAACTCTAAATGCAAGAATTATTTTCTGGATAGTTCATGTATCATCCATAAAATGGCAAGTGACACCCAAGTATGAATGCGATCGCCAATGGTCAGTCCATATGTCGGCACATACGGAAACACGACCGTTATATTTTTCAAATAATCTTTCTAACTTCTTTTTTTCTTTTAAATAAATCTTTTCAAGTGTTGATGTGAGGGTGGTTCTAGGAACACGGCATGCAGCAGGGTTTAATGCTCGTCGACAATAATTAATAAAACCAACCCTTTCACCAAAACTAAATGATAAGTATTCTACTGCTACCATCCTTGCTAATTCTTCTCTATTTTGTTCATCAGTATAATGAAATAATTGTTGGTTAGGAGTAGCGTACCTGGGAATTTGTGTTTGTGACCTCGATCTGGTCTCTGCTTCTGGATGTTTAGCTAAAATATGCTTCCAATAAGTGCCATGTCCTCCAGATTTATGCCACTTATATACTTTGCTGTAGTAATTGCAAGCCACTGCAAAGCTTCCATCTTCTTGCCTAATTTTCTTCATATGTTTTGTGAAGAGATTAGATCTGCTTTGCCTCTGTATCAGATCTTCCTGCTCTTTTGGTTCCTGTGGATCAAATCCAAAATCTGGAGGTGTATCAATATAAGGCATATTATCAGTCAAATTGGGGCCGGGGGGGGGGGGGGGGGGGGGTTGGGGTGTCATCGATATTGGGTTCTGAAATTATTAGAGGGGGAGTAGAAGAGTTTAAACTTAGGTCTTTAGCATAAGCCCGGCGTTGCAAATACTTGTGATAGGCGGTGTCGTCACGACCGAGATTATCGATCATAGGACCCTTACCTCTCATCGAAATTGAACGCCTAGGACCGTCACGGCTGTGACCCCTTCCACTTCCACTTCCACTTCCACTTGCCATTTAAAAATTGAATTGTAAAATAAATTGGAAATAAAATTAATTGCAAATAAATTAAATTGGAAATAAAATTAATTGCAAATAAAATTAAATGCAAAATTGCAAATAAAATAAATTGGAAATAAAATATATTGCAAATGAAATAAATATTAAAAACTTAGTAATTGACAATGAATTGGAAACTTGGAGAGTTGGAGAATAGAGAGAGAAATTAGAAATTTAGAATTGGAAATAAAATTAATTGCAAATAAAATATATCGGAAATAAAATATTGCAAATGAAATAAATATTAAAAACTTAGTAATTGACAATATTTGGAAACTTGGAGAGTTGGAGAATTGAGAGAGAAATTAGAATTAGAGAGAATTGGGAGGAAATAATTGTGAGGAAAAATGAAAGGTGGGGGGGTGGGTGGGGTGTATTTATAATAAAAAAAGAAAACAAAAAGTAAAAAGTCAGCCGTTGGGGGCCAACGGTATTATAAAAAAAAATTAAAAAAAAAACCGGCCAGTTTAGAACCGGAACCGGAACCGGAATCTGGTTCTTGAACCGGAACTGGAAAATTGGTTTCAGTTCCGACCGATTCCTCCGGTTCGAACCGGAACCGAGTCAGGTCTAGTACTCGGTACCCCGTATCCCGTCCCTCATACCCCGTATCCCATATTCTCTTCTAGATCTTCTTTGTGATTCCTTGACCCGGATATCAAGCAAGCAGGGGATGGGATATGAGTTCTTCAGTAATGTAGATGTGGTCATGAAAGATAAAACCACCTCGATTCTTCTAGCTAATTTGAAGATTCTTTCCCCTTATTTGTTTGTGATTTGTCGCATAGATGGGTGGATGCATAATAAAGTAGATAGAAGGGGGAGAATGACAAGTCTCTTGATATAAGTGGACTAGCCTAGGGGGAAAAAGCATCACGCATGATCATATGCTGAAAAACCCCTAGGTAGTATCCGATGGAGAGAGATCCTTTATATATTTATCAATAAGGCATGCTCCGGGGAGCTTACACAAGTAGGAGAATAATACAACATAAGTGCTCCAGAGATCTTACAATAATAGGTGGGCATAGGCCCATTTCTCTAATCAGTACAAAAGAAGAAGAAAAGGGAGCCTTCTTAGGGAAGAAACCGCCGTTCTTTTTGGGAAAAGAAAACCCTCATCTGTCGAATTTCATGTCACATATATAGGTCTTATTTCTTGTTGTTCACTCCCCTAAATTCAATCCAATGACCTAGCAATTTATGGGGCATTCCACATTGATAGGTGAGAAGATCGTGGGATTGATTCCCCAGAATCAAGTGATTCCTTTTAGAACTGAAAAAGTTGACTCCACTTTTATATAGGACTCTTGAATGGTGGGAACAAGGCAATTTCCTTGTTTACTTAAACACTGTCGTATTCAATCTGCTATTTATAACTTGATCTTGGTGTGGTCTAGCTCTTCCTTGGTGATCTGCCAGATGGTGCATTACAACCTCCCTTGTTGATGCCTTCTATGCTAGGTGGTCGGGAGGAGTTTAGAGGACCAGTCACAGGGTACCGTGGGGTACCGGGGTACTGCGGGGTAATATGGGGTACCGTAGGGTATCGGGGTACCACGGGGTTCTACGGGGTCCTGCGGGGTCTTACGGGGTACTGTGGGATACCGTGGGTCCTATGGTGTCCTAAGGGGTACTGCGGGGTACCGCGAGGTACTGTGGGGTAATGCAGGGTACTACGGGGTATTGGGGTACCGCGGTGTCCTGCGGGGTACTACGGGGTCCTACAGGGTACTGGGTTCCCACGGGGTACTCGGGACCTTGACTTCAATATTTCTTGGCACCTAGTGAACTAGGCGACCTCGATCTAGACCTCGATAAATAGATAGGTGTGTTGATCTTGGTTCCTTTCCGGGGTAGCTAGATGCTTCTTACTGCATTCTTCTACTCTATGTGATCTTAGCAAGGATGGAAAATTCTTCTTTGGACCCCTGCCAGAAAAGGCAGTTAACAGACATGTTCATCCATGCCTAGATAAGCTTAAATGTTTGACCTTGCATTTATGCACTTTGAATATTGCTCATATTCACTTTATGTTGTTTATCTCTTCTCTTTGAGAGTTAAGACTTGTGACAACCGTGTGTAGGGCTCAAGCACCTTAGGTCTATACTCTTTATTAGAGGCCCTGGTGGGTTAGTAACTGTGTAGGGTTTGACATGGTCAACCTACGTTGTAAACACCATTATAAGTAGTGGATTTGAGTACCATATGTGGCACACATATCAGACCGTGGTTTTTCCTTGTTGAAGGTTTCCATATAAAAATCAAGTGTTATTTAGTTTTAGACTAAATAGGGGTTTTCTATTGAATATTGACTAATCAAGAAAAATCGGTAATTAACTTGATTAATATCTATTCACACCCCCTTCTAGATATAATTAGACACATTTTATATTTATTTTCAATTTCTTCATTTTTTATTGGCTTATTTCGATGACAAACCACAATTTGGGGCTTGTATTGTAAGGGTAGCTTAGGCGCATAATTGTTGGTGATCAAGCACAACAAATGCCCTCTCAAGACCTCAAGATAATAAGCACTTCAAAGGTAAAATACTTGTGCTTACTTGCATTGAAGAGTTCTTAGTTGCACACACACATAACTCATGCATATCTATATTATTGATGAGCTGTCGTTGTGTACTCAACAAAATACTGTTTAAATGTGATCGTTTTGAAAACCAATTTCACCACTTAAAAATCCACTTAGATAGAAAATTAGTAAAATGGTAAGTAAGATTCGTTCCACAGGGAATTAGAGTGATTAGTTGAATTAATTAACTAATATAAATGCGATAAAATAAATCATAGATAAATGGATGAGTGAATGGGTTGTTAAGCCATCAAACATACATGTAAAATAAACCTAATAAAACTAATAAAATGGAATGCTCAACACATCTAGATAAGATATATGGAATAAACAATTAATAGGAATTCTAGGGAAATTATAGAGTAGCTAATGGACTATGAGCAATTCATATATGGCTTATTTAATACACTATCTACACAATCAAGGACCGATCTCATTCAAAAGTGTTGTTTAGACCGTCACTATGAACCCTAAACAACTTCCCACCGTAATGCCTAACCGATTAAGGAGAGGGGGTCACGGTAGGATCGGTTAGTGACAATCAAATGGCCTAGGCAATAGAGGTTGATCACCCCTCCAAAAGCCTATCCTATTCACTATGTGCTACAATCAATCAAGTGTGTCAATAACTCAGTTAATTTTATCACAAATAAATCCTACAACATATTGTAATCAACAAGTGTATCAATACTCATTTAATCACATAAGTTCAAGATCTAATTAAAAAGTAAATAAAACTTAAATCATGCAAACATAATATTTAAAGCCTTAATAAATACTCTTGTCCAAAAAGTCTCTCAAATCATCCCCCTAAAATGGGGGTTTTAATTACACATAATTACAAACAAGAAAAGAAAGTAAAATGGAGAGAAATCACCCTTGGGTCTCTCTTGTAAGCTTGATCCTTCCTTGAGCTTCCTTGCTTGAATCTTGTGCAAAGAGTGGGCGTTGAGGATGTGTCTAGATAGGTGGAGTCATATGGAAAGTGACAAAGGAAAGGAGTGAAGAAGATAGAAGGAGAGGAATGATTTAGGTGAGTAATCTAGATGTTGAGTTTTAGGTAGAGGAGAAATGGAGGGATTAGGAATGGTAGAAAGGTGGTTTCTTGGCTATCAAGAATTAACAAGTGTTGATTTAAAAGGAGAAAAAGTGATGAATTTATAGGATTTTCAAATTAGGTCTCGGGTGGTAAATTACCAAAACACCCATGACCATGGCAAATTACCATTTAGTCCAATAGAGGGGAGCATCTTGTAATTTTCCCCACCAATCAGAAATGCACAGAGAGGAGGTCGCTACTTGCATTCATGGCAACCCTAGGAAGACCCAAATGGCAAAGCAATCAGGTGCTTAAAATAACTCCCTGTCGCCATGGCAACATCGGAATGCAAATCGCGACATTGATTTACGCAGTTTTGTCACGGTTTTGGAAGTGGCGACACGAATGGCGAACATAGGCGTGGAGGAGACTTAAAGATTCTGACCAATTGGAGGTCCAAGAGAGCTGCGACTGGGCTGCCGTCCTTTTCGCCGTGAATTTGGTTCGGTTTCTGGCCGACGGTAGGTCAGTTTTGAGCCACTTCCGGTCGGCTAGGGTTTGAAGGTGTAAAGGTCGTGGCTTGGGTGCATTTAGCACTACATAGGGGTGTACGTAGCAACTGAAGGTTTGTTTTTAAATGGAGTGCAGTTAGCAAAAGCAAGGGGTGCACGGAGCTGCTGGGGTTTGTCTTTATAAGGGGGTGCAATTAGTAGCAGGCTGGGGTGCAATTAGAGGCCAAGCCTTCCTCAAAACGCACCGTTTCACTTAAGTTTGTGGGCTGCTAGGGTGTGCACAGAAGTGGGCTGGGGTTCATTCAGCCGCACACTTACCTCCAAAATGCACCATTTTGCTCAGATGACGTGATGCTGCTTGGCTGCTTCTCTTGGCAAATTACGAACAGCTCCCCTGCATTCTTCTAAATTTGCGATAACTTCAATCTTCCCTCATGTTTTACACTTTTGCCCCCAACTGACCAAAATTACTTCAATGCCCCTGAACTTTGTAATTACCTGAAAACACTTCATTTACACAATTAAATCACAGGATATTGCCCGAGAATCAAGCAAAAAGAAAAGGAAGTGAGGGCCAAAATCATAACAATTTTGGTTCGATCAACTATCTTGTATGTTGTGTGTTTTATGTATGTGCATTCATGTTATTGAAGTCTCTTCATGTATGCTTTAATTGATTGCATCTTGATTGATAATTGCCTTGTCATTCTAGGTGAAAATAAATATTAACGAGTCCTAATATAATCTGGGGGGGTGGTGAATAGATTTTAATCCCTTTTTACCAATTTTCAAGATTAATCAAGATTACAAAAAAAAAAACAACCCCAACTAGTCAACAAATAAAATCAAGTGTAGAGAATGCGGAAAGTAAATAACACATGATTTTTACGTGAAAACTCACACGGGGAAAAACCATGGGCTGTTTTGTGTGCTACACTAGAACCTCAATCCATTACTTGCAAATACGATTACAATCTAGGTTGACCGCATCACACCTAAGATTACTAATCCGTCTTTGCTACCCACGGGCCTTTAGAAGTGAATCTAGTTCATGCTTGCAAACTACCAAAAGGCAAAACTTGACTCTAGTTGAAGAGATAAAACAACCTAGTGTGAATATGTGCAATATTCAAGATGCTCAAAATGCAAGGTTAGACATTTTAGCTTATCTAGGTAAGGATGAACATGTTAGACATTCCTAGATATCATTGTACTAAGTGGCATGCATATAACATAACAAAATAGACAAACAAAGTCCTATATGCAATATCTACCACAATACAACTCACAAAACACAATAACACAATCTTGAAACTAATTCAAGTCATAAAAGAGCAATCTTGAAACTAGTCAAGTAATAAAAGAGCAATCCTGTAAAGAAAGAAACATGTGAAGTGATGCAAAGATGTTTTAACTACAATTCATGTGAGCAAGTATGAAAACCCTATGAGAATCAAACTAGAACATGCTAGATGATGAATAAAGCATACAAGAATGATGGGTTTTGATGTTTGGAGTGATAAAAGAGTGTTCTTGATACCTTAGTTTAGAAGCAACTCAAAAGGCTCTTAAAAGGTGTAATTTTTGCACACTCAAATGAGCCAAGGCACATATGACATATATATATATATGAGATCCAATAAAAATGATGTCTTTTTATGGACTAACATCAGAGGTTGCCAATTGCGATCGCCATTTGTCAAATGGCGACCTCGTGGCGACCCTACCTTTTCTTCTAGGTTGCCATTTGCGGGCCACTTGCCAAACGGCGACCTCTGACGCAACACACAAAAAAAACTTCTCTGTCGCCATGGCGACCCAAATGGTGACACCACATATTTCTTCTTTGTCTCCATATGTCAAATGGCGACGCTTCGTGGCGACCTCACACCTGATTGATTTTTTAAGAATCAATCTTTCTGTCGCCATGGCGACACCATTAAATGGCGACACCACACAAATGGCGACAATTCCCTGTTTACCACTATGTGTACAATGTGCAAGTGAAATGTGACATGTGAAGAAAATACACACAAAGGCAAATCATACATATGTAACCATTTGAAGTGAGTGTGTGCAACCTAAATCACTTCAAATTAAGAAGTCAAGATCAAGTAGCTACCTTCCATGAAGCTCTTGAAATCCACAATGAGGTCCTTAAGCCTCTGAGAAGAAAATCTTCAATCCTAAGCTACCCTTACAAGATTGAACCCCATTGTGATTTTGTCAAATGAAATAAGCCAATTAAAAAGTGAGGCACTTACACTAGGCATTAGGATGCATTCACTTCACACTTGCACATCTTTGATGGTTTGTGTTGTGTTATTAGTGTATCGTATAATTCGTTTCCCCAAGATTGTTCGGAAACGTCCTGAAACAAATTATAGGTGTATACAATATTAATCTAGAGGGGGGGCGGGTGAATAGATTTTATCCAATTTTCGAATAAGGTTAGATTACGAAAAAGCCTATAACTAGTCAATATAATATAGCAAGTGTAATATGTGTGGAATATTAAATAACACTTGATATTTATATGGAAACCCTCACGGGAAAAACCACAGACTAATAAGTGCGTCACACTCGAACCTCGAATCCACTAAATGTGTTAAAGATTAAAACCTAATCCCGGTATATAATCACACACCACCTAATCCTGGTATAAGTGAACCACTGAACCTAGTCCAATTGCTTATGATTTACGCAACCTAATCCCAGAAGCTACACAAGTCTTACTTCTCAAAGAAGAGATAAAATGCTTATGTGAATATATGATGATATTCAAAGAGCAAATAAAGCTAGGGAACCTTAGATACTTATCTAGGATGATAATATTGCAATTAAAACAATCCTAGATATCAATAGCTAAATGACATGTCAAATAGCTTAGCTAAGCATAGATCATGAAAACCTAGATAGTTATCACAATACAACTCTCAAACAATCAATACACTAATCTCAATCTTGTATCTAAAATATATTCTAATGGCATACAAGTAATAAATGAGATTGCTTGTTAAGAAAGACACAAAATATGTGAGATATACGTGAAAAACGTACCAAGCAAAGTGTGTTGAAAACCCCATGCAAAGATGACACCTAGATGATCAAGGATGATGCTGGATGGTGATTGATGCTCATGGAAAAATGTTTGAGTAAACAAATGAGAGTTCTTTAGTGATTTTTTCTCTTGGAAAAATATGCTAAGTAAAATATCTAATTTTGATCTCCTTAAACTGACCTAAAGGCAAAGAGGCATATATATAAGGTGCCAAAATGAAGTGACATTGTTTTGAAAAGTGGCACAGCTTTTGCCTTGGGCACTGTACGAGTCGCTGTACGTAGAGCGACTTGTACAATGCCTACCTGGGAAAATGAAGAACATTCTTCATTGGTGCTGTACGTAGAGCGTTTCTGAACAGCGATTCAACAGTGCCAAGCTCTGTTCTCTTGGGAAAATAGAGTGTCGCTGTACATAGCGCTGTACGTACAACACTTTGTACAGCGACCCAACATCGACCAATAAAAATGCATCAGGTCTGTACAGCGCTTATGCCAAGCCTCATCAGGTCTCAGATAGGCGCTTTTCGAACAACGCTTTGTACAGCGCTTTGAACAGCGCCCATCAGTATGATGCATCCTAAATGCCTAATGTGACAAGGCAATTAACAACACAAGATGCAATCATATGAGTAAGCATGAAGAGAGATTAATGAACATTAATGCACCTATAGAACGTACACAACATACATGATAAACATATATGCATGAGTTGTGTGTGTGTGCAACTACATCTCTTCATTTGCAAGTAAGCACTTAGAAATTTACCTTCGGAGTGCTTCTTCTCTTGAGGTCTTGAGAGCCTAAGCTACCTTTACATCAAAACCCCAATATGTGGTTTGTCCATGAAAAAAGACAATCAATAAATGAGACCTCACAATCTCCCCCTCTGGCTATTTCGTGACAAAACCACCACTCACATCATCCTCTCAACATAATTAAAGCTACAGGATAACAATGACAAATTCTTCCAATATTCAAAAATGTGGAATATAAGAATGAAATGAATACTTGAAATGATATAACAATTGTATAATATGAATCAATTCATGTAAGCATCAATATACAAAAGAATCAATACAAGTGAACATATAGAAGATAAAGAAATATAAAGCAAAAATGAGACACAATGTTTTTACGTGGTAAAACCTCAAAGAGGAAACATCCACGGGTTGAATCCACAACCACCGGCAAAGCAAATCCACTATACGAAAAGGACTTACATACTCAAAGCTATCAACACTATGATATCCACTTCAAGATATCAAATCCTAAACAACACTCGGGCTAGTGATTCACAAAGCCTACTCTCTATCCAAGATGTGTCCTACACCTTTAGAGAGCAACTTCCTATCCAAGGCTCTCAAGCCTCTAGGAAGATTTCCTTGCTTAGCAATCTAGATCACTAGGATCCTAGTCAAGCTACCCAAGCTCAACCATCCGGAGTACACAACTCCTTGCTAAGACTTTTGCTTAGTTATCCGGATCCCCTTGATCCTAACTAAGGCTTCTTGCTTGGCTATTCGGAAACCTTTTCTAGCCAAGTCTTCTTGCTCAAGTCAAAGGCTTCACTCACCTTGACAAGAGACTTCAACCTATTATAAGGCAATGATCTAAGTGATGCAAATGATGCAAACACACACAAATAGAGTAAGTAGATCAAACACACTCTATGAACATGCTTAATGATAATCTAGAATATACTATCAACACACAATCACAAATCTATCTAGAAATCAAAGCATGCCAAAACAATAAGAACAAGATTAGAATATTCAATATATATCACACAAACTTTAGTTCTTATATCATGAAATTGAATCTAGAAGATAACATGAAGCACATCATACAATCAATTTCTAGAAGCAATTTCAAGCAAGATCAAGTCTAGCAAAAATATGTTCAAGAGAGATCACAAAGCTAAACTTAATTAATTAATCAATTATACAACCCTAGCATATGTTCTAACATACTTCTCAACATATTTCAACAATCAATTAGAAAGAATCAAAGAGATGATCAAGAGAAATTGAAAGAGAAGAAGTTTCACATACAACACTTGAGTCTCGGACTGAAATCTGCCAACTGTGAAAAATAAAGAACTCAAATGACTCTAAAAATGCTTGGGGTTCGTAGCTCTCTTCAAGACCAACAATTTTAGCTTTTGGATCACTCAATTTCGAGTTCATATGAGAGAGTTATGATCAAAATAAGAAAATGAAAATGTTGAAGAATTGTGCAGAAATTTCTTCAAGTTATTGGAAATGGAGGGAAGAGAAGGCATTTAAAGGAAGGAGAAGAAGGGCATTTTTGTCCAATCAAAAGAGGCCTTTCAGCCTTGTCCCCATGTGGGGCGCGTGTGCCACACGGGACCAGAGGGCATGCTGGGCCATGTGGCACACGGCCTCCACACGTGGTGGCCATGCCATGTCCTTTGGCCAGCTTGCTTCTCCCACGCACCTCTCGTGTTCTTCAGCCATATTCGGGCATCCGAACTCTGAATTCGAATCTGTTTTCAGATTACGAACCGTGACTCCCTCATGCATAACAAAGACTATGAAACTTTGACAGATGGTTGAGAATTCATCTCGGAAAACGACGACGAACACAACTCAACGAATAAGAATGCAAAGTAGCATAACTACGTCGTATGGACTCGAAACTTAATGAATGAGTAACCGAAATCACCGGAACTCAATAAGGAATCAAATAAGATCATGTTCAAGTCCAAAACACAAGAAACACAAACAAATAAACACTTTGCAACACAAGCATGCCATATCTAAGCGATAGTGAGAAATCATGCAATTCTACAAGATTGTCAACATTGAGATAAATGCATGTGCATACTAAATGTGTGCGAAAGTGTTATACCACATGTTTGAACTACGATGCAAGGACACACATATATGAATTGTGTGTGTGTACGCTTACGCCTTGCAAGAGGAAGAAGAATCTTGATACCTTAGCATCCAAGTATGCGAAGTTCCTCTTGAAGACGATATTTGCACAAGATGTTGCTTCTTCACCTTTGAGACTCCTTTCTTCCAAGAAACACCTAAGCAACTACTAATACAAATAAAGAGAGTTTTGTAATGGAATCAAGCCAACACAAATAAAGGATCTTACATCTACATTACAAAGAGATATTAAAAAGTAAAAACTTCAAGTCTTCAATCTCTTGTAGAACCGTCAACCCTTTAACACAAAAAAAAAATAAAAATACACTTTCCAAAACAAATGTATGTGAGAAGATCAAGTGATAATTAAAACAAGCATTTTCATTTAAGAATTTAAGTACAGCATCATGCAATGAATGTTAATGCAATACTCACCCTCATTGGGTTTCTCCCCCTCAATTTGTAGTCTCCTTGAAATGCACAATTGCTACTACTATAGCAACTCCCCTTACCACATCCTTACCACATCCTACTCCCCCTTTTTGTCATGATATAGGCAAAGGACTAGTCCCTAACCGAGTCACTTATAGCAAAGAGAGATAGTAGTATACTAGATATTTGCATAATCATATAAGCCATTTTATGCATGAAAAAGTGTTTTTGTGTGTCGTTTAAATTCACTTCGTCAAACAATATTTATAAAACCACACAATGCCTTAATTGGTTTAAAAGCTCAAGTATGGCAGTAAGTGGGGTGTCGTCCACAAGGATCGGAGGTAGCGATTAGGATTGATAATACTAAAATGCATAAAAGTAAAGTATATGGTAGGTGTTGTGAAGTGTGAATGAAAATATAATAAAAACTACGCTAGGAATGCAAATGAAATGGGATGTGAATGGAGTGATATGATATGGCAACTAAGGAGTTAACGGACATTGTAAGCAAACATTGGGGCAAATGAAATAAACCCGAAAATACGCTTGCTTTAACAAATGTAGCCAACCTAGAGTGTATAGAGTTGGCTATCTATCCCTAGCAAGGGGCCAAACTACGGTGTATTGATAAGGCCTCTTATTAGTGATTGATCCCTCCCAAGCAACCAACCTAGGATGTATAGTATTAGTTGCTTGTTTATGACCCTAACAATGAATGCACGTATATCTATCTAGGGCTCAACCGATACTTGTGTAGCCAACCTAGGGTGTATAGCAAAGGCTTCTAATCCGCTCACAAGAGTTGTCCTAGGGTGTATAGTGATGGACACCCATTCGAGGTTAGATAAAGAACGCGGTTATAGAGCCGGGATTCTGGAAATTCCATTTATTCAAATAAGCAATAAACAACTAAATAGAGTGTATACGTAGTTGTCTACACAAATAGAATCCCAAAGAGAACTTGCAAAGAGAGTGTATCCATACAAGCACATCAAAGAAATACCATTCATTCTCATGAATAGACAATAAAAGATAGACATACATAAGAAATAGAGTTTATATACAAAAAGCCCAATATTCAACAAACTAATCCATAGGCCCCTTAGTGGGGATTTAGCTGCTCATTACAATAATAAAAACAAGAGAAAAGATGAAGAGAGAACCCTTGAAGATCATCTCCATCCTTGAAGTTTCCTTCCAAGCTCTTGGATCCCTTTGGTTGAGTATAGAAAATGGAAGAGAGAGATAGAGTGTATTCCTAGATTTGGATTACAAGATTTCTAATTTTCTAAGTCTAAAATCGCAGAGAGAGAGAGAGAGTAATAAGAAGAAGAAGGTATATTTATACTATTCTCGCAAATAGGTCAAAAAACGCTAATGTGGCAAAATTGGGCAGGTAGTGTGCGGGTAGATAGAGTGTATTCCTAGATTTGGATTACAAGATTTCTAATTTTCTAAGTCTAAAATCGTAGAGAGAGAGAGTAATAAGAAGAAGAAGGTATATTTATACTATTCTCGCAAATAGGTCAGAAAACGCTTGAAACAAATTATGGTGTGTTCAATATTAATCTAGAGGGAGGAGGAGGGGAGGGGAGGGGTGGGGGGGGGTGGGGTGGGGGTGGGGGGGGGGGGGGGGGGGGGTGGGGTGAATAGATTTTAACAAGTTTTACCCAATTTTCGTGTATGATCAAGATTACGAAAATACCCCTAATAGTCAATACAAATAAATGTTAGGATTATGCTCAATAGCAAGAGTGTAATAGTGTAATTAACAATCTTTTTCATATTAATAAAGTGATTTATGTTTTAAACAAATCTTATAGCATTTATAGTTTAATAATTGTTAAAGTAAATAATCATAAGGTCTAAAGACTATGAGAAAAGAAGAATTGTTCATACATCTGGATATGTATGTGGTAGACACAATTCTTTAGTTAGTCTTGAATATCGTTCACAACTTAAGTTAAAGGTTGGGCAACTTTATCTTGTTAAAGTTGTAGAATTCTTTTGCTAGCATTTGAGTGGGATCAAATGAGATATGATGAGTCTAAAATCATCGGAGTGTCTTTGAGCAAAAGAATCTAGTGCACTGGGTGCATTGAACAGGATCACAATGAAATACTTTATCTATAACCGTCAGTAGATAAAAGTAATTTCATTATCAGGACAATCGGAGAGTCTATCTTAATCCTGAGATAAATGATGGACTTATGGTTGCAGGTGATATCATTTGAGCTATCAATGAGTACGATTATATCGCATAGTCTATCCTCGATAGTTTGGTGATATTCATTTGTTAATCGATAGAGGACTTCATTTATAGATATGGACATCGTGGCTCCATTTATTAAATGAGAGTATAATATCATCATATGGATGTTTTGAGGTAATTGGATATTAAATCTCAACGTTGAGTTTTCAATAGTGTCTATTGAAAACATGGCTTCTGGACAAGTCAAAATATCCAAGTTCAAAACGTGGTCATATGAGTAAATATGGTAACTTGGAGAGTTATAGGCGGTCTATGAACTCTTGGCGATTACTGATATTAATCACGAGGATACACTATCTCCAATATGATTGTCTAGGGTATGAATGAGGAAGCATCTTCCTTTTCTGTTTTTATTTAAGAGTTCAATTTTAGCTCTTTAGTGGAATGAGCTAAAATTAATGGATCGGACCTAAGTGAATCATTTGTTGATTGTGATTAGGTTATGTCTATTGGAGCTTAAATTTAGATAGCCTGCCAAGATCCCCAATCCACACGGACTTGCATGGATCACTTGATATATTCTACCGGACCAATTTAAGGTCCATCTAGAATTGCAATTTAATATATTAAGAATATAATTTGCACATTATTTATGTAATGGGCTGCACAATTATATTTATATATTAATGGATGACATGTGGGCTTGTTTCTTTTAGTAAGAATGGGTCTAGTTCACATGTGGGCCTTTTATTTAAAGTCCTATGAATTTAATGAAATAAGAAAAATAATATTTGGCCCAATATATACATGTGGGGCGGCAAGGTGCTAAAATAGCATTTAATATTATTTTGTTTTCATTATTTAATTAAATAAGAATTAATTAATTTATTAATTAATTGTTTAATTAAGTAACAAATCTTTTCTAAATAGGAAATATGATTCCTATTAGTATACTATTGGTAGTAGTATAATTAAATAGAAAGACTTGTTTGACAAGGAAATAAATAATTAATTTTATTTATTTAATCAAATAGGAAGTTTTTTTATTTTAGTCAAAAAAGGAATAAAAGATTATTGAGTTGGATTAGGGTTTGGAAATCTTAAACAAAATAGGAATTAGGGTGCAAAACATACTCCTTTTTTGTAGGAGGATTTGCGGCAACCCTAGTGAATTTTGGGGAAATATTTCGGTCACCCTAGGGTAAAAAGGAGAAGAAATTCGGCCACCTATATAAGGCCACTTATAGAATTCGGCCACCCCCCTAAGGCTGGTGTGCAGAATTTTCTTCTTCTTCTTCTTCTCAACTCATAGTTAGAGATCTATTATTCTACTAAAAACAAAAGGAACATAGATTATTCTTTGATTGTATTCTAGTTGCTTATTCATCAATAAGCTTGTGAATACTATATCGATCTAGGTTCACGCGAGTTTTGATCATAAGATTGAGAACTCAAAAGTGACCGGAATAATCTTAGGTTTCTTTAGATTGTTTTTGGGACTAACGAATCAAGAAAAGTTTGTTTAATCCAATCACAGGTTTGCAATTCAAAGAAAGGGAGACTACGCTCCTAGGTGATCCACTTTCGTGCTAGGATTGAAGATCTTACGGATTACCATCGACGCAAGTCAATCGGATCACGCGACAAGAGGTATTAATCTTTTGTTTATTTTTATATATCTTTAATTAATCAAAAGGGTTTAAGGTTCATAAAATTGGAAAAATTTTAAAAGCTACTCAAACTATTTTTTAGTCTCGCTTCCGCTGCGGGTACAATTTTTCCCTACAATAAAACAAGTGTAATATGGTGCAGAAATTAAAAGACACTTGACATTTACGTGGAAACCCTCACGGGAAAAACCACAGGCTAATAAGTGAGCCACACTTGAACCTCAAATCCACTAAATGTGAGAAAGATTACAACCTAATCCCGATATGAGTTAACCTAGTCCTAATGCTTGTGATTTAAGCAACCTAATCCCGGAAGCAACACAAGACTTAGTTCTCAATGAAGAGAATGCAACCTAAGTGAATATGTGAAATACTCAAAATGCAACAAGAGCTAGGTAACCCTATATGCTTATCTAGGATGATGATATATCAATGAAATCAATCCTAGATATTAAATGCTAAATGACATATCATAAAGCTTAGCTAATCAAGATTAAGCAAAACCTAGATAGCTATCACAATACAACACTCAATCATATTCATCATAAACAATCTCTATCTTGTATCTAGCATGTGGACTTAAAACATACAAGAAAATAAAGAGATGGCTTGACAAGAAAGAAACCAAAATTAGATGAAGTTAGTCAAAATCTTACCAAGCAAGTTGTGATGATGCAAAACCATGCATGAATGATGCAAGATGTTTTTTGATGCACTAAGGAGTGTATTTGAGTGTTTAAAGGTGAGTTCTTGAGAATTTTTCACTTGAAAAATGTTCTAAGTAAACAATATGAATTTTTGAACTCTTGGGGTTGACCTAAGACAAAGAGGCATATATATAGGGTGCCAAGATGAAGTGACATCGTTTTGAAAAGTGGCACAAAAATTTCCTTGGGTGCTATACGAGTCGCTGTATGTAGGGCGACTTGTACATCGCCTATCTGGGAATTTGACAGTGTTCTTCATTTGGGCGCTGTTCGTAGGGCGCTTCTGAATAGCGACCCAACATCGCCAAATCTTTGTTCTCTCAGGGAAATAGAGAGGCGCTGTTCGTACAACGCTTTGTACAGCGACCAAATAAATGTATTAGGTTTGTATAGCGCCTTTCCCAAGCCTTATCATGTCTTAGATGGGCGCTGTTCGAACAGTGCTTTGTACAGAACTTTGAACAGCGCCCAACACAAAAATGATGCATCCTAAGCCTAAATGTGACATGGAAATAATCAAATAAGATGCAATCATATGGGCAAGAATGAAGAGAGATTAAAGAACATAAGTGCACCTAAATAACATACACAAACATACAAGATAAACATATATGCAGGGGTTGTGTGTGTGCAACTATTTCTCTTCATTTGCAAGAAACACTAAGAAATATACCTTTGGAGTGCTTCTTCTCTTGAGGACTCGAGGACCTAATCTACCCTTACATCAAAACCCCCAAATGTGGTTTGTCTACGAAATAAGCCAATCAATGAATTGAGACCTTACAATCTCCCCCTTTGGCTATTTCGTGACAAAACCACCACTCACAAAATCCTCAAAACATAATTGAAGCTACGAGATAACAATTACATTCTACATTACAAAGAGATACTAAAAAGTAAAATCTTCAAGTCTTCGATCTCTCGTAGAACCGTCAACGCTTCAAAACAAAAAAAATTACACTTTCCAAGACTAGTGCATGTGAGAGTATCAAGTGAAAAAATAAAACAAGCATTTGCATTTAAGAATTTAAGTACAACATCAAGCAATGACAATGCTCCCCCTCATTGGGTTACTCCCTCTCAATATGTAATCTCCCCAATATGCACAAAATTCCCCCTTACTACATTCTACTCCCCCTTTTTGTCATGATATAGGCAAAAGAGTAGTCCCCAACCGGGTCACTTTAGCAAAGAGAGATATAAGAATACTAGACATTTGCATAATCATATAAGCCACTTTATGCACTCAATTAATTGAAGAGAAACAAAGAGATTTATTTTATTGAAAATGAATTAAAAAATGCTTTGTATACAAGACATGTTGCATTTAAGTCCAAAATACAATGGTATTTGGCAAAGCAAATGACAAAGGTTTCCAATAGAATTCAAATCAATTTTACCATTTGTCATGAGAGGAGCGAGGATATAGAGATTTCATTGATTTCAATTTTAATAGTAACTATATCCAACTTTATAAGCGAAACATGGTATGAGCGACTTTGCACCCTATTTGATTTTTCCGGGTATGAAACCTATATGATAGTAGCCATGTTCAACAAATAAAGAAAGAGAGACATTTGGATAGAAACATCCTTTGAATGGATACAAGATCCTTTATCATTTTTAGTCTCACTAGCTTTTTCACACATTGTTTTGCATTTAAGAGAATGCAATCATCAATTCATGCTTTTTCAAATTAACATGTCAATTAAGAATCATCATGTCATGGAAAAAACTATAAGTCATTCAAATTGTACTTCCTATGTAAATTTCCTAGTCTAAAAATGCATGTTTGAACATAAATATGACATGGATTGTAATGCTAGCATGGTTCACACTTATTTAGATAAAAGCATATATACATATGTGCAACCAAGCTTACTTCAAGCAATGAATAAAGAAGCATAAGATCTTTCAAATATTTTGCATGCATCAATTATGCAAAAGCTCTCTTTGCTTGAGTTCCCCATATGGGGTCAATCACAAAAACTCATCACGCTACAAGACATATCCCAATAGATCTACTAAGAGTTTTAAATCGAGTAGCATCTAAGGGTTTTGTAAATAAGTCTGCTAGTTGATCATTAGTACCTACATGTTCAAGTACTATGCATTAATTCTCAACTAGTTCTCTAATGAAATGATGGTGAATGTCAATATGCTTAGTTCTAGAGTGTTGTACCGGATTCTTGGAAATATTAATAGCACTCATGTTATCGCCAAAGAGAGTGAGTGTACCTTGGTTGAATCCGTAGTCTACTAGCTTCATCCATAGGAGTTATGTGCATCCAATCCCCGCGACTATGTACTCGGCCTCCACCATGGACAAGGAAATCGAGTTTTGCTTCTTGCAAAACCAAGAAACAAGGTAAGAAACCGCCCGATGTGCTATTCCTATCATTGCAATTTCCTACCCAATCCGCATCACTAAAGCCTACAAGACTAGCATTAGTGTCAAACGAGTACCAAATCCCATAGTTAGAAGTCCTATTCACATAGCGAATGCTTCTCTTAACGGAAGAGAGATGAGACTCATTGGGATCCGATTGGTACCTAGCACACACACCTACACTAAGGATATATCGGGTCTACTTGTGGTCAAATAGAGCAAGCTTCCTATCATGCCCCGATATAGCGTTTGTTCCACACTTTTACCACTAGCATCCTTGCTAAGTTTCAAAGTGGTAATCATGGGTGTATCATAATGTTTGGCTTTTTTAAGACCAAACTTCTTCACTAGGTTTTTGGCATATTTGGCTTGAGATATAAAGATACCATCATTTAATTGCCTAATTTGCAAACCTAGGAAGTAACTAAGCTCACCAACAAGACTTATCTCAAATTCATGAGACATAACATTAACAAATTGTTGGACCTTGGTGTTATTGGTGGAGCCAAACACTATGAAAATAAATACTCGCGTGTGTCTAAACAACCTAGAGGGGGGGTGAATGGGTTGTTAATCCGATTAGTTACCAAATTTTCGAATTAGTTAATATTCAAAAATAAACCCAAATTAACAAACAATAATCAAGTGTAATATGTGCGGAATTTAAATAACACTAGATATTTACGTGGAAACCCTCACGGGAAAAAACCACGGGCTGATATGTGCGCCACACACGGTCCTCGAATCCACTATATGTAATGATGATTACAACCCTAGGTTGACCTCTAGTCACACCATTCTCGGTTACTAATCCACCACTACTACCCGCAGGCCTTTTATAGCAAACCTAGACCAAGGGTGCTTGAGCACTACACACCGGTAGTCACAAGACTTAACTCTTAATGAAGAGATCAACAACCTATGTGAATATGATAATATTCTAAATGCAAATAATGCTAGGCTACACTAAATGCTTAACTAGATGTTATAATGCAAATCAACACTCTAGTTATCAACAATGCCTACATGCTCATGCATGAGAACTCAATTAGATGCAAAGTGATTCTAGCAATCTAATTGTCAACAAACAAGGCCAACTCAACACAAGTTGTCAATAAACATGGCAATGACAGTAAATGCAATTAACAAGTGCTATCAAGGAATTGTCAATCAAAATGCCAATCAACATATGTTGTCAATGAACATGGCTAGGACTATAAATGCAATAAACAAATGCAATCAATGAGTCCTAATCAAGAATGCCTAAATGTAAAGCATACATACTTAGCTAGATGTTATCAATCACAAAACAATCCTAGCTATCACAAACAACTCATCTCAACCAACAATCAAAGTCTCAATCATGCTAGAAATAACAATAAGCAAATGAGACATGCATTTAATTAACAAATAAATGCTAAACCTAGGCAAACATGTCATAAGAATGAAATACGAAGTTCTAGGACATGTAGAAGTTACCTAGTCAAAGAAAACAAGAGATCCCATGCTTGAAAGATGTTAGGAAGAAGCTAGATGCACATGGGAAGTGGTTTGGTTGAGTAAAGGTGAGTTCTTGGGAGCTTCTCTCTCTAGGGTTTGAGTTTCTCACTCTAAGTTCTGATTTTGAGCTCACAAAAACGAGCTAGGAAGAAGATGATACTTATATAGGACCCCTAGAAGAAATGACGTCGTTTTGGCCTTTGGAAAACAAAAAGACACGCACGACCGCTGCCAAAGCCGCAGCTGTCCGGCAGCGGTCCGGCAGCTGTTCGGCAGCTGTTCGCCCAAATACTTGCGAAATCAGGCAGCTGTCCGGCAGCGGTCAGGAAGCTGTCCGGAAGCGGTCCAGCAGCTGTCCGGCAGCTGTTTTCTCTGTCAAGCCAAAACGCTGCGGAAAAATGGCAGCGGTCCGGAAGCGGTTCGGGAGCGGTTTTCTCTGTCCGAAAAACGCTTTCCTAGCGCTGGGAAGAAAATCACAGCGGTCCAGGAGCGGTTTGAGGTAAAAATTTACCTCTAGAAAAACCTTCAAGCAACTCTCAAGGCCAAAAAACATGCCAAAGAATAAATGCACAATGATAGAGTGATCAAGCATGAAAACGAATATGCAACAACACAAAACACACAACAAAGTATATAGAACATAAGATCATGAAATGTGTGTGTGTGTGTGCAACTAAATCTCTTCAAAAAAAAAAAGGTTAAGCACAAGTGATTATACCTTCAATGAGCTCTTGTGCTTGAGGGCTTGAAACCAAATAAGCTTGAACAAGAACAAGGAAGCCCTAAACTACCCTTACATTTTAAACCCCCAAAATGTAGTTTGTCATGAAATAAGCCAATCGAAATTAAGGAACTTACAATCTCCCCCTTTGGCTATTTCATGACAAAACAACCACTCACAAAATAATCCTCACAAAACATAAAATAAAGCTATTGGTCAACAAAAAATGTATTCTACGTTACAATGAGAGAAACCTAAGAATCTAAGTTTCAAGGTCTTCAATCTCCTCGTAGATCATCATACCTACACACAATAGCAAGAAAGCACTTTCCAAGACCAAGTGCATGTGAGGTGAACAAACATAAAAAGCATTTGCACTCAATAAGGCAATACAAAACAAATTAATGCATGTGCAATGCTCCCCATAAACGGTTACTCTCTCCCAAACTTCTCCCCAAAGCATACACAATGCTCCCCCTATATTTCTCAAGACTTCTCCCCCTTTTTGTCATGAGATAGGCAAAGGAGCTCCCCCTATCGGGTTGCTTTAGCAAAGAGAACTATTTGCATAAAAAGAATTTGCATAATCATATAAACAAACTTTATGCAACTCAAGTAATTGAGAGAGATTCAAGGAGATTTTATTCACAGAAAAGTGTGTGTGTGTAAAAGTTGCTTAGCATGTAATACAAGCACTATTGAGCTCATGCATAAGAATCAATCAAAGCAACAATCAACGGGTTTTCCAAATGAAGTCAAACCAATTAGAGCCCTGTTGTTATGATAAGAAGATATATATCCAAGCATTTGTGTGCAGAGTGTACTAATCACATCAAAAAAATATATCATCTTTTCTACATTGCAAGACACATCATCAATCAACAATTTTGAGGTCTTTATTAAGCAATGCATCACACACATCATCAAACACATTTCAACTTTTCTGTTTTTCTCCTTTATCCTAACAAGCATGTATTTCTGTTTATCATGCTAATGTAACTCTCTTGAAGGCTTTCACTCGGTTTCAAATGAGTAGCCATTTCCTACATTGGGCGGCTGCACGTCATATTGCCAGTAGCCCTTTTTCAAGAGAGAGCTTAAGAATGCATATCAAAGAATCATGAACATGGAGAATAATTTGAGGTCAATCACATGTACTAACAAGTAGAACATTCCTCAAATGGATAAGCACACTCAAGCAAAAATAGAAATCATGCAGTACATGCTAGGCAACCGTGCAAGGTGTTATTAAAAACATTATTAAAGCATTAATCAATGTTATTCACCAAGCACTCTCAAACAATCATAAAAGAGCATAAAATAAGTTAACTTTTTGCATATGGCAAATCATGCAAGTTTACTCTCTTTGCTTGAGCTCCCCATATGGGGTCAAATCCAACCAAGTCAAAAGGAGGCATGAGCCTCTATAGACTTACCAAGTCCATTGGACCTAGTAGCATCTACGGGTATCACATTGGCACAATGGCAAGCGGGTTCATTCTTTCTAGCCCACCTAGGTTCCACTTTTACATTTCTAGTGGTCATAGACATGTTTCTAAGATCCCTAGGTTCATGCAAACTTGCCCTCTTTTTCAACCGTTTTTCTTTCATGCTCTCTAACCTACACCTCTTAATGTAATCAAAGCAATTTGGTCTTAAGTGACCAATCATACCACAAAAATGACAAGTAGATACAAAGTAAGAATTTATACCATTGCATTGTGATCTCATCGAGGCATTGCCATATTGATGAGGTTGTCTTCGATGGTGCATCGGTTTGCTTCTCTTTGGAGCTTGAGCCGATTGGTGGCACCTTTGTGGTCTAGCTTGTTGAGGTGGTTGAGCCAGTTGAAAGTGCCTCCTTGGTGTTGCAAAGTTTGGGTGTTGAGCTCTTGAATGGTGGGATTGAGCTTTACCCTTTGTTAGCATCTTCATATGGCCATTCTTGGATGACTCTCCAAGTTTAATTTTTCTCCTAGGGTGTTGAGGAGGTGAAGCTAAGCTTTTGCCTTGAGCTTGAGGTTGCTTGATCTTAGCCTTCTTCAAAACTTCTAGATACCTCATCTCTTTGTCCTTGACAATCTTCAAAGGAGCACTCTTAGAAGATTCACCCACTTCAAGAGTGTTCTTGTGGCAAGAAGATTGAGGAGGCAACTTAGGAACAATTTCCTTCACAAAAGATGTCTTGTTGGATGATGGTGTGGCTTCATCATCAACAAAACCTAGGCCTCTCTTGTCACTAGGCATCTTCCCACACCCTAGCATAATGTTAAGCTTCTCCGTACCCGAAGTAAATTTAGCAAGTGACATCCTTGCTTCTTCAAGCTCTTTCTTCAACTTGTCCTCATTTTTCTTGACAAGTTGTACTTCCTCATCTAAGAGAATCACCTTTTCTCTTAGTTGAAGATTATCTTCCTTCAACACAAAAATCTCCTTCTTTTTCTTCTTCAAGGAGTCATGGAAGAATGTCATAAAATCCTCATAACTCATTCTCTCCTTGTTGTCAAAACTCTCCAAGTCGGAGTTATCATCTTCACATGAGTATGAGCAACACTCATCACTTTGTCCCTCACTAAGTGAGTCAACTTCCTCATCAAGATCTTTACCTTGGTCATTTGATGTCATACAAGCAACTTCCCCTTGCATAGCTAAATCAATCACACTTCTAGCTACCTTTTCATCTACTCCTTCTTCAAGATCACAAATAGAGGCATTTTTGCCTTCTTCTCCAATATCCACATGAGAGGCTCCAAAGGCTGTGTAGTAATTTGCAAGCTCTTCATCACTTGAAGAATCTTCTACACTCTCACTATCACTTGAAGAGGTGGCCATCTCCTTTTCATTTCTCTTGTTCTTCAAGTTACCACAAACCTTGGAGATATGCCCATATCCTCCACATTCAAAGCATTGAATGCCTTTTCTTGAAGACTTCTCTTGGCATGGCTCAATGCTTTTGGAGTCATCCTTTTGTACTCTCAAGAACTTCTTGAATTTCTTCACCATTTGAGCTACTTCTTCATCCGAGTCATCATCCTCCTTTTCAATTTTGAAGGTCTTCAAGGCTATCCCCTTTTGCTTCTTGGGAGATGAGGAGGTGGGAGCCTTTCTTGACTCATAGGCAAGTAGCCTTCCAATCACTTCACTCGGCTTCATCTTCTTGAAGTCACTATTTTCTTCAAGCGCCGTCACCTTAGATTCAAATCTAGGAGGTAGTGACCTCATGATCTTTTGTTTGATCCTCCTATCCGAATATGGGTCACCTAGTTGATGGCTTTGATTGACGATGTCCATCAACTTCACTTGGAAGTCATTGAAGCACTCATGCTCTTCCATCCTAATACTCTCGAATAGAGTTTGAAGCACTTGGAGCTTGGACTCTTTCACCACTTCGGTTCCCTCATGTGCCGTCTCCAAGATTTTCCAAGCTTCATGTGCATTTTTGGTGATTTGGATGAGTTTATATTGACTCTCATCCATTGCACTAAGCAAGGCATGTATGGCCTTGTTGTTCCACTTCGAAGCTCCAAACTCTTTGGCACTCCATTGAGCCTTGGGCTTAGGCACAATGCCTCCATCCCCGGCGGTCACGGTGGGAGGAGTATATCCATCCTCAATCACCATCCACACCCTATCATCTATCGCCGATAGATAGGACTCCATCTTCCCCTTCCATGAGGAGTAATTGTCACCCTTGAGCAACGGCGGTCTCACGCTCGATGCTCCCTCTTGGCTAGTCCCAAATTCACTCATAGTGTTTGGGTGAATGTATGCAAATGAATGTAGCACTCAAAATACACAAAAGCAAGACACACAAGCAAGAGCAAGGATCACCTAAGTATGTCTAGGAACCCGCTCTGATACCAATTGAAAATAAATACTCGCGTGTGTCTAAACAACCTAGAGGGGGGGTGAATGGGTTGTTAATCCGATTAGTTACCAAATTTTCGAATTAGTCAATATTCAAAAATAAACCCAAATTAACAAACAATAATCAAGTGTAATATGTGCGGAATTTAAATAATACTAGATATTTACGTGGAAACCCTCACGGGAAAAAACCACGGGCTGATATGTGCGCCACACACGGTCCTCGAATCCACTATATGTAATGATGATTACAACCCTAGGTTGACCTCTAGTCACACCATTCTCGGTTACTAATCCACCACTACTACCCGCAGGCCTTTTATAGCAAACCTAGACCAAGGGTGCTTGAGCACTACACACCGGTAGTCACAAGACTTAACTCTTAATGAAGAGATCAACAACCTATGTGAATATGATAATATTCTAAATGCAAATAATGCTAGGCTACACTAAATGCTTAACTAGATGTTATAATGCAAATCAACACTCTAGTTATCAACAATGCCTACATGCTCATGCATGAGAACTCAATTAGATGCAAAGTGATTCTAGCAATCTAATTGTCAACAAACAAGGCCAACTCAACACAAGTTGTCAATAAACATGGCAATGACAGTAAATGCAATTAACAAGTGCTATCAAGGAATTGTCAATCAAAATGCCAATCAACATATGTTGTCAATGAACATGGCTAGGACTATAAATGCAATAAACAAATGCAATCAATGAGTCCTAATCAAGAATGCCTAAATGTAAAGCATACATACTTAGCTAGATGTTATCAATCACAAAACAATCCTAGCTATCACAAACAACTCATCTCAACCAACAATCAAAGTCTCAATCATGCTAGAAATAACAATAAGCAAATGAGACATGCATTTAATTAACAAATAAATGCTAAACCTAGGCAAACATGTCATAAGAATGAAATACGAAGTTCTAGGACATGTAGAAGTTACCTAGTCAAAGAAAACAAGAGATCCCATGCTTGAAAGATGTTAGGAAGAAGCTAGATGCACATGGGAAATGGTTTGGTTGAGTAAAGGTGAGTTCTTGGGAGCTTCTCTCTCTAGGTTTTGAGTTTCTCACTCTAAGTTCTGATTTTGAGCTCACAAAAACGAGCTAGGAAGAAGATGATACTTATATAGGACCCCTAGAAGAAATGACGTCGTTTTGGCCTTTGGAAAACAAAAAGACACGCACGACCGCTGCCAAAGCCGCAGCTGTCCGGAAGCGGTCCGGCAGCTGTCCGGCAGCTGTTCGGCAGCTGTTCGCCCAAATACTTGCGAAATCAGGCAGCTGTCCGGCAGCGGTCAGGCAGCTGTCCGGCAGCGGTCCGGCAGCTGTCCGGCAGCTGTTTTCCCTGTCAAGCCAAAACGCTGCGGAAAAATGACAGCGGTCCGGAAGCGGTTCGGGAGCGGTTTTCTCTGTCCAAAAAACGCTTTCCTAGCGCTGGGAAGAAAATCACAGCGGTCCAGGAGCGGTTTGAGGTAAAAATTTACCTCTAGAAAAACCTTCAAGCAACTCTCAAGGCCAAAAAACATGCCAAAGAATAAATGCACAATGATAGAGTGATCAAGCATGAAAACGAATATGCAACAACACAAAACACACAACAAAGTATATAGAACATAAGATCATGAAATGTGTGTGTGTGTGTGCAACTAAATCTCTTCAAAAAAAAAGGGTTAAGCACAAGTGATTATACCTTCAATGAGCTCTTGTGCTTGAGGGCTTGAAACCAAATAAGCTTGAACAAGAACAAGGAAGCCCTAAACTACCCTTACATTTTAAACCCCCAAAATGTAGTTTGTCATGAAATAAGCCAATCAAAATTAAGGAACTTACACACTATATCATCAACATATATTTGAGCTATAAAAAGCTCATCATTGTCTTTCTTGATGAATAGTTTCTTGTCAACACTACCTCTTGTGTAGTTATTGTTGACAAGGAATTGAGTGAGGCGCTCATACCAAGCCCTTGGTGCTTGCTTCAACCCATAAAGAGCCTTCTTGAGGCGATAAACGTGGTTGGGGTAGTGTACATCCACAAACCCCTTGGGTTGCTGAACAAACACTTCCTCTTGCAAGAAGCCATTGAGGAAGGCACTCTTGACATCCATTTGGTGCAATTTGAACTTGTGCACACATGAGATGGACAAAAGAAGCCTAATAGACTCTAAATGGGCAACGAGAGCAAAAGTCTCCTCAAAGTCGATACCCTCAATTTGAGAGTATCCTTGTGCTATAAGTCTTGCCTTGTTTCGCACAATATTGCCATCCTCATCGGATTTGTTCCTATATATCCATTTGGTGCCTATGACATTAGTGGTCTTAGGCCTAGGAACTAGAGTCCAAACGAATTGGTTTAGATCTTCTTGCATGGCAAGAACCCAAAATTCATCATTTAAGGCTTCATCAATCTTTTTGGGTTCAATTTGAGAGGTGTAGTATGTAAAGCTAATAAGATTAGCTAGTTGACGCCTAGTCCTAACACCCTTTTTAACATCTCTAATAAAATCATTTTTGTTATGGAGTCTTTTAACCCATGGAGCGGGTTCATTAGAGTCCAAGTTAGGAACTCTATCAATAGGTTGTGTGTCATTATCAACAACATTAGACGTCCCAACGTTAGGAGTCACAACAACCTTCTCCAAAGGAGAATCATCACCAAAAATAACCTCCTCCTCATGATTTCTAGATTTGAGCCTTGTATCATCAATGACAACATTGGATGATTCTATGATGGTTTGAGTCTTCAAGTTGAAAACTCTATAGGCTCTACTATTTAAGGCATAGCCAAAAAAGATACCCTCATCACTCTTAGCATCGAATTTGCTAAGTTGATCACATCATTTAAAATGTAGCATTTACTTCCAAAAGAGTGAAAGTAGCTAACATTTGGCTTTCTACCTTTTCATAACTCATAGGAGATATTTCTAGTTCCGGGCCTTAGAAAAACCCTATTTCCTATATAG
This sequence comes from Acer campestre, assembly GCA_954870605.1. Taxonomy (NCBI): domain Eukaryota; kingdom Viridiplantae; phylum Streptophyta; class Magnoliopsida; order Sapindales; family Sapindaceae; genus Acer; species Acer campestre. Next base: position 29,304,898 of record OX940809.1, on the reverse strand, counting down.
CAAGCCGTATTGACGGCTTTGGCCCATAGGTTCCTAGGCACATTGTTGCTAATCAACATCACACAGGCCATCTCTTGGAGGACCCTATTCTTCCTCTCAGCAACTCCATTTTGTTGAGGTGTCCTAAGAGTTGAAAACTCATGGGAGATGCCAACACTATTGCAATAGGTTTCAAACATGACATTCTCAAATTCTCTTCGATGGTCACTTCTAATCCGTTTCATGCTTTTTATGTTTGAGTTCATTTCATTTTGAATTTTAGTACAAAGCATTTTAAACTTATTGAAAGTTTCAGATTTTTCTCTAAGAAAATATGTCCATGTGATTCTAGAGAAATCATCTACACAAACGAAAATGTATCTCTTTCCACTTAAGCTCTCGATTTGCATATGACCTATGAGATCCATGTGGAGAAGCTCTAGAGTCTCCTTGGTGGAGAGATACCTGCCCTTTTTGTGCCTTTTAGTTTGTTTTCCTTGTTGACAAGGTCCACAAACACCATTGGCTTTCTTCCCAAGCTTAGGGAGGCCACGCACACAATCGAACTTGCATAGGATTCGTAAATCCCAAAAGTTCATGTGACCAAGTCTTTCATGCCACAACTCAACTTGCTCATTCATGGATACATTGTTTGAGACTATTCTAGCTTTAAGACAATAGCAATTACGCTAGATCTCATACCTTTCAACAAGTTTTGTCCATCGGGCTTAAGGATTGAGCAATTATCTTTGCTAAACAAGACGGAATATCCTTCATCACTTAGATGAGAAATGCTTATCAAATTGGCTTTCAAGCCATCAACAAATAAAGCATTGGATAATGAGGGTAATCCGGGAATGGAAATGGTTCCTTTCCATATGACTCTCTTTTTGGATCCATCACCAAAGGTGACACTTCCTCCTTTCTCCATAACAAGAGTCTCGAAGAAACTATTGTTTCCCGTCATGTGCCAAAAACATCCACTATCTACGTACCGCAAGTTAGAAGAATTAACCTTTAAGGCAATTTGAGCAACATGACAAACATTTTCATTCTTTCTAACCCACTTAAGTACAACATTTTATTTCTTAATGGTCTTTGGTACATGAGCTCTAGATGTCCTATAATCATGCAAATTAATCTTATAATTCCTAGGAACATACATCATGGCTCTATTCTTTTTCTTCTCAATCATGCTTCTAGTTTTGCACATTTTAATATAATGAAAGCACCTTGGTCTAATATGACCATCAAAACCACAAAAATGACAAGTAGGAACGAAATAAGGAATCATACCATGTCCTTGTGCTTGCATGAGAGCCTTCTCTTGTCTTTGTGGTTGTCTTGGTTGTTGATTAGGATTTCTACACATTTGTTGTTGACCAAGACTTTGTTGCATTCGAGGTTGAACTTGCATGATTGACCTCTTCCCTTTTTGAGCCAAATGATGAGGAATGTTGGCTTGAGGTTGCCTTCTTGGCGCCACCTTCACTTGTGCACTCTTAGAACATTGTCCTAGATCTATCTTCTTCCTAGGAGTGTGCATCGGTGAAGCTTCCTTGTTGCCCAAGCCTTTAACAAACACGGTCTTCTTAGAGGGGGAGTTCTCCTTTTCATTTTCAAATCCGAGACCTCTCTTGTCACATGGACTATTTCCAACACCTAGTATGTAATCTAATTTTTCGGTGCTGGATGTCATCATTGTCATTGATTTCTTAGCTTCATCAAGCTCCCTATTCAAACCTTCTTCATTCCTCTTAGATAATACTAACTCCTCTCTTAGCTTATCTTCTTTCTTCTTAAGTCTTTCCACTTTTTCACTTAAGTGGTCATATGAGAAGAAAGCTCAAGATTTTCTTCTCTCAACATCTTGATCTTCTTAGTATTTTTCATCTCTAAACCTTTAAACTCCTTGAGATATTCAACTAAAACCTCTTTCTCCACATATCCATTAGTGGAGTTAGAGTTGGAGTCATCTTCACTAGAGTCACTTTCCCTTTGACACTCTTCATCTTTTCAACTACCACTTTTGCTCTTGTGAAAGGAGGCAAAAGCTAGGAAGTTAGCCATGAGAACTTCATCATCCGAAGACTCATCTTCTTCATTGGAGTCATCACTACTTCCACTCCAAGTGGTAGCCATCACTTTTCCCTTCTTCTTTTCCTTGTGATTTGCACATTCGGGAGCAAAGTGACCTATCCTGCCACACTCAAAGCAACGGACCCCTTTCCTTTTGGTCCTCTTTTGCCTTGGTTCAAATTTCTTGAAAGGCCTTTTTTTCTTCAAGTCTTGGCCTTTCAAACCAAATCCCTTCTTCCCGAACTTTATAACCTTATTGAATCTTTTCACAAATAAGGCCATGTCTTCGTCCGAGTCATCCTTTACCTCCTTTTCATCCTTAGATGCTTTTAAAGCAATTCCTTTTTGCTTTTTCGGAGGAGTGGAGCAAGGAGTCTTCCTAGACTCTTAAGCGAGAAGTCTTCCAACAACCTCGCTCGACTTCATATCCTTAAATCCACTATTTTCTTCTAAACCCGTCACCTTAGACTCAAACCTATCGGGGAGAGATCTCATTATCTTTTGTTTGATCCTTCTATCCGAATAAGGGTCACCAAGTTGATGACTTTGGTTGACTATGTCCATCAACTTGATCTCGAAGTCGTTGAAACACTCATTCTCCTCCATCTTGAGCAACTCAAATTGAGTTTGGAGGCATTCAAGCTTAGAGTCCTTCACTACTTCGGTTCCCTCATGTGCAACTTCTAGGATACTCCACGCCTCCTTAGCGATCCTAGTGTTTTGAATCAACTTGCATTGATTCTCATCCATTGCATATAGGATGGCATGCATTGCCTTCCTATTCCATTTTGAAGCCTCAAACTCTTGCACGCTACATTGTGCCTTAGGCTTCAATACTTCTCCTCCACCCATGGGAGTCATCATAGGTAGATCATATCCATCTTCAATCGCCATCCAAGCACGGTCATGAATTTGACATATGTAGGATTCCATCTTTCCTTTCCATGAGGAATAATTCAAGCCAGTGAGAAGAGGAGGTCGCGTGCTAGAAGCTCCCTCGTTGTTGCCACCGTTTCTACTCATTGTTTATAATGAATGAAATGAAATGTATGCAAAATGTATGAATGAACAAAATACACACAAATGCAAAACACACTAAAATGAGTAAGGATCACCTAAGTATATCTAGGAACCCACTCTGATACCAATTGAAACAAATTATGGTGTGTTCAATATTAATCTAGAGGGGGGTGAATAGATTTTAACAAGTTTTACCCAATTTTCGTGTATGATCAAGATTACGAAAATACCCCTAATAGTCAATACAAATATAGCAAGTGTAATATGGTGCGGAAATTAAAAGACACTTGACATTTACGTGGAAACCCTCACGGGAAAAACCACGGGCTAATAAGTGAGCCACACTCGAACCTCAAATCCACTAAATGTGAGAAAGATTAGAACCTAATCCCGGAAGTAATCACACACCTACCTAATCCCGGTATGAGTTAACCTAGTTCTAATGCTTGTGATTTAAGCAACCTAATCCCGGAAGCAACACAAGACTTAGTTCTCAATGAAGAGAATACAACCTAAGTGAATATGTGAAATACTCAAAATAAAACAAGAGCTAGGTAACCCTATATGCTTATCTAGGATGATGATATATCAATGAAATCAATCCTAGATATCAAATGCTAAATGACATATCATAAAGCTTAGCTAATCAAGATTAAGTAAAATCTAGATAGCTATCACAATATAACACTCAATCATATTCATCACAAACAATCTCTATCTTGTATCTAGCATGTGAACTTAAAACATACAAGAAAATAAAGAGATGGCTTGACAAGATAGAAACCAAAATTAGATGAAGTTAGTCAAAATCTTACCAAGCAAGTTGTGATGATGCAAAACCATGCATGAATGATGCAAGATGTTCTTTGATGCACAAATGAATGTATTTGAGTGTTTAAAGGTGAGTTCTTGAGAATTTTTCACTTGAAAAATGTTTTAAGTAAAAAATATGAATTTTTGAACTCTTGGGGCTGACCTAAGACAAAGTGGCATATATATAGGGTGCCAAGATGAAGTGACATCGTTTTGAAAAGTGACACAAAAATTGCCTTGGGCGCTGTACGAGTCGTTGTACGTAAGGCGACTTGTACATCGCCTATCTGGGAATTTGACAGTGTTCTTCATTTGGGCGCTGTTTGTAAGGTGCTTTTGAACAGCGACCCAACAGCGCCAAATCTCTGTTCTCTTGGGGAAATAGAGAGGCCTTGTACGAAGCGCTGTTCGTACAACGCTTTGTACATTGCCTGTGTACAATGACCGAATAAATGTATTAGGTTTGTTTAACGCCTTTCCCAAGTCTCCTCAGGTCTCAGATGGGCGTTGTTCGAACAATGCTTTGAACAGTGCCCAACACAAAAATGATGCATCTGATGAGGTCATTTGTGTACTCAACAAAATGATATTTAAAATGTGATCGTTTAGAAAACCGATTTTTCACCACTTAGATAGAAAATTAGTAAAGTGGTAAGTAGGATTCGTTCCACAGGGAATTAGAGTGATTAGTTGAATAAATTAACTAAACTATATGCAATAAAATAAATCATAAAATTATGGATGAGTGAATGGGTTGTCAAGCCATCAAACATACATGAAAAATAAACCTAATAACTAATAAAAGAATACTTAACAAATCTAGATAAGATAAATGGAATTAAAAATTAAGAGAATAGCTAGGGAATTAATGGGATCACAAATGAATTACGGGAAATGCTTATCAAGCTACTTTAGTGAACGAATCTCACAAATGTTAACCAATTGATTTCTAAAATGTGTTTAGGCCATCACTATGAACCTTAAACAACTTCCCACCGTAATGCCTAACCGATTAAGGAGAGGGGGTCACGGTGGGATCGGTTTGTTACAATTAACGGCTTAGATTATCGCGGTTGATATACCCTCCGACAATCTATCCTATTCACTATGTTCTCAATCCATCAAGGTTGTCAATCCAATCAAGATTATATAACATATTATCCTAAGCAAGATTATAATCAACTAGTGGGTATACATGTCAATTATATAATGCAAAGAATCTAATTATAAAATGAATATAACACAAATAGAAATTAAAATATATTAAAGCTTAAGCAAAATCCCAATCCAAATATTCTCACATCAAAACCCTAGAAAGGGGATTTAATTACACATATTACAATCAAAGGGAAGGCAAGTAAAAGATTAGGAAATCACCCATGGGCCACCTTCTGTAAGCTTGATCCTTTCCTTGCCTTTGATGCTCCATGTGTAAAGAGTGGATGATGAGGAAGTGTCTAGATGGGTGGAGTCAAATGGGAAGTGACTAAGGAGATTTGTGGAGAAGATGGGAAGAAAAGGAATCATTGGGGGAAGTAATCTAGATATTAAGTTTTGGTAGAAGAGAAAATGGAGAGAAAATGAATGGTGGAGAAATGAGGTTTCTTGGTGGTCAAGAGTTGTTCAAAAGAGGAAAAATGTGATGAATTTACAGGATTTTCAAATTAGGTCACGGGTGGTAAATTACCAAAACACCCCTGACCATGGCAAATTACCATTTAGTCCAATAGAGGGGATCATTGTGTAATTTTCTTGGCCAATCAGATTTCACAGAGAAGAGATTCGCGGTTTGGCAAATGGCGACCCTAAATGGCGATGAATCTGGGGTCAAAACAACTCCCTGTCGCCATGGCGACCTCGGAATAAAAACCGTGACCTCGATTTACGCGGTTTGGTTGCGATTTGGGACTAGGGGCGACCTAAGGTAATTTTGGGCATGAAGAGGGTGGTCGAAATCCGACCATTTGGAGGTCCGGAAGTGGACCGATTGGAGAGCTGTTCGGTTGGCTGTGATTTTCGATCGGTTTTCGACCACCGGTAGGTCGGTTTGGGTCCATTTCCGACCGGCTAGGGTTTAGGGAGGTTTGGACATGGCTGCTGCTCGTGAGGAAGAAGAAGATAAATAGGAAATGGGATGCATTTAGCAGGCGTGTGGGGTGCAAAGGGCTACAACCTTTTTTGTCTAAAAGGGGGGGTGCATTTAGTAGTAAAGTGGGGTGTGCACAACTGTCTCTTCTTTTGTCTTAATAGGGCTGCGCTTAGCAAGCAGCTGGGGTACGTTTAGAAGAGTAAAACGCACCATTTCATTAAATGACGTGGCAAAGCTGCTGTCTTCTTTATGGGGTGCATTTAGCAAGAAAGTGGGGTGCGCTTAGTAGAGTGAAACGCACCGTTTCATTAAATGACGTGGCGCTGCTGCAGCTTGTTGGGGTGTATAAAGAAATGGGCTGGGGTGCAATCAGAGGCCCAAGTTTGATTCTTCTTTGCCACGTGGCACGCTACTGCTGATATGCTTGGCGAATTACTGACAGCCCCCTGATCTCTTCCAATATCTCAATAAATTCAATCTTCATTCAATAATTTACACTTTTGCCCCTATTTCACCAAAATTACTCCAATGCCCTTGAATTCTATAAATTCCTAAAAACACTTAATTTACACCATTAAATCACTGGATAATGCCAAAGAATCAAGCAAAAGGAGAAGGAAATGAGGGCCAAAATCATACCAGTTTTGGTTCGATCAGCGTCCTAAGCCTAAATGTGACATGGAAATAATCAAACAAGATGCAATCATGTGGGCAAGAATGAAGAGAGATTAAAGAACATAAGTGCACCTAAATAACATACACAAACATTCAAGATAAACATATATGCATGGGTTGTGTGTGTGCAACTACTTCTCTTCATTTGCAAGAAACATTAAGAAATATACCTTTAGAGTGCTTCTTTTCTTGAGGACTTGAGGGCCTAGTCTACCCTTACATCAAAACTCCCAAATGTGGTTTGTCTACAAAATAAGCCAATCAATGAATTGAGACCTTACAACGCTAATGTGGCAAAATTGGGCACGTAGTGCGCGGGTGCTCTGACCAGCGCGGTACCCGTGTATTGGACAATTTCTGGGAGTCTTTTGCTTTAAAGTGTGGGTCAAGTGTGGTTGGGACCCGCACTTTAGTGATTCTTTCATCTGAGCAGCTCCTGGGTTTCCCATAAGGTGTTGGTGAAGTACGGGTGAGTGCGGTTGGGATTCGCACTTTATGCCATTCTATCTTGAGGTGCTGAAGTGCGTGAGTATGCTAAAGCTGGAAGTGCGTGGGTGGCTAATCAGCACATTACCCGCGCACTGATGCTTCTTTTCTTGCTTTCTTGATTGTTTCGCATCTGAATTTCCCACTTTTCAACCTCAACTCTTGAATTACGTCAATTCCCCTTGAAGATCATAAATACTTGAAAACACTTGATTTACACAATTAAATCACGGAATATTGCCTGAGAATCAAGTATAAAGAGAAGGAAATGAGGGCCAAAATCATACCAATTTTGGTTCGATTAAATACCCCAAAACCTATCTTTTGCTCGTCCTCGAGCAAAACAAACAATAAGCACCATGGACGAGTCTAAACATCACACAATCAACATTTATGTACCAAATCTTTGAAAAAGACTCAAAAGTCAATATTCGACTTGCAAAACCATAAGCGAAAAGATTTGATCAACGTTGTGCTCCTTAGGAAAAATGTGCATGTAAGAAATGCTAAATGAAGATTAAAGTCATAACACTCTAAATAGACATTGCACGCAACGCGATCCTACATTCAAGATGCTAAAGTTTCAAGACTAGAGTGCCATTCGATAGAGTGTTAGGATTATGCTCAATAGCAAGAGTGTAATATTGTACTTGACAATCTTTTCATATTAATAAAGTGATTTCTGTTTGTTAACAAAATCTTATATAACATTTATTATTATAATTGTCAAAGTAAATAATCATAAGGTCAAAAGACTATGAGAAAAGAAGAATTGTTCATACATCTGGATATGTATGAGGTAGACACAATTCTTTAGTTAGTCTTGAATAACGTTCACAACTTAAGTTAGAGGTTAGGCACCTTTATCTTGTTAAAGCTGTAGAATTCTTTTACTAGCATTTGAGTGGGATCAAATGTGTTAATGATGAGTCTAAAATCATCGAAGGGTCTTCGAGTAAAAGAATCTAGTGCACTGGGTGCATTGAACAAGATCACAATGAAATACTTTTTCTAGAACCGTCAATAGATAAAAGTCTTTTCATTATCAGGACAATCGGAGAGTCTATCTTAATCCTGAGATAAATGATAGACTTATGGTTGCAAGTGTTATCATTTGAGCTATCAATGAGTACGATTATATAGGATAGTCTATCCTCGATAGTTTGGTGGTATTCATTTGTTAATCGATAGAGGACTTCATTTATAGATATGGACATCGTGGCTCCATTTTATTAAATGTGAGTAGAATATCATCATATGAATGCTTTGTGGTTTTGGATATGAAATCTTAACGTTGAGTTTTCAATAGTGTCTATTGAAAGATGACTTCTGGACAAGTCATAATATATATCCAAGTTCAAAGTGTGGTCATATGAGTAAATATGGTAACTTGGAGAGCTATAGGCGGTCTATGAGCTCTTGGCGATTACTGATATTCTTCACGAGGATTCACTATCTCTCATATGATTGTCTAGGGTATGAATGAGTATCGTTAACTTATTCCATCTTTATTTAAGAGTGCAATTTTAGTTCTTTAGTGGAATGAACTAAAATTAATAGATTGAACCTAAGTGAATCGTTTGTTGATTGTGATTGGGTTATGTCTATTGGAGCTTAAATTTAGATAGGCCCGCCAAGATCCCCAATCCGCACGGACTTGCATGAGTCACTTGATATATTCTACCGGACTATTTGTGGGTCCATTTAGAATTGTATTTAATATATTAAGAATATAATTTGCACATTATTTATTTAATGGACTGTTTAATTATATTAATATATTAATGAAAGGCATGTGGGCTTGTTTCTTTTAGTAAGAATGGGTCTAGTTCACATGTGGGTTTTTTTATTAAAGTCCAAATGGATTAAATAAAATAAGAAAACAATATGTAAGCCCAAGTTCTAGTCATGGGCGGCAATGGCTAATTTTTAGCTCATTATATTGTTTTATTTTATTAATTAATTAAATGGAAATTAATTAATGTGTTAATTAATTATTTAATTAAAAATCAAATCTTTTTCTGATTAGGAAATATGTTTCCTAGTAGTATACTACTATTAGTGTTATACTAAATATAACAGACTTTATTTGTTTAGTCAAACTAGGAAGTCTTTTATATAGTCACAAATACACTAAAGAGTTGGATTAGGGAAAGAATTCGGAACCATAGTTTCGGGAAAGAATTCGGAACCATAGTTTTTGGGAAAGAATTCGGTACCATAGTTTTTGTAACTATGGATCCAGCCACCATAGTTTTTGTAACTTTGGAATCGGCAACCCTAAGGTCTTGGAATTGAGAGTTTTTTTCTTTTGCTAGAGAAAAATAAAATCCAACTCTTAGACTAGTGTGAAATTCGGCCAAGAGAGATTGTGAGAAGAATTGTTCTTATTTTGATAGTGCACTAGTGATCTTTACATCAAGAGGTCTTGTGCACAATTTCGAATAAGGTTCACGCGAATTTCAATCTTACGATTGTGAATTCAAAAGTGACCGGAACGTTCTTAGCAACCTATTGGAATTTTTGTGACTAACATAAACCAGAAAAGTTTTGTTGTCCATTCTCAGGTATACAATTCAAAGAGAAGGGAGACCACGCTACTAGGTGATTCACGTTTGTGATCAGATTGGAAGGTCTTGCGGATTACCATCGACGCATAGTCAATCGGATCACGCGACAAAGGTACGATATCTTTTGGTATATATTGCTTAATTAATTAAAGGGTTAAGGTTCAATATGGGAAATTTTTTAAAATATACTACTTCTTTTTAGTCTCGCTTCCGCTGCGTGCACGTAATTTTTCCCTACATAGAGAATGTAATTCGCCTCGACATCTAATTCGCCTGGACATCTAATTCTCACTGGATTCTCTCATTTTCGCATAGATTCCTAGGCTTCACTCACAATCCATATGCAATAAGAGTTTATGTTCAGGATATCAAATATAATTGCACATGATCATTTAAAAACTCAATTTTTGAAAATTTATCTCATGAATGGAATTGAAAGACATGAACTGAAAGAACATGCGTCAACCAAAATTTCCAAAGTGGACATCCCTAAAGATCAAATAGGTCTTTTATTTGGTTGTAATGGGGCCTAAGGTGAATGGTAAGTTAATAAATAGGAAAAATTGATAACAAACACCCAAAGGTCAAACTAAGGCATACTTTCTAAATTAAGTACAATTTGCTCATTACAACTTTGCATATTCCACACTTTGGCGTCCAGGCTTACAATTTACTATATGCATTTTCTACTCTTAATTTTAATTGAGTAGCTCATTTAATTTCACATAATTCATCTACGCACTTAGTGCCTCATTCATCTTTTCTTTTCTTTCTTTTGCTTTTCTTTTCTTTTCTTTTTCATTTGCTTTGTTTTTCTTTTCTTTTCTTTTCAAACATTGCATTTCATCTTTTCAATGTGTTTGCACATACATACTTGCCTAGGTACACGTCATATAATTTTAATACACCTCAAAGCTTACATTCAACCCCTAAGCCTTCACAACAGGGAGGACTTTTCAACGTGCCTAAACCGGTTCTACAATTACAACTACAATTTTTGCTAATCTACCTTGGTCATGCTAAAGGGACGTGTGAGTGTTTCACCCTTTGCAAATGCACAAGTCGTAAAACTAGTATAGTGCAAAGTAAGGGTTATCGTTCCCACAAGGATTAGCAAGTTTGCACTTAATTAGATAGCTAGTGTAATAATTAAAATTAACTCTACGTATTGCTTGTTTAATTAACTAAGATGATCAACACATTAACTATGCTAAGATTTGAATGATTAGTAAACAATTAGGATTATTGGATTCAAATTCTAAATTAAAGGATTGCTAGGGAATAGATTAGTTCAAGTAACAACTTACTATCTAATCAACCATTCACTAAGCTTAATCACAAGTTCCTAACATGCATCTATTCATGTCAAATTATAAGGCATTAAATCCTCAACTTTAATCACAACCTATGGCTAGGAAAGTGATTAAGGGAGGTTTACTCAAAGGTGTTAGTAAAGATTCACAAGTGAGTAAATCTCTACAACTTAGATGGCATAAGAGGAACATGCATAAGTGGTCTTTAATGCATACAAGTTCATCAAGGCTATAGTGCATTCAAGAGAGATTGGTGGTTGCAACTACCAATCATAAATAGAATAATTAGCACATGCATAACTTGAGAAGGTGAAATAAACATGATTGATTAAGTAATAAAGTTAATTACAAGAACTACATCTAATCCCCTAACAAAGAGGATTTAGTTACACATAGAGTCAAAGCTACTAAGAAATACAATTGAAGGAAATATCACCGATTAGAAACTCTTGGGAAGTGGAAATGATCCTCTTTGCAATCCAAGTAACAATTTCTTGTATGGAAACTTGAATTAAGCTAAACTAAGGCACCAAAGTGGGTGTTTGGTTGCCTTGAAAATTGCCAAGAAAATTAACTTGGCTTTTCTAAGAGAAAAATATCTAAAATATCTCTATTTCTAATTACCTCTCTATTTCTCTCCATACAAGTACTACTTTTCTTGTGGTTAAGTGGTTTTAGCTATAGAAGCAAAAAGGGGAAGAAAATACAATAAGGGGGAGGCCTTCCTAAGACAAGTGAGGGTCCTTTGGTACATAACCAAGGCTAAAAATGGAAAGTGGATGGAAAAAGGACTTGAGATGGCTGGATTAGATCCACTTGTAGCTTGTTGGAGTCTCCCGCGAGTATGTTCTGCGGCTTTTTTTCCGCGGATTGGCCCACGGATGCTTCTTTCCAGCCTTCGTGGATCTCTTCCGGGGAATATTCTTGCCAAGGGGGATGGTCTGAACCCGCTGATGGGTTTTCACGGCTTTTTTCGACGGTTTTATTCCCACGGGCCCGATATGAAACCACTGGGTATGTCAATGAGATGTCCCGCGACTTCCGTCTGCTGGTACTTTCCCGCGGGCCTAATGACATGAAACTGCTGACCTCTGCAATCTTCCCCGCTGATTCTCTTAGCTAGAACTTTCTCGTTGGATTTGGTGTCTGAACCCGCGGGAACGAGGTATCCTTGGTTTTCTGCCTTCTTTTTGTCATTTCGGACCCAACTGCCTTCGAAATGCCGTAATTACCTAAAAACACATATTTACAACATTAAACACATAAAATGCTCGGAAAACGATTACAAAAACCACGTAAATAGGACGCTAAATGTGAACATTTTGAGCACGATCAACTTTTCGAAGAAGCAAGATGTCGCCCCCATGTCGCCCTATGGTCGCCATGGCGACACCACTAAAATACTTCAGTCTTCAGTGTCGCTATTTGCTCTAAGGTGACATTGAGTGACAAATGGCGACATCACTAAAAATACTCAGTGTCGCCATTTGCTCTAGGGCGAAAACGATGAGTTTGGTGACGACAAATGAATCTTAGAATGCGTAACCGTTTTACGCCACAAGGTCGCCATGGCGACAAAGTGGCGACATTCACGACACATCATCGTTTCAAGCAGTTATCAGTACATGTCCAAGAGCCACTATATATACTTTTGCTCTCCAACTTAAAGAAGGATCCGAGCATAATTTTAGCATGAATTTTCAAAGTTTAGATCTAGTTTTTCTCCTCCATAGTTCATCTTTCAACTTCCTCCATTTCTCATCTTGAACTACCTTTGCCATCCCAAACCTCAACACAATATCTTGATTACTTCACCAAATCACTCATCCCTTTCCATTTTCTCCATTTCAATTCCTTTGTCACTCACCATTAGACACCATCTATCAAGACACGTCCCTCTTCCACCATTCTTTTCACAAAGAGCAATCTAAGGAGAAAAAGGAGCAAGCACTAAAGAAGGAGACCTAAGGGTGATTTCCTTACCTATCACTTCTTTTTATTAGATTGTAACTATGTGTAACTAAACACCTAATCTAAGGGATAGATTTGAGGAACTTATGATTGTGGGTATTTTGCTAAGCTTTTGTACTTGAATCTTTATATGATTTCTATTCACTTTATATTTAGATTCTACATATTATATGATTTGCATTGTATATCACTAATAGATCATACTCTTATGTGGGATAATTAGTTGTGAAATTAATATTGGATTGACACCCTTGATTGGTTAAAGAACTTAGTGATTAGGATAGACTAGTGGAGGGTATATCAACCACACTAGTCTAAACCTCTATTTGAAACCAACCAATCCCATATTGACCCCCTCTCCTTAATCGGTTAGGCATATTGGTGGGAAGTTGTTTAGTGTTCATAATTATGACCTAAACACAATTTAGAAATCAAATGGTTATCATATATGAGATTTGTCCATTAATAAGGCTTTGAAGGCATTATCCACATTCACTTGTAACTCAATCTATCACCTAGCATCTTTATTAATTGTTTTCACCATTTCACTTATCAAGATTGTTGAGTCTTCTCTTTTTCCTATCATTTTTGCATGTTTATTTTAGTAACAAATTTGGTGGTTTATGAAACCACACAACTATCGCATCCAATGATTTATTTTATTTTGTTTAAGATTAGTCAATTTATCTAACATATCACTCCATCTCCTTGTGGATTGAACTTGCTTACTACTTGCTAGAAATTTATATCTTAAAGGATTTTAAGTGGCTAAAAAAGGGTTTTCAAAAGATCAAATTAAAAACATCATTTTTGTGAGCACACGACGACTCATCAAGCTTGCTTTGAGGATTCACCAACTTCAACCCATTTAGTTGATTATTGAGGGGTTTGAGCATTTTCAACCTCTTTGCTTTTGACAAAGGTTGTCTTCTTCAAGGAAGTGGTCTCTATTTCTTCCACGTATCCTAACCCCTTCTTGTCACTTGGACTCTTCCACAAGATAGCATCTTGTCAAGCTTCTCTATTCCGGAAGTCATCTTAATAATCAACCCCTTTGCTTCCATGAGCTCTTTCCTCAAGCTTTCTTCATACTTCTTGGCCAAGACTATCTCCATCTTCAATCCTTCTTCCATCCTTTTAGCTTTACTTATTTCCTTACTCAAATGAGTTACCTTGGAAGTCAATTCTAGTTTCTCCCCTTTCAACTTTTGTATCTCCTTTTTCTTCTTCAATCTTGAGTTATGAAAGAATTTCATGAAGTCATCATAGTCCATCTCTTCATCGAACTCAAAATTGGAGTTCGAAGAGTTGCTCTCACCATTTGAGCCACTTTCTTCTTGCTTGTCCTCTTCCTCTTCTTTGTCACTCACAACTTCATTGCTATTGTGAGAGTATGAGAAAACAATGAAGTTGGCAACTTGATCTTCATCATCATTCGAAGACTTGTCTTCCTCTTATAGGTCATCACTATCACTCCAAGTCACCGCTATGGCTTTTCCTCTCTTCTTCTTCAAATTCGCACACTCGGGAGCAATGTGTCCAAAGCCACTACACTCATAGCATTGGACACCCTTCTTGTGGCCTTTCTCTTGAGTTTGCTCAACTTTCTTAAAAGAAGCGGTCTTCTTCACAAACTTTCCCTTGGAGCAAAACCCTTTCTTCTCAAACCTCATAAATTGCTTGAACTTCTTTGCCATCAAAGCAATTTCTTCATCCGAGTCTTCTTCATCCTTCTCTTCCTTGATGCTCTTCAAGGCAAAACTCTTTTTCTTCTTTGGAGGTGTGGATGTAGGATCCTTCCTAGATTCATAGGCCAAGAGCCTTCCAATTACTTCACTTGGCTTCATCTTTGAGTGGTCACTATTTTCTTCCAACGCCATCACTTTGGATTCAAACCTCTCGGGAAGTGATCTCATGATCTTTTGCTTGATTATTCTATTTGAGTAGGGGTCACAAAGTTGGTGACTTTGATTCACTATATCCATTCGCTTTACTTGGAAGTCATTGAAGCACTTATCCTTTTCCATCCTTATGGTCTCAAATTGTGTTTGGAGGACTTGGAGCTTGGAGTCCTTAACCACCTCAGTTCCTTCATGAGCCGTCTCCAATATGTCCCCAGCTTCCTTTGCTATCCTTGTAGTTTGAATGAGTTTGTATTGGTTGTCGTCCATGGCACATAGGATTGCGTGCATGGCTTTGTTGTTCCATTTTGAAGCCTCAAACTCTTGGGGGGGCCATTGTGCCTTCGGCTTGGGGACTTCCTCACCACCTCCCATATGAGTCATCACAGGTGGCGTGTACCTATCTTCAATCGCCATCCATGACTGGTCATGAATTTGGCACACTGTAAAGTCTCAATTATTGATTGGCTTATTTCATAGACAAACTACATTTGAGGGTTTTGATGTAAGGATATCTTAGGCTATCAAGACCTCAAGAGAAAAAGCACTCCAAAGGTATATTTCTTAGTGTTTTCTTGCAAATGAAGAGATGTAGTTGCACACAAACACAACTCATGCATATTTGTTTATCTTGTATGTTGTGTATGTTATTTAGGTACATTAATGTTATTTAATCTCTCTTCATGCTTGCCCATATGATTGCATCTTGTGTTGATTATTGCCGTGTCACATTTAGGCATTAGGATGCATCATTGTGTTGGGCGCTGTTCAAAACGCTGTACAGACCTGATGCAATTTAAATGGTCGTTGTTGGGTCGCTGTACATGGCGTTGTACAAAGCGCTGTACGTATAGCACTACGTACAATGACACTCTATTTACTGTGAAGAACAGAGTTGTGGCGCTATTGGGTCGCTGTTCAGAAGCGCCCTACGAACAGCGCCAATGAAGATGTTCTTCATTTTTCCCAAGTAGGCGCTGTAAAAGTTGCTCTATGTACAACAACTCGTACAGCGACCAAGGCAAAATATGTGCCACTTTTCAAAATGATGTCATTTCATTTTGGCACCCTATATATATGCCTCTTTGCCATTAGGTCAGTCTTAAGAGTTCAAAAATTCATATTTTTTCCTTATAACATTTTTCAAGTGAAAAATTCTCAAGAACTCTCCTTTCAACACTCAAAGACATTCCTTTGTGCATCAAAGAACATCTTGCATCATTCATGCATGGTTTTGCATCATCACAACTTGCTTGGTAAGATTTTGACTAACTCCATCTACTTTTAGTTTCTTTCTTGTCTATTCATCTATTTATTTACTTGTATGTTTTAAGATCATATGCTAGATACAAGATATAGATTGATTGTGATGAATATGATTGAGTGTTGTATTGTGATAGCTATCTAGGTTTTTTCTTAATCTTGATTAGCTAAGCTTTATGATATGTCATTTAACTTTTGATATCTATGATTGTTTTATTTGATATATCATCATCCTAGATAAGCATATAGGGTTACCTAGCTCTTGTTGCATTTTGAGTATTTCACATATTCACATAGGTTGCATTCTCTTCATTAAGAACTAAATCTTGTGTTGCTTCTGAGATTAGGTTGCGTAAATCACAAGCAATAGGACTAGGTTCATTCATATTGGGATTAGGTAGGTGTGTGATTATATACCGGGATTAGGTTGTAATCTTTAACACATTTAGTGGATTCGAGGTTCGAGTGTGACGCATTTATTAGCCCGTGGTTTTTCCCGTGAGGGTTTCTACATAAATATCAATATCAAGTGTTATTTAATTTCCACACCATATTACACTTGCTATATTTTATTGACTAATAGGGATATTTTCGTAATTTTGACCATACACGAAAATTGGGTAAAATTAGTTAAAATTTATTCACCCCACTCTAGATTAATATTACAACACGGCGTAATTTGTTTCAATTGGTATTAGAGCGGGTTCCTAGAAATACTTAGTTGATCCTTGCTCATTTTGGTGTGTTTTGCATTCGTGTGATTTTTGTTCATTCATACATTTTGCATACATTTCATTTCATTCATTATACATAATGAGTGGAAATGGTGGCAACAATGAGGGAGCTTCTAGCATGCGACCTCCTCTTCTCACTGACTTGAATTATTCCTCATGGAAAGGAAAGATGGAATCCTACATATGTCAAATTCATGACCGTGCTTAGATGGCAGTTGAAGATGGATATGATCTACCTATGATGACTCTCACGGGGTGGAGGAGAAGAAGTATTGAAGCCTAAGGCGCAATGGAATGTACAAGAGTTTGAGGCTTCAAGATGGAATAGGAAGGCGATGCATGCCATCCTATGTGCAATGGATGAGAATCAGTATAAGTTGATTCAAAACACTAGGATCGCTAAGGAGGCATGGGATATCCTAGAAGTTGCACACGAGGGAATCGAAGTAGTGAAGGACTCCAAGCTTCAAGTCCTCCAAACTTAATTGGAGTTGCTCAAGATAGAGGAGAATGAGTGCTTTAACGACTTCGAGATCAAGTTGATGGACATAGTCAACCAACGTTATCAACTTGGTGACCCTTATTCAGATAGAAGGATCAAACAAAAGATAATGAGATATCTCCCCGATAGGTTTGAGTCTAAGGTGATGGCTTTAGAAGAAAATAATGGATATAAGGATATGAAGCCGAGTGAGGTTATTGGAAGACTTCTCGCCTACGAGTCTAGGAAGGCTCCTAGCTCCACTCCTCCTAAAAAAGCAAAAGGGAATTGCTTTGAAAGCATCTAAGGGTGAAAAGGAGGTAAAAAATGACTCGGATGAAGACCTTGCCTTATTTGTGAAAAGGTTCAATAAGGTAATGAAGTTCAGGAAGAAGGGCTTTGGATCAAAAGGCCAAGACATGAAGAAAAAAAGTCATTTTAAGAAGTTTGAGCCAAGGCAAGAGAGGACCGAAAGGAAAGGGGTTCGTTGCTTTGAGTGTGGTGAGATATGTCACTTTTCTGCTGAATGTGCTAATCACAATGAAACGAAGAAGGGAAAAGTGATGGCTGCCATTTAGAGTGGAAGTAGTGATGACTCTAATGAAGGAGATGAGTCTTCGGATGATGAAGATATCATGGCTAACTGCCTAGCTTTTGCCTCCTCCTACAAGAGCAAAAGTGCTAGTAAAAAGAGGAAGAGACTCAAAGGAAAATGACTGAAGTGAAGATGACTCTGACTCTAACTCCACAAATGGATATGTGGAGAAAGAGGTTCTTGTTGAATACCTCACGGAGTTTAAAAGCCTAGAGATGAAGAAAAAAAATTCAAAGGTTGAGAGAAGAGAATCTAGAGCTTTCACTTCACATTGACCACTTAAGTAAAGAAGTGGAAAGGTCCAAGAAGGTAGAAGATAAGCTAACAAAGGAGTTAGACTTATCTAAGAGGAATGAAGAAGGTTTGAAGAGGGAGCTTGATGAAGCTAAAAAGTCAATGAATAGGATGGACTCTAGCATCGATAAATTAGATCACATACTTGGTGTTGGAAAGAGTCCATGTGACAAGAGAGGTCTTGGGTTTGAAGATGGTAAGGAGACCTCCCCCTCTAAGAAGACCATGATTGTAAAGAGCCTGGGCAACAAAAAAGCTTCACAAGTGCAAACTCCTAGGAAGAAGATAGATCTAGGACCATCTTCTAAAAGTGCACAAGTGAAGGTGGCACCAAGAAGGTAACCTTAAGCCAACATTCCTTAACAAATGGCTCAAAAAGGGAAGAGGTCAATCATGCAAGATCAACCTCTGATGCAACCAAGTCTTGGTCAACAACAAATGAGGAGAAATCCTAATCAAAAACCAAGACAACCACAAAGACAAGGGAAGGCTCCCATGCAAGCTCAAGGACATGGTATGATTCCTTATTTCATTCCTATATGTCATTTTTATGGTTTTGATGGTCATATTAGACCAAGGTGCTTTCGTTATATTAAAATGTGTAAAACTAGAAGCATGATTGAGAAGAAAAAGAATAGAGCCATGATGCATGTTCCTAGGAATGATAAGATTGATTTGCATGATCCTAGGACATCTAGAGCCCATGTACCAAAGAACACTAGGAAAGAAAATGTTTTACCTAAGTGGGTTAGAAAGAATGAAAATGTTTGCCATGTTGCTCAAATTGCCTTAAAGGCAAATTCTTCTAACTTTTGGTATTTAGATAGTGGGTGCTCTAGGCACATGATGGGAAACAAGAGTTTCTTCGAGACTCTTGTTATGGTGGAAGCAGGATGTGTCACTTTTGGTGATGGATCCAAAAAGAGAGTCATAGGGAAAGAAACCATTTCCGTTCTCGGATTACCCTTCTTATCTAATACTTTATTTGTTGATGGCTTGAAAGCCAATTTGATAAGCATTTCTCATCTAAGTGATGATATTCCGTCCTATTTAGCAAAGATGATTGCTCTATCCTAAAGCCCGATGGACAAACCTTGTTGAAAGGTATGAGATCTAGCGACAATTGCTATTGTCTTGAAGCTAGAATAGTCTCAAACAATGTGTCCATGGATGAGCAAGTTGAGTTGTGGCATGAAAGACTTAGCTAGATGAACTTTTGGGATTTATGAATCCTATGCAAGTTCGATTGTGTGCGTGGCCTCCCTAAGCTTGGGAAGAAAGCCAATGGTGTTTGTAGACCGTGCCAACAAGGAAAACAAACTAAAAGCATGCACAAAAAGGGCAAGTATCTCTCCACCAAGGAGCCCATTGGGCTTCTCCACATGGATCTTATAGGTCCTATGCAAACTGAGAGCTTAGGTGGAAAGAGATACATTTTTGTTTGTGTAGATGATTTCTCTAGGTTCACATGGACATATTTTCTTAGGGAAAAATCTGAAACTTTTGACAAGTTTAAAATGCTTTGTACTAAAATTCAAAATGAAATGAATTCAAACATTAAAAGCATAAAACAGATTAGTAGTGACCATAGGAGGGAATTTGAGAATGCCATGTTTGAAACTCGTTGCAATAGTGTTGGCATCTCCTATGAGTTTTCGACTCCAAGGACACCTCAACAAAATGGAGTTGTTGAGAGGAAGAATAAGGTCCTCTAAGAGATGGCCCGTGTGATGTTGTTTAGCAACAATGTGCGTAGGAACCTATAGGCCAAAGCCGTCAATACGGCTTGCTATATAAGAAATAGAGTTTTTCTAATGCCTGGAACTAGAAATTCCAACTATGAGTTATGGAAATGTAGAAAGCCAAATGTTAGATACTTTTACTCTTTTGGAAGCAAATGTTTTAAATGACCGTGATCAACTTGGCAAATTTGATGCTAAGAGTGATGAGGGTATCTTTATTGGCTATGCCTTAAATAGTAGAGTTTATAGAGTTTCCAACATGAAGACTCAAACCGTCATGGAATCATCCAATGTTGTCATTGATGATACAAGGCTCAAATCTAGTAATCATGAGGAGGAGGTTATTTTTGGTGATGATTCTCTTTTGAAGAAGGTTGTTGTGACTCCTAATGTTAGGACGTCTAATGTTGTTGATAATGACACACAACCTATTGATAGAGTTCCTCATTTGGACTCTATTGAACTCGTTCTATGGGTTAGAAGACTCCACAACAAAGATGATGTTATTGGAGATGTTAATGAGAGTGTTAGGACTAGGTGTCAAATAGCTAATCTAATTAGCTTTACATGCTACACCTCTCAAATAGAATCCCAAAAGGTTGATAAAGCCTTAAATGATGAATTTTGGGTTCTTGCAATGCAAGAAGAGCTAAACCAATTCAAAAGGAATAAGGTTTGGACTCTAGTTCCTAGGCCTAAGACCACTAATGTCATAGGTACCAAATGGATATATAGGAACAAATCCGATAAGGATGACAACATTATGCGTAACAAGGCAAGACTTGTTACATAAGGGTACTCTCAAATTGAGGGTATCGACTTTGAGGAGACTTTTGCTCCCGTTGCTCGTTTAGAGTCTATCAAGCTTCTCTTGTCCATCTCTTATGTGCACAAGTTTAAATTACACCAAATGGACATCAAGACTCAAGAGTGCCTTCCTCAATGGCTTTTTACAAGATAAAGTGTTTGTTGAACAACCCAAGGGGTTTATGGATGCACACCACCCCAACCATGTCTATCGCCTCAAAAAGGCTTTATATGGGTTGAAACAAGCACCGAGGGCTTGGTATGAGCACCTCACTCAATTCCTTGTCAACAATGACTACATAAAAGGTAGTGTTGACAAGACACTATTCATCAAGAAAGACAATGATGAGCTTTTTATAGCTCAAATATATGTTGATGATATAGTGTTTGGCTCCACCAACAACACCAAGATCCAACAATTTGTTGATGTTATGTCTCATGAATTTGAGATGAGTCTTGTTGGTGAGCTTAGTTACTTCCTAGGTTTGCAAATTAGGCAATTAAATGATGAGATCTTTATAACCCAAGCCAAATATGCCAAAAACCTAGTGAAGAAGTTTGATCTTGAAAAAGCCAAACATTGTGATACACCCATGAATACCACTTTGAAACTTAGCAAGGATGCTAGTGGTAAAAGTGTGGAACAAATGCTATATTGGGGCATGATAGGAGGCTTGCTTTATTTGACCGCAAGTAGACCTGATATATCCTTTAGTGTGAGTGTGTGTGCTAGGTACTAATCGGATCCTAAGGAGTCCTATTTCTCTTCCGTTAAGAGAATCATTCGCTATGTGAATGAGACTTCCAAATATGGGATTTGGTACTCGTTTAACACTAATGCTAGTCTTGTAGGCTTTAGTGATGCGAATTGGGCAGGAAATTGCGATGATAGGAAAAACACATCGGGCGGTTGCTTCTTCCTTGGGAACAACCTTGTTTCTTGGTTTTACAAGAAGCAAAACTCGATTTCCTTGTCTACGGCGGAGGCCGAGTACATAGCCGCGGGGAGTGGATGCACACAACTCCTATGGATGAAGCAAATGCTAGTTGACTATGGATTCAACCGAGGTACACTCACTCTCTTTTGTGATAACATGAGTGCTATAAATATTTTCAAGAATCCGGTACAACACTTTAGAACTAAGCATATTGACATCCGTCATCATTTCATCAGAGAACTAGTTGAGAATAAATGCATAGTACTTGAACATGTAGGCACTAATGATCAACTAGCAGACTTATTTACTAAACCTTTATATGCTACTCATTTTAAAACACTTAGTAGATCTATTGGGATATGTCTTGTAGAGTGATGAGTTTTTGTGATTGACCCCATATGGGGAACTCAAGCAAAGAGAGCTTTTGCATACTTGATGCATGCAAAATATTTGAAAAATCTTATGCTTATTTATTAATTGCTTGAAGTAAGCTCGGTTGCACATATGTATATATACTTTTATCTCAATAAGGAACCCGCTCTGATACCAATTGAAAATAAATATAAATAAATCCTAATATAATCTA
The DNA here is from genome assembly GCA_954870605.1 of Acer campestre. Taxonomy (NCBI): domain Eukaryota; kingdom Viridiplantae; phylum Streptophyta; class Magnoliopsida; order Sapindales; family Sapindaceae; genus Acer; species Acer campestre. The sequence continues at coordinate 29,282,562 of OX940809.1, read as the reverse complement.
GATGGGGGTGAATAGATTTTAATCCATTTTTACCAATTTTCGAGATTAGTCAATATTACAAAATTAACCCTAACTAGTCAAAAACTAAAAACAAGTGTAAAAATGTGGAAAGTAAACGACACTTGATTTTTACGTGGAAACCTACACGGGGAAAAACCACGGGTTGTTATGTGCGCCACATAAGAACCTCAATCCATTAATTGTAATGGTGATTACAACCTAGGTTGACCACATCAAACCCTATACGGTTACTAATCCACCACTACTACCCATAGGCCTTCAAAAGTGAATCTAGTCCTTTGCTTGCAAACTACCAGAAGGCAAATACAAGACTTAACTCTATAAATGAAGAGATAACAAAATCTAATGTGAATATATGCAATATTCAAGATGCTAAAATGCAAGGTTAGACATTTAAGTTTATCTAGGCATGGATGAACATGTCAGAGACATTCCTATATATCACGTGGCTATATGGCATTCATACAACCTAGCTATATGTGCAAATCAAACCCTATAGGCAATAGCTATCACAAACAATTCACAAAACACAATAAAAATGCAATCTTGAAACTAGTTAAGTCACAAATGAGCTATCTTGAAACTAGTCAAGTCATAAATGAGCTATCTTGAAACTAGTCAAGTCATAAATGAGCTATCTTGAAAAGCAAGAACATGTGAAAGATGAATATGATGTTCTAGCTACAAGTCATGTGAGACATAATGAAAAACCCATGAGAAATCATACTTAGAAGATGATAGATGATGAATGAACCTTGAGTGAAAGATGAGTTTTTGTGTTTTGAATGATAAAAATCAATTCTTTCTGTCTTATCTTGCAAGTCACTCTTTTTGCTTTCAAAAACACAAGATCTCAGCTTTAAAACGTTTAAGAAGACAAGGCAACATATTTATAGAGAGATGCAATCAAAAAGATGTTGTTTTGGACAAAATCAGATGTCGCCATTTACTGTCGCTATTTGTCTCAGAGCGACAACATGGCGACACCAAATTTTTCTTCTTTGTCGCCATTTGTCTTAGGGCGACGCTCGTGGCGACATCATGGCGACACCAAAATTTTCTTCTTTGTCGCCATTTATCTCAAGGCGACACTTCATGGTGACGCCATACCTGATCGATTTTCAGGAATGAATTTCTTTGTCGCCATGGCGACACCATCAAAGGACGACAATGCCCTGTTTTCCCACATTATATGGTGAAACCAAAGGAGAAGCCAATGGCATCTCCGAAGACAATCCTCACACTAAACCAACCACACAACCATGCAAGTGTGGATATTTTCGAACAAAACTCAGGAAACAAATTACTAGACACACTAACACACCACAAAATACAACAACAAGGTGCAAGTGTGAAATGTGACATGTGAAGAGAATGCATACAAAAACAAAGCATACATATGCAACCATTAGAAGTGTGTGTATGCAACCTCAATCTCTTCAAATTAAGAGTCAAGACAAGTAATCTACCTTCTTTGAAGCTCTTGATGCCCACAATGAAGTCCATTGACGTTTGATGAGGATTTCTTCAATCCTAAACTACCCTTACAAGTTTGAATCCCATTGTGGTTTTGTCAACGAAATATGCCAATCAAAAGTGAGGCACTTACAAAGATGCTAAGTCTATTATTGCTATCTTTTAAGTTTATTTCTAGACTTAGGATCTTGTCTTTAAGTTCATTGAATTCTTTTGAGCTTAGTCCATGATTCTCTAGCTTCTTATTGAGGGACACATTGACTTTAGATAAGCGTTCATTGCCAAGAATAAGATCATTGATCTTTTTCTCTTCCAAGTCAATAGGTTCAGCAAAAGAAGCCACATAGGAACATACTTCCTTAATCATGATTATCACAAATAAAGCAAAAACACTATAAAGAAAGGATCTATCTAAGTGCGTCTAGACACCCGCTCTGATACCAAATGAAATTCTCTTAAGTAATAGTGTAGAATATACCCAGAGGGTGGGGGGGGGGGGGGGGGGGTGAATAGGTATAGGCCCAAAATCTTCCAAATCAATAATGCGGAATACAACAATTAAAAGCACACTTGATAATTCTTAACAATTGAGTTGATTTAACCAATATATGTGGAAATCAAAACATAAGAGATGCAATTAATACAAAAATATGGAAGATAAAGAAATATAAAAACAAAACTTGACACAATAGTTTTTACATGGTGAAACCTCAATGAGGAAACATGTACAGGTTGATACCACAACCACAGGCAAAACAATTCACTATGACGAAAAAGGACTTACACACTCAAGGCAATCAACACATGATATCCACCTTAAGCTATCAACTCCTATTCTACCCTCGGGCTTAGTGAATCACCTAGCTTACTTCTTATCTGAGATGTGTCCTACACCTCTAGGAAGCAACTTCCTATCCAAGACTCTCAAGTCTCTAGGAAGGTTTCATGCTTAGCTATCCAAATCACAAGGATCCTAGTCAAGCTCTCCTAGTTTGACCATCCGGAGTACCACACTCCTAGCTTAATCTTTTGCTTGACTATCCGGACTGTAAGGACCTCTATTTTGTGATTGGCTTATTTCATGACATACCACATTAGGGATGATTGTGTTGTGGGTAGCTTAGGTCATCTTGATGATTATCAAGGCAAGCTTCCAAGCATCCCGGTGACTTCAAGATCAAGAGCTTCAAAAGGTATATCACTTGACCTTGATTCTTGAAGAGATTAGGTGCACACACACACTTGCATGCATTTTTATCTATCTTGCATTTGTTGCCATGCATATGTGTTTCATTGATTTTTGCAACTATGTCTTTTAGCACACACTCACTTTCATTGCATTTATATGATTGCATTTGTGGTTCTCGTAATTGTGTGCTTATATGCTTTTTCATCACACTTATGCATTTTCATATATTGCATATCTTTTGTGTGTCACATGCTTGGTGATTTTTCATGATGTTATCCTTTCCCATGCATGTTATTTATTCACAACCACACTTGCACTTCATGTTAGTCTTAAGTGTGGTGTAATTCGTTTCCGTTTGTGTGATCGGAAACGTCCGCGCTTGCACGATGGTGTGCATGTCTTAGCGCGATGGTTGACCACTTGAGAAGGTCTCATTCTTCTCTTGGATAAGTGTTAGATTTGGTTTGGTTGATTGGAGTAAAGTGTCTAGGTTCAAAATATTGGATTTCAATGATTTAAATGTTTTTCAAAACTGACCTTTGTATTGTCTTGTGACCATAACTTTTTACACAAAGTTTTAAATTGAGTTTTGTAAAATTCTGGACAAACTAGACACTCATACCTTTCCAACGATATATTATTCGTAATATTTCATGACCGTTTGGATTGGTTTTGAAATCTCCAAAGTGACCACCAAAACAGGGTAACTCTGTTGTTGTCCGTTTCTGACCTTTGGTCACTCCATTGACCATAACTTTTTCTACAGACATTTAAATGTCATTCCATAAATTGGAGTAGAAAGTATACTTCCATACCTTTCCAACGATATATTATACGAAAGGTTTCGATGTCGTTTGGTCATGTTTCGGAGCGCTCGAATCTCGAGCTGTTGCGCTGTCGCGCCTATGCGCTGGTGTTCTTGCGCTGGTGACAAGCGCTACTCGACCAGCGCTTTTGGTCCAGAGATTTGACGCTGGTCGTGCGCCTGTGGCGTGCGCTGGTGACCAGCGCAATGTGTGCGCTGGTGACGTGCGCCGGTGACCAGCGCAACCTCACCAGCGCTAATGACGGGATCTGAACGTTTTTTTTCCAAAACGACGTCATTTCTTCTAGGGGTCCTATATAAGTATCATCTTCTTCCTAGCTTGTCTTTGTGAGCTCAAAATCAGAACTTAGAGTGAGAAACTCAAACCCTAGAGAGAGAAGCTCCCAAGAACTCACCTTTAACTCTCCAAACCCAAAACCCATGTGCATCTAACATGTTTCATGCATCAATCTTCCATGGGTCTTCTTCATTTATGACTTGGTAAGTAGAACAAACACCACATCTTCATTTATTGTTCTATCTTAGTCAAGACATGTCTTTTATTGCTTAGTTTAGCAAATCTTCACTCTTATTGCATATTTAGTGAAGTTATGACATGATTGGGTTTTGTTTGTGGTAGCTTACATGATTAGGATGATTTTCCCTAAATAGCTAACCCTAGAACATTCTTGTAAAGTTGGTTGATGATTAGGTTGATAGATTAATGTTTATTTATCTAGTCAAGCTTAATTGAATGTTCTTGTGGATTTAATTGACAATTATGTTGTTAGAAATTCTCTACAACTAATTGAGTTCACATGTTTGGACATGTTGACATTGTTTGATAGCTAGGATTGTTTTGTGATTGATAACATCTAGCTAAGTATGTATGCTTTACATTTAGGCATTCTTGATTAGGACTCATTGATTGCATTAGTTAATTGCATTTATTGTCCTTGCCATATTCATTGACAACATGTGTTGATTGGCTTTTAATTGACAATTCCTTGATTGCACTTGTTAATTGCATTTATTGTCATTGCCATGTTTATTGACAACTTGTGTTGAGTTGGCCTTGTTTGTTGACAATTAGATTGCTAGAATCACTTTGCATCTAATTGAGTCCTCATGCATGAGCATGTAGGCATTGTTGATAACTAGAGTGTTGATTTGCATTATAACATCTAGTTAAGCATTTAGTGTAGCCTAGCATTATTTGCATCTTGAATATCATCACATATTCACATAGGTTGTTGATTCTCTTCATGAGTCAAAGTCTTGTGGCTTCTAAGTGAAGTTGCACAAGCAAGGAAAGTCTTGTGGCTACTGGTGGGTAGTGCTCAAGCAATTGGTTGAGTGCCACTGTAAAAGGCCTGCTGGGTAGATTAGGAGTTGCTCACGCCAAGAGTAGTGTATCAGGGGATATCACTAGGGATTGAACCAAGAGTGGCGAGTGGTAGTGTCCATAGCCTGAGGTTATCTAGGGTGAGAGTCCGAGAATCACTTGAGGGTGTAAATTCCTTTTCATATAGTGGATTTCGTTGACCGTGTGTGGTGCACATAACAGCCCGTGGTTTTTTCCCCGTGTGGGTTTCCACGTAAAAATCAAGTGTTCTTTAATTTCTGCAACTTATACTTGATTTTATTGTTTGTTGAATTGGGTTTATTTTTGAATATTGACTAATCCGAAAAATTGGTAACTAACCGGATTAACAACCCATTCACCCCCCCTCTAGGTTGTTTTAGACACACGTAATATATATTTTCACGGACTACATGTCCTAGTCAAGACTCCTTGCTCAAATCAAAACTTCACTCACTTTGACAAGAGACTCCAACCTTTCACAAGGCAAAGATCTAAGTGATGCAAATGAATGCAAACACAATCAAATAAAGCAAGATGATCAATCAAGCTCTATGAACATGCATAGTGATAATCTAGAATATGCTTTCAACAAACAATCACAAATGTATCTAGAAATCGAAGCATGTGAATCAATAAGAACAAGATTAGAATATTCAATATATCACTTAAAAATCATAGTTCTTAGATCATGAAATTAAACCTAGAAATTATCATGAAGCACATCATAAGAGATATTTCTAGAATCAATTTCAAGTTTAATCAAGTTTAGCTAAAATATATTCAAATGAGATCACAAGGCTAAAACTCAACAATCAATCAATCAAACAAACCTAGAGTGTGAACTAACATCATTCTCAAAATATTTCATCTATCAAATAGGAAGATTAAAAGAGATGATCAAAAGAGAAAGTAAGAAGAAGATGTTTCACCTACAAAATTGAGACTCAGATTGAAATCAGCTTGCTGCAAAAAATCACAAACTCAAGTGACTCTAAAAATGCTTGGGATTTGTAGCTCTCTTCAAGATCAACATTTTCGGCTTTTGAATCACTCAATTTCGAGTTGAAATGAGAGAGATATGATCAAAACAAGAAATCAAAAATCATGAAGAAATTCTGCACTCTATCTTTTTCAATTTTTCTTCACATATGTTTCGAGGAAAGGAGGAGAGCTTTTAAAAGAATTCAAGAGAGGGAAAAAAAATGAGCCAATCAGAATGTGACACATCACCAGGCCATGTGGGGTACGTGTGACACACGTGGGCAGAGAGGCTGCCAGGCCATATGGCACACCGCCTCCACACTTGCTCCTCCTTGCTTGGCCGTTGGCTGAGCAAGGTTCCCTCGCGCTCCTCCCACGTTCTTTGTTCGTATTCGGGTCTCCAAACTCCGATTTCGAATCCATCTTCGGATTACGAATCATGACTCCCTTACACACAACGACGACTACAAAACTTTGACAAATAGTTAAGAATTCATCTTGGAAAATGATGACGAAGACAACTCAACGAATGAGAACATACAGTAGTGTAGTTACATCATTTGGACTTGAAACCCAATGAATGAGTAACCGAAATGACTAGGACTCAATAATGAATTATATGAGATCATGTTCAAGTCCAAATTACAAGAAACTCAAACAAATAAATATAATGTCACACAAGCATGCCATATCCAAGCGATAGTCATATAACATGCAATTCTACAATGTTTGTCAATATGAGAATAATGCATGTGCATACTTAAATGAGTGTGAATGTGTTATACCAAATATTTGCACAATGATGCAGGGACACACATGTATGAATTTTTTGTGTGTGTGCCTTTACGCCTTGCAAGCGGAAGAAGTATTTTGATATCTTAGCATCCAAGTACTCACTTTTCCTTTTGAAGACGATATTTGCATAAGAAGTTGCTTTTCTTCTTTGAAGCTTCTTTTCACCAAGAACCACCTAAGCAACTAACCATTACAAATAAAGACAGTTTTGCAATGGAATCAAGCCAACAAAGATCTAGGATCTTACAAGTTTGATACTTGAAATAAAATTAGAGTTTAATTAGGGTTTATCATATAAATTAGGGTTTATCATACGTTTTATTTTTTATTTTTAATAAAGAGAAATAGTTGAAGATATGGGTGTAATTATTTAAAAAAAAAAATATGAGATCTAATTAATGAGTGTATATAGTATTTGATTTATTTTTAATTAAAATAATTTGTCCTTATTAGTAAATTTCTATTGGGAAATTTTTGTAATTAAATTTTCAATAAAATATGGGTGTACTAATTAGTTTTATGGGTGGTAATATCGGCACCATTTAATAATTAGTAGACTAATTATTAAATGAATACATAAAATAAAAGTAGATATATAACTATAAAAAAAAATGCTACAACTAATAAAAAATTGTTATAAAATAATTAAAATAAACAAGAACGTAAACATAAACTGAATGTAGAAGAAGAAAGAATAGCCCGAGATAGGAGAGATTCTTTTATTTCTCAAGACTTCTTAAGTTACAAATACAACATGTAATGGCTCCTTTTTGTAGCCTTACAATTTAAAGACAATGTAATGGTTACTGTTGACCGTGATTTCTCGACAGTCAACAAGTCAATGATTTAGGTTAGTGAAACCTGCAAATATGGATGCAATAAGGAACATAAAAATAGTTAATAATAAAGAAAACGAGATACGTTGTAAAACTCTGGTGATCGGAGAAACGTTCACAGGTTGTTGCCCTGGCAACTGAGTCAAATCCACTATAATTGCTAAATAGTACACACTCTAATCTCTCTCTCTCTCTCTCTCTTGCTAAGATTTTTTACTACTCCTTTTATTGTGTTTTGCATGTATATTTATACATGGTGTTGCTAGGGTTTTGTATTGGTGCCGCTAGGGTTTTGTATCATGGCGTACAAGTAGAGAATTACAGAGTTGGTTTTAGGATCCTTTTCCTATTTGATGTTATCACATGTTTAATGCTGTTGAATCCGAATCTACTTTGGACTCTATTAGCCTGATGTATAGGAGGGATCTGTTTGTTTCTTTGTTGGACTCTTGGTAGTTATACAATAGTTGACTTGTGATTGCTTGTTATCATTGCATACCTTGTAGGTGGTGGAGAAAAGTGTTATGAACTAATTGGGACACAATTAGAACTGATAGAAATTTAGGATGAAGAAGAACAGAATATCAGATAAGAGAAGAAGAAAGATAGAGAAATGAGCAGAGAAAGAGAAATCAGGGAGACAAGGTTTGGTTATAATATTCGATATCCTTCATTCAATAGATTTCAGACTATTTATAAGCCGGTTACAATTAGTACACATCCACTAACAAGGAAATAACAAATAACAATAGTGGGAGCTATTCTCACGCAACTACTAGCACGTTGGAACCACTACACTGAATTAATGGGCCACTAATTAACAAGCAAACTAACTGTGACACTGAAACTAACATTGACTAATTCAAATGCAATTAAAATACTTCCAACATCCTTCCAAGAATTGGTCACGTTCACATGGACTGCTTCATGCTAGAGGAGTAACACATGCAACACAATAACCCCATGCAAGCACTTTTTCAAGCCATGCAAGAGTGATCGTATCAAAAAGCTCATGTAATCATTCATGCTTATGCCGAGTAGAGCCGAATGGACATACTCTTCTACTCGGCTTACTCGGCTCTTTTTGGTGCGACTAGGCTTATGTCTTTGCTAATATTGTGCTGGTGCCAGATGGCATGTCCATGCGGGATGCCAACGTGTCCTCTTTGACTTTCTGCTTATGTGGCAGGGTTGGTCCATGCTAACTGATGACGTGTATTCTTAGGCAAATATTACATACAACAGTTACAAAATGAAAATACAGTATCATAACACTCCATAATGATTATAAATTGGATCATAAAAATTGGGAGTTAATTGTGGGGAGATGAAGAATTTGCAATTTACTTGGATGAATTCTATGAATGTGGAGATCCATTTAACTAATGATGTCCATCATATAGAGAATATGCCTCATTAAAACATTTGCTAGTAAAAACTCGGTGGGAAAAAAATTAACAATGTAAAAAGAGTACATCATTCATCTATATATCAAATTAACATTTGGGGGTATTTGGGTAACAAAATTGCATCATTAAAACCTTACTAGGAAAAACTCTGTGGGATAAAAACCTAGAGAAGGAAAAGAGTACATTGCATTGTATTTACTCCAAATAGTTAATTTTTTTTTATTATTTTTTTTATTTTTAATAAACCCCTCATTCTGATGTGGATGCTTCGATATTTTTGCAAAGATATTGTATCCCAATATTGTGCACCAAGATTTTGGTTGTTGTAATTGGTAGTGCATTTATAAATAAATTTTCAATGTTAGAATTTGAGCATACTTTTATATACAAAATCATGTGTTTTATCAATTACAACTTGTCATATGCAACAACAACTGCAATCAGATTTGGTATCGTAGGATCATCGAGTTGTTCATTATTTTCTTTAGAATAAAAAAAAGAAGAGAATATACTTCACACTTAGAGTAATATAATCATTAATAACAAGCAAAATATTCAATGGATTAGTTTTATCCCCTAAAAGTACTTTAGGACTTTTCTCTTATTTATACCAATCCATACATGATTATATTAATAGGAAAATACTCAATCAATTGGCCAAGATTGAATATTATTTTCTAAGATACTTCATTAGATAAGTATAATTTGTAAGCTCATTAGGAGTTTTAATAAACTTCAAACAATCAACATATGTATCTTTGATTTCAAATTTGGTGATTTTTTCTATAAAATTTTCACCATTGTTTGATTTCATTATACACAAAAAATCATGTTAATTTGAATTATTTGCTTTGGGCAATTTAAATCCTTCAAGGATTTTTATTTATAATTAAACTGGGTTTCTACAGTAAACTCTTTATTTTATTTTGTACAAAAAATCATTTATATTTAATAAGTTAATGTCATCAAACATGTGGACTGTAGGTCCAAAGCTTTCAAGTTTTATATGGATATAGCTTTACCTTTTATTTACCAATAATTTCTATGTTGAAATTTCTATCATTTATTATACAAGTCCCTCATCATTTTTCATAATAGGCAAAGCAAATAATATATGATGTCAATTTCTATGCCAATATAATTTATTATGATTCCGTAATTCACGTGCCTCTTCAAGGGCTATTATAATCTCTTTAATATTCAATATACATGTCTTTTGAAACAAATATCTCTTTGGGAGAACTGAGAAGTATAATCACTTTAAATTTGATAAATGTGCCTATACTAGGATAATTGGGATCCTTTTATTTATTTTTTCAATGGTCTCATAGGGAGAGATTAACATTTCTATGTCTCTTCAGGATTTTGTTTTCATTTATGAGACTGGCGCTTCTTTGAGCGTTTAATGATGAAGAGAATGTTAGTGTCTACGGTGGACTTGATTGCATGAGTTTGACTTTGATCATGCTCTAGTAGTTACTACTATTTATTTTTAACTTTTTAATAACTATCAAATAAAACATTTTGCAAATGGGCGGGTTACCCATTAATTTAATAAATAGTTTCGGGTTTTTATAATTAAACCTATTAACGGGTCCTGTTCGGGTGGGACAATTTTAACACGACATGAACACGAATTCTCAATAACACAACCCACTGTTAGGTCTACTTTAGTCGGGGGGACATAATAATTGCTTGGATCGAAAGAAGAAGAAGAAGAAGCAACAGGGTATTTATGGTGATGGGCTTTGTTGGGATTTCTTTAATAAAAGTATCTGTTGGGCTTTTATTTGGTTTTGTGTTAAAAAAAAAGGGTTATTTTGATTTTAGTCCCTCATGTTTGCATTAATCTGGGTTTAGTCCATGATTTTCTGACAATACTAAGTTCAGTCCATAAGTTCTTTGACAATACCAAATCGAGTCCTTACCGTCCAATTCCATTAGGAATTCGTTGACTTCTGTTAGGTCAACAACGACATTATAGGAAATTCAACTAAAGCTTTTAGAAACCTGATTGGAATAGAGGTAAAGACCCTTATGCCCTCCAATCAGATTTAATTAAAAAGAAATTTATTAAAAAAAAAGAAATTAATGAAAAAAATATATAAAAAATTACAATTTCATCAACACACCAATCGATCATCATCTTCGTTCTCTCTCATCAAGACCAGATCACGAAACCCAGTACCCAGACCACAATTGATCGGCGGCACTGCGGCGGTAAGAGATCAAGCGACGGGTGACGATGACGGCTGGAAGCGCGACAACAACCGGAAGCTCGACGACAACCACCCACGCCTTCTCTCTCTCTCTCTCTCTCTCTCTCTCTTCATTCTCGTTCTCTATCTCTCTCCCATTCTCAGTTTTTTGATTTGCTTGATGATGTTAAATTGTTGATTTGCTTGATCGATCGATGGTGGGTTAGGTTTGGATCAATCGATGTTGATGGTTCTGGGTTGATGATGTTGCTTAAAGATGTGGATTGATCGATTGATGATGTTGCAGATGTTGCTTGAAGATGTGGATTGATCGATTGATGATGTTGCTTGATCGATCGATGTTGAAGATGCTGGGTTTGGAGTTTTTAAAATTTTTAATTTTTAGGTTGAAGAGATGAATTTAGGTTGAAGAGATTTGGGAATGATTTAGGTTGAAGGTTTGGTTCGGTTGAAAATTCGATTCGAATCTGGGTTTGATGGATTGGAGAGACAAAGGGATGGATGTGGATTGGAGAGACAAAGGGATGGATTAGTTGAAGGTTCGATTGATCTGGGTTTACTTTTTTTTTTTTTTTTTTAATTTCTTTTGGGTTTAATTTTGTTGTTGATTTGGGTTGTCTGGGTTTAATTTTGTTGTTGTTGATCTGGGTTGTGGTGTTGTTGATCTGGGATGGTGATGTTGATATGGGATGGTAATGGTGGTGGATTTGGGTTGTTTGATTTTGCTATGTTAAGAAGATGAATTTGTTCCTTGTTCTTTGATGGAGATCCAGAGATCCAGATTGGATCTCCCACCAAAGTCAAAGTTTGATTTTTTATTTTATTTTATTTTATTTGGTATTTCATGTTTTTATTTTTTTTATTTTTTTATTTTTTTATTTTTATAAATTTAAATTGTTTTTTTATAAATTTAATTAAATACGAAACTACCATACCGCCCTTAATCAGAAACCTTCATTAAGGGTATTTCAGTTATTATACCCTCTGACAATGCAAGTCCGTTTGTTTTAACGGTAACCCTAACGGAAGGACTAAAGTTAGTAATTCTGAAAAACTGTGGACTAAACCCAGATTAACACAAACGTGAGGGACTAAAATCAAAATAACCCTTAAAAAAAATAGTGACGATATTTGCAACCCTTAAAAGCCGCATATATACCCCAAATTAATATATTTTTAAAAATCCAATAATACCCTTGAGTAAAATTACTAAGAGGACTAATTGTTTGTGAGTACACCCACCAATAATTATTAATTAGTTTTCTTTTTTAATCTTTTGTAATTTTTTTTTCCTATTAATAGTTTGATATTAACATATATCATAAAAACTCTTTCCATTTTAATAAACTCTAGGTTCTCTTTTAAATATATTTTTAATCTCTTTTAAGGAAATACAAATTGATTGCTAAGTATAGAAAATGAATTAAAATCATTAGACAAATTTGGTTGTGAAAAAGTAAAGTTTTAACTTAATTTTTATTAGAAGAACAAAATCATTGAGTATATAAATAGATTTTTAAATTAATTATATATATATACATTTTTTCTTTCAAATACACTTATAATTTTTTTTTCCAATATTTTAAAGTTCTTCATTGATATATGTCATTCTTAAATTTTCAGCTGGAAATCCAACAAATTTAATGCCAAACAAGGTTGCCACGGTACAATCAAAAATTTCAAATTGATGTCTTTTCGACATGAGAACACAAAAAATTAAGGGGCCGTTCGGTAACGTTTTTGTTTTTCGTTTTTTGTATTTTCGTTTTCATTTGTTTTCGAAAATTTGATTTTTGGATTTTTCGGATTCGAAAACGCGTCTGGTAGCAATAGTTGAAAATGATATCCGGAGAATCAAAACATAAAAAACGTGTCTGGTAGAATATTTTTAAATCATTTTCAATATTGATTAATATTAAAAATAAGTAAAAAGTAATATTAAAATAATTAAATATTAAAACTAATAAAAGATATTCAACAACTTTACTTTGCTTTTTCTCCTCTTCTTGAAGTTTCTCTTCGTCCTTGAAGTTTCTCTGCTACCAAACACTCCTTTTTTTTTTTTTTTGGGTAAGAAAATCTATCAATCAATGCGCCGATTGAAGCCACCATCTATCTCAATCGGTGCCACCACCCTACGTTGCGCCAATCTCCGGTCGAGGATATCGAACCCAACCAAACCAACTCCTCCCACCGTCGATCTCTCTCTCTCCTCATCTATCTCTATTTCATCCGATGGCGATGGTCTTCGATATCTGGGTTTGGTTTCGATGTGGGTTTGTTTGTTGAGTAATGTTGGAAGATGATGGTTTCGATTTGGGTCTTGGTGATGGTGTGGGTGGTGATGATGCTGGGTTCGACGGCAGGAGGGGATGGTGGCAGTGATGGGTTGTTCATGAAGATCCAAGAGATGGATCTGGTATGGATGAAGATTTGATCTCAACAAGATTCTTTTTTTTATGTAATTTTTTTTTTTTTTTTGGATTTTGGATTTGTACTGGATGGTGGCATTGCTGGATTTTGGATTTTTTTTTTTTTTTGAGTAAATTTTATTTTTGTGGTAAGAATAATGAGAACAAGAATACTGAGAACATCAAATTGTTGTTCTCATTGTTCTTGCTTTTTTGTTCATTAAAATTGAAAACCGTTCTCGCTGTTTTGTAATTTTGTTTTTGAAAATGTTCCACCGAACGAGTTCTCAGTGTTTTTACAACTCAAAAAACAAAAAACGCGTTCTGGAAACATTACCGAACGCGCCCTAAGAAACTACCACTCATTACTTTTCTAGCGACACGGAACAATCAGGTTCAATTTCAGTTTTGATATTACTTATGTGATTCTGATCATTCACATTACCTGTTTCGTGGAAGTGACACTTACATGCATACAATTTGATTTTTATTTATAAAATACCATTTTTTAAATTTTAAATATATATTGTTTTTTTAAAATGAATCAGTTTGATCACTGATCACTCCGTTTATTCTAACAGACAGACATGCTGAGTTAAATGTAGGTTCTTTCAAGTCGGCACGAAAGAAAAATAAAAGGTCTATTGGCCAAATATTAAATTATCTGCCATTCACAAGCCTCTTTTACTCATGTAAGACTCAAATCAATCCATATTCAAGGTCATATGCATAATCCAATCGTCTGACACCTACTTGAGTTATTTACAGAAAATTCGTGATAAGAAAATATATATTTATGCTCAAAAAGGAGCGTGACGAGCCAAAGTACTTAAAGCATCTATTTCAAAAATATATAGGTGTCGTAGCTAGAGTAGCATACGACTATAGGATGTAGAGTGACATGTAACAAATTTAGTTTTTTCTGCTGCGATCCTTTATTTAGCCAAAAAAAGAGGAGAAGAGTGTTGGAACTTGGAAGAGTGTTGGAAGAGTTAGAACGTAAGGGGCTGTCCGGTATTGTTTTTAAGGAGTGTTTTTGTTTTTGTTTTTCAAATCAAATTTCGAATACGCGTTCTTTACCGTTTTTCATTTTGTTTTCCATTTTATTTTTCAAAACAAAAACAAAAACGAAAACAACAACAGTGTTAAAAGTGAAAAATTTCCAAAACAAGTTTGGGATGTTTTTCATTTTGTTTTTCGTTTTGTTTTTCACTTAAAATAAAAAACTCAATTTTTTTTTTCTTTTTTTCTTTTTTTCATCTACTTCTCTGATCTTCACAGAGCTACTCTTCCTCTTCTTCTTCTTCTTCTTCTTCTTCCCTTCTTCTTCCCCGATCTGCCGCCGACGCCGACCCCTTCTTCTTCTTCTTCTTCTTCTTCTTCTTCTTCCCTTCTTCTTCCCCGATCTGCCGCCGACGCCGACCCCTTCCTCTTCTTCTTCTTCTTCTTCTTCTTCTTCCCTTCTTCTTCCCCGATCTGCCGTCGACGCCGACCCCTTCCTCTTCTTCTTCTTCTTCTTCTTCTTCTTCCCTTCTTCTTCCCCGATCTGCCGCCGACGCCGACCCCTTCCTCTTCTTCTTCTTCTTCTTCTTCCCTTCTTCTTCCCCGATCTGCACCGATCTCTTCTTCCTCTTTTTCTTCTTCTTCTTCCCTTCTTCTTTCTGATCTGCTTAAGAGAGGAAATCTGAAAATTTTCTAAAAAATTTCCAGATTTCCAGATTTCCTTTGTTGTTTGTAAACCTGTCTGACTTTTTTTTTTTTTTGGTTGTTGTTTCCAGGACTTGTTCTTGAGATTTTCACATAAAATAAAAAAAACATGTTCTTGATATTCTTATTTTGGGTGTTGCTGACAAAAAAAATAAAATAAAATAAATAAAATTCAACTCATTAATTATGGTCTGTAAAATGATACCAGACGCGTTTTTTACGTTTTCATATTCGGAATCCAGCTTTCAGGAAATGTTACCAGACGCGTATTTGGATTTCGAAACTGAAACCAAAAACACTGTTTTCATTTTCATTTTTATTTTCGAAAAACAAAAACAAAAACAACCTTTGAAAAACGTTACAGGACGGGCCCTAAGTTACTCAATTGAGATTTCTATCTTCAATAGGAACGGAAAAATAGCGATACATTCATAAGTTATATTATTCTTTTCAAAGTAATCAATTTTTTTTTTTTTTTTTTTCTGGTTTTATTATAAGTTAAAATTAAAATTAAAATTCAAAAATAATAATGGATAATATTAAAATAAAATAGAATGATTTTAAAATAGAAGTGTTAAAAGATAAAAGAGATAATTTTATAACAAAAAGAAGTGTTTTTAGATTTTTTTTTTAAATTTAAATTTTTAGAATGGATTGTCTTTTGAATTGTCAACAGAAACTCTCTTAATTTATTTTTGAAGAATTGTACTTACATTCCAAAATTAGTAAGTTTTAAAAATTCCAACATTGTCCTTAATTAACATCGTAAAAAGAATTATAAATGCTCTCTAGATATTAATTTAAAAATAAATAGTCATCTGTAAAGAATTATAAATGCTCTCCATATATCCTGCCATATTTCAAAAATGTAAATATGGTCACTTTTCTACTATCTTTGACTCTCCGTCTCTATATCAAATACAACTAGTTACGTTTATCCAAGGGAGAAATGAGATTAGGTCAGACTGTAGCCTAACCCCTCTGGAGGAAGAAAAAAAAAAACTCACAATAACATGAATTATTGAATTTTATGTGGAAATAATGATCAAAGAATAACAAAAACAATGGCTTAAAATTCGTAGGTTCGGTTGGATTATCAAATGGTATGGGCCCTTTTTATGGTTAATACCGACACATCACATGATCATCTTTTTTTAATAATAAATAATATTAAAAAAATTTGATAAGGCTGTTGAAATATCGTCTTCATATGCAAACAGCTTCAAGGGCACGCATGGGCATGGAAGATGCGTAAGCCCAACTCATTTATTGATTTAAGCATTTATTTCATTACAGAAATTGAAATATTTTTTTTGCTATCTTGTCAAATGATGTGACAGATGATTTTTTTTTATTAACCACATTATCTCATCTCATGTTGTATGTGATGATGATAACTCACTAACCACATCATTTTGGTTAATTGTTTAGGCTATATAACAATAATTATATATATATATATATCAAATACAGTGGCGACGATTCAAATTGAGACATTACCAGATTGAATGAATTATATTCTTTTACCAATTACCACTATTAACAACATTAAAGTCTAGAAAATAAAAATAAATTTCTTTTAAAAATAGTACTTTTATATTTACCGACAATTATTTTAGATAATTAGAAGAAGTATCCTAATTTTTTTTATTAGCAAATATGATTAAAAATCTAATTGTACAGTCACTCATAGCTGGTTGTGTACTTTCCATTCACGTACATGTGTGAATCGGTGATGGAGATTCGAGTCATTTGGTCTATAAAATCACAAAATGTTGAGGAAGACCCCTTCCTGTAATGGGCGTTCATATCCAAACCGTACTTGTAGCTTTTGATCTCGTTAAGCTCCAAAAGAAAAAAAAAAGAAAAAAAAAAGAGGGAAATAAGAGGATCAATAGGCGGAAAACTCCTTTATGATGAGATTCGAGGATCATATATTGTCTATAAAATCACAAAATATTAGGGGAGACCCAACCAAAAAAAAAAAAAAAAAAAAAAATAGATCTAACAGTGGTTCTGTTGCCACCAAAACAGTTCTCTTCACACCCATTTATTTTGAACATCCATATTAAAAATAATTTTTTATTCACCACACTTTTTTTTTTTTTCTTCTAAGAGTATTACATTGATTGGGAATTTTTTTGAATCCGCAACCCCGTGGTGCAGGTGTGAAGGGTTTACCATTGAATTAACCTCATCTCGTCTACTCACTACACTCTTTAATATATCAATATGTACTAACCCTACATGCATGTAGCTCATTTGATTTAAAAGATGTTTTAACAAGTGCATATAGATAAGTCAAAGCATTTAAATCCAATAGCCCACATGTAAGGAATCGATATATCAGTTCGAACTGACAATAGAAAAACTGTATATATATATATATATATATATTCTTTTTAAACCATTTTATTTGTTTTCACACCCATCAAGTTCCCATTAAAACCAATAACTCTAGCCGAAAAATCAACCATTCATTCTTGATGCAAATCAAAAAGGTAGAAAACATTCATATTAAGGATGAAAGTGAGTGGTTGATTCTAATTTAAGCATGGAGAGTTGGACGACTGATCGATAGAGGATCATTTATGCAAATAAATAACAATAAAAACATAATTTCTTTGATTTGAAAAAACAAAAAAGAACATTCTTGATGAGATGAGATCGGTCTGGTGGTATATCTCTCACACCTATACCACGAGGTTATGGATTTAAGTCCTCTCCTCCAAAAAACAAACCTCGAATTTATATAATACTTCAAAAAAAAAAAAAAAAAAAAATCTTTCCACATAGAAATAGTTTTATAAATTACTAAAAAAATACTTTTATTTATTCAAACATTGAAATCAATTGTTTGGTTTCTTTGGTCTTCATATCCATGCCAAAAGAATATTGAGTTATAATAAATTGGATTTTGAATTTCAATATAAATATTAGGGTTTGTGATGGAAATGGTACACATATACAAAGCAAACCTTTGTTTTTTGTTTTTTCATTAACTAGTTGTGTTTAAGTAATTAATTTCGTATAAGGATATTTTAGTACTTAAAAAATTATTAAGAAAAGAAAATTTTTGCGTGGCAATAGAGCCACTCTTAATCTTTTTTTTTTTTTTTTTGAAATATTATAATAATTCAAGATTTTGGGGGAGAGAGACTCAAACCCACAATCTTATGTAGAGCATACCACCATCAGACTAACCTCTTGTTAAATCTAATTACAAACATGATTTGTTTGAAAACCCGTTCCATATTAATTATGCTATTAAATAAATGTCTATATTTTGAAAAGAAAAATAGTTTTCTATCAAAAAAGAAAAGAAAAAAGAAATAAAAAATAGTTTTTGTTGTTACGTATTCGGCTAGGTATGCAAACTACAAAGATAGTGTGCAAATATAAATTAATTTTTTTAATCTTATTTTATAAAGAAAATTTTAAAGCCGTCTTATGGGTTTCAAACAGAAACAACTAAAATTATGTACAAACTTTGTATTTATTATTTTAAATATAATTTATTAAAATGTATTGTCATCCTAAAATAATGACATTCCTTATCAATCACTTTAGTACCTAAATCAAGTGAGTTAATTTGTCTATTATATCTCTTCAAAAACAAAAACAAAAAATTGTCTATTATATACCTAATGTATTTTTATATTTACTAAATTAAGTCGGTTGGACTAAATAGTAAATACAACAAAATTTATATTCCAAATTACGCGTATAATTAATTTTCAATCCTAAATCCATCACGAAAACCCTTCTGCTATGAATTTTGTGTGTTATAAAATGTCTTTTCTTATAATGTCTTGTTATACACGTCCCAAAAATCTATATTCTAAATTTCTATTCGAACATTTAAGAAAAAAATTAAAAAAATTTGTGTGCTTTTAAATAAATAAATAAAT
This sequence comes from Acer campestre, assembly GCA_954870605.1. Classification (NCBI taxonomy): domain Eukaryota; kingdom Viridiplantae; phylum Streptophyta; class Magnoliopsida; order Sapindales; family Sapindaceae; genus Acer; species Acer campestre. Next base: position 29,263,436 of record OX940809.1, on the reverse strand, counting down.
ATTTCTTTAATTAATGATGGTCTAATAATTTGGTTAGATGCTAGTATAAATTTGGTTATGATTATGACAGGCCACCCGTGGGAGATAGTTTGTTTGGCCTAACATAATGATTTTATGTTGAACTTGTAATCATTCCTTCACCTGAAAGATTTCATTTTATTTTTGCGTAAAAAAATAAATTGAAAAAGAAATAAAAATAGATAATTGATATTCATAAGGGATTATTGCACTAAAGTACCCTGAATTTTCCTCTTAAGGCAATATATCAGTAAGTTTCATAAATTAAACACAAACATTACCTGCGGTTAAAGTCAATCCGTTAAACTTAACTATTGACCAACCTAATCAATAAAAAGATGATTTTACCCCAGTCATCTCATCCAAAAATTATATATATATTTATTATTTATTATACTTATTCATTAAAATAATTAAAATATTAAAAACAATAACTTTATCCAAATCTTCATCATCATTGACATCAACTCCTGGTCTCTAGTTACTCCATCCTCATCTTCAACATAGTCACCAATCCATCCATTTCTTCTCAACTTCATTATCATCAGTTCATCACAACCAACCAACACAAAAATACAAATTAATTTCAAGAACAAAACAACAAATCAAATGAAATTATTTCGAAAAAAAAGAAGAAGTCAAAAGTTATTAAAAAAAAATTAGAACAGATCTGAGTGGGTTCAAAAAGAAAAAAACCGTGTGAGCTCAAGAAGGAGAGGAGGGGAGAGGAGCCATGAAATGGAATGGAAGGATGTATAGTAAGACCCAGAAACTGAAAAAAAAAAATAAAAAAAAATAAAAAAAAATAAAAACTTAAGCTATCTACTACTTTGTTTCTGTTATAGTTTTGAACAAAATATGAGAGAGAGAGAGAGAGAGAGAGAGAGAGAGAGATAAGGATTTTACTAAAAAAAGAGTGAAACCCATTGAGAGTGAAACCCATTGACAGAGGCTCCATCAGAGATCAATCTGGAGATATCTCCAGATTGCTCTATCTCTTTCTTTATTTCTTTATTTCTTTATTTCTTTATTATTATTATTATTAAATGATGGAGGATATCAAATCTCCTCCATCCATTTGATGGAGTAGATTAGATCAACTCTATTCATTTCCTTAATTTTTTATTTGTTAAAAATAATCCTATTTAATTCATTTATAACATATCAATTACAAAAAGACTAAACTACCCTTCATACATTAACAATTGACCGAGGGAGGGATATTTGTATTGAATTTCTTAAACTTAGTGATATTTTACCTTAAGGGAAAATTTTGGGGTACTGTATCATAACTATATCATTTACAAGGATAAGAATGTTATTATATGTAATGTAAACAAGATTGGATAATGATATGAGCAGATTGCACCAAACTCCACTAAGGTTTTCCCTTTTACACCCAGAAACAACTTTATCGTTAATTGACACTCATCTCCCCTATCGTTTGTCAAACTTAACCGTCGACCAAGTTTAACTGTTAAAACTTAGGGTATTTTAGTCATTTGAAGCTTTAAAAAAATATTTAAAAAATTGAATAAAAATTTTAAACCAGAGATTAATTGAAAAAAAAAATGCAGTGGAGTTAATGAGTTGATCTATCTTAGGCAAGGGGAAGCCGTCCTTGGGGCAAGCCCGATTGAGATCGGTGTTATCCACGCACATTCGCCACTTCCCGTTAGACTTGGTTACCATGACCACGTTGGCGATCCATTCGGGATACCGGGACTCCCTGATGAACCCGGCCTTCAAGAGCTTGTCAACTTCTTCCTGGACTGTGGCGTTCCGTTTGGCATTGAAATGCCTTCTTTTCTGTTTTATAGGTTTGAAGGTTTCGTCTACTGCCAACTTATGGGAAGCCAGGCTAAGAGGGATGCTAGGCATTTCTTCATGGCTCCAAGTGAAGATGTCGATGTACTCCCTAAGGAGCTCTACCAAGTCCTTCTTGATTTCGGGATCCAAACTTCCTCCAACTTTTACTATCTTAGTCGGATCTTCACCCCTGATAAGTATCTCCTCTAATTGCTCCGCGGGATGCCCACTGGTCCAACCCCGCTCTTCTTCCTCCGGCTTTTCCACGATTATGTCTGGTACCTCTCATTCTTCCAAGTCATAGTGATCCCGTTCCGACGCTCCCTGACTTGGGTCACTGGTCACATGTGTGCATTGCTTAGCTAATGCAGCGGGGTTGGTGGACACCGCGTAAAAATTATGGGTTGCCTGCTGATCCCTTCTAACTTCTCCTACTCCTGTTCCCACTGGGAATTTCAAAACATTGTGGTAGATAGACAGTACCCCTCTAATCCCTAATAAGAAAGGCCTACCCAAAATTGCATTATAGGCAGACGGGGTATCTACCACAATGAACTCTGTCATTATGTTCTGTTGAAGAGGAGCTTCTCCGACTATCACTAGCAAAATCTTTGTCCCCATTGGCATTACAAAGTCCTCTGTGAGCCCATACAAAAGGGAGGTGCAACTATTGTAACAAGGGTTCTTCAGATTAAGTTGCTCATGAGCCCCCTTGAACAGAATATCAACACTGTTTCCCGTATTAATCAGTATGCGGTGTACCAGGCAGTTGGCGATCTGTACTGTGATTACCATGGGATCATCATGCAGTTGAACTATGTTGTAGACATATTCCTCTGTGAAAATGATTTTGGTAGAGCGGGATAGATCCCGGGATCCACTACTGACTTTAAGTACCTCATTACCAGCATTGAGCTTGGGAATCTTCCTTGCGTGGTTCTTTCCTGAATTGTTAGAGGTTCCGGCTAGAGTAGGGCCTCCACTGATGGTGTGGATCACCTAGATCTGCTGCATCAAATCCTTCTCACCATCTCTCCTTCTTTCCGCTGCCTCATGCATCTTGCTTTATACTTGTTTCCCTTCTTTGATGCTGTCCCGTACCTACTGTAAAAATTCAGTTAAAAGACCTCCTCTTACCAATCGTTCAATCTAGTTGTGGAGGCTGTAGCACTTAGATGTGTTGTGTCCTATGTCCTTGTGGAAATCGCAGTACTTGTATTGATTCCTCCTGTCAGCTAGGACTTTCATAGGACCTGGCTTTCTGAGTAGGCCCTTATCTCGAATGGCGAGGTATATGGTTTCTCGCAAAGCATTGAGAGGGGTGTAGTGATTGTACCCATCTTCCTCTCTTGCTACTGTTAGGATTATGCTCAATAGCAAGAGTGTAATATTGTAATTAACAATCTTTTTCATATTAATAAAGTGATTTCTGGTTTAAACAAATCTTATAGCATTTATAGTTTAATATTATAATTGTCAAAGTAAATAATCATAAGGTCTAAAGACTATGAGAAAAGAAGAATTGTTCGTACATCTGGATATGTATGTGGTAGACACAATTCTTTAGTTAGTCTTGAATATTGTTCACAACTTAAGTTAAAGGTTGGGCACCTTTATCTTGTTAAAGTTGTATAATTCTTTTGCTAGCATTTGAGTGGGATCAAATGAGATATGATGAGTCTAAAATCATCGGAGTGTCTTCGAGCAAAAGAATCTAGTGCACTGGGTGCATTGAACTGGATCACAATGAAATACTTTATCTATAACCGTCAGTAGATAAAAGTCATTTCATTATCAGGACAATCGGAGAGTCTATCTTAATCCTGAGATAAATGATGGACTTATGGTTGCAAGTGATATCATTTGAGTTATCAATGAGTATGATTATATCGCATAGTCTATCCTCGATAATTTGGTGATATTCATTTGTTAATCAATAGAGGACTTCATTTATAGATATGGACATCGTGGCTCCATTTATCAGATGAGGCTCCATTTATCAGATGAGAGTATAATATCATCATATGGATGTTTTGAGGTAATTGGATATTAAATCTCAACGTTGAGTTTTCGATAGTGTCTATTGAAAACATGGCTTCTGGACAAGTCAAAATATCCAAGTTCAAAACGTGGTCATATGAGTAAATATGGTAACTTGGAGAGTTATAGGCGGTCTATGAACTCTTGGCGATTACTGATATTAATCACGAGGATACACTATCTCCAACATGATTGTCTAGGGTATGAATGAGGAAACATCTTCCTTTTCTGTCTTTATTTAAGAGTTCAATTTTAGCTCTTTAGTGGAATGAGTTAAAATTAATGGATCGGACCTAAGTGAATCATTTGTTGATTGTGATTAGGTTATGTCTATTGAAGCTTAAATTTAGATAGCCCGCCAAGATCCCTAATCCACACGGACTCGCATGGATCACTTGATATATTCTACCGGACCAATTTAAGGGTCCATCTAGAATTGCATTTAATATATTAAGAATATAATAATTTGCACATTATTTATGTAATGGGCTGCTCAATTATATTTATATATTAATGAATGACATGTGGGCTTGTTTCTTTTAGTAAGAATGTGTCTAGTTCACTTGTGGGCTTTTTATTTAAAGTCCAATGGATTAAATGAAATAAGAAAATAATATATAGCCCATTTATTTTAAGTGGGGCGGCAAAGGTGAATTAATTAACCTAATATATTATTTTGTTTCATTGTTTAATTAAATAAGAATTAATTAATTTATTAATTAATTATTTAATTAAGAAACAAATCTTTTCTGATTAGGAAATATGATTCCTAAAGGTATACTATTGGTAGTAGTATACTTAAATTAAAAGACTTGTTTGACAAGAAAATAAATAATTAATTATATTTATTTAATCAAATAAGAAGTCTTTTTATTTAGTCAAATAAAAGAATAAAAAGATTTATGAGTTGGATTAGGGTTTGGGAGTCTTAAACTAAATAGGAATTAGGGTGCAATACAAACTCCTTTTTGGCTTGAGTATTGCGGCAACCCTAGTCCATTTTAGGTTATTATTTTCGGCCACCCTAATAGAAAGAGAGAAAGAAAATTTTGCCACCTATATATGTGGACTTATAGAATTCGGCCACTTGAGGGTTTTTGGTGCTTGATTCTATTTTCTTTTTCTTCTCAATTCATAGAAAGATTTTTTTTATTCTACTAAAAACATAAAAGAGATATAGATTATTCTTTGATGGTATACTATTTGCTTATTCATCAATAAGTTTGTGTGTACAACATCGATCGAGGTTCACGCGAGTTTCGATCATAAGATTGATAACTCAAAAGTGACCGGAATAATCTTAGTATTCTTTTGATTGTTTTTGTGACTAACAAAGAAGAGAAAAGTTTGTTTTGTCCAATCACAGGCTTGCAATTCAAAGAAAAGGGAGACCACGCTCCTAGGTGATTCACGTTCGTGCTAGGATTGAAGATCTTGCGGATTACCATCGACGTAAGTCAATCAGATCATGCGACAAAAGGTATTCTTCTTTTGTTGATTATATATATGTTTAATTAATTAAAGGGTTAAGGTTCATAAAAAGGAAAAATTTTAAAAGCTACTAAATCTATTTTTTTTAGTCTCGCTTCCGCCTGCGTGTACTATACGGTATTTTTCCCTACAGCTACTCTGGACACTTCCTTCAGAGGGATCTCCCTAATGGGTGACCTCCTGGCTGGATATCTTTCTTGGTACAAGGGAATATGAGGTGGCCGATATGTAGACCGGTTTAGAGGCTGATTTTGGAATTTCTTAGTTGGTGAAGGCTTCGAAGCTTCCTTCTTATGACGTAGTGCTAATCGGGCTTCATCGTGTTCAATCTTAATCCAGAGCTGTTCTTTTATATCCATCAGTTCCAGAGCCCAGTTGTAGGCTTCCTGGTACGTCTCTAGAGGGTGCTTTGCAAAAGAGCAAAATAGTCTGCTAGCCCACAGGTTTCTCCGGAAGTTGGCTAAGGTTTCCTTTTCGTCGAATACTCCCATTTGAACGACTTCCTTATGGAACTTCTTCACATAAGATCTCAGAGTTTCACCCAGCTCCTGAACCACGTACTGCAGTAAGATAGCGTCCTTAGGACAAGGCTTGATCCCCTGAAACTGTGCACAGAAAGCTATGGTAAGCTTAGAAAAGGAATCAACACTACCTGGTGGTAACTTTCTGAACCATGTCTTGGCGCAGTCGGTCAAGGTCGAGGGAAACATCTTGCACATGGCTAGCCAGGTCGCGCTTTGGACCTCCATCTGGTGAACAAAGCTTTCCAGGTAGCTGACGGGGTCTTCTGTCCGGGAATACTTCTCAGAAGGCATCCTGAATTTGGGAGGTAACACCGCTTCCCTAAATATTTTGGAAAAAGGTGCATTCATCTCTCCCAAGGGGTTTTTTCGGATTCCTTGATGCTTTCTCTTCTTCAATTCCTCCAACTCCTTGGCCATCTTGGCCATCTGATCCTCCAAGCGATGGGATTTCTTAGTTCCGGATAGGGCTACCAAGCCTTCTTCGTCCGAAGTTTCTGAATCAATGACCATCTCTTTTCGCTTAGCTCTCTGGTGTCTCTCTTTGGAGCTTTTTCGGGATCTGGCGCTTCCTTCGGAATCAGGATGTGGATTCTTCTCCTTTGCCCTTGGTTTTGGGGGAGACTGGGCTCTCCTAGGGGGAATCTCAATTGTGGACTTCACTCACTAGTCTAGGTCTGAGATTCACCTATCGGACTAGGTGAAGCGGCCCCAACCGGTTAAACACTGGTACCCGGGTACTTGGGCCAGCGTCTCCTAGGACCCCGGCTGCTTAGAAGGGGATCCCCTGGGCCATCCGGACTGGATGGCTTCTACGTATGCTGCAGCATGCTGTTCTAGGACATCCCGATTGACTTCCTGCCTGGCAAGGTCCTGAGGCAAAGGGCCTGTAGCTGGCGGAGGCACTGGCAGTGGATTCTCATTCTTGGTGCCTTTACCCCGCCTCTGAGCTCTTTCAGTGGAAACGAGGGACTGGGGTCCTAATGGATCGGGGTGACCCTGGGAGGATCAGAGTCTCATCCTGAAGATCTCTGGGCAGAACTAGGCTGTTTAGATGTTTGTTGGGATGTAAGTTCCCACAGACGGCACCAAAAGTGTTACCGAAAAATCGTCACTGAGGTGAAATTGCAAATAACAACTTAAAGGGGACCAAGATCAAGATTGATCCCGGTCAAAAGGTATCACTTAGTTTGATACCAGCTATGACCTCAATAACACAGGTACGGTTTGGATTATAATAAAATAAACAAAAATAGGCTCTTTACTGATCATCACTTTGCATTACAATTACATGAGTTGTGTTTCTCTAGATTAACTGTAAAATATGGAGATTCAATGAGCAGCGGAGATGGTGGTGGTGTACTCGTACGAGTCGATAAGTATAACTGAGTGTAGGGTTTTTGGGGATGATTTTCGGATCCCCCTCTGGTGAGTATCATGTTGTTTTTTTATAGGTCCTGTTTCTTGCCATGCACTCCTATAGTTTCAGTCTAGGGTTTTGGCGATTGCAGGACCTCCTTCTTTTTAGGAGATAATCTCAGAGCTTTTGCGTGCAAGATCCAGCCTTTCCTTCCTAGGAGGAATCAATCTTGGAAGCAAGTCTTTCCTTCCTAGGAGGATTCTAATAGAGTTGACTTGTTTAAAATAGAACTCTCAGTTGGCGGGAAGGAGTATACTTTTTTTCTATTTTGACTAAACGGTGGCGTTTCAACAAGTCTCTATGGAGCTTTTAATCTTGGTATGAGAGTCTTACTACTTGGTATTTTCCTGCTTGGCGGCTGATTCTACCAGGAGGTGTGAACCATTAAGTATCCTGCTGCTACTTGAGGATCGAGATACCAACCGAGTCATAAGTGGGGTATCCCGCTGATGAAGTAGAGGGATGTCTATATGGTACGGTAGTGGGATACTTGATGGAACTCTGTGTCGGGGTGCTACGGGGTCTGTAAGAGGCCAGGGAATAGCTGATTTGGACCCCGCTGGATAGACTTGCGAATAGCCCAGCTTGGGGCAGTGTGTGTGAATCGGGGTACTGCAGGGTCCATGAGAGGCCAGGGTATATCTGGTTTGGACCTCGCTGGAGGGGATATGTACTCGGATCAGTCGGGATCCCTCCCTTTTTGGGGTAGCCGGATGATGTTTGGATTCCCATGTCTTTCTTATATCGAGGTGAAAAATTCTTCTTTGGTCCTCCGCCAATTTTGGTGGTTAACAGAAATCTTCCTAGAGGCTTGAGAGCCTTGGATAGGAAGTTGCTTCCTGGATGTGTAGGACACATCTTGGATAGGGAATAGGCTTAGTGGTTCACTAGCCCGAGGGTAGATTAGGAGATGATAGCTTGAGGTGAATATCATTGTGTTGATAGCCTTGAGTGTGTAAGTCCTTTTTCATATAGTGGATTACTTTACTGGTGGTTGTGGATTCAACCCATGGATGTTTCCTCTTCGAAGGTTTACCAATTAAAAATCTTTGTGTCTATTGTCTATATCTCTTTCTATTTATTTTTGTATATGTGTATGTTTTTATCTTGTTGGATATCATTCTCTTGTGATGTATATTTGAACAAGAATTTGTAAAGTGTGATTTGTAAGACAATCCACTTTGATAATATTTGTAATTGTAATTCTTCGTATATAGTTATCTTTGTGTATAGCTATATTTGTTCATTTTTGTAATATATTGAACAATATTTGAACAAGAATTTGTAAAGTGTGATTTGTAAGACAATCCATTTTGATAATATTTGATATTGTGTTTTTGTGCTATTATACCTCAAGCAACTGATTGATATATATAGATAATGCCTAAATGATAAAATGCTTATCTTGTCTATGTATGAATGTTTCTTTTATGTGTTGTATGTAAAGCTACCTTGAGGGACAAACGTGAGTTTGTTCAAGGGATTAAAAAAGGCATAAAACCCTATCCACCACCCCCCTCCCCCTCTAGGTATGCTTTAAGCAATTTAACCTTGTTTGTATACTTTCAGGTATTAAGGTCGATAAAGCAAAAATAGAAGTAATGAAGAGTTTGCCTCCACCAAGGACTGTAAAAGATATTCAAGTGTTATTTGTATGAATGAAACTAGGAGCTTTTGTGTTAGGTGTTTTCACATGCTCTAGATTTAATTCATGTTTTTGAATCTAGACTTTTATTACTTGTAATCTAACATGTTTAGGTCTAGTTGTTCCATGGAAGGTTTTGATCACATGTTCTATGCTGTATTGATTGTGATTTGCATCATTTGCATCAGCTAGATCATTGCCTTGTGGAAAGGTTAAAGTCTCTTGTTAAAGTGAGTAAAGCTTTAATTTGAGCAAGAAGACTTGGCTAGGAAAGTGTTCCGGATAGCCAAGTAAAAGTCTTAGCAAGGAGTTTGGTACTCCGGATAGTTGAGCTAGGGAAGCTTGACTAGGATTTTTGTGAGGCTTGAGAGCCTTGGATAGGAAGTTGCTTCCTAGAGGTGTAGGACACATCTTGGATAGGGAGTAGGCTTAGTGGTTCACTAGCCCGATGGTAGATTAGGAGATGATAGCTTGAGGTGGATATCATTGTATTGATAGCCTTGAGTGTGTAAGTCCTTTTTCATATAGTGGATTGCTCTGCCGGTGGTTATGGATTCAACCCGTGGATGTTTCCTCTTCGGAGGTTTACCACTTAAAAATCTTTGTGTCTATTGTCTCTATCTCTTTCTCTTTATTTTTGTGTATATGTATGTTTTTATCTTGTTGGATATCATTCTCTTGTGATGTATATTTGAACAAGAATTTGTAAAGTGTGATTTGTAAGACAATCCACTTTGATCATATTTGTAATTGTAATTGTAATTCTTCATATATAGTTATCTTTGTGTATAGCTATATTTGTTCATTCTTGTAATATATTGAACAATATTGATATACAAGTATTCTTTGATATTGTATTTTTGTGCTATTATACCTAATGCAACTAATTGATATATATATAGACAATGCCTAAATGATAAAATGCTTATCTTGTCTATGTATGAATGTTTCATTTATGTGTTGTATGTAAAGCTACCTTGAGGGAAAAATGTAAGTTTGTTTAAGGGATTGAAAAAGGCTTAAAAAACTATTCACCCCTAGGTATGCTTTAAGAAATTTTACCTCTATTGTATACTTTCAGTTATTGAGGTCGATAAAGCAAAAATAGAAGTAATGAAGAGTTATCCTCCACCAAGGACTATAAAAGATATTCAAGTATTATTTGTATGAATGAAACTAGGAGCTTTTGTTTTAGATGTTTTCACATGCTTTTGGTTTAATTCATGTTTTTGCATCTAGACTTTTATTACTTGTGTTCTCAGATGTTTAGGTCTAGTTGTTCCACGGAATGTCTTGATCACATGTTCTATGTTGTATTGATTGTGATTTGCATCATTTACATCATCTAGATCATTGCCTTGTGGAAAGGTTGAATTCTCTTGTTAAAGTGAGTGAAGCTTTAATTTGAGCAAGAAAATTTGGCAAGGAAAGTGTTCCGGATAGCCAAGCAAAAGTCTTAGCAAGGAGTTTGGTACTCCGGATAGTTGAGCTAGGGAAGCTTGACTAGGATTTTTGTGATCTAGATTGTTAAGCAAAGAAATCTTCCTAGAGGCTTAATAGCCTTGGATAGGAAGTTGCTTCCTAGAGGTGTAGGACACATCTTAGATAAGGAGTAGGCTTGGTGATTCACTAGCCCGAGGGTAGATTAGGAGATGATAGCTTGAGGTAGATATCATTGTGTTTATAGCCTTGAGTGTGTAAGTCCTTTTTCATATAGTAGATTACTTTGCCGGTGGTTGTGAATTCAACCCATGGATGTTTCCTCTTCTGAGGTTTACCACTTAAAAATCTTTGTGTCTATTGTCTCTATCTCTTTCTCTTTATTTTTGTGTATGTGTATGTTTTTATCTTGTTAGATATCTTTCTCTTGTGATGTATATTTGAACAAGAATTTGTAAAGTGTGATTTGTAAGACAATACACTTTGATCATATTTGTAATTGTAATTCTTCGTATATCGTTATCTTTGTTTATAGCTATATTTGTTCATTCTTTTAATACATTGAACAATATTGATATACTTGTGTTTTTGTGCTATTATACCTCATGCAACTAATTGATATATGTAGACAATGCCTAATTGATAAAATGCTTATCTTATCTATGTATGAATGTGTCATTTATGTGTTGTGTGTGTTACTGGAAAATCGTCGTTATGGTGAATCTCCAAATAACAACCTTTAAAGACTGAGATCGGGGTAGATCCCAGCTGGAAGGGTATCACATGGTTCGATACCAGCGATGCTTCTTACATAACAAGTCAGATTCAAATATAAAAAATAGGGTGAATGTGTAAGATTTTTATTGATAGTATTTCTATATCATGAATACAAAGGATGCGTTCTCTAGACTAGGGTAGTACTTTGGGCTTCAGAGGGTGATGGAGATGGTGGTGGCTTACTCGTGTATGTTGATAAGTAGCATTGAATCAAGGTTAGGGTTTTTTCGGATCCCCCATTATGTTGAGTATAACGTCATATATATAGGTCTCGTTGCTTGCCATGCACTCCTATAATTTCGTTCTAGGGTTTCGGCAATTATGGGACTTTCCTCCCTGATAGGAGTCAATCTCGTAGGAGCTTTAATCGTTAGAATCAAGTCATTCCTGTTAGGATTATGCTCAATAGCAAGAGGGTAATATTGTAATTAACAATCTTTTTCATATTAATAAAGTGATTTCTGGTTTAAACAAATCTTATAGCATTTATAGTTTAATATTATAATTGTCAAAGTAAATAATCATAAGGTCTAAAGACTATGAGAAAAGAAGAATTGTTCGTACATCTGGATATGTATGTGGTAGACACAATTCTTTAGTTAGTCTTGAATATTGTTCACAACTTAAGTTAAAGGTTGGGCACCTTTATCTTGTTAAAGTTGTAGAATTCTTTTGCTAGCATTTGAGTGGGATCAAATGAGATATGATGAGTTTAAAATCATCGGAGTGTCTTCGAGCAAAAGAATCTAGTGCACTGGGTGCATTGAACTGGATCACAATGAAATACTTTATCTATAACTGTCAGTAGATAAAAGTCTTTTCATTATCAGGACAATCGGAGAGTCTATCTTAATCCTGAGATAAATGATGGACTTATGGTTGCAAGTGATATCATTTGAGTTATCAATGAGTACGATTATATCGCATAGTCTATCCTCGATAGTTTGGTGATATTCATTTGTTAATCGATAGAGGACTTCATTTATAGATATGGACATCGTGGCTCCATTTATTAAATGAGAGTATAATATCATCATATGTGTAAGGATTCCCATTATTGATTGGCTTATTTCGTGAACAAACCACAAGTTGGGGTTTGAATTGTAAGGGTAGATTAGGTGATGGAAGACCAACATCAAATGCCCTATTAAAGACCTCAAGGTGACAAGCACTCAAAGGTATATTTCTAGTGCTTAGTTTTCTTTGAAGAGATCTAGAAGCACACACACACTTAGCATACTTGCATTTGTGTGCATACTCTTCACATGTCACATTACACACTAGCACTTTGATTGATTATATCTTGTTGTGTGTTTGTTTGTGTCGTGTAATTCGTTTCCCGAATATGTTCGGAAATGTCCGCGCTTGCACGATAATGTGCTTGGTTTTACGCGAAGATCGCCTTCGGAGAATGCCCTTGGCTTCTCCTTTGGTTTCACCATCATTGGTGAAACAGCGGTTTGATCGGTGGCCATGACCGCCGAATGAAACCGCCGTTTGATTCCAGAAAGCTCTGGACTGAATCTGCGGTTACGATCGGCGGTCAGGCCGCCGAATCGAAACCGCCGAATTGACCTGATGCATTTATTATTCTCGGGTTTGATTCTGCGGTTTAATCGGCGGCCAGGTCGTCGAATTGAAACCGCCGAATTAGATATTTTAAGGTCGGTTTCTTTTTGGGTTTTGATCGGCGGTTTTGATTAACCGCCGAATCTGGTCGCCGAATGATCCCCTACCTCTCGGGTTCAATTCGGCGGTTACATTCTGCGGCCACGACCGCAGAATGAAACCGCCGATCGGTGATTTCAAGGGCAAAATTGTCTTTTCACTTGCCCTGTTCTTGATGCCTATAAATATCATACTTTCTCATATCTCTAACTCAGTTCTCTGACTCAAAAAGAACCCTAAACTTGAAAGAGATATTTTTGAGAGAAAATCAAATCAAGAACTCATTTTTACACACTCAAAACCTTTCTCATATGCATCTAAATATCATCTAGCATTTTCTAGCATAGTTAGGATGCTTGCTTGCATGGGTTTTGGTCAACACACATCCTTTGGTATGTTCTTCACTAATCTCATCTAAGTTTAGTGTTTTATTTATCAAAGAAATCTCTTATATTATTTGTATGCTCTTAGAATATATTCTAGATACAAAATAGAGATTGTTGTGTTGACATGTTTGTGTGTTGTATTTTGATAGCAACATCTAGGTTACTTTATCTATGATTTGCTAAGCTTTATGACATGTCATTTAGCTATTGACATCTAGGATTGCATTTATTGTTATCTAATCATCCTAGATAAGCATATAAGGTTACCTAGCTTTATTTGCTCATTGAATATCATTATATATTCACATAGGTTGTAATCTCTTCATTGAGAAGTAAGTCTTGCGTGTAGCTTCCAGGATTAGGTTGCTTAGATCGCAAGCAATTGAAGTCTTGTTGTGATAGACCGGGATTAGGTCGGACACCGGGATTAGGTGGTCACACAAGCAATTGGACTAGGTTCACTCATACCGGGATTAGGTAGGTGTGATGATTATTGATCGGGATTAGGTTGTAATCATTTCACATTTAGTGGATTCGAGGTTCGAGTGTGGCGCACTATACAGCCCGTGGTTTTTTCCGTGAGGGTTTCCACGTAAATATCAAGTGTCATTTATAATTCCGCACCATATTACACTTGTTATTGTTTTGACTAGTCTGGGGTATTTTCGTAATATTGACTTAACGCGAAAATTGGGTAATATCATTAAAATCTATTCACCCCCCCCCCCCCCCCCCCCCCCTCTAGATTGATATTAATATATTAGAACACACCTCGAGTTATTTGTTTCAATATGGATGTTTTGAGGTAATTGGATATTAAATCTCAACGTTGAGTTTTCGATAGTGTCTATTGAAAACATGGCTTCTGGACAAGTCAAAATATTCAAGTTCAAAACGTGGTCATATGAGTAAATATGGTAACTTGGAGAGTTATAGGCGGTCTATGAACTCTTGGCGATTACTGATATTAATCACGAGGATACACTATCTCCAAAATGATTGTTTAGGGTATGAATGAGGAACTTCTTCCTTTTCTGTCTTTATTTAAGAGTTCAATTTTAGCTCTTTAGTGGAATGAGTTAAAATTAATAGATCGGACCTAAGTGAATCATTTGTTGATTATGATTAGGTTATGTCTATTGAAGCTTAAATTTAGATAGCCTGCCAAGATCCCCAATCCACACGGACTTGCATGGATCACTTGATATATTCTACCGGACCAATTATGGGTCCATTTAGAATTGCATTTAATATATTAAGAATATAATTTGCATATTATTTATTTAATGGGCTGCTCAATTATATTAATATATTAATGAAAGGCATGTGGACTTGTTTCTTTTAGTAAGAATGGGTCTGGTTCACATGTGTGCTTTTTATTTAAAGTCCAATGGATTAAATGAAATAAGAAAATAATATATGACCCAATATTTATATGTGGGGCGGCTAGGTGTATATTAAACCTAACATATTATTTTGTTTCATTGTTTTAATTAAATGAGAATTAATTAATTTATTAATTAATTGTTTAATTAAGAAACAAATCTTTTCTGATTAGGAAATATGATTCCTAAAGGTATACTATTGGTAGTAGTATACTTAAATTAAAAGACTTGTTTGACAAGAAAATAAATAATTAATTTTATTTATTTAATCAAATAAGAAGTCTTTTTAATTTAGTCAAAGAAGAGAATAAAAATATCTATGAGTTGGATTAGGGTTTGAACTCTTAAAAAACTAGAAGTGAATTAGGTTGCAACTAAAACTCCTATATTTTTGGAGTGAAAATTGCGGCAACCCTAATACTTTTGGGTATAGAATTCGGCCACCCTAAATATGAAAGAGAAGAGAATTCGGCCACCTTGGTTTTTGGGGGTTGTGTGTTTGAAACAATTCTTCTTCTTCTTCTCAATTCATAGAAAGTAATTTTATTCTACTAAAAACAAAAAAGAGTGAATAGATTATTCTTTGATGGTACACTAATTGCTTATTCATTAATAAGCTTGTGTGTACAACATCGATTTAGGTTCACGCGAGTTTCGATCATTAGATTAAGAACTCAAAAGTGACCGGAATAATCTTAGTCTTCTTTTGATTGTTTTGTGACTAATAAAAGAAAAGAAAAGTTTTGTTTGTCCATTCTCAGGTTTGCAATTCAAAGAAAAAGGGAGACCATGCTCCTAGGTGATTCACGTTCGTGCTAGGATTGAAGATCTTGCGGATTACCATCGACGTAAGTCAATCGGATCACGCGACAAAAGGTATTCTTCTTTTGTTGATTATATGTATGTTTAATTAATTAAAAGGGTTAAGGTTCATAAAAGGAATTTTTTTTAAAAGCTACTAAATCTATTTTATTTTTAGTCTCGCTTCTGCTGCGTGTACTACGGTATTTTTCCCTACAATTCCTTCCTAGAAGGAGACAATCTCGTCTAGTAGAGTTGACTCCTTTTTTAAATGGTCTCAGCTGGCGGGAAGAACTCTACTTCCTTTGTTGGACTAAATGAAGGCGTTTTATCCCCCTATTTAGAGCTTCAAAAATCTGTCTGTTTGGTACATGAGTCTTTAATCTTGAAATTTCTTGTATGACTCTAGCTGCCCGGCGGGCTAATCCCAGGAGATATCTGGGTTCTTGGCTACCCCGCCTCCTGTTGGCTTCGAGTTTTTCTATTGGTCCCTTGGTCGGCGGGGTATCCTGGTACCAGCTAAAATTGTAGTGGGATATCTGGATGATGTAGTAGCGAGATACTGCATGGAGGGTTTGGTATCGGGATACCTGGCGGAACTCCATTTCGGGATATCGTGGGTTCATGAGAAGATAGGGATTTGCCGGGCTCGATCCCTCTGAAGGGAATATGTATCCGGATTGATCGAGATCCCTCCTTTCTTGAAGTAGCCGGATGGTATCTAGATTCCCCTTTTCTCCTTGTATCTGGGTGAAAAATTATTCTTTGGTCTTTCGTCAATTTTGGTGGTTAACAGTATGTAAAGCTACCTTGAGGGACAAATGTGAGTTTGTTCAAGGGATTGAAAAATTCGTAAAAACCTATTCACCCCCTCCTCTAGGTATGCTTTAAGCAAATGTGAGTTTGTATACTTTTAGATATTGAGGTCGATAAAGCAAAAATAGAAGTAATGAAGAGTTATCCTCCACCAAGGACTGTAAAAGATATTCAAGTGTTATTTGTATTAATGAAACTAGGAGCTTTTGTGTTAGGTGTTTTCACATGCTCTAGGTTTAATTCATGTTTTTGCATCTAGACTTTTATTACTTGTGTTCTCTCATGTTTAGGTCTAGTTGTTCCATGGAATGTCTTGATCACATGTTCTATGTTGTATTGATTGTGATTTACATCATTTGCATCACCTAGATCGTTGCCTTGTGGAAAGGTTGAAGTCTCTTGTTAAAGTGAGTGAAGCTTTAATTTGAGCAAGAAGACTTGGCTAGGAAAGTGTTCCGGATAGCCAAGCAAAAGTCTTAGCAAGGAGTTTAGTACTCCAGATAGTTGAGCTAGGGAAGCTAAACTAGGATTTTTGTGATCTAGATTGCTAAGTAAGGAAATCTTCCTAAAGGCTTGAGAGCCTTGGATAGGAAGTTGCTTTCTAAAGGTGTAGGACACATCTTCGATAAGGAGTACGCTTAGTGGTTCATTAGCCCGAGGGTAGATTAGGAGATGATAGCTTGAGGTAGATATCATTGTGTTGATAGTCTTGAGTGTGTAAGTCCTTTTTCATATAGTGGATTGCTTTGCCGGTGGTTGTGGATTCAACCCGTGGATGTTTCCTCTTCGGAGGTTTACCACTTAAAAATCTTTGTGTCTATTGTCTCTATCTTTTTCTCTTTATTTTTGTTTATGTATATGTTTTTATCTTGTTGGATATCTTTCTCTTGTGATGTATATTTGAACAAGAATTTTTAAAGTGTGATTTGTAAGACAATACACTTTGATCATATTTGTAACTATAATTCTTCGTATATCGTTAGCTTTGTGTATAGCTATATTTGTTCATTCTTGTAATACATTGAACAATATTGATTTACAAGTATTCTTTGATATTGTGTTTTTGTGCTATTATACCTCATGCAACTAATTGATATATATAGACACTACCTAAATGATGAAATGCTTATCTTGTCTATGTATTAATGTGTCATTTATGTGTTGTATGTAAAGCTACCTTGAGGGACAAATGTGAGTTTGTTCAAGGGATTGAAAAATTCGTAAAAACCTATTCACCCCCTCTAGGTATGCTTTAAGCAATTTAACCTTGTTTGTATACCTTCAGGTATTGAGGTCGATAAAGCAAAAATAGAAGTAATGAAGAGTTATCCTCCACCAAGGACTGTAAAAGATATTCAAGTGTTATTTGTATTAATGAAACTAGGAGCTTTTGTGTTAGGTGTTTTCACACGCTCTAGGTTTAATTCATGTTTTTGCATCTAGACTTTTATTACTTGTGTTCTCTCATGTTTAGGTCTAGTTGTTCCATGGAATGTCTTGATCACATGTTCTATGTTGTATTGATTGTGATTTGCATCATTTGCATCACCTAGATCGTTGCCTTGTGGAAAGGTTGAAATCTCTTGTTAAAGTGAGTGGAGCTTTCATTTGAGCAAAAAGACTTGGCTAGGAAAGTGTTCCGAATAGCCAAGCAAAAGTCTTAGCAAGGAGTTTAGTACTCCAGATAGTTGAGCCATTGTTCACTCTCCTTTAAAAGGAAGTGGAATTTGTGTTCAGTCATAAGTGTGCCATTGCATTCAATATTTTGAAAGTGGCCCTAACCACAGCTCCCATCATCATGCCACCAAATTGGATCCTCCCTTTTGAACTTATGTGTGACACCTCAAATTATGCAATAGGGGCAGTTTTGGGCCAGCGAGTAGAGAAGCTTCCACATGTTATTTACTACCATCTTGTACTATGAATGATGGTCAATTGAACTACTCTGTAAGGTCCTCATATTTTGATTGGCATATTTCGTTAACAAACGACATTTTGGGAAGTCTATGTAATGGGTAGCTTAGGTTCTCGTTGACAAGCTTCCAAGAATCCCGGTGACTTCAAGAGCAAGAGTGAAAGGTAAATCACTTGACTTGCTTCTTGAAGAGATTAGTTACACACACGCACTTCTTCATGCATGTTTTATTCATCTTGCATTAGTGCTTCAATTCTTATATGTGTGCATTCTTCACACTTCACACTTGCACCTCTTTGTTGGATTTTGTTGTGTGATAGTGTCTAGTAATTCGTTTCCGTTTGTGTGATTGGAAACATCCGTGCTTGCATGATGATGTGTATGTCTTAGCATGATGGTTGACCATTTGAGAAGGTCCTATTCTTCTCTTGGATAAGTGTTAGGTTTGGTTTGGTTGTTTAGAGTAAAGTGTCTAGTTTAAAAAGATTGGATTTCAATGATTTTCAAAACTGACATTTGTATGGTCTTGTGACCATAACTTTTCATACAAAGCTTCAAAATGAGTTTTGAAAATTTTTGTACAAACTAGACACCCATATATTTCCAACAGTTTATTATTCATAATATTTCATGACCATTTGGAATGATTTTGAAATCTCCAAAGTGACTACCAAAACAAGGCAACTCTGTTGTTGTATGTTTCTTACCTTTAGTCACTCAATTGACCATAAATTTTTCTCCAGACATCAAAACATCATTCTGTATAAAGGAGTAGAAAGTAGACATCTATACCTTTCCAACGGTATATCATACAAAAGATTTTGATGTTGTTTGGTCATGTTTTGAGCCGCTTGAAATTCAAGTTGCTGGGTTGTCACACCTGGCCGCAGAAAAGGTTGAATAAGGGCATTCTGGTATTTATAGTTTTCCCCATGATAAATACATCCTTATCTCTCCTTCTTCAACTTAAATCTCTCAATTGAAACCCTAGAGAGAGAATTCATTTTCTAGAGAGAGAAAGAGAGATTCTTGAGAGAGAAAGCACCAAACTTGCTTCTTTAACTCTCCAAACCCAAAACCCATCATCTTCATACATCTCTAAGTATCTCTAAAGCATGGGTCTTCTTTGTTTCATGACTAGGTAAGTTAGAACTTCATTGAATATCATTTATTGTTCTTCTTACTCTAGATTAGGTATTTATTGCTTGATTAAATACCTTGAATCATTTATTGTATATATTTATGAGTCTTGATAACATGATTGGTTTTGTATTGTGATAGCTTAATTAATTAGGTTGTTTGCCTAAATAGCTAAGCCTTGAATATTCTTGTGGAATTGATTATTGATTAGGTTGATAGACAAATGTTTATTTATCTAGTCAAACTCTATTGAATGTTCATGTGCATTTAATTGACAATTAGGTTGTTAGAAATCTCTATATCTAATTGAGACTTTATGTATGTGCATGTATCAAGTTTGATAATTAGGTAGTTAGATTTGCATCTTAACATCTAATTAAGCATTTAGTGTAGCCTATCATTAATTGCATTTAGAATATTATCATATATTCACATAGGTTGTCGATCTCTTCATGAGAGTTAAGTCTTGGTTTGTGGGTAGAGTAGAAGGTGCTCACGCCAAGAGAAGTGGATCGGGGGATATCACTAGGGATTGAACCAAGAGTGGTGAGTGGTAGTGTCCATAGCTTGAGTTTGTTTAGAGTGAGAGTCCGTGTATCACTTGAGGGTGTAACCTTTTATTCATATAGAGAATTTCGGTGACCGTGTGTGATTAGCATAATAACTCGTGGTTTTTCCTTATTAAAGGTTTCCAGGTATAAATCAAGTATTCTTTAATTTCCGTACTTTATACTTGATTTATTGTTTGTATAAATTGAGTTATTTTTGTAATATTGACTGATCCGAAAAATTGGTAATAATCGGATTAACAACTCATTCACCACCCTCTAGGTTGTTTTAGACACGCATATAATATTTGTTTCATACTCAATTATGGAGAAAGAACTCTTGGCAGTAGTATTCGCCTTAGAGAAATTTAGGCAATATTTGGTTGGTGCAAAGGTTGTTGTTTACACGGATCATGCCGCCATCCCGGTACCTATTGCATAAGAAAGATGCAAAGCCTAGATTGATTAGATGGACACTAATCTTACAAGAATTTGACCTCAAAATTAGAAATAAGAAGGGTTATGAGAACGTGCTGGCGGATCATTTAAGTTGGATGACTTAGGGGACCATTGATGAGGAGGATGTACTACCATTGAGAGAAAGCTTTCCAGATGACCAATTATGGGTAGTACATGAGAAGGACCTATGGTATGCGGATATAGTGAATTATTTGGCCTCAGATGTGATCCCTTCGGATTTAAACTCACAAGGCAAGAAAAGGTTCATTTCTAGTGCTAGGTTCTACTTTTGGGATGAGCCATATCTCTTCAAGTGTGGACTGGATCAAGTAATAAGAAGATGTGTCCCGGAAAGTGAGCAAAAGGAAATATTAAAGTGTTGTCACAAGCTTGAGTGTGGAGGACACTATAGTGCTAGAAAGACAATGATGAAGATCCTTCGATGTGGGTTCTATTGGACATCTTTGGCAAAGGATGCCTATATGTTTTGTTTGTAATGTGATAGATGCCAAAGGATGAGAAACATTAGGAAAAGAGACGAGATGCCATTGAATAGTGAGAAAGTT
Organism: Acer campestre; assembly: GCA_954870605.1. Classification (NCBI taxonomy): domain Eukaryota; kingdom Viridiplantae; phylum Streptophyta; class Magnoliopsida; order Sapindales; family Sapindaceae; genus Acer; species Acer campestre. The sequence continues at coordinate 29,242,591 of OX940809.1, read as the reverse complement.
GTTGAATTGTTTGATGTGTGGGGAATAGACTTCATGGGGTCATTCATGACATCTCAAGGGTACAATTACATCTTAGTCACCATGGACTATGTGTTGAAATGGGTTGAGGCGATCCCTACAAGGACAAATGACAGCCATGTAGTCATTAGTTTCATTAAGGAGAATAACTTTTCAAGATTTAGGACACCTAGAGCGATCATAAGTGATGGAGGGAGTCACCTCTGTAACAAAATCTTTAGAGCCTTATTGAAAAAGTATGGGGTGAGGCACAAGGTTGCAACCCCTTGTCATCCCCAAACATCGGGTTTAGTTGAAGTGAGCAACTGGCACATTAAACAAATCTTGGAGAAGATGGTCAACATGACTAGAAAGGATTGGGCAATCAAACTTAGTGACGCATTATGGGTAAAACAAATATTATGCGTGCATCTAAAACAACCTAGAGGGGGGTAAATGGGTTGTTAATCCGATTATTACCAAATTTTTCGAATTAGTCAATATTACAAAAATAACCCAATTCAACAAACAATAAAATCAAGTATAAAATGCGAAAATTAAAGAACACTTGATTTTTATGTGGAAACCTTCAACAAAGAAAAACCACGAGCTATTATGCTAGCCACACTCGGTCCTCGAATCCACTATTTGTAATGATGTTTACAACCTAGGTTGCCCTCAACTATTCTCGGTCACTAACCCATCACTACTACCCTGCGGGCCTTTAATAGCGAACCTAGACCCACTTGCTTGCACACTAAGCAACTTAACCACAAGACTTAATTCTCATTGAAGAGATCAATAACCTATGTGAATATAATGATATTCAAGATGCAAATAATGTTACGTTATACTAAATGCTTATCTAGGATTTCAAGACGTCAATAAGAACAATCCTAGATATCAATATTGCTATATGTCATGGCATACAACTTAGCTATGTAAAGGATAACCGATCCTAGATACAATAGCTATCACAAACAATCTCAATCAATTAATGAGATAAATTAGCTAGAAGTTATATAAACTTGAAAACCTAGCTATCACAAAACTACTCAATCAATCAACACATAATCTCAATCTTGTAGATAAAATATAATCTAAATGAATACAAGTAATAAATGTGATTTCTTGCTAAGAAAGAACACAAAAATGAATAGATGGTGTTCAACTTAGGAAGTCATGTGTGTTAAAGAAGACTCATGCATAGATACATCCTAGATGATCCTAGATGATGTTTAGATGATGTTTGATGCACATGGAAATAAGTTTAGAGAATTAAATGAGCAATCTTTGTGCCTTTTCTCTCAAGTATCTCTCAATGTCTCTTTTAGGGTTCTTGATATGAAGAGCCGAGAACAAGAAAATGAGATAATGGTATATTTATAGAGAGCAAGAAACGGCTAGGTGAAAAGACAAGTTTGCCCTTGAAATGCACTGATCGGCGATTTCATTCGGCGGCCACCAACCATCAATCACAACCGTCAAATTGACCCCGAGAGCATCAAGTATCAAAATCCTCGAGATTGGAATGAGATATCGAGGAATTCATATTCCACTTCAAATCAATATTTTCTTTGTGTTCTGGTAAATATTTCTCAGAACATGGAGTGTGAATCAAAACCATGTTTGAATTAAAATTGAGATACTGAGGCAAGTTCTTCTCTTTTGTACCTGTAGAAAGAAGAGCAAGACTGGAAGCATGGGTGTTGTAGGGAAAAATTGTACCCGCAGCGGAAGCGAGACTAAAAAATAGTTTTGAGTAGCTTTTGAAATTTTTCCAATTTTATGAACCTTAAACCCTTTTGATTAATTAAAGATATATAATTAATAAACAAAAGATTAATACCTCTTGTCGCGTGATCCGATTGACTTGCGTCGATGGTAATCCGCAAGATCTTCAATCCTAGCACGAACGTGGATCACCTAGGAGCGTGGTCTCCCTTTCTTTGGATTGCAAACCTGAGAACGGATATAACAAACTTTTCTTGATTCGTTAGTCCCAAAAACAATCTAAAGAAACCTAAGATTATTCCGGTCACTTTTGAGTTCTCAATCTTATGATCGAAACTCGCGTGAATACTATATCATGAACCTAGATCGATATAGTATTCACAAGCTTATTGATGAATAAGCAACTAGAATACAATCAAAGAATAATCTATGTTCCTTTTGTTTTTAGTAGAATAATAGATCTCTAACTATGAGTTGAGAAGAAGAAGAAGAAGAAAATTCTGCACCCAAGCCTTAGGGTGGCCGAAAATATAAGTTGCCTTATATAGGTGGCCAAATTTTTCTCTTCCTTTTTGCCCTAGGGTGGCCGAAATCTCTACCAAAAATAATTAGGGTTGCCGCAATTTTTACTCCTGAAATATTGGAGATTTAGTTGCACCCTAATTCCTATTTAGTTTAAGATTTCCAAACCCTAATCAAACTCATAAATCTTTTATTCCTTATTTGACTAAAATAAAAGACTTCTTATTTGATTTAATAAATAAAATTAATTATTTATTTCCTTGTCAAACAAGTCTTTTAATTCAAGTATACTACTACCAATAGTATACTAATAGGAATCATATTTCCTATTCAGAAAAGATTTGTTTCTTAATTAAACAATTAATTAATAAATTAATTAATTCTTATTTAATTAAACAATGAAAACAAAATAATATTTAAGGCTTTTAAATCACCTTGCCGCCCCATATGTAATATTGGGCCAAATATTATTTTTCTTATTTCATTAAATCCTTTGGACTTTAAATAAAAAGCCCACATGTGAACTAGACCCATTCTTACTAAAAGAAACAAGCCCACATGTCATCCATTAATATATAAATATAATTGTGCAGCCCATTACTTAAATAATGTGCAAATTATATTCTTAATATATTAAATTGCAATTCTAGATGGACCTTAAATTGGTCCGGTAGAATATATCAAGTGATCCATGCAAGTCCGTGTGGATTGGGGATCTTGGCGGGCTATCTAAATTTAAGCTCCAATAGACATAACCTAATCACAATCAACAAATGATTCACTTAGGTCCGATCCATTAATTTTAACTCATTCCACTAAAGAGCTAAAATTGAACTCTTAAATAAAGACAGAAAAGGAAGATGCTTCCTCATTCATACCCTAGACAATCATATTGGAGAATCTGTATCCTCGTGATTAATATCAGTAATCGCCAAGAGTTCATAGACCGCCTATAACTCTCCAAGTTACCATATTTACTCATATGACCACGTTTTGAACTTGGATATTTTGACTTGTCCAGAAGCCATGTTTTCAATAGACACTATTGAAAACTCAACGTTGAGATTTAATATCCAATTACCTCAAAACATCCATATGATGATATTATACTCTCATTTAATAAATGGAGCCACGATGTCCGTATCTATAAATGAAGTCCTCTATCGATTAACAAATGAATATCACCAAACTATCGAGGATAGACTATGCGATATAATCGTACTCATTGATAGCTCAAATGATATCACCTGCAACCATAAGTCCATCATTTATCTCAGGATTAAGATAGACTCTCCGATTGTCCTGATAATGAAATTACTTTTATCTACTGACGGTTATAGATAAAGTATTTCATTGTGATCCTGTTCAATGCACCCAGTGCACTAGATTCTTTTGCTCGAAGACACTCCGATGATTTTAGACTCATCATATCTCATTTGATCCCACTCAAATGCTAGCAAAAGAATTCTACAACTTTAACAAGATAAAGGTGCCCAACCTTTAACTTAAGTTGTGAACGATATTCAAGACTAACTAAAGAATTGTGTCTACCACATACATATCCAGATGTATGAACAATTCTTCTTTTCTCATAGTCTTTAGACCTTATGATTATTTACTTTAACAATTATTAAACTATAAATGCTATAAGATTTGTTTAAAACAGAAATCACTTTATTAATATGAAAAAAATTGTTAATTACACTATTACACTCTTGCTATTGAGCATAATCCTAACAGGTGCTAGCCTTAGATTTGTGGGGGAATGAAAAAAGACCTAACTTGACGTAACCTGGAGGTTTTTTAGGAAAACACTATTTATTCTGGTGTGGATGGTAGGCAGGCCTATATTTCTTGGTTTCAATAGGACTCCTTACGAGTGTTGTTTCTATCTACTATTATCTAAAAATAATTAAGTTATTAATGACTGGACGAAACCAAGAAATAGCCCCTCACGTGCGAAATTATAGAAGATCCCCTTTAAGATCAAACAATTCCATCGAATTGAGTATGTGTGATAAATATCCTAATTGAGAATTCCACTCTCCTCTACTTGTATCTACTATTTCCTATTCGATTGGATTCAAAGCTAGATAGCAGGAGTAGAGCTACTCAGCATCAACTTCGGGCTACAAACAAGAAAAAGAAGCATTAAGTAAGGCACTTCCTTACTTCTAGAGCAGCAGATTCATTTGGCGGTTTCATGGCCGCCGATTCCAACTGTCGATTTAAAACCGAGAGATAAAAATCAATCAGGTCTAAACGGTGATTTCAATAGGCTGTCAGGACCGCCGATCATGACTGCAGAATCATTCCAAAGACTACTGGAATCAAACAACAGTTTCATTCGGTAGTCAGGGTCGCCGATCAAACTGTCGCTTCACCAATTATGGTGAAACCAAAAGGAGAAGCCAAGAGCATTCTCTAAAGGCGACCTTCACACTGAACCAAGCACACCAACATGCATACGCTGACATTTCCGAACAAACTTCAGGAAACAAATTACTAGACACACTAAAACACAACAAGATATAACAAAGAAGTGCAAGTGTGAAATGTGAAGAGAATGCACACAAGAGCAATGAACACATATGCAAGCATGAGAAGTGTGTGTGTAACTAAGTCTCTTCAATGTAAATTAAGCACAAATGTTTTACCTTTGAAGTGCTTATCATCTTGAGGTTTTGAAAGAGCCTTTGATGTGCTTGATGCGCCTAAGCTACCCTTACAACAAACCCCAATTATGGTTTGTCCATGAAATAAGCTAATTAAAACTTGAAGAACTTACAATGGGCATATAGGACAGCTTTTAAAACTCCTATTAGAATGAGTCCTTTTTAGGCTAGTCTTTGGGAAAGCTTGTCATCTTCCGATAGAGCTTAAACACAACACTTTATGGGCCATTCGCAAGTTGATCTAGATCATGATAAGGCAGTGAACTGGAAGAATTTCGGTAAGAGGTGTATGAAAGCGCGAAGCTTTATAAGGAAAAAACTAAATTTTACCTGATAAGAGTCTTCGAAGGAAGGAATTCCATCTGGGAATGATTGGTCTCCTCTTTGAGTCCCGTTTAAAGTTTTTTCATGGGAAACTTAAATTAAGATGGACGGGGCCATATCGGGTTGTCCAAGTCTTTACTCACGGTGCAATTGAGATTGAGAGTTTGAAGAATGGAGAGAGGTTTAAAGTGAATGGTCACTGGTTGAAACCATATAGAGGAGAATACCTGACTTGGGCTTCTAGTTCAAGTGAAGATTTGACCAAGCCGCTTGGGTAACCATTGTTTTTTTCATTTTTAGCTTTATATTTGCAAAGATGGAATTGTTGGTCAACTTACTAAGTTAGATAATGATGAAGACCCATGACTTAAAGATGCTTAAAAATGCATGAAGATGATGGGTTTTGGGTTTGGAGTGTTAAAGAACAACTCTTGGAGCTTCTCTCTCTTAGGGGAATCTTCCTCTCTCTAAAAATCAACTTTGAAGCTCTAAAAAACGAATGGAGAAGATGACATCACATATATAGGAGCCCTTAATGAAACTATGACTTTTTGGAAAATTTAGACTAAAATTGGACATTGCGCGGGTCCATTGCACGGGTATGGACCTGCGCATTGGGTGGTCACTTTACTGGTAAGGACCCACACATGGGCAGTGAGAAATTGTGTATCTTCACATTTGCTTGGTTTAGATTAACGTCATGCCATTTAGGATTGCATTGCACAAAGCATATTAATCATTTTCTCATAATGATTTGAGTGAATTATTAATCTTGCTTGAAGGCTAGAAATTAATAGTGGAGACTCCCGTGAGGATCACAAAAACGGCCTTAAAAAACGTATTTTGAGGGAAAGCATTTTACTCTTTAAACACTCATTTTCAAACACTCATTCAAGCATGTAAATGTCTCATTTGCACTTAAAACATTGTGTTTGCTATAGAATATATGGTTTGATTGTGGATATCTTAATTTGCTTTGTGGACAAACCTTTAGAGAGGACTTTAGGCAATGCATGTGAAAAAACTACAAAAATTGGAATAAACACTTCCATACCCTTTATTGTGTGTGCTCCCTTGCCATTTTAAAAGACAAACACATTTAGCTTTTTATTCTTGAACCACATCTACATTTAACCATATAGCTTATATACTTGACTTACCTTGTGCCAAATGATGAGGCATGCACCTAGGCATGTAACTCTATGCAAAAGAATATTGAATGTAAATGAATGTAAATGCTTAGGAAATGAATATTTAACCACATTTAGGAAATGAATGTAAATGCTTATACCATAAAATAATGAGGCATGCACCTAGGCATGTAACTCTATGCAAAAGAATATTGAAAATAAGAGTATTGAAATGCAAAAATCTGAATGAAAAGAAAAGAAAATTCAAGTTAAAGAAAAGATGGAAATGAAAAGGTAATGAAAACTTGAGAAGCAAAGAAAAGAAAAGAAATGAATTAGGCACAATTGGCCTAAATAAAAAATGAAAGTGAAGGAGCTACTCAAATAAAAGTTAGAGTAGAGATTGCACAATTGGATTGAATTGTAAGCTTGGACGCCAAAAAGGTGTGAATGAGTATGTGTTAATAGCAAATTGAACTCACTATTATAATGTACGCCTTAGTGTAATCATTAGGTTCTTTGCTATCCATCTTTACATTATTTGACGCACCATTCACTCGTGGCTCCATTACAACCAAAAGAAAGACCTTCATGATTTTTATGGAATGTCCACTTTGTAAATTTTGATTGATACATGTTCTTTCTAATTCATAGCTTACAATTCCATTCATGGGACCAAATGTTTTGAAATTGTGTTTTAAAATACATCATGTGCAATTGATGTCCATGACATGAACTCATATTGCATATGTATTTTGAGTAAAGCCTATGAAACTCAATAAATTACAGTGTGTTCTAATATATTAATCTAGAGGGGGGGGGGGGGGGGGGGGGGGGGTGTGAATAGATTTTAACCCTTCTTACCAAATTTTCGCGTTTAGTCAATTTTATGAAAATAATCTCAATCTAGTCAATTTAATAAATCAAGTATAAAAGTGCAGAAATTAAAAGACGCTTGATTTTTACGTGGAAACCCTCAACAGGGAAAAACCATGAGCTGTTATGTGCGCCACACACGAACTTCGAATCCACTAATTATAATACATCCTAGGTTGACCTTAACCATTCTCGGACTATAACCAAACACTACTATCCGCAGGCCTTTAAAAGTGAACCCAGTCCAATTTGCTTGTGGCCTAAGCAACCTTAGCCACAAGACTTACTTTCTCAATGAAGAGATCAAATCAACCTATGTGAATATACATGATATCCAAATATGCAAATAGAGCTAGGGTACACTAAATGCTTATCTAGGATTATAAGATGTGTAAGATCTTTTATTTATATTAGCTTGATTCCATTGTAAAACTCTCTATATTTGTATTAGTTGTTGCTTAGGTGATTCTTGGAAGAAAGAAACTACAAAGGTGAAGACGCAACATCTTGTGCAAATTTCGTCTTCAATGGGAACATCGCATACTTGGATGCTAAGAGTCTAACTGGGAAGGTCCATACTTGATTAAAGCGTTACTCCGGGGTGGTGCCTAAGAGCTGGAAGACATGGAGGGATACCCAGTGGACCATACATGGAATGCCGATCACCTCAGGAAATTCTACCCTTAGAAATTTTGTTTGTATCGACGGGAATACTTACCCTGATTCCATATTGTACTGACTGGGAAAATTCAATAAAAGCAGTTTCTTCTCCTATATGAGTCTCCTGTGTCCAGTGTTCAATATCTCCTACTAGATCCTCCAGTATTTCCTACTGAATGTTTATACTTCGCCATCACTGCTTCGCCATCACTGCTTCGCCATTTCAAGACCAGGAAATAGCCTTAGGGCGCTCCTGCTGCCTTGGTCGGGGAATACCCTCCTTCAAGAAGCCTGGTGCTAAAGTGACCTTAGTTGCCTACCAGGACAGACTTACAGTAAGATCGGGATGCCTCAGGGTACCTGGTTCCTTACTTCGCCATTTCAAGACCAGGAAATAGCCTTAGGGCGCTCCTACTGCCTTGGTCGGGGAATACCCTCCTCTAAGAAGCCTGGTGCTAAAGTGGCCTTAGTTGCCTATCAGGACAGACTTACAGTAAGATCGGGATGCCTCAAGGTACCTGGTTCCTTACTTCACCATTTCAAGATCAGGAAATAGCCTTAGGGCTCTCCTGCTGCCTTGGTCGGGGAATACCCTCCTCCAAGAAGCCTGGTGCTAAAGTGGCCTTAGTTGCCTACCAGGATAGATTTACAGTAAGATCGGGATGCCTTAGGGTACTTGGTTCCTTACTTCGCCATTTTAAGACCAGGAAATAGCCTTAGGGCGCTCCTGCTACCTTGGTCGGGGAATACCCTCCTCTAAGAAGCCTGGTGCTAAAGTGGTCTTAGTTGCCTACTAGGACAGTCCTGCAGTAAGATCGGGATGCCTCATCGGGCTACCTGGTCCCTTAATTCTTTACTTTCTACCCCGATAGTAGATTAACACTCAAAAGGGGCTTAGAAGTCCATCACAACAAAATGTTATAAGGACCAGGTTACCCCGACAGAAGATTGAAAGTCAGAGGGGACTTAGAAGTTCATCAAGTCAAATTGTTGCAAGGATGAAGGATAAGTATCGACTGACAGCCAAGCCCTCTGAGATTCGTTTTATCTTAATGCAATTACCCATCCGGGGTCCAATTACTCATAGTCTAAACAGTATGAATCAGAAAAATGAAGCTGTTCTATTAGTAGAATGGGGTGCCTAGCTCCCAATTCGGGCTAAAAAAAGAAAAGAAAAAAGAGAAAGTCAAATCAGTCTTCCGGAAAGTCAGGTTATTCTTCTTTCTCCTCCTCTGGCTGCTTCCCTTGGCTGGCTGCTTCCACCCTTGTACTAGCAGCTTCGGCGTCATCCAGGGTCCCTTCAACAGTCGGAACCTGAGATCCAGCTGGATCTCCCTCTTGGACAGCAGCGCTCTCCTCCACAACAGTAGACTCAATTTGGATCCCTTCAACTACAGGGACCCCGGATCTAGCTGGCTCCTCATCCTCCTCCACCAGTACCACTCCTGAGGTAGACACGGGGTCCACCACTTGTTCATCAGGGACATGAGGATTCAGAGCAGCTTCTTCAGTGCCATCAAGCTGGAACCCCGCAGCTGCGCTAACCCTTGACCCAGATGAGCTACGTCCTGTGGGGGAACCTTTGCTTCTTGGTCCCCATTTGATAGCTGAGCTGCTGCCTTCGCCATTATTTGTTCTCGGTCCCAGTTTAAGGCGGCTTGAAGGTCAAAGGGAGGGGGCAGAGCTGTGGCAACCTCATAACAGGCTGTGAAGTAGCCATCTTCGAATGTAGGGCCTTGCTGAGCTTCTAGGCTTGCTACAGTATCCCACAGAAGTTGGTTCTCGGTTTGCAGCAGCTCTTTCTCTCTCTTCAAACACTCCCTTTCCTCCCGTCGGCGCAGGGACCTAACAGTCTCAGTGTCCAGGCAGCGTTCAAGGTGCCTAGTAGCCACCAGGGCCTCTTGCCTCCCCTCTTCAAACTCTTTGGCTTCTTGAATCAGAGGGGCCACATTTTGTTGAGTCTAGATCAGCTCCTGTTGAGTGTCTTCTAGCTTTGTTTGGAGGCCGATGTAAGCCTCCCTCAGGGTCAGCAGCTGCGTCTCCATAGCCAAAGCAAACTTGAAGCTCTACAAAAAGAAGAGAAAGTTAGTACTTGACAGAAGGAAGAAAGGATAGTAAGAGAGAAAGAAGAATTTTACCTCAGCCAAAATGGATGCTCCCTTAGCAACCAGGATGTCAGTAGAAAGCTTGGCCATATTCGTCAAGCCTCCACTAGGGCAGGAGGCCGTAAATCTGGACACCACCTCGTCAAAGGTAGCACCGCTTGACCCCAATCCAGAAGCCACATTAGCATCAGGGACAGGAAGGGAAATAGTTGCCTCCTTCTCCGAGGTTCTGGCAGGGTCTTTGGAAAAGGTTGTAGTAGGAGGAGGAGGAGGAGGAGAAGTCTTTATTGAAGGAGCGGCCTTCTTCTATGCCGACCTTCTAGAACCCCGGGCCTTAGCCGCCCTGGCCAACATCGTCGTAATCTTTGAGCACGATGGAGGAGGAGGAGGAGAAGGAAGACGGGCAGGAGTCTTAGCTCTCGACCCCGCTAGAATGGGACGGGGTGTGATAAGACCAGTAGAAGCCTTAGATGGAGCCGGAAGAGGAGTAGGATCAGTCCTAACTTGCAGGGACCCCGACACATCTTTGATAGTAGGAGAAGGAGAAGGAACATGAGAAGCGTGAGTTGGCAGAGCTAGGCCCCCTGTCCAAGAGGAAGATGGAGACCTCGCTGTCATCGGGGTAGCTGATACTGCAAGAAGAGAAGAAACTTAAGGAGAAGAAGAAGAAGGAGAATATATACATATAAAAAAGGGAATTAGGTGCAGTCAACTTACCAGGAAGAGTGAGGGAAATCCTCAGATAGCGCTCCAGTCGGCTTCCTTTGAAGGGATCTAGAGTGGGATACTGTATATTTGTATATCCCCTCTTCATGATCCTCGCTAAAATATCCTGGGATTTAGGAGCTAGCACCCCCTTCGCCCACTTGTCCCTTGCTAAGAATTGTGTAGGGACAGGGTATTCATACCCCCCAATAAAGGCAGTGCGCCCCCACTCGCCTTCCACAACGAGCCATTCTTCCTTCCAGGGCACGGCGTACTTCACATTTGCCTCTGGGACAGTAAACTTCATGTCGTTGTTTACCCTTAATTAAAATTGACCCCGGGGCACCATGCTAGTGATGTTGAAGAGAAAGCGGAGTTCATCCAACCCCAGCTCCCTATCTATGTGATCCCTCTCGCATTGCTCCTTCCAAAGCACCAAGAACCCCGTCAAGTGCTTCCAGAAGCCCGGTGAGATCTGGAGAGGGGCTAATTCAAGCGTCATGAGAGCCCGGCGAAGAGTAGGATGCAGCGGAAGCCGGACTCCACACTCAAAAGCTGCTTTATGGATCAATAGGTGGTCTTGAGGCGGGGTGTACATGTCGTAACCTCTGTGGGGAAGAGAGAGAGTGATGTACTCTGGGATCTTGTACTCCTCCCGTAGTTTGTTGAGCGTATCCAGTGTACATATGGAGTTGGGTACAATCCGACCATCGTGGAAGGGGGCGAAAGAACCAGTTTGGACCCTGACCATGGTGATATCATGCCCGCCACCTTCCTCGTCACCACCAGTCTTTGTAGCGCCCACTTCGTCGCTAATCAAAACCGGGTCTTCTGGTTGATTGTGGAAACCCGACCCAATTCGGGGGTTTCGAGTAGAGCAGCGGCGCTGGGCACGTGGGGTATCATCAGCAACCCCATCCCCCTCTCGATCCCGCTTCCTCCTCTCCGAGGTCAGGGAGTCCTCCACCACGTCAGCCTTCTCCGTATTGAAGAGGGCATCGATGCTATCAGACTGATGCGGAGAGACGGGGTCGGGATGAGTGGAGGTTACCATAGGAGGGTTTTGCTTAGTGGCAATTTCTTGAGAAGTAGGAAGTTTGGAAGGAGAAGCCATTGAAGAAGAAGAAGGTGAAAAAGATTTCTGGAAGACTGCAAAGTAAAGGAGAAAAGAAAGCAGGTCGAAGAGGCAAGGTTCTCTGTTTGTAATTTTGAAATTTTGAAAGTAAGGAAGAAAGCACCAGTGAAGCCGATCAATTTATAGAAGAGGGGTGGCAATTACACACCAGGAAACCAAAATCGGTGACCGGAAGAATGGGTAGAGGCGTTTTCCGCATTAATCGCGTCAAAACGGTTCTTTTTGAAAACGAGGAACCCAATCGTTGATCGACACGCGATCAGTATTAAAGCATCAAGTAAGGATTTGCTCCTCCTAGGTGGAGAACTAGTCAGACAAGGAAATAAACAGAAAAGGCAGAAAAATCCTTCAAGTATAGACAGGATCCTGACTCCGACTCCGACTCCGACTCCGACCCCGACCCCGACAAGCTATCAGTGTCCTAGTCAAGGGGGACTTCTGTTAACCGCCAAAATTGGCGAAGGACCAAGGAAGAATTTTCCACCTCAACACAAGGATAATATAGGAGTACAGACACCATCCGGCTACCTCGACAAAGGGCGGACTTTGACTGATCTGAGTGCACATTCCCTCCAACGGGGTCCGATCCAGCCTTCCTCCAGCTCTTTAAGGACCCCTCCAACGTCTTGGCTCATAGGCCTACCCCCCAGAGCTGGAGTACTCGTTAGAACCTGCAGCAGGGTCCAAACCCATTGTACCCTGGTCTCCTATAAACCCCACAACACCCCGACACGGAGTTCCAATGAGCATCCCGCTACAATATGAACCCCGCAGCACCCCGACACGGAGTTCCGCTGAGCTTCCCGCTACAGTATGAACCCCGTAGCACCCCGACACAGAGTTCCACTAAGCATCCCGCTATAATACCAGCTAGACTTTTCCCTACTTCATCAGCAGGATACTTACTATCTTGCACTTTCTGATATAGCTAGCCCGCCAAGCAAGAGGATATTAGGCAGCAAGATTCTCATACTAGAAACTAAAAGCTCCATCAAAGACCCATCGAAACGTTGCCGTATAGAGGAGATATACTCCTTCCCGCCAGAGAGTCCTATTTTAAACAGGTCAACTCAATCAGAGTCCTCCTAGGAAGGAAAGATTTGTTTAAGAGATTGACTCTTCCTAGGAAGGAAAGACTAGATTCTACACGAAAAGCTCCGAGATTATCTCCTAAAAAGAAGAGGATCCTGCATCGGCCAAACCCTAGATCAAAATTACAAGAGTGCATGGCAAGCAACAAGATCTATATATACAACTACTTATTCACCAGAAAACGAGGGGACCGAAAATAAAAACCAGAAACCTTACGATCAAGTTCTACTTATCAACATGCACGAGATCACCATCACGACCATCTTCATTACCCACTGAATCTCCATACCTTACAGTTAATCTTGAATGTATAGTTCACATATTTGTAATGCAAACTGACGATTAATAAAAAACTCATTTTTATCTATTTTTTGGTGTCCTACGTCGTACTTGCATTGCTTTGGATAGTCAGTATCGAACCACTTGATACCCCTCCGACCAGGGTCAATCTTGATCTTGGTCCCTGTAAAGTCGTTATTTGGAATTTCACCCCCTGTGACAATTTTCCGGTAACGCTAAGGTATCAAGATTCTTCTTCCTCTTGCAAGGCGTAAGCGCACACACACACAATTCATACATGTGTGTCCCTGCATCATAGTTCAAATATTTGGTATAATACTTTCACACACATTTAGTATGCTCATGCATTTTATGTCATTGTTGACAATCTTGTAGAATTGCATGTTTTCTCACTATCGCTTAGATATGGCATGCTTGTGTTGCATAGTATTTATTTGTTTGTGTTTCTTGCATTTTGGACTTGAACATGATCTTATTTGATTCCTTATTGAGTCCCGATCTTTCGGTTACTCATTCATTAAGTTTCGAGTCCATACGACGTAGTTATGCTACTTTGCATTCTCATTCGTTGAGTTGTCTTCATCGTCGTTTTCTGAGATGAATTCTCAACCTTTTGTCAAAGTTTCATAGTCATCATTATGCATGAGGGAGTCACGATTTGTAATCCAAAAATAGATTTGAAATCAGAGTTCAGAGGCCCGGATACGGTCGAAGAACGCGCACGGAGTGCGAGAGGAGCTAGCATGGCCAAATGCCATGCTTGGGAGGCCATGTGTGAGCCACGTGTGCCACACGGCCAGGGCACCTCTTTGCCCACATATGGTACACACGGTCCACATGTGGGTGCTGAGTTGGCTGCAGCTGATTGGTTACTTCTTCTCTCTCTTGAAATCTTTTAAAACTCCTCCATTCCCTCCCATTCATTTTAAGGAGAAAATTTTGAAAAAGAAGAATACTAGAAATTTCTCTCAATTTTCGTTTTCTTATTTCTTATTTCGATCATAACTTTTTCATACGAACTCGAAATCAAGTGATCTAGAAGCCAAAAATGTTGGTCTCAATAAGAGCTACAAACATTAAGCATTTTTAGACTTAGTTGACTTCGTCATTTCTCACAGTGATCTGATTTCAGTCCGAGGTTCAACTTTGTATGTGATACTTTCTTTTCTTTCATTTCTTTTGATCATCTCTTTTATTCTTTCTATTTGATTGATGAAATGTGTTGAGAAAAATGTTAGCACATATGCTAGGGTTATATGATTGATTGTTTTGTTGAGTTTTAGTCTTGAATCTCATTTGAGCATTTTTTACTTAAACTTGACATATCTTGAAATTGATTCTAGAAATAACATATATGTTGTGCCTTATAACATTTCCTAGGTTTAATTTCATGATCTAAGAACTAAGATTTTTTGTGTGATATATTGAATATTCATATCTTGTTCTTAGTGATATACATGCTTTGATTTCTAGGTACTTTTGTGATTGATTGTTGAAAGCATATCCTAGAATGTATCTAAGCATGTTCATAGAGCTTGATTGCTCATTTAGCTTTATTTGTTTGTGATTGTAAGTGCCTCATTTTTATTGGCTTATTTCATCACAAACCACATTGGGATTGGTATGTAATGGGTAGCTTAGGTTATTGTGATTGGCAAGCTTCCGGACTTCCCAACGTGACTTCAAGAGCAAGAGCAAAAGGTAATCACTTGACTTGCCTCTTGAAGAGATCTAGTTGCACACACTCACAACTCATGCATATTTCTAATACTTGTATGTTATGTGTTTTTATATGTGTGCATTCATGTTCTTGAATATCTCTTCATGTATGTTTTATTGATTGTATCTTGTTCATTGAAATGACATGACATGTTAGGCATTAGGATGCATTCAATTGTTTCACTTGCATTGTACACAAAGTGGATAACATGGCATTGTCGCCATTTGTGTGGTGTTGCCATTTGATGGTGTCGCCATGGCTACAGAATGATTTTTTCTTGAAAAATCAATCAGGTGTGAGGTCGCCATGAAAGGTCGCCCTAAGACAAATGACGACAAAGAAGTTTTTTTTTGTGTTGCGCCAGAGGTCGCCATTTGACAAGTGGCGACCGCAAATGGCAACCTAGAAGAAAAGCTGGTGTCGCCACGAGGTCGCCATTTGACAAATGGCGACCTCCGATGTTTGTCCATAAAACGATATCATTTTGATTGCATCTCTGTATAAATATGTTGTCTTGTCTTCTTAGACATTTGGATAGCTCAAAATCAAACCCTAGAGAGAGAATCCCAAACCCTAGAGAGAGAAGCTCCCGAGAACTCATCTTTACTCAACCAAACACATTCCCATGAGCATCTAGCATCATCCTAGCATCATCCAAGCATGGGTCTTTTTGTTTTCCTTGACTAGGTAATCTCTACATGTTCTAGAATCTCTTGTTTCATCTTTCTAACATGTTTGCCTAGATTTAGCATTTATTTTTTGATTAAATGCTTGACTCCTTAATTAATGTTGCTTATAACATGCTTGAGTCTTAGTTTATTGGTTGAGATGTGTTGTTTGTGATAGCTAGCATTTAGGACCATTTTGCCCTCTAGCTAAGTCTATGTGATTTGCATTTAGACATTGTTGATTAGGACTCTATTGATTGCATTTGTTAATTGCATTTAGTGTCCTTGCCATGTTATTTGACAACTTGTGTTGATTGGCCTTTTTGATTGACAATTTCTTGATTGCATTAGTTAATTGCATGTTTTTAGGCTTTGCCATGATTATTGACAACATGTGTTGAATTAGCTTTGTTTGTTGACAATTAGGTTGTAAGAAATCTCTACAACTAATTGACACCTCATGCATGTACATGTAGGTTTTGTTGATAACTAGGATGTTTATTTGCATTATAACATCTAGTTAAGCATCTTGTGTTTAGTCTAGCACTTGTTGCATTTGTGCATCATTATTGCCATACTCACATAAACTTTTAATTCTCTTAATGAGTCAAAGTCTTGTGGCTTCTAGGTGAAGTTAGACAAGCAAGGAAAGTCTTGTGGCTACTGGTGGGTAGTGCTCAAGCAATTGGTCGAGTGCCACTGTAAAAGGCCCACTGGGTAGATTAGGAGTTACTCACGCCAAGAGTAATGTATCAGGGGATATCACTAGGGATTGAACCAAGAGTGAGGGATTGAACCAAGAGTGACGAGTGGTAGTGTCCATAGCCTGAGGTTATCTAGGGTGAGATTCCGAGAATCACTTGAGGGTGTAAAGTCCTTTTCATATAGTGGATTTCGTTAATCGTGTGTGGCGTACATAACAGCCCATGGTTTTTTCCCTGTGTGGGTTTCCACGTAAAAATTAAGTGTTCTTTAATTTCCGCAATTTATACTTGATTTTATTGTTTGTTAAATTGGGTTTATTTTTGAATATTGACTAATCTGAAAATTTGGTAATAACGGATTAACAACCCAATCACCCCCCCTCTAGGTTGTTTAGACACACGCGGGCAATATATTTATATTTTCAGTGATTTGCATCATTTGCATCACCTAGATCATTGCCTTGTGATAGATTGAAGTCTCTTGTCAAGGTGAGTGAAGCTTTGACTTGAGCAAGAAGACTTGGCTAGGAAAGGTTTTCGGATAGCCAAGCAAGAAGCCTTAGTTAGGATCAAGGGGATCTGGATAACTAAGCAAAAGTCTTAGCTAGGAGAGTTGATCTCCGGATAGTTGAGTTAGGGAAACTTGACTAGGATCCTAGTGATCTAGATAGCTAAGCAAGAAAATCTTCCTAGATGCTTTTTTAGTCTTGGATAAGGAGTTGCTCTCTAGAGATGTAGGGCACACCTTGGATAGAGAGTAGGCTAGGTAGTTCACTTGGCCTTAAGGGTAGATTAGGTTTTGATAGCTTAGGGTGGATATCTCGTGTTGATAGCCTTGGGTGTGTAAGACCTTTTCATTTAGTGGATTGCTTTGTCGATGGTTGTGGTATCAACCCGTGGATGTTTCCTCTTTGAGGTTTTACCACGTAAAAATATTGTGTCTCTTTTTCGCTTTAAGTTTTTGTTAATTTTCCATATTTTACTTGTATTGACTCTCTTATATATTGATGATTCACATGCATTGATTATTTCTATACAATTGTTATATCATTTCAAGTATTCATTTCATTCTTATATTCCGTATTTTTAATATACCTATTCAACCCCCTCCCCCTCTAGGTATAAAACACTATTGTTTTTAAGGGAATTTCAAGATGACAATTAAATCAATCCTAGATATCAAATGCTATATGACATGGCATAAAGCTTAGCTAACTTAGATTAAACAATCCTAGGTATAGCTATCACAATACATCACTTAATCAAGACTACACAGACAATCTCTATCTTGTATCTAGAATATGTTCTAATAGCATACAAGTAATAAAAGAGAAGGCTTGATAAGAAAAACACTAAGATTAGATGAAATTAGTGAAAACCTTATCAAGCAAGATGTGTTGTTGAAAACCCATGTATGAATGCATCCTATATGGTCATAGATGAAGCAAAATGAATCTCTGATGCACAATGGAAATACTTAGAGTGATAAAGGAGAGTTCTTTATGAATTTTTCTCACTTGAAAAATATCCTTAGTGAAAAATCTTATTTTGGACTCTTAAGAACGACCTAATAACATATAGCCATATATATAGGGTGTCAAAATGAAGCTACGTCATTTTGAAAAGTTCCCCTGAAATGCACTGATCGGCGGTTTCAATCGGCGGGCAGGTCGGCGTCCAGGCCGCCGATCACAACCGCCAAATTGAACCTAAGAGAATAGGGGAACAACAACGGTTTCATTCGGCAGTTTCATAACCGCCAATCACAACTGCAGAATCAATCTTGAGAGAAAAATCAATCAGGTCTAAACGGAGGTTTCAAATGGTGATCGTGGTCACCAATCATAACCACAGAATCACTCCAGAGATTTCTAGAATCAAACGGCGATTCCATTCGGCGGCAAGGCTGCCGATCACAAACATCGATTCACCAAATGTGGTGAAACCAAAGGAGAAGCCAAGGGCATTCTCTGAAAGCGATCATGCGCTAAACCATGCACACCATCGTGCAAGCGGAAACGTTTCTGAACACTCTTCGGGAAACGAATTACATGACACACAAACTACATAAGATAAACTATCAAATATGTGCAAGTGTGAAGTAAATGCATCCTAATGCCTAACATGTCATGGCATTGTCATGAACAAGATGCAATCAATTAAAACATGCATGAATAGAATTCATGGCTTTGCATCCTAATGCCTAAAATATGTCATGGCATTTCAATGAACAAGATGCGATCAATTAAAATATGCATGAATAGAATTCATGGCTTTGCATCATAATGACTAAACATGTCATGGCATTGTCAATGAACAAGATGTAATCAATTAAAACATGCATGAATAGAATTCATGGCTTTGCATCCTAATACCTAAACATATCATGGCATTGTCAATCAAGATGCAATCAATTAAAACATGCATGAAGAGATATTCAAGAACATGAATGCACACATATAAAACACATAACATACAAGTATTAGAGATATGCACAAGTTGTGAGTGTGTGCAACTAGATCTCTTTAAAGCAAGTAAGCACAAGAATATACCTTTGGTACTTCTTCTCTTGAGGTCTTGAGAGATCCTTGGTTGTGCAAATCACCAACCATCAAATGCCTAAGCTACCTTTACATCAAGCCCCACATGTGGTTTATCACTGAAACCAACCAATCAAACTTGAGGAACTTATAGCCTAGGAATCTGAGCAAAAGATGAGATAATCTAGTAAGGATTAGATGTCGAGGCGAATTACATTCTGAACCAAATGGTACTTTTGTTTTGAAGCTTTGACATTTTGAATGTAGGATCGCACTGTGTGCAATTTTATCTATCTAGGGTGGCATGCCCTTAATCTTTACTTAATGGTTCCTACATGAATAATTTCTCACTAATGCATCATTGTTTTAATCTCTTCATGATTGGCTTTGCTTGTTAGTCAATGGCTATTAAATCCTTGCAAAGATGAGTTAGAATTTTATTGAAAACCTTTGAAATAACTTGATGCATGCTTGTAGGGGTGTTTTGTGATTGTTTTGCTCGAGGATGAGCAAAAGATAGGTTTGAGGGTATTTGATCGAGCCAAAATAGATACAACTTTGGCCTCATTTCCATCTCTTTTTGCTTGTTTCTCGGGTATTTTCCCATGATCTAACTATGATAAACAAGGGCATTTGTGAAGAATGAGAAAGATTTGATACAAAAAGTAAAAAAATGTGAAACAAGGCATTATCGCCTTTTGGTGTCGCCAAAGGCATATCGCGACAGAAGAGCTTTGAAGTATCAAAGATCAAGCCAATGAATTGTCATGGTTGAAGTGTTGCTATGATCACAACCGCGACAGAGAGATTAAATCCTGATAAATCCATCAGGTGTGGAATCGCGGTGGAGTGTCGCTGTGGAGCCACATCGCGATAGAGAAGAAGAAGATAAAGAGTTTTGATCAGGTCGAGCATCGTTGTTAGTGTCGTTATGTGACCAAACAGCAACAACTTTCAAAGATCTCAGATCCCATTGTCGCCATTCATATGTCGTTGTTTTCACAACCGTGAAAAAGATAAGAATCAGATGAGACAACCAGATCGAAGAACGAAGAACGAATAACCGTCTACCGCGGTGGCGTTGCGGTCTCCAAAACTATGAAAACACAACTGCAACACATGCCACATCAACATTTCGGGCAGTTAAAGGACAGATTCGAGAGCCCACTATAAACATTCTTTTTCTCCATTTTGAAGAAGAGTTCTTGCAAGCACGAAAATACAGAACTTAGACTAGCATTCTCTCCTCCATTTTACCTTAGTTAGACTTTCTCAATCTCTAATCTTGAACTACCTTTTCCCTCAAAAAACTCAACACCAAATCTTGAATACTTCACCCAATCACTCATATCTTCCCATTCTCTACATTTTCCTACCTTTATCACTACCCATTAGACATCCATCATCTAGACACATCCTTATCTACCATTCTTTGCACTATGAGCATTGAAGGAAAGAAGGATCAAGCATTACAAAAGGAGACCCAAGGGTGATTTCCTAATCTATTACTTCTTTGATATTTGATTGTAACTATGTGTAACTAAATCCCCATTCTAGGGGATTGATGTGAGAAACATTTTGGATTTAGGTTTTGCTTAAGCTATATTGTATTTTAAATATCTATTTGTGTTCTATTCATTTGATAACTAGCTCTTATTCATTATATAATTGGCATAGTATACCACTAGTTGATTATACTCTTGTTTAGGATAATTTTGTTATACTATCAATCTTGGATTGACATCCTTGAATGATTAAGGAACATAGTGAATGGGATAGATGGTTGGAGGGTATATCAACTGCAATTATCTAAGCCTTGATTTGTAATTAACCGATCCCACATTGACCCCCTCTCCTTAATCGGTTAGGCATTTTGGTGGGAAGTGTTTAGGTTTCGTAATAATGGCCTAAACACATCTAAGACTACAAATGGTTAACAAATATGAGATTGGTTCGTTAAAGTAGCTTGAAAAGCATTGCCCATAATCCACTTGCAACTCCATCATTTCCCTAGTATTCTCTTAATTGATTACATTTCATATTCATATCAAAGATTGTTGAGCATTCTATTTTCCCTATCACCTTTTTGTTACATTTACTTTACATGTATGTTTGATGGTTTCTTAAACCTTGCACTATACAAACTACTATGATTTACTTTATTGCATTGTAGATTAGTTAATTAATACAACATATTACTCTAATTCCATGTGGAATGAATCCTTGCTTATCGTTTTACTGAGCTTTTATCCTAAGTGGTTAAACACGGTTTTCAAGTGAACACATAAATACATTGTTTTGTTGAGCATAAACGACCTTATCAGTAAGAGAGGTGGTTATTTTCACAACACACACAAAAACAACGGAACACAAACACAAACAACAAACAAAAAGAAAACTAATAAAATAATTACATTACTACATTATTAGCTAAAATTAGAAACAATTAACGAATAGACCACCTACATTTGGGTGGCCAATTCGAGATTGACACATTGGGTTTCCTCTTTTACTTTTCTCTTGTATTTTCTTCTTTGATGTGTATCCCCATTTGAGAAATATGTAAACTTAACACTAGTGCCATTTATTTGATTAACTTGTATTTAATATCTTCAAGTATTGTCTCATTCAATTGCTTTATTGATTCTTGACTTGCATTAAGTAGGCATACCAACTCTTGATGCATATTTAGGGATAGCTATTGTCTTTACATTCATGTTCATGTAGGTTAGAAATTGATATGTGTTCATGATTGGGATTAGGAGTAGAATAACGTAATTTAGGATTAGTTTAATTAAACATCCCACGCTTGTATGTATGTTGATGGATAATTCAAAGTGCATGTTTTGGATTGATATGAGTATTTGAGAATTATGGTTAGGTGAACATCACACTTGGTTTTGATTATGCTCTTAATTGATTGGGTGAAATTTATGAAAGAGTACATACCATGCTTGATTGGGTTTTGGTTCTATAACATTCATTCTTAACATGACTCTTGGTTGTAGCTCACTCGGCATACCAACGGTGAGTAGCAAACGAGGGTTAGTATCGATGCTTACTCAACTATTGGTTGTTGCTCACGCAGCATACCAACGGTGAGTAGCGATCGATGGTTGATCCTTTAATATTTATGCTTAATGTAATCCTTGGTTGTTGCTTACTCGGTATATGAACTGTGAGTAGCGATTGGGGATTGTTGCTCACGCAGCATACCAACGGTGAGTAGCGATCGATGGTTGATCCTTTAATATTTATGCTTAATGCAATCCTTGGTTGTTGCTTACTCGGTATATGAACTGTGAGTAGCGATTGGGGATTAGACAATTAACAAAACCACCATATGGTGGAAGTCATATTAAAGGAAAGGTTGAACCCAAACTTGGAGTGTTGATGCGATTGGTTAAATGTTTTGGTGGTCATGAGTACATTGTGTGTAAATTGTCGACATCTCTCCTAGCCACTTATTTTCGTGACTTAGGGTGTTTGCCTTTACGAGTAGATTAATTTAAAAAGGCAAGCACCCTGTCACATTCACCTCATTTAATCACCATTCTCACCCTCCATATTCTATTATTTTCTTGTCTTTATTTTTCATGCTCTTGTCACACACACACACTCAACCATGCTTACATTTCACACACAACGCTCTCACCTTGCCATGTTTTCATTTACTTTGTTTTCAATAATCACTACAACATGAAACGGTCGACGGATGACACCTCCCTTTAGAAAATGCCCTTGCTTACCGCTTTACTAATTTTCAAAACTTTAGAGTACATTGTGTAGGAATTTTATAAATATCTTTTGAATTTGCAATTTCCTAACGACACGAAAAAAACGTGTTCAAGATCTCCACGGAAGTTGGTGGAGATCTAATCTCCAGATTTGAAGTTTTTTTGTTTTTTTTATTTTTATTTTTGTTTTTCAATTTTTGCTTTAAAAAAAATTATATTTAATCTCTACCATCCATCTTAAAGATGAATGGTGGAGATCCATTTTTTTTTAAAAAAAATATATTTTTTTAGTTTTTTTTTTAAATTGTATATTTTTAAAATTTTGAATTCTTAAATATTGAATATCTTAATTTCTTTTTTTCTTTTTTTTTCTTTTTTTTTTTTGGTTTTTTAAAATTCAATTCTAAATCTCCATCGCCTATCTTAGTGATAGACAATTGGAATCCAGTTACAAAAAAAAAAAAAAAAAAACCCTTAAATTTTTTAAGATTTTTTCCAAAGAGAACTTACGATATAAGGGGCATTTCCTTCTTTTACATTTTTTTTGTTTTTAATTTTTTTTAATTGAGAATCTCAAGGGTATTTTTAAGTTTGACCAAGTTTGACTAACGACAACGGAGGTGAGTGTGAGTCATGATTGCCAATTAATGGTAAAGTTATTTTTGGGTTTAAAATGATAACCTCACAATAATTTGATAAAAGTCTAGTCTTATAACGTTACATAGTTGGTTATGTAACAACAGAAAATTAAGGTTCACAAATTTTGTTTAAGAACCATATATCATATAAGAACTATACTCTCTCTCTCTCTCTCTATATATATGGGGCAGGATCTATGGCCTCATTTTTTTACACAGGATTTGATACACTTTTGTGTCCATTAGATCCTAGGTGTCTGAATTGTCCAGATTTAATAATCTGTAATTCTTTCTCTTTCTTCCATTAATGTTTTTATTTAATTCCTATTTTCCCTATCCTCTCACCTAAATTTTAATGTTATCTTTCCTCATTTATTTTTTATATTTCCTTTTTTTTCTCCCTCATTTCACTCTATGTGATTTCTTTCCTCACTATCTTAAATCATTTTTTGTTTCCATTTCTTCTTTCTTTATATTTCCTTAATATTTCACTCTTATCAAAATTTCCAGAAAAAAAAAAAAAGGAATTGAAAGTGCTATATACTATGATTTTGTTAATTAGTTTTTTTTTTCTTATATTTTTGGAATACTAAATAAGTTTAATTTATATTATAAAAGAAATGTAATTGAAATATTGATTTTATTTTATTTAAGTTTTTTTTATCAATTTAATTTATCATTTAAAATCAGAATTTATTTTCGTTACAATTAAATTTTAATATAATATTACGTAATATTTTTATTAGAAATTTAGATAACATTATCAATTGATAAACAGATTGTTAGGATTATACTCAATAGCAAGAGTATAATATTGTATTTGACAATCTAATCATACTAATAAAGTGATTTCTGTTTTAACAAAATCTTATAGCATTTATAATTATAATTGTCAAAGTAAATAATCATAAGGTCAAAAGACTATGAGAAAAGAATAATTGTTCTTACATCTGGATATGTATGAGGTAGACACAATTATTTAGTTAGTATTGAATAACGTTCACGTCTTAAGTTAAAGGTTGGGCACATTTATCTTGTTAAAGTTGTAGAATTCTTTTGCTAGCATTTGAGTGAGATCAAATATGTTATGATGAGTCTAAAATCATCGAAGGGTCTTCGAGTAAAAGAATCTAGTGCACTAGGTGCATTGAACTGGATCACAATGAAATACTTTACCTAGAACCGTCAATAGATAAAAGTCTTTTCATTATTAGGACAATCGGAGAGTCTATCTTAATCCTGAGATAAATGATGGACTTATGGTTACAAGTGTTATCATTTGAGCTATCAATGAGTACGATTATATAGCATAGTCTATCCTCGATAGTTTGGTGGTATTCATTTGCTAATCGATAGAGGACTTCATTTATAGATATAGACATCGTGGCTCCATTTATTACATGTGAATAGAATATCATCATATGGATGTTTTAAGGTTTTGGATATTAAATCTTAACGATAAGTTTTCAATAGTGACTATTGAAAGATGACTTCTGGACAAGTCATAATATATATCCAAGTTCAAAGTGTGGTCATTTGAGTAAATATGGTAACTTGGAGAGCTATAGGCGGTCTATGAGCTCTTGGCGATTACTGATATTCTTCACAAGGATTCACTATCTCCTATAAGATTGTCTAGGGTATGAATGAGAATTATTTACTTATTCCATCTTTATTTAAGAGTGCAATTTTAGTTCTTTAGTGGAATGGACTAAAATTAATAGATTGAACTTAAGTGAATCATTTGTTGATTGTGATTGAGATATGTTTATTGGAGCTTAAATTTAGATAGGCCTGCCAAGATCTATAATCCACACGGACTTGCATGAATCATTTGATATATTCTACCGGACTAATTATGGGTCCATCTAAAATTGTATTAAGGCATGTGGACTTGTTGTTAGGATTATATTCAATAGCAAGAGTGTAATATTGTACTTGATAATCTTATCATATTAATAAAGTGATTTCTATTTTTTAACAAAATCTTATAGCATTTATAATTATAATTGAAAGACTATAAGAAAAGAAGAATTGTTCATACATCTGGATATGTATGAGGTAGACACAATTCTTTAGTTAGTCTTGAATAATGTTTACAACTTAAGTTAAAGGTTGGGCACATTTATCTTGTTAAAGTTGTAGAATTC
Source organism: Acer campestre (assembly GCA_954870605.1). Taxonomy (NCBI): domain Eukaryota; kingdom Viridiplantae; phylum Streptophyta; class Magnoliopsida; order Sapindales; family Sapindaceae; genus Acer; species Acer campestre. The sequence continues at coordinate 29,217,179 of OX940809.1, read as the reverse complement.
TTTTACTAGCATTTGAGTGGGATCAAATGTGTTATGATGAGCCTTAAATCATCGAAGGGTCTTCCAGTAAAAGAATCTAGTGCACCGGGTGCATTGAACTGGATCACAATGAAATACTTTATCTAGAACCGTCAATAGATAAAATTCTTTTCATTATTAGGACAATCGGAGAGTCTATCTTAATCTTAGGATAAATGATGGACTTATGGTTACAAGTTTTATCATTTGAGCTATCAATGAGTACGATTATATAGCATAGTCTATCCTTGATAGTTTGGTGGTATTCATTTGCTAATCGATAGAGGACTTCATTTATAGATATGGACATCATGGCTCCATTTATTAAATGTGAGTATAATATCATCATATGGATGTTTTAAGGTTTTGGATATTAAATCTTAACGATAAGTTTTCAATAGTGACTATTGAAAGATGACTTCTGGACAAGTCATAATATATATCCAAGTTCAAAGTCTGGTCATATGAGTAAATATGGTAACTTAGAGAGCTGTAGGTGGTCTATGAGCTCTTGGCATTTACTGATATTCTTTACGAGGATTCACTATCTCTTATAAGATTGTCTAGGATATGAATGAGAATCATTTACTTATTCCATCTTTATTTAAGAGTGCAATTTTAGTTCTTTAGTGGAATGAATTAGAATTAATAGATTGAACCTAAGTGAATCATTTGTTGATTGTGATTGGGTTATGTCTATTGGAGCTTAAATTTAGATAGGTTCGCCAAGATCCCCAATCCGCACGAACTTGCATGAATCACTTGATATATTCTACCGGACTATTTATGGGTCCATCTAGAATTGTATTTAATATATTAAGAATATAATTTGCACATTATTTATTTAATGTGCTGTTTAATTATATTAATATATTAATGAAAGGCATGTGGGCTTGTTTCTTTTAGTAAGAATGGATCTAGTTCACACGTGGGCTTTTTTTTATTAAAGTCCAAATGAATTTAATAAAATAAGAAAAACAATATATGGCCCAAGTAATAGTCATGGGCGGCAAGACTATTTTTATTAGCCCATTATATTGTTTATTTTATTATTTAATTAAATGGAAATTAATTAATATGTTAATTAATTATTTAATTAAGAATCAAATCTTTTTCTGATTAGGAAATATGTTTCCTAGTATTATACTATTAGTAGTAGTATATTAAATATAAAAGACTGTATTTGACAAGTAGACAAATAAGGAATTTTTTTTGTCTAGTCAAATTAGGAAGTCTTTTATATAGTCACAGATTCACTAAAGAGTTGGATTAGGGTTTGAATTCTAATAAGATTGGAAGAAGTCTTTTGTGGAAACACAAATCCTTTTTGGAAAAGGATTTTGGTGACCACCTTGTTCACACAGGAGAGAATTCGGCAACCCTAGTTTATTTTAGGCAAAAAATTCGGTCCCTATATAATACAAGGGATAGAATTCGGCCACCCTAGCTTTTGAAGATTGAGAATTGATTTTCTTTTGCTAGAGAGAAAAAATAAAATCCTTCCCTAAGAATAGTGAAAGAATTCGGCCAAGAGAGATTGAGAGAATAGATTTTTCTTGTTTCGATAGTGCACTACTAGCCTTTACATCAAAAGGTTTTGTGCACAATTTCGAATAAGGTTCATGCGAGTTTAAATCTAACGATTGTAAATTCAAAAGTGACCGGGACATTCTTAGCAATATTTTGGAGTTTATTGTGACTAACAGAAATCAAAAAAGTTTTGTTATCCATTCTCAAGTAGACAATTCAAAGAGAAGGGAGATCACGATCCTAGGTGATTCACGTTCGTGATCGGATTGGAAGATCTTGTGGATTACCATCGACACACAGTCAATCGGATCACGCGACAAAGGTATGATATCTTTTGGTGTATATGTTTAATTAATTAAAGGGTTAAGGTTCAAACTTGGAAAAATTTTAAAATATACTAAACTTCTTTTTAGTCTCGCTTCTGCTGCGTGCAAACGTTTTTCCCTGCACTTGTTTCTTTTAGTAAGAATGGACCTAATTCACATGTGAGCCTTTTAATTAAAGGTCCAATGGATTTAATAAAATGGAAAAATAATATATGGGCCTATCTTAGTGTATGGGCGGCAAGACTTATATAATAGTTTAAATATATTATTTTATTTTATTATTTGATTAAATGGAAATTAATTAATTGATTGATTAATTATTTAATTAAGAATCAAAATCTTTTTCTGACTAGGAAATATGTTTCTTAGTGTTATACTATTGGTAGTAGTATATTAAATATAAAAGACTTTATTTGATAAGTAGATAAATAAGAGATTTATTTATCTAGTCAAATTAGGAAGTCACAATTATACTACAGAGTTAGATTAGGGTTTGAATATTATATACATGGCAAGTTGAATTCATATTGCAATACAAATATATAATATATTAGGCAAGAATTCAGGCGGCATATATTTTTAATATATAGGCAAGAATTCAGGTGATATATATATATATATATATTTGGGATAGGCAAGAATTCAGGCGCACTATATAAGATATATATAGCAAGAAGAATTGTAATATATATAGATATATATTATTTATATGGACTGGTCCGAGATATATATAATTTATATATGGCAAGAAGAAGTCCAATATATATATATATATATATATATTATTCTTGCAAGAAGAATTCGTCCAGGATTAATACATTTTTGGGCAAGAAGAATTCGTGAGATATATATATATATTCTTTGTATATTTTTCGGAAACCCTAAGGTCTTGGACTTGAGAGTTTTTCTTTTGCTAGAGAAAAACAAAATCCATCTCTTAGACTAGTGTGATTATTTTCAGCCAAGAGGAATAGAGAGAAAAGTTTTTTCTTATTTCGATAGTGCACTAGTTACTTTTACACCAAAACGTTGTGTGCACAATTTCGAATAAGGTTCACGCAAGTTTCGATCTAATGATTGTGAATTCAAAAGTGACCGGAACATTCTTTGTGTTCTCTTGGAACTTTTTGTGACTAACGAAAAAGAAAAAGGTTTTGTTAATCCATCCTCAGGTACACAATTTAAAGAGAAGGGAGACCACACTCCTAGGTGATTCATGATCGTGATTGGATTGGAAGATCTTGTGGATTACCATCAATGCAACGTCAATTGGATCACACGACAAATGTATGATATCTTTAATATTATATGTTAATTAATTAGAGGGTTAAGGTTCAAAATATGGAAAAAATTTAAACTATACTAAACTCTTTTTTCTCTTCCGCCACGTGTATTTTTCTCTACACAGATAAAGTGAGAAATGGAAATACTTGTACATAAATAAAAACAAAAATAAAAATAAATCAAAGTGAAAAGAGAAAAAAAAAAATTGAATTAATAAATATGTTACTATCTATTGTTTGCTAAAAAAAAAATGTTATCTATTGAGACTTGAGACGTAAAAGAGAAAAAAGATGAGAGAGGACAGAGGAAATTTAAAAGAGGAGAGAGAATGAAATGAAATAGTAAAATTTAGGTGAGAGAAAAATATAAATATTAAGAGTAATGCTACATTGCCCAAATTTGGTATCCAAATCTGGTGCCCAAATGATGTGGCAACACTGTAGACCATTCATTTAAATCATGCAAATCTAATACAATTTAAATGAATGGTCTAAAGTGTTGCCACATCATTTGGGCACCGGATTTGGGCAATGTAGCATTACTCAAATATTAATAGAAAATAAGAAAGTGAATTAATGACCATTATATCCGGACCATTCAAGCACTTAGGATCTAATGGACATAAAAGTGTGACAAATCCTATGTAAAAAATTGGGGCCATGGATCATACTTATATATATATACGGTCCCGTTCTGGTCGGTGCGCACTGATATAACTATATCAGTACCAATGCATGTGGACCACTGATTATGAAGAAGCTTTGAAAAGTGCATACACTTTGAGTCAAAGTATGTAAATCTAATGGTCCACATTCAACGCACTGATGAAGTTATATCAGTGCGCACTGATTTGAACATTTCTTTGTGTATAAATATATATAAATATGGGCCATTCTTTAGTACAACGTTGCATGATGTAACAGTATATGATCACAAATATATATAATGTTATCGTATATGAATTGCATGTGATCACACATTTAAATTATTGTGATCGCATGTTTACTAATGTAGTTGTACTAAAAAAAGATTTAATCACAATAGAAAATTTTTATATTGCACCATGTAACGTTCCACCTAAAGGCAGCCCTATATATATATGGAATGTATATATATATATATAATTTAATGCTATATCGTCAAATATTTGTCAAAATCAAGGAAGCACGGATACTCCATTTGGTGGAGGTAACCCGTATCGAACTCGTAACCGGTTTGGATACTCGCCCGATACACTAGGATACGTATCTGATACGCCAAATGGCGTATCCGTTGACTTTTTCAAAAGTTTGACTAACGGATACTTGGAGGATACGGCTAGGATATGGCAGATACTGATAGGATACGGCAGGATACGGCATGGATACGCATCGGATACGTTTGGGGCAAAAGCATAAATATTTTAGTACAAAACGGGGTCAAATTATAATTTCAAAAATGTATGGGTCAAAATGAAATTTTAAAGAAATATATCAGATTAGGTCCATTAGGATTAGGGCTCATTTCATTCGATCAGTCACCTAAAAAGCAAAAAGAAGAAAAGAAGAAGGAGAAGAGAAGAGAAGAGAAAGAAAGAGAGCGAACAATAGATCAAAACAGGGCACAAAACAGAGCACTTGAACACAGCACCAGCAGAAAACAATAGCTTAAGGTCTGTTGTTAATTTGTTAATTTACTTCTCTTTCTACTTTACAGTCTACACTCAATTCTATTAGACTATTAGTGTTAAATTGTGGTTAAATTGAATCAAAATTGTATCTTTTTGAAAGAACACAACAGCATTTGTATCTCGTCGTTTTCGTGGTTTTGAACTATTTCTTTTAGCACAATTTCCTTTTTTATTGTGTGTGTGTGTGTGTGTGTGTGTTTTTTTTTTTAAAAAAATTATTATAAATCGAAATTAGTAGCGTAAGTTAATTTGATACATGTTAACCGCCAAAATTGACGAAGGATCAAAGAAGAATTTTCCATCTCAACACAAGAAGGATATAGGAGTGCGAACACAATCCGGATACCTCGACAGAGTGGATCCCGATTGACCCAAATACAAACCTCCTTCAGCGGGGTCCACCCCGCCAGCATCTTAGCTCAACAAAGTGGCCGAAAGCCGAAATACTCACCAGAACTCACAACGGGATCAAACCCGGTTATGACCGGGCTTCCTAGGGACCCCGCATCACCCAGACACCACTTCCTATGGACCCCGCAGCACCCCGACACGGAGTTCTACTGATCATCCTGCTACAAAGTCAGCTACATATCCCCCTACTACCGTCAGAAGGAAGCTTACTAGATATAGACAGCCCGCTAAGCAAAAGCGCACCAGGAAGCAGGATTCCAACACCAAGAACGCAAAACTCCACAAAAGATCCAGTAAAAACGTCGCCGTACAAAAGAGTTATGCTCCCTCCCGCCAAAGGATCCTATTTTGAACAGGTCAGCACAGTAAGAGTCCAATTAGGAAGGTGAGAGATTGATTCCTCCTAGAAAGGAAAGGCTGAATTCTACGCGTAAAAACTCCGAGATTACCTCCTAAAAAGAAGAGGATCCTGCAGCTGCCAAACCCTAACCCGAGATTGTAGGAGTGCATGGCAAGCAAGCATGACCTACATATATAACAGTTTATTCATCGGAGAGGAGGGGGCTCTTCGCCGAAAAGAGGATAAAAACCCTACACTCTACTTATCGACAGGCACAGTTTCTCCACCATCATCATCTCCATCTCCGTTACCATGATCCATACACCATTGTAACCCATATAAGAAATAGTTCATGTATTGTAATGAAAAGGGACGTTCAAATAAAACTTATTGTTGATTGATTTCTTATACTCTATATCTTGCATTGATAAGGACTTAGTCGGTATCGAACTACGTGATACCCCTCCGACCAGGATCAATCTCGATTTTAGTCCCTTTAAAGTTGTTATTTGAAAACCCCTCCCAATAACGATTTTCAGGTAACACTTTTGGCGCCGTCTGTGGGAAGTATTATCCCAACCATCATTCAAAACAGTCTTCTTCCATCTAGAAGTATCCAGAATGAGACTCTGATCCTCCCAGGGTCATCCAGAGCCATCAGGACTCCAGTCCCTTGCTTCCACTAAAAGAGCCCAGAGGCGGGGTAAGGGCACTAGGAAAGAGAATCCTCCGCCAGTGCCCCCACCAGCTGTAGGCCTTGTCCCTCAAGACCCCGCTAGGTAGGAAGTCAATCGAGATATCTTAGAACAGCACGCCGCAGCCTACGTAGAAGCAATCCGGCTCCTGATGATAGCCTAGGGGATTCCCTTTGAAGCAGCCGGGATCCCAGGGGATGCTGGCCCAAGTGTCAGGGCACCTGTTTTCTACCGATTGGGCCCACCCCTCTTAGTCCGATAGGCAGAGCTCAGACCCAGGCTAGTGAAGTCCGCAATCGAGGTTCCTCCTAGGAAGATTCAGTCTCCACCAAAACCAAGGGCAAAGGAGAGGGATCCGCATCCTGATTCAGAAGGAAACGCCAAATCCCGAAAGAGCACCAGAGAAAAGCGTCAAAGAGCTAAGCGAAAGGAGGTAATCCTTGATTCAGATTCATCTGATGAGGAAGTTTCAGTAGCTCGATCCGGAACCAAAAAGTCTCAATGCCTGGAGGATCAGATGACAAGGATGGCAAAGGAGTTGGAGCAGCTGAAGAAGGGAAAACATCAAGGGAGTCAGAAGAACCCCCTGGGTGAGATGAACACACCATTCTCCAAAAGGGTGAGAGAAGCAGGATTGCCCCCCAAATTCAGGATGCTTTCAGAGAAGTACTCTGGAACCGAGGATCCCATCAGCCACCTAGAAAGCTTCATCCACCAGATGGAAGTTCAGAGTGCAACCAGGATTGCCATGTGCAGGATGTTCCCCTCAACCCTGACAGACTGTGCCAAGACATGGTTCAGAAAATTACCACCAGGTAGTGTTGATTCTTTCTCCAAACTTACCAAAGCTTTCTGTGCATAGTTTCATGGAATCAAACCTCGTCCCAAGGATCCTATCCTGCTGCAGTACGTAGTGCAAGAGCAGGGTGAAACTCTGAGATCGTATGTGGAGAAATTCCACAAAGAGGTCGTCCAGATGGGTGTGTTCAACGAGAAGGAAACTTTAGCCAATTTCCGGAGGAACTTGTGGGCTGGCAGGCTATTCCAGTCTTTTGCCAAGCATCCTCCTGAGACGTACCAGGAAGCCTACAATCGGGCTCTGGAACAGGTGGACATCGAGGAACAACTCCGGATCAAAATTGAACACGATGAAGCCCGATTAGCGCCGCGCCCAAAGAAGGAGGCTCCGAAGCCTGCATCAGCTAGGAAGTTTCAGAATCTACCTCCAAATCGGTCTACTTACAGGCCGCCTCCAATTCCTTCGTACCAGGATAGATACCCAGTCAGGAGATCGCCTCCCAGAGAGCTTCCCTTGAAGGAAGTATCCAGAATAGCAAGAGAGGAAGAAGGGTATAACCATTACACCCCCCTCAATGCTTCACGGGAAACTATCTATCTCGCTATTCGGGATAAGGGTCTACTCAGAAAGCCAGTCCCTATGAAGATCCCTGTAGATAGGAGGAATCAAAACAAGTATTGCGACTTCCACGAGGATGTGGGACACAACACCTCAGAATGCTACAGTCTCCGTGTAAAGATTCCCATTTGTTGATTGGCTTGTTTCGTGGACAAACCACATGTTGGGGTTGATGTAAGGGTAGCTTAGGTATTGGTGATCATCCATGGCCCTTTCAAGACCTCAAGAGAAGAAGCACCAAAGGTAAATTCTAGTACTTACATGCTTTGAAGAGATCATAGTTGCACACACACACAACTCATGCATAAATCTTATTCTTGTATGTTGTGTGTTTTATATGAGTGCTTGCATGTTCTTGAACATCTCTTCTAGCATGTTTTATTTGATTGCATCTAGGTCATTAAAATGCCATAACATGTTTAGGCATTAGGATGCAAAGTCATGAATTGTATTCATGCTTGTTTGAATTGATTGCATCTTATTTTATGATAATGCCATGACATGATAGGCATTAGGATGCATTCAATTCCCACACTTGCACTTCATGTTTGATTAGCTTTAAGTGTGGTGTAATTCGTTTCCGTTTGAGTGATCGGAAACGTCCGTGCTTGCACGATGGTGTGCATATCTTAGCACGATGGTTGACCACTTGAGAAGGTCTCATTCTTCTCTTGGATAAGTGGTAGATTCGGTTTGGTTATTTGGAGTGAAGTGTCTAGGTTCAAAATATTGGATTTCAATGATTTAAATGTTTTTCAAAACTGACATTTGTATGGTCTTGTGACCATAACTTTTTACACAAAGTTTCAAATTGAGTTTTGTAAAATTCTAGACAAACTAGACACTCATACCTTTCCAACGGTATATTATTCGTAATATTTTATGACCGTTTGGATTGCTTTTGAAATCTCCAAAGTAACCACTAAAACAGGGCATCACAGCTGTTATCCGTACCTGACCTTTGGTCACTCAAATGACCATAACTTTTTCTACAGACATCAAAATGTCCTTCTATAAAAACGAGTAGAAAGTAGACATCCATACCTTTCCAACGATATATTATACAAAAGGTTTTGATATCATTTGGTCATGTTTCGGAGCGCTCGAATCTAGAGATTCTGCACTTTCGCGAGTACCGCGAAAATGCCCATAGGTTTTCTATTTCTTCCAAAACGACATAGTTTCACTTGGGCACTATAAATACATATCTTTCTCATCATTTTGAGGTGTGAGCCACAAAATGAAACCCTAGAGAGAGAGGCTCCATATTCTTGAGAGAGAAAGCACCAAGATTGCTTCTTTAACTCTCTAAACCCAAAACCCATCTCCATCTTGCATCATTCAACATCATTTGAGCATGGGTCTTCTTCAACACACATGGTATGATTTGTTGAACACTAATCTCATCTAATTTTAGTGTTTTTACTTATCAATTTTATCTCTTTTATTACTTGTATGTTCTTGAGTAATTTCTACATACATGATTGAGATTATGTGTTGATTGGGTTTATTTTTACATAGCTTATTTGATTAGGCCATTATTGCCTAAAAGCTATGCCATAAACATTCTTGTGTGATTTATTGATAACTAGGTTGATAGATTGTTGTTTAATCAACTAGTTAATCCTTTGAATGTTTGTGGGTTATTTTTGATAGCTAGGATTTTACATGTTTATCTAACATCTAGCTAATTGATCTCTTTGTATGATTGAGATTGTTTTTGATAGCTTTGTATCTAGGATTGGTTATCCTTTACTTAGCTAAAGTTGTATGCCATGTCATATAGCTATTTTCATATCTAGGATTGATTTTATTGTCATCATATAATCCTAGGTAAGCATCTAGAGTACCCTAGCTCTTATTGCATATTTGGATATCATTGCATATTCACATAGGGTGTTGATCTCTTCGGAGAGGTAAGTCTTGTGTGATAGACCGGGATTAGGTCGTACACCGGGATTAGGTGGTCACATAAGCAAATTGGACTAGGTCCACTTTTATAGGCCCGCGTGGTAGAAGTGGGGGGTTACAGACCGGAGTGTTAGACGAGGTCTACATAGGTTGTAAACTTCACTTCAATTAGTGGATTCGAGGTTCGAGTGTAGCGCACTATAATAGCTCGTGGTTTTTCCCTGTTGAGGGTTTCCACGTAAAAATCAAGTGTCGTTTATATTTCCGCACCTTATTACACTTGATTATTGTTTTGTGAATTGGGTTATATTTGTAATATTGACTAATCCGAAAATTTGGTAATAACGGATTAACAACCCTTTCAGAAACCCTCTGTGTCATTCTTAAAAGACACCCGAGCTCGTACATAGTAAATTGTGTACACTTTCACTCCGCAATCAGATAGAAGCACTGGTAAGGGAAGGACTTCTAACTGAATTCTTACAACAGGTACAGGACAGCATCAAAGAAGGAAAGCAGGTTCAAAGTGAGATGCAGGAAGCAGCGGAAAGAAGGAGAGAAGGTGAGAAGGATCTGATGCAGCAGATCCAGGTGATCCACACCATCAGTGGAGGCCCCACCCTAGCTGGAACCTCCAACAATTCAAGGAAGAACCACGCAAGGAAGATTCCCAGACTCAACGCTGAACATGAGCTATTAAAGATCAATGGAGGACCCCGAGACCTATCCCGCTCCACCAAAATCGTCTTTACGGAGGAGGACGTCTACAATATGGTACAGCCGCATGATGACCCCATGGTCATAACAGTACAGATCGCCAACTGCTTAGTACACCGCGTCTTGATCGATATGGGAAGCAGCGTGGATATTTTGTTCAAAGGGGCTCATGAGCAGCTCAACTTGAAGAACTCTTGCTTCAACAGCTGTACCTCTCTACTATACAGATTCACAGGGGACTCCGTAATGCCGATGGGAACAAAGATACTGCCAGTGATAGTCGGAGAGGCTCCTCTTCAGCAGAACATAATGACGGAGTTTATTGTAGTGGACACCCCGTCCGCATACAATGCAATCTTGGGAAGGCCTTTCTTGTTAGGGATTAGAGGAGTGATGTCTATCTACCACAACGTGTTGAAGTTTCCAGTAGGATCGGGAGTAGGAGAGGTAAGAGGGGACCAGCAGGCAACCCCCAACCGCTGCGCGGTGTCAACCAACCCTGCTGCGTTGGCTAAGCAGTGCGCATCGGTGACCAGCTACACAGGTCCGAGAACGACATAGCGGGATGATCATGTCTTAGAGGAGGGAGAGGTACCAGACATAATCGTGGAAGAGTCAGAAGAAGAAGAGCGTGTTGGACCAGCGGGTATCCATCAGAGCAGCTAGAGGAGGTCCAGATCCGGTGCGAAGATCCAGCAAAGACAGTAAAAGTGGGAGAAGGTCTGGACCCGGAAGTGAAGAGGGATTTGATAGAGCTTCTCAGGGAGTACAATGATATCTTTGCTTGGAGCCATGAGGATATGCCCGGCATTCCTCTTAGCCTGGCGATCCATAGGTTGGCAGTGGATGCAACCTTCAAACCGATAAAACAAAAAAGAAGGCACTTCAATGCTGAACGCAATGTCACGGTCCAAGAAGAGGTTGATAAACTCCTGACGGCCGGATTCATCAGGGAATCCCGGTACCCCGAGTGGATCGCCAATGTGGTTATGGTAACTAAGTCTAACAGGAAGTGGCGAATGTGCGTGGATTACACCGATCTCAATCGGGCTTGCCCCAAAGATAGCTTCCCCCTGCCTAAAATAGACCAGCTTATTGACTCCACTGCAGGAAATAAGCTCCTGAGCTTCATGGATGCTTTCTCAGGGTACAATTAGATCATGATGCATCCTTCAGACCAAGACAAAACTAGCTTCATCACCGGGCAAGGCCTCTACTGTTATAAGGTAATGCCATTCGGACTTAAAAATGCAGGTGCCACCTACCAGCGCATGGTGAACAAACTATTCAAGGAACAGATAGGGAAATCCATGGAGATATACATAGATGACATAATCACTAAATCTCCAGAAGCAAGACAACATACAGGGGACTTACGCCAGACCTTCCAGGTAATAAGGCAGAACCAGATGAGGTTGAACCCCGCTAAGTGTGCATTCGGGGTGGCAGCAGGAAAATTCCTGGGATTCATAGTACATGAGAGGGGAATTGAAGCAAATCCTGAGAAGATCAAAGCCATTTTAGATCTCGAGTCTCCTACAACCCTCAAGCAGGCACAAGGATTAACCGGACGAATAGCGGCCTTGAACCGGTTCATATCCCGCTCCATAGATAAATGTCTCCCCTTTTTCAAAGTCATCAAGCATGGGAAAAAGATGAAGTGGGACGAGCAGAGCGAGCAGGCTTTTCAAGCTCTAAAGGGATACCTGCCAAGCCCGACGCTATTGGTAAAGCCGACCCCGGGTGAAGAGCTCTTACTCTACCTAGCAGTTTCTGAAGCAGCTACTAGTGGAGCCTTAGTGAAGGAATGCAGTGACGGAGTGCAGAGGTCGATCTATTACGTGAGCCGGGCTTTTACAAAGTCCGAGAAAAATTACACCTTACTAGAGAAGCTCGCCTACGCTTTGGTGACTACATCCAGAAAGCTCCGGCCTTATTTTCAAGCTCACACCATCGCGGTTGTCACAGATCAGCCTTTGAGACAATTTCTCCAGAGGCCAGATGTGTCAGGCAGACTGGTTCTATGGGCCCTAGAACTCACACAATTCGACATCAAATACAGAGCGAGAACCACGATTAAAGCTCAAGCCCTGGCGGATTTCATAGTGGAATTTAGCCCAGTCCTGGACCCAGGCGAATCAGTAGACCCCGATCCGAGTCAAACCCCTCTGGAATGGCCTGTAGACAGTAAGATATGGATACTTTACACGGATGGAGCTTCGAACCAGTCAGGATGCGGAGCTGGGGTCGTCCTGATCCATCCCGCGGGAATCGAGGTAAGTCACTGTTTCAGGTTCGAATTCAGAGCCACCAACAACGAAGCAGAATATGAAGCTCTGCTATCAGGAATGAATGTAGCTGGGGCTCTAGGGGTTGAGTACCTTCAGATTAAAAGTGATTCCCAATTAGTGGTCAATCAGGTGACAGGGTTGTACCAAGCAAAAGGTGGTAACATGGTGACCTATCTAGCTAAGGTTCAGGAGGCTATGAAGAAATTCAAGGGTGTAAGAATAGAGCAAGTGCCCAGGGACAAAATCATCGCGCTGATGTTCTAGCTAAGATTGCCACTGGAGAGGGACACGCGTTACCAAAAGGGGTACCCCTCCAATTGATTCCTTCCTCCAGCATAGCTAAAGAGGTAGAGGTCCTTCCTGTGAGCCGCCTCCCGTGTTGGATGGATCCAATAGCAGACTATCTCCAAAGTGGCATTCTCCCTGCAGATCAGGATCAAGCCCGCCAGCTCAAGAGGACAGCTACCCGGTACTGTTTGGTAGAAGGATACCTATACCGCAAGGGGAAATCCCTTCCTCTACTCAGATGTCTTCATCCTGATGACGCGCGCTGGGCGCTCAACGAGGTGCACTCAGGGGATTGTGGTAACCACGTGTCAGGGGAAACTTTGGCTTACCAGGTAATCAGGATGGGTTATTATTGGCCGACTATACACCAGGATGCAAAGCAGTTCGCACGATCCTGCGAGGCTTGTCAGAAAACAGCAAACCTCCATCATCTCCCACCAGAGAGGCTCTCCTCAATTAGTACTCCCTACCCCTTTGCCATCTGGGGACTAGATTTGATCGGGCCACTCCCCACTGCACCCGGCCAAGCCAAGCATGCAATAGTGGCGATAGATTACTTTACTCGGTGGGTAGAAGCCAAGGCCCTTACTCGGATAACCGAAGAAAAGACCACCAACTTTGTCAAGGAACACATTGTCTGCCGATTTGGCACCCCGATGGCCATCATAACTGATTTGGGAAAGCAATTCGACAATGCCAACTTCAGGGAATTCTATGAAGACCGGAAGATCAATCTCCGTTTTGCTTCGGTGGCTCATCCTCAAACCAATGGGCTGGTTGAAGCTACTAACAAGACCATTAAGAAGCTCCTGAAGAAAAAACTCCAACAGAAGAAAGGATTATGGGTGGCAGAATTACCCCATGTACTGTGGGCCTACAGAACAACTAGGCGGACAGCCACAGGGGAGACCCCCTATTCCCTAGTATTTGGGGCAGAAGCAGTCTTGCCCATCGATCATAAGCTCATATCTTTCCAGGTCCAAAATTACGAACCGGAAGATAACGAGGCTAAGTTAAGAGCTAGCCTAGACATGCTGGAGGAAAAGCAAAGCAGGGTTGCAGAGAAGGTGGCAATATACCAGAGCAAGATAGCCCGACACTTCAACAAGAAGGTGAGGGTCCGAAGCTTCAAAGAAGGAGACTTGGTTCTCAGAAAGGTGACCCAGAACACACGAAGAAGGTCCGACGGGGTGCTAGCCCCTAACTGGGAAGGTCCGTATCTGGTTAAGGCATCACTCCGGGGTGGTGCTTACAAACTGATAGACATGGAGGGGTACCCAGTAGACCATACATGGAATGCTGATCATCTTCGAAAATTCTACCCTTAGAAATCTTGTTCGTATCAAGGGGAATATAACACCCCGATTTCATGTTTGTACCGTTGGGGAAAATCAATAAAAGTAGTTCTTTCTCCTATATGACTCTCTTGTGTCCACCGCTTGATGTCTCCTACTAGATTCTCCAACATCTCTCACTGAATGTACTTAATTCTCCATTACTAAAGCGCCACAAGACCAGGAAATAGCCTTAGGGCGCTCCTGCTGCCTTGGTCGGGGAATACCCTTTTCCAAGAAGCCTGGTGCTAAAGTGGCCTTAGTTGCCTACCAGGATAGATTACAGTAAGAATCGGGCTGCCTCAGGGTACCTGGTTTCTTACTTCGCCTCAAGACCAGGAAATAGCCTCAGGGCGCTCCTGCTGCCTTGGTCGGGGAATACCCTCCTCCAAGTAATTTTTGATGAAGTTATGTTATTTAATATTAATTTTAGACAATTTTCAAAATAAAAATGACTTTTCAACAATTTTATTAAAATCGATCATTAAGAGTCAACACCCTTTTCGACCTTCATAAGCACTAATTTGGTCATATAGAAATAAAAAAAGGACCGGTAGTGTAAGTTACTCATATTTTGATTGGATTGTTTGTTTTGTTGACAAACCATATTGGGTTTAGTATGGAAGGGTAGATTAGGTTCTTCATTATTCGTGATCAAGCTTCAATAGCATTCCCAAAACCTCAAGCTTAAGAGCACTTCAAAGGTATAACACTTGTTCTTGACTCTTTGAAGTGATCTAGTTGCACACACATACACACACACACACACACACACACACACACACTATTCATGCATGCTTTGTTCGTCTTACATTTGTGTTCTAATTGTTTATATGTGTGCATCTATTACACATCTCACACTTGCACCTCATTGTTAGATTTAAGTGCGATTGTGTGTTGTGTAATTTGTTTCCTAAAGTGTGTTTAGAAATGTCCACGCTTGCACGATGTTGTGCTTGATCTTAACGCGATATTTGACCATTAGAGAAGTCCCTTTCCTCTCTTGGATTGGTCCTAGCTTACATGGCCTTTGCCATGTTGTTTTCGAGCTGTTGGAAGCCTAGAGCGAAAAGCACGGTTCGCGTGTGGTTCGAACATCGCACATCTTCCGGTGTTCGTGTGGTGTACAAGCGCTGTTCGTGCACTATTCGAATATCACATATGTATGCATTCTTTCATTCCAGTAGATTGGCACTATTCATGTGCTAGTATTGCGATGTATGAATAGCACATAGCATTGCATGCATTCTTCTTTCCAGTGAACCTGCACTGTACAAGCACTGATCATGCACTATTTGTATAGCGCATAGAGCCCAGAAGTTTTACTACTTTTCAAAATGGTGTAGTTTTGATGGGAATCCTATATCAACCCCTCTTTCTCTTCTTTGAAGTTGAACCCTCAAAATTATAACCCAATAAAGAGAAAACGAGTTGCTTTAGAGAGACAGATTCTAAGATTGGGTCTTTAACTCTCCAAATCCCAAACTCTCATGCATTCAAGCATCATCAAGCAATGGGGCTTCATAGCATCTTGACTTGGTAAGTTAGATTCTTCACTCTCATCATCTAATGTCCTATCAACCAAGATATCTCATTGATTGCATTTCTTGATCGCAAATTTATTGTTTTTATTATATCTCGTGACAACATGTCTTGATTGGGATTTGGTTGATGACTAGGTTTTAGATTTGCATATCTTTATCTAGTTAGGTCTTTATGAACATCCATATAGACATATTGATATCTATAATTGTTTGATTATCATCATAAATCTCTAGATAAGCATTTAGTATTGCCTAGCATTATTTGCAAATTAGAATATTGTTATATATTCACTTAGGTTATTTATCTCTTCATTAAGTGTCAAGACTTGTGACTATGAGAGTGTAGTGCACAAGCAAGGTCTAGAATCACTATAAAAGGCATATGGGTAGTAATGGTGTGTTATGTTTTGAGAATTGTGTGACTAGAGGTCAACCTAGGTTGTAAGCATCATTACATATAGTGGATTTAAGGACTAGAGTGGCTAGATGGATAGCCCGCGAGTTTTTACCTTGATGGGGTTTTCTCATGTAAATCAAGTCAAAGTGTTATTTATCTTTCTGCACTTTATTTACTTTGATTGATTACTTTGTTTTAATTTGCTTGAGTGATTTATGACTAATATTGACTAATCGAAAAAATTGATAAATTAATCAATTAACAACCCATTCGCCTCTTCTAGGTTGTATTAGACACACCTTGTGTATTTTAAATTGGTATCATAACAGGTTTTGTTAGGTTTTTAGTTTGTGTTGGTATATTTTCCATATCAAAACGTTGTTCATCTTGTATTGTTTAGTGGTTGTATTGATAATGATTCAAAACTTCAAAGAAAGACTCAACTATAATGCATGCAAGATAGTGGCTTGATAAGGGAATTTGCTTCATTGCTCATTAAAGGTATAATTGACCTCATTCCTTTTACAAGGCATAGGCACACACACACACAAATCATTCATAAGTGTCCCTACATCATTGTCCACCATTTTTATAACACATTCACATGTTTTTGTACGCTCATGTATTGAACTCAAATGCTCATACATTGTAAAGTTGCATGTTCTAAGACTATGTCTAGGAAATGGCATTCATATATGAATTTGTGTTTGATTATTTGTGTTTCTTATGTTTTGGACTTGTACATGATCTTAATTGATTCCTTATAGAGTCCTGGTCATTTCGGTTACTCATTCATTTAGTTTCGAGTCCAAACGATGTAGCTACGCTACTTTTCGTTCTCATTCGTTGAGTTGTGTTCGTCGTTGTTTTCTGAGATGAATTCTCAACCATTTGTCAAAGTTTCATAGTTGTCGTTGTGCGTGAGGGAGTTACAATTCGTAATCCAAAAACGGATTCGAAATCGGAGTTCGGAGGCCCGAATACGGTAGAAGAACGTGCGTGGTGCATGAGAGGAGCAGCCATGGCCATTGGCCTTGGCTAGGCCACCCCGTGTGGAGGCCGTGTGCCACACGGCCAGACCACCCTTCTAGTCCCGTGGGCCACACGCGCCCCACATGGCCCAGGGGTGACGTGGCCTGTTCTGATTGGTTGAAATTTCTCTTCTCTCTCCTTCCTTTTAAATACCTCCATCTCCCTCCATTTGTTTTTAAAGAAGAAAAAGTTTGAAATCCCGTCTAGAATTTTCTCTCCAATTTTCTCAACTTCCAAACACCATAACTTTCTCATATGAAGTCGGAATTAAAATATTCAAGTTGGAGATTGTTCGTAATCGAGTCCTCTACCTTTTCCAAGTGATCTTGCAGCTGTTTGATTGATTTTCGGAATGATCTAGTCAGAAAACCGAACTAGCTCTTGAAATCAAGGTAGAGTTCATATCTTGGTGATTTCATCTTTTTAAACCTTCAATTTTCTTGGGGTTTCTTCTTCTATATGTATGTGTATGTATAGTGAATGCTATTGAGAAAGATAGCTTCACAATCAATCTAATTGAAAAGTCTAATTAGAGACACATGTGGACTAGATTCTTGGATTCTTTGTTTTTCACATGATTGAGAGTTGTATTGTGATTAGATTGACATCTAGGATTATTTGAGACTTGATTGATTCATTTTATGATTAATAATCCTTGAAATGTGTCTTTGATCCTTGATTGATGATATCTAGGATTATAGCCTTTGTATGTGTTTTTAGAGATATCTAAGATTGAATTGTTTTTAACAATATCTCCTATCTCTAAATCTTTGGCTAGAATACTTGTTGAATACATTTTGTGATTCTAGCATTTTTATGTATGTTTATAACATCTTGAACTTGTGCCTCATGTATATGAATTGTTCAAGAGTTATTTGAGTGAATGAATCTAGGAGTTTTATGTGTTAGTTGATTTCACATGCTCTAGGTTTTCATTCATGTTTTTGCATCTAGATTTCTATTGCTTGTGTTTTCATATCTATAGATCTAGTTGTTCCATGGAATGTATTGATCACATGTTCTATGATGTTTTGATTGTTTGCATCATTTGCATTCACATGATCACATTAGAAAGTCCTTGTAAAAGGCATGAAGTCTTGGTTAGAGTCGGGATAACTCGGATAGCCAAGTAAGAATTTGTCTAGAGTCTTGAGGACTTGGATAGACAAGCAATGAGTCATGGCTAGAGTCGGGAGGACTTGGATAGTCATGCAAGGGAGGCTCTCTAAAGGCAAGTGTATCTTGGATAGAGAGTTGGCTTATATATTAGTAGGTCCGGATGTTTGGTTAGACATAGAGTCCGATAGAGCGGGGTACATGAGATATGTATGCACTCTTGAGGAATTTCTAATCTACCAACGATGTTGGTTAGGTATCATTTCCAATATGTGGTGGTTCCGTATCATTGAGAGATTTTGTATCTTCCAATAGGGTTTGGGTAGACATAGACTCCACATGGGTTGGTGATCTAGGATTGGTTACTTTGTGGAATTTCTAATTTACTTTCCAATATATATAGTACCCAATGGTTGTATTTCAACCCGTGGATGTTTCCCCCTTGGAGGTTTTACCACGTTAAAAAAATTCCTTGTGTTAATTCTTTCTATCTCTATCTTTTATATTTGTTTTTGTGTATGTTGTTATCTTGTGACATATTAATTACTTGTGAAGTATATTGGAACAAGATATTATAAAGTGTGATTTGTAAATCAATTCTTTTGATCATAATTGTAATTACATTTCTTTTGTATATTGTATAGAATTTTGTGTATATTGATATTTGTATATACTTGTAATGATTGAACAAATATTGATATACAAGTATTCTCGTTAATTGGTTTTATATTTTCTTTATACCTCATACAACTTGTTGATACTTAGACAATGTATGAATGATCACATGTTAACTTGTTTTGGTATGATTCCGTGTTTTTGTGTTGTATGTAAGGCTACCTTGAGGGACAAACGTAAGTTTGTTCAAGGGAATGGAATTAGGCGAAAAACCTATTCACCCCCCCTCCCTCTAGGTACGTCTTAAGCAATTTAACCTTGTTTGTTTACTTTCAGGTTCTTAGACATACTTATGTGATCCTTGCTCTAGTCTAGTGTCTTGCATTACATCTTGCATTTATTGCACTTATTTGCATACATACACCCAAACACTATGAGTGAATTCGGGATGAGTAAAAAGAGAGCATCGAGCATGAGACCACCATTGCTCAAGGGTGAAAATTACTCCTCATGGAAGGGGAAGATGAAGTCCTTTCTATTGGCCTTAGATGATAAAGTTTGGATGGTGATTGAAGATGGATACACACCACCCACTATAACCGCCAAAGATGGAAGCATTGTGCCTAAGCCCAAGGCTCAATGGAGTGCCCAAGAGTTCGAAGCTTCAAAGTGGAACAACAAGGCAATGCATGCTTGGTTTTATGCAATGGATGAGAACCAATATAAACTCATCCAAATCACCAAGAATACACGTGAAGCTTCAAAGATCTTAGAGACGGCGCATGAGGGAACCGAAGTGATGAAAGACTCTAACCTCCAAGTGCTTCAAACACATTTTGAGATTGAAGAGGCCGTTTTACACTCAACAAAAAGATGTTTTATATTTGGTTTTGAAACAATATTTTCTTACCACTTGCAACACACTTAAAATATGAAATTAGTAAAATTGTAAGCAATGGATTCATCCATAGGGAATGGTATTAAAAATTGAAGTGATTAATCTAATCTAATTGCATAAATGTAAATCATAGATTGAAATTGATAATGATTGGT
Organism: Acer campestre; assembly: GCA_954870605.1. NCBI lineage: Eukaryota > Viridiplantae > Streptophyta > Magnoliopsida > Sapindales > Sapindaceae > Acer > Acer campestre. The sequence continues at coordinate 29,197,191 of OX940809.1, read as the reverse complement.
TTAGCAAACCAACAAATAAACATAAGATAACTAGATAACAAGAGAGCCAAAATATTGATGTTATGAAAAATAGAATACTCAACTATCTAGATAAGAAATATAGATTAATCAATTTAAGAGAAACCAAGGAATTGATAGAGTCACCAATGGATTTTAGGCAATGCATAAATGGCTTCATTAATGAACTGTTCTCACTATTAAGGACCCCGATTGTATTCGTAAGTGTGGTTTGGCCGTAGGAACAAAACCAAATCACTTCCCACCAAAATTTCTCACCTATGATATTTAGAGAGACGGGATAATGGCGAGATCGGTTAATTATAATCAAAGGTCTTCTAGGCAATCGGGGTTGATAGATCCACCAACTAACCTATCCTATTCACTAAGAGCTATAACCAATTAAGGGTGTCAATTCTCAATTGATTTTATCAAAAATAATCCTACCAATATTGCAATCAACAAGTGATATTCTCAATCAATTACATAAAGAATAAAATCCAATTATAAAGTGAATAAAACATAATATGAGAACATATTATTCATAGCCAATACAATACCCAAAATCCAAAGGTTTCTCAAATCAATCCCCTAGAGAGGGGTTTAGTTACACATGATTACAATCAAAGAGAAAAGATAAAAGATAAGGAAATCACCCATGAGCCTCTTACTTTAAGCTTGATCCCTTCTTGCTCCTTGATGTAAAGAATGATGGATGAGGATAAGGGAGGATGTGTAGAGAATGGGTAGAGAGGAATGGTTATGGGAAAATAATCTAGATGTGTATTGTTGAGTTTTTTGATGGAAAAAGTAGTTCAAGATTAGAAATGGATTAAGGTGAGATTAGGGAAAATGGATGGATGCTCTCTATGTTTTTTATCTGTAATTTCGTCTAGAAAATCTCTAGAAAAGCTCTCTTTTGAAAATGAAGGAGAAGGGTATTTATATGGTCCCAAGATGATGTCTTACAATCGCCAAATTCGTTGATGTGGCATGTGTTACAGTCTGATTGTCCCGGTTTGGACCCAGCGAACATGACCATGACAGACGATTATACAACATTCGATCTGGTTGTTGCTAAGGCAGCGACGTGTTGGTGGCGACATTGGATCTGGTTTCCTCAGTTAGTTTCAAGGCAACGACACTGAAGTAACGACACTTTAGATCTAACTTCTCCAAGTGTAGTCGCGGTTGGCAAGTCTATGATAATGAAACCGCGACAATTGGACCTGATTATTTTATTAACTTCTTTCTTCTCTGTCGCGGTGTCCAGGCAGCGACACTTAAGCCGCAACATCCCTTGGACATGTCTTCGCTGAAACTCGACAAGATGAGAGATGATCAAGATGAGGGGGAATGAGTGCTTTAATGACTTCCAAGTTAAGTTGATGGACATTATGAATCAAAGTCGTCAACTAGGTGACCCATACTCAGATAGGAGGATCAAACAAAAAATTATATGGTCTCTTCCCGATCGATTCGAATCCAAGGTGACAGCAATTGAGAAAAATAGTGACTATAAGAAGATAAAGCCACGTAAAGTAATTGGAAGGCGTCTTGCCTATGAGTCTAGAAAAGTTCCTACATCTTCACCTCCTAAGAAGCAAAAAGTGATTGCCTTGAAGACCTCCAAGCATGATAAAGAGGATGTTAACTCGGATGAAGAAATGGCCCTAATGGTGAAGAGATTCAAGAAATTTATGAATCTACAGAAAAATAGTTATAGCTCTAAGGGGAATGACTTCAAGAAGAAAACCATGTTCAAGAAAGGCGAGCCAAACTAAGAGAAAACTTCAAGAAAAGGTATTTGTAAGGATTCTCATATTGATTAGCTTATTTCGTAGACAAACCACAAGTTGGGGTTTGACTTGTAAGGGTAGTTTTAGGTGTTTAAGGATCAAGCTTAAGGCCCTAAAGACCTCAAGGTGACAAACACGCTAAAGGTATATCTCTTGTGCTTAGTTTTTCATTGAAGAGATTTAGTAGCACACACTCACTTATCATATTCTTGTATGTGTGCATTCTCTTCACAGGTCACTTTCACACATGCACTTTTATGAAATGTATCTTGTTGTGTGTTTGTGTTTTGTAATTCGTTTTCCATAAGTTGTTAGGAAATGTCCGCGCCTGCACATAAGTGTGCTTGGTTTTGCGCGAAGACCGCTCTTGGTGATTGCCTTGGCTTTCTCCTTGGATTCACCACTTTTAGTGAATCGGCGGTTAGATCAGCAACCCTGGCCGCCGAATGAAACAGCCGTTTTGGACCAGAGGTCTCTGGTCTGATTCTACGGTTAGATCGGCGGCCTGGCCGCCGATTTGAAACTGTCGATCATATCTGATTGATTTTAATCTCTCGGGTTTGATTCTGCGGTTAGATCGGCGGTTTCAAAATCGCTGAATGAAACCGCCGATGCTCCCCTGTTTCTCTCGGAACCGATTCGACGGTTATGATCGGCGGCCTAGCCACCGAATGAAACCGCCGATTGTGCATTTTCAGGGGCAAACTTGTCTTTTCACATGCCCTGTTTTTGATGCCTATAAATATCATGCTTTCTCTTTTCTCTGAGTTAGTTCTTTGATTCCTTAGAACCTTAAAGCAAAAAGAGAAACACTTGAGAGAAAAATCATCAAGAACTCACCTTTAAACACTTAAAGCTTTTCATTTGATTCATCAAGTTCATCTAGGATCATTCATGCATAGCTTTGCATCATCACAACTTGCTTGGTAAGATTTTGACTAACTTCATCTAATTTTAGTTTCTTTTTTATCAAAAAATCTCTTTACTTACTTGTATGTTTTATGTTCACATGCTAAATACAAGATAGAGATTGTTTGTGATGAATATGATTGAGTGTTGTATTGTGATAGGTATCTAGGGTTTGTTTATTCTTGAATAGCTAAGCTTTATGATATGTCATTTAGCTTTTGATATCTAGGATTGATTTAATTGATATATCATCATCCTAGATAAGCATATAGGGTTGCCTTGCTCTTATTGCATTTTGAGTATTCATATATTCACATAGGCTTGTTATCTCTTCTTTGAGAAGTAAGACTTGTGTAGCTTCCGGGATTAGGTTGTGTAAACCACAAGCAATTGGACTAGGTTCACTCATACCGGGATTAGGTAGGTGTGTGATTACTTCTGGGATTAGGTTGTAATCTTTCTCACATTTAGTGGATTCGAGGTTCGAGTGTGGCTCACTTAATAGCCCGTGGTTTTTCCCGTGAGGGTTTCCACGTAAATATCAAGTGTCTTTTAATATTCCGCACCATATTACACTTGCTATTTTATATTTACTAGTTAAGGGTATTTTCGTAATCTTGCCTATTAACGAAAATTGGGTAAAATCGGATAAAATCTATTCACCCCCCCCTCCTAGATTAATATTGAACACACCGTAATTTGTTTCAATTGGTATCAGAGCGGGTTCCTAGACATACTTAGGTGATCCTTGCTCATTTTGGTGTGTTTTGCATTTGTGTGTTCTTTGTTCATTCATACATTTTGCATTCATCTCATTTCATTCATATTGAAAATGAGTGGAAACGGTGGCAACAACGAGGGTGCTTCTAGCACACGTCCTCCACTTCTCACCGGATTAAATTACTACTCATGGAAAGGGAAGATGGAATCCTACATATGACAAATACATGACCGTGCGTGGATGGCGGTTGAAGATGGATATGATCTTCCCATGATGACTCCTACAGGTGGAAGAGAAGAAGTTTTGAAGCCTAAGGCACAATGGAGTGCACAAGAGTTTGAGGCTTCAAAATGGAATAGGAAGGCAATGCATGCCATCCTATGTGCAATGGATGAGAATCAATACAAGTTGATTCAAAATACTAGAATTGCTAAAGAGGCATGGACAATTCTAGAAGTTGCACATGAGGGAACCAAAGTTGTGAAGGACTCCAAGCTCTAAGTTCTCTCAATTTGAGATGCTCAAGATGGAGGAGAATGAGTGCTTCAACGACTTCAAGATCAAGTTGATGGACATAGTCAACCAAAGTCATCAACTTGGTGATCCTTATTCGGATAGGAGGATCAAACAAAAGATTATGAGATCCCTACCCGATAGGTTTGAGTCTAAGGTGACGGCTTTAGAAGAAAATAGTGGATATAAGGATATGAAGCCGAGCGAGGTCATTGGAAGACTTCTCGCCTACGAGTCTAGGAAGATTCTTAGCTCTACTCCTCCTAAAAAGCAAAAGGGAATTGCTTTGAAAGCATCTAAGGATGAAAAGGAGGTGAAGAATGACTCGGATGAAGACATGACCTTATTTGTGAAAAGATTCAATAAGGTTATGAAATTTGGGAAGAAGGGATTTAGTATGAGAGGCCAAGACTTGAAGAAGAAGGGTCCCTTCAAGAAGTTTGAACCAAGGCAAGAGAATACCGAAAGGAAAGGGGTCCGTTGCTTTGAGTGTGGCAGGATAGGTCACTTTGCTCCCGAATATGCAAATCACAAGGAAAAGAAGAAGGGAAAAGTGATGGCCGCCACTTGGAGTGGAAGTAGTGATGACTCAAATGAAGAAGATGAGTCTTCGGATGATGAAGACATCATGGCTAACTTCCTAGCTTTTGCCTCCTTTTACAAGAGCAAAAGTGGTAGTGAAAAAGAGGAGGAGAGTCAAAGGGAAAGTGACTCTAGTGAAGATGACTCCGATTCTAACTCCATAAATGGATATGTGGAGGAAGAGGTGTTAGTTGAATATCTTAAGGAGTTTAGAGACTTAGAGATGAAAACCACTAAGAAGATCAAGATGTTGAGAGAAGAAAATCTTGAGCTTTCATCTCACAATGACCACTTAAGTGAAGAAGTGGAAAGACTTAAGAAGAGAGAAGATAAGCTAAGAGAGGAGTTAGCTTTATCTAGGAGGAATGAAGAAGGTTTGAAGAGAGAGCTTGATGAAGCTAAGAAGTCACTTACTAGGATGGACTCTAGCACCAAAAAGTTAGACCACATACTTGGTGTTGGAAAGAGTCCATGTGACAAAAGAGGTCTTGGGTTTGAAGATAGTCAAGAGACCTTCTCCTCTAAGAAGACCGTGTTTGTTAAGGGCTTGGGAAACATAGAAGCTTCACCGGTGCACACTCCTAGGAAGAAAATAGATCTAGGACAAAGTTCAAAAAGTGCACAAGTGAAGGTGGTGCCAAGGAGGCAACCTCAAGCCAACATTCCTCATCATTTGGCTCAAAACGGGAAGAGGTCAATCATGCAAGTTCAACATTAGAAGCAAGATAGACCGGCTCAACAAAGGAGAAGGTTTGAACCTTCTCTGTTAGGATTATGCTCAATAGCAAGAGTGTAATAATGTAATTAACAATCTTTTTCATATTAATAAAGTGATTTCTGTTTTTAAACAAATCTTATAGCATTTATAGTTTAATAATTGTCAAAGTAAATAATCATAAGGTCTAAAGGCTATGAGAAAAGAAGAATTGTTCATACATCTGGATATGTATGTGGTAGACACAATTCTTTAGTTAGTCTTGAATATCGTTCACAACTTAAGTTAAAGGTTGGGCACCTTTATCTTGTTAAAGTTGTAGAATTCTTTTGCTAGCATTTGAGTGGGATCAAATGAGATATGATGAGTCTAAAATCATCGGAGTGTTTTCGAGCAAAAGAATCTAGTGCACTGGGTGCATTGAACATGATCACAATGAAATACTTTATCTATAACCGTCAGTAGATAAAAGTAATTTCATTATCAGGACAATCGGAGAGTCTATCTTAATCCTGAGATAAATGATGGACTTATGGTTGCAGGTGATATCATTTGAGCTATCAATGAGTACGATTATATCGCATAGTCTATCCTCGATAGTTTGGTGATATTCATTTGTTAATCGATAGAGGACTTCATTTATAGATATGGACATCGTGGCTCCATTTATTAAATGAGAGTATAATATCATCATATGGATGTTTTGAGGTAATTGGATATTAAATCTCAATGTTGAGTTTTCAATAGTGTCTATTGAAAACATGGCTTCTGGACAGGTCAAAATATCCAAGTTCAAAACGTGGTCATATGAGTAAATATGGTAACTTGGAGAGTTATTGGCGGTCTATGAACTCTTGGCGATTACACTGATATTAATCACGAGGATACACTATCTCCAATATGATTGTCTAGGGTATGAATGAGGAAACATCTTCCTTTTCTGTCTTTATTTAAGAGTTCAATTTTAGCTCTTTAGTGGAATGAGTTAAAATTAATGGATCGGACCTAAGTGAATTATTTGTTGATTGTGATTAGGTTATGTCTATTGAAGCTTAAATTTAGATAGCCCGCCAAGATCCTCAATCCACACGGACTTGCATGGATCACTTGATATATTCTACCGGACCGATTTAGGGGTCCATCAAGAATTGCATTTAATATATTAAGAATATAATTTGCACATTATTTATGTAATGGGCTGCTAAATTATATTTATATATTAATGGATGACATGTGGGCTTGTTTCTTTTAGTAAGAATGGGTCTAGTTCACATGTGGGCTTTTTATTTAAAGTCCTATGGATTTAATGAAATAAGAAAATAATATTTGGGCCCAATATTATTATATGAGGCGGCAAGTGGTTAAAATAACCTTAATATTATTTTGTTTTCATTATTTAATTAAATAAGAATTAATTAATTTATTAATTAATTGTTTAATTAAGAAACAAATCTTTTCTAAATAGGAAATATGATTCCTATTTGTATACTATTGGTAGTAGTGTACTTAAATTAAAAGACTTGTTTGACAAGGAAATAAATAATTAATTTTATTTATTTAATCAAATAAGAAGTCTTTTTATTTTAGTCAAATAAGGAATAAAAGATTTATGAGTTGGATTAGGGTTTGAACTCTTAGAAAGTGAATTAGGGTGCAACTAAAACTCCTATATTTTTGGAGTGAAAATTGCGGAAACCCTAATCCTTTTGGTGAAAGAATTCAGCCACCCTAGTTAAGAAAGAGAAAAGAAATTTTGCCACATATAAGGGCCATTTATTATTTTCGGCCAGACTAGGGTTTTATGTGCAGAATTTTTTCTTCTTCTTCTTCTTCTTCTCAATTCATAGATAGAGGTTTTTGATTCTACTAAAAACAAAAGGAACATAGATTATTCTTTGATGGTATATTGTTTGCTTATTCATCAATAAGCTTGTATTTACTACATCGATCAAGGTTCACGCGAGTTTCGATCATAAGATTGAGAACTCAAAAGTGACCGGAATAATCTTAGGTTTCTTTAGATTGTTTTTGGGACTAACGAATCAAGAAAAGTTTGTTATATCCGATCTCAGGTTTGCAATTCAAAGAAAGGGAGACCACGCTCCTAGGTGATCCACGTTCGTGCTAGGATTGAAGATCTTGCGGATTACCATCGACGTAAGTCAATCGAATCACGTGACAAGAGGTATTAATCTTTTGTTATTTATTATATATCTTTAATTAATCAAAAGGGTTTAAGGTTCATAAAATTGGAAAAATTTTAAAAGCTACTTGAACTATTTTTTAGTCTCGCTTCCGCTGCGGGTATATTTTTCCCTACATTCTCAACCACAAAGACAAGGGAAGGCTCCCATGCAAGCACAAGGACAAGGTATGATTCCTTATTTCATTCCTATTTGTCACTTTTGTGGTTTTGATGGTCACATTAGACCAAAGTGCTTTCGTTATATTAAAATGTGCAAAACTAGAAGCATGATTGAAAAGAGAAAGAATAGAGCCATGATGCATGTTCCTAGGAATGATAAGATTAATTTGCAAGATCCTAGGATTACTAGAGCCCATGTACCAAAAACCATTAAGAAAGAAAATGTTGTTCTTAAATGGGTTAGAAAGAATGAAAATGTTTGCCATGTTGCTCAAATTGCCTTAAAGGCTAATTCTTCTAACATGTGGTACTTGGATAGTGGGTGCCCTAGGCACATGACGGGAAACAAGAGTTTCTTCGAGACTCTTGTTCTGGAGGAAGGAGGAAATGTCACCTTTGGTGATGGATCCAAAAAGAAAGTCATAGGGAAACGAACCATTTCCGTTCCCGGATTACCCTCCTTATCCAATGCTTTATTTGTTGATGGCTTGAAAGCCAATTTGATTAGCATTTCTCATCTAAGTGATGAAGGATATTCCTTCTTGTTTAACAAAGATAATTGCTCTATCCTAAAGCCCGATGGACAAACCTTGTTGAAAGGTATGAGATCTAGCGACAATTGCTATTGTCTTGAAGCTAGAATAGTCTCAAACAATGTGTCCAAGGATGAGCAAATTGAGTTGTGGCATGAAAGACTTGGCCATATGAACTTTCAGGATCTACGGACCCTTGGAAAGTTTGAATGTGTGCGTGGCCTCCCTAAGCTTGGGAAGAAAGTCAATGGTGTTTGTGGACCTTGTCAACAAGGAAAACAAACTAAAAGCATGCACAAAAAGGGCAAGTATCTCTCCACCAAGGAGCCTCTAGAGCTTCTCCACATGGATCTTATGGGTCCTATGCAAACCGAAAGCTTGAGTGGAAAGAGATACATTTTTGTTTGTATAGATGATTTCTCTAGGTTCACATTCACATATTTTCTTAGAAAAATTTCCGAAACTTTTGATAAGTTTAAAATGCTTTGTACTAAACTTCAAAATGAAATGAATTCTAATATTAAAAGCATAAAACGGATTAGAAGTGATCATGGGAGGGAATTTGAGAATGCTTCTTTTGAAACCTATTGTGATAGTATAGGTATCTCCTATGAATTTTCGGCTCCTAGGACACCTCAACAAAATGGAGTTATTGAGAGGACAAATAGGGTCCTTCAAGAGATGGCCCGTGTGATGTTGCTTAGCAACAATATGCCTAGGAATCTATGGGCCGAAGCCGTCAACACGGCTTGCTATATAGGAAATAGTGTTTTCCTAAGGCCCGGAACTAGGAATACCTCCTATGAGTTATGGAAAGTTAAAAGGCCAAATGTTAGCTACTTCCACACATTTGGAAGCAAATGCTACATTTTAAATGACCGAGATCAACTTGGCAAATTTGATGCCAAGAGTGATGAGGGTATCTTTATTGGCTATGCCTTAAATAATAGAGCATATAGAGTTTTTAATTTGAAGACTCGAAGCATTATGGAATCATCTAATGTTGTATTTGATGATGAAAGGCTCAAAACTATTGACCATGAGGAGGAGATTACTAGAGTTAATGACTCTCCTTTGGAGAAGGTTGTGGTGACTCCTAATATTGAGGCATCTAACCTAGATAAAGAGGTCACTCAACCTCTTGATAGAGTTCCTCTCTTGGACTCTAATGAACCCACTCCATGGGTTAGAAGACTCCATAACAAAGATGATGTTATTGGAGATGTGAATGAGGGTGTTAGGACTAGAAGGCAAATAGCTAATCTTATTAGCTTTACTTGCTACACCTCTTAAATAGAACTCAAGAAGATTAATAAAGCTCTAAATGATGAGTTTTGGGTTCTTGCCATGCAAGAAGAGCTAAACCAATTCGAAAGGAATGAGGTTTGGACTCTAGTTCCTAGGCCTAAGACCACTAATGTCATAGGCACAAAATGGATATATAGGAACAAATCCAATGAGGATGGCAACATAGTGCGTAACAAGGCAAGACTTGTTGCACAAGGGTACTCTCAAATTGAGGGTATCGACTTTGAGGAGACTTTTGCTTCCGTTGCCCGCTTAGAGTCCATTAGGCTTCTCTTGTCCATCTCTTGTGTGCACAAGTTCAAATTGCACCAAATGGACGTAAAGAGTGCCTTCCTCAATGGCTTCTTGCAAGAGGAAGTGTTTGTTGAGCAACCCAAGGGGTTTGTGGATGCATACCACCCCAACCATGTCTATCGCCTCAAGAAGGCTCTTTGTGGGTTGAAACAAGCATCGAAGGCTTGGTATGAGCGCCTCACTCAATTCCTTGTCAACAATGACTACACAAGAGGTAGTGTTGACAAGACACTATTCATCAAGAGAGACAATGATGAGCTTTTTATAACTCAAATATATGTTGATGATATAATGTTTGGTTCCACCAACAACACCAAGGTTCAACAATTTGTTGATGTTATGTCTCATGAATTTGAGATGAATCTTGTTGGTGAGCTTAGTTACTTCCTAGGTTTGCAAATTAGGCAATTAAATGATGAGATCTTTATATCCTAAGCCAAATATGCCAAAAACCTTATGAAAAAGTTTGGTCTTGAAAAAGCCAAACATTGTGATACACTCATAAGTACCACTTTGAAACTTAGGATGCTAGTGGTAAAAGTGTGGAACAAACACTATATAGGGGCATGATAGGAAGCTTGCTTTATTTGACCGCAAGTAGGCCCGATATATCCTTTAGTGTGGGTGTGTGTGTGTGTGCTAGGTACCAATCCGATCTCAAGGAGTCCCATCTCTCTTCCGTCAAGAGAATCATTCGCTATGTGAATGAGACTTCTAATTATGGGATTTGGTACTCATTTGACACTAATGCTAGTCTTGTAGGCTTTAGTGATGCGGATTGGGCAGGAAATTGTGATGATAGGAAAAGCACATCGGGCGGTTGCTTTTTCCTTGGAAACAATCTTGTTTCTTGGTTTTGCAAGAAGCAAAACTCAATTTCCTTGTCCACGGCGAAGGCCGAATACATAGCCGCGGGGAATGGATGCACACAACTCCTATTGATGAAGCAAATGCTAGTAGACTACGGATTCAACCAAGGTACACTCACTCTCTTTTGTGATAACATGAGTGCTATTAATATTTTCAAGAATCCAGTTCAACACTCTAGAACTAAGCATATTGACATCCGCCATCATTTCATTAGAGAACTAGTTGAAAATAAATGCATAGTACTTGAGCATGTAGGTACTAATGATCAACTAACGGACTTGTTTACAAAACCTTTAGATGCTACTCTATTTAAAACTCTTAGTAGATCTATTAGGATATGTCTTGTGGAGTGATGAGTTTTTGTTATTGACCCCATAAGGGGAACTCAAGCAAAGAGAGCTTTTTGTATACTTGATGCATGCAAAATATTTGAAAGATCTTGTGCTTCTCTTTTAATTGCTTGAAGTAAGCTTGGTTGGACATATGTATATATATGCTTTTATCTTAATAAGTGTGAACCTTGCTTTGTTTTCAATCCATGTCATATTTATGTTCAAACATGCATTTTTGGACTAGGAAATTTACATAGAAAGTATGATTTGAATGACCTATAGTTATTTCCATGACATAATGATTCTTAATTGACATGCTAATGACATTTGAAAAGCATGAAATTCAAATGACATGCTAAATTGAAAAAGCATGAATTGATGATTGTATGTTCTTAAATGCAAAACAATGTGTGAAAAAGCTAGTGAGACTAAAAATGATAAAGGATCATGTATCCATTCAAAGGATGTTTCAATCCAAATGTCTCTCTTTCTTTATTTGTTGAACATGGCTACTATCATACGGGTTTCATACCCGGAAAAATCAAATAGGGTGCAAAGTCGCTCATGCCATGTTTCGCTTATAAAGTTGGATATAGTTACAATTAAAATTGAAATCAATGAAATGTCTATATCCTTGCTTCTCTCATGACAAATGGTAAAATTGGTTTGAATTATATTGGAAACTGTTATCCGGAAATCGTTAACGGAATGGAATTCCATATAACAACTTTAAAGGGACCAAGACCATGAATGATCCTGATCGGAGGGGTATCACGTAGTTTGATACCAACTATGTCCCTATCGATGCACGTATGATATGAAACTACGAAGATTAAATAATCATGGACTTTTATTGATTATAACTTTGCATTACAGTATACGAACTATCTCTTCTTCGGGTTACAATGGTGTATGGTGATCTTTTAAAGGTAACGGAGATGGTGATGGTGGCGAATCTGTGCCTGTCGATAAGTAGAATGTAGTGTTTTTTTTTTTTTTTTTTTTCTCTTCTTTCGGTAAATAAGCTGATATATATATAGGTCCTGCTTGCTTGCCATGCACTCCTACAATCTCGGGCTAGGGTTTGGCAACTGTAGGATCCTCTTCTTTTTAGGAGGTAATCTCGAAGCTTTACGTGCAGAATCCAGTCTTTCCTTCCTAGAATGAGTCAATCTCTCTCCTTCATAATTGGATTCTTACTGTGCTAATCTGTTCAAAATAGGACTCTCTGGCGGGAAGGAGTATACCTCCTTTGTACGGCAGCGTTTTACTGGATCTTTTGTGGAGCTTTTAGTTCCTGGTGTAAGAATCCTGCTTCTTGATGCCCTTTTGCTTAGCGGGCTGTCTACGTCCAGTAAGCGTCCTACTGATAGAGTAGGGGGATGTGTAGCTGATATTGTAGCGGGGTACTCAGTAGAACTCCGTGTCGGGATGCTGCGAGGTTCATATGGTAGTGGGATGCTCAGGAGGACCCCGCATCGGGGTGTTGCGGGGTTCCTAGGAAGCCCGGTCATTGGATCCCGTTGTGAGTTCTAGTGAGTAGTCCGGCTCGCGGCCATACTTCTGAGTTAAGATGCTGGCGAGGTCCTAAAAATCTGGAGGAAGGCTGGGTTGGACCCCGTTGGAGGGGATGTGCACTCGGATCAGTCGGGGTCGATCAGTAGGGGTCCATTTTGTCGGGGTAACCAGATGATGTTCGTTTCTCCTATATCCTTCTTGTGTTGAGGTGGAAAATTCTTCTTTGGTCCTTCGCCAATTTTGGCGGTTAACAGAAACCTTTGTCATTTGCTTTGCCAAATACCAATGTATTTTGGTCTTGAATGCAACATGTCTTGTTTGCAAAGCATTTTTATTTCACACAGTTTCAATAAAATAAATCTCCTTGATTCTCTCCAATTAATTGAGTGCATAAAGTGGCCTATTTGATTATGCATTATCTTGTATGCTACTATCTCTCTTTGCTATGAGTGACCCGGTTGGGGACTACTCCTTTACCTATATCATGACAAAAAAGGGGAGTAGGATGTGGTAAGAGGAGTTGTTTTTTGTAGTAGCACATGTGCATATTGGGGAGTTTGTGGATTGAGGGGGAGTAACCCTTTGAGGGGGAGCATTGCATTTACATACATTGCATTGGGCTTAAATTACTTAAATGCAAATGCTTGGTTATTTTCACTTGATCATCTCACATACACTTGCTTTGGAAAGTGTAATTTTTTTTTATTTTGAAGGGTTGAAAATTCTATAAGAGATTTAAGGCTTGAAGATGTTTATTTTTTATCTCTTTGTAATGTAGATTATCATTGATATCCCGTAGTTTATATTTTGTTGTGAGGGTCAATGTGAGAGGTGGTTTTGTCACGAAATAGCCAAAGGGGGAAATTGTAAGGATTCTCATATTGATTGGCTTATTTCGTAGACAAACCACAAGTTGGGGTTTGACTTGTAATGGTAGTTTTAGGTGTTTAAGGATCAAGCTTAATGCCCTCAAGACCTCAAGGTGACTGATCAAGCCAAAATTGGTATGATTTTGGCCCTCATTTCCGATTCTTTTAGCTCGATTCTTGGGCATTTCCCCGTGTTTAATGTTGTTAAATTGAGTGTTTCAGGTTTTATTAGGTTTCAGAAGCAATTGAGATGAAAGTGGAGGACTTGTGCGAAAATGTCTCACAAAGAGGAAGAAACAGGGCATTTTCGCCACTTGGACATGAGACGTCGCTACATGGGCGCCATGGCGACAAAGGATTCTCCAAAGACATAAGAAGATCGCCATTTGGGCGCCACTTGGTCGCCATGGCGACAGAAAGTCCCTAAATGAACCAGGTGGGGTCGCCACTTGGGGTCGCCATGGCGACCTCCCTTGCAAATGGCGACCTAGTTCAGACGTAGCATGGTCGCTACTTGGGGTCGCCATGGCGACCTTGATGTTGCAAGTGGTGACCTCCTTACAATTGCAGGGTCGCCACTTATGGTCGCCATGGCGACCTAGAGGTGCAAGTGGCGACCTCTTCTCAAATTGCTCATGGTCGCCACTTGCCAAATGGCGAGAAAGATGGTTTTTGTGGCGACCTTCTCATCTAACCGTTTTACACACCAGGGTCGCCATAGCGACCAAATAGCGAATAAGGCGCCACCTCAGCGAATCAAGCAGTTATCAGTACATGTCCAAGAGTGCATATATATAGAACGTCCCTCCATCTTCAAAGGCATCGCAAAAATCAGAGAAATATACAGAGAACAAAATCTGAGATCTAGCTCTATCATCCATGGCACACCATTCCTCATCCTCCATCTCTCTCCTTGAACTCATCTAATCCATCCAACCCTCAACACAAAACCTTGATTACTTCACTACATCATTCCTCATCCCACCATTTCTCCACCAAAATCCTTAGTCACTTTCCACCAAAACACCCACATTCCAAGACATATCCTCAACCTCCATTCCTTGCATCTAGGAGCATAGAGGAGAAGAAGGATCAAACTTAAAGAAGGTGACCCAAGGGTTATTTCCTTATCATTTACTTCTTTTCATTTATTGCAAATATGTGTAACTAAACCCCTAATCTAGGGGATAGATTTGAGGTTCAATTGGTTGTGGGTTTAGCTTAGCTTGTAATGAATCTCTTATGTGTTCTATTCATTCAAATTAATTAGATTCCATTCATTATAATTAACTTGTATATCACTTGTTGATTGCTATCTTGAGTGGAGTAATTTGTTATATATTCATATGTGGATTGACAATCCTTGTGTGATCAAGAACCCATTGGATAGGATAGATTAGTGGTGGGTATATCAACCCCACTAATCTAAGCCTCTAAGTGGTTAACATAATGAGATTGGTACATTAATGTAGCTAGTTAGCTTACCCACATTCAATTGTTAATCGATCTATTCCCTGTTGGGGTTTTTGCCCTAAAGCTTGTAGTTTGTAAATGTGAATTGAACAAGAAATAAAAGAAGTAGTTTATTCATTCAAATTGTCTCATACATTTATAATAACATGTGTACTTAACATCCAAGATTGCCGGATGTAATTTCAAATTGAGTATATGAATGTCATATATAGATGGATTCAGTTTGAAAGGAGCAATCTAAAGAGTCCGTAGATAGCAAATAAAGCTGGGTACTTTATTTGTGGTCAATCTACAGCTGCGGTCCATTCCGTAATGTACGGTGATCTTATCCTAGATCATTCATATGGAGATATGAGAATGGAGGCACCTTATATGATTTGATCATATAGGACTGGGCCATGATCTATATGAATCTCTCACCAAGATCCGTTAAAAGATGAAATTCATATATATCAACAAATGATGGCTATATATGGGTGATCTTAATCCTGAGTGTCTTATCGACTCCTTCAGGTTAGATCGTGGTTTTTGATATACCATGGGTGAGATCGGAGTTGCATTCCCGGTCAATAACTTAGTATGTTGGAATCATGATTTGGCTTGTAGCTGGGAAGGTCTGCACACAATAGTGGAATCCACTCCTTCTTGTGAGAAGTAGATAGTAGTTCCCTTAAGGGTTGATTCGGGGCTTGAACAATATGAGCGCTCTCCTAATTCCGTAAGGAATGTAGGATTTATTGTTCATTAGAGAATCAATGGTACTTAATGGAAAGATATAATTAGAGGGGTATAACGGACATTATGACCCAGCTCTAATTATGAACTACCTGTGGAGGATCATACCATATGTAATAGCTATATCAATGGACACCAAGATTTATTGGTTTGTGTAAAAACGTCTACAGTTGAGAGAGTGCAACTTCGGGTTTTTAGTGGAATAACACCGAAGTTAATAATCATGAAATATTAATTAAAGAGTTTAATTAATTATTTCTAAAGATTATTGGAGCTCAAAATACTGTGGGTCCATTAGGTCCCCTTGCTAGACCGATCGATTTAGGTAACAAGGGTCACGGTTAATTAATTGGATTGTCCAATTAATTATGTTACGAAAGTGACACGTATATATTCGGGAATTAATTGAATAATAAGATTATTTAATTAATGAATAATGGTGATTAAATAAATTAAATAATAAGATTATTCAATTATGTTGTTAAGCACTAAATTGAGGGTGTTAGTTGATATTTGATTTTGAATAAAATAAGATAATATGATTATTTTATTTTATTAAATTAAATATTTGAAATTGAATTTAAAATGTTTAAATTCAAAAATTAATGTTTAAATATCTTTTACAAGATATGAGATATTTGAGATATTTGTTTTTTTTAAAATTGATTCGGTTTTGTTTTAATAGATATATATGAGATATATATTAATTAATTGAAATGAACAACCGAATGAGATTTTTGACTAACACACACAATATATTAAAAGGCATCAAGTCTTTTGAAAGTGGTTGAAGTTTTGTTTTTGGCAAACATAGGTTTGCGTGAGACAAAAAGAAGAGACAGTGAAATAGTGTAGCCAAATAAAGGTGGCGGTACTACATCATTAAAAGAACAAGTGTTGTCCTTTTTTGTGTGTTCTTCTCTTCTACCTCCATATCTTGTTCCTGAGTACCGTGACGCGCCCACACGCCGTTACCAGTTCCGGGAGATAGCGAGGAAGATCAAGTGGTTTAAATCAGGAGCAGATCGAATTAAAGTGAAGGAGCCTCCTACGTAGGTATGAAATCGTTTCACTTTTTAATTGTTTTCGATTATTACTGTGCAAATAGGTTTATTTGATGATTGCTTTAAAAATTTTTAAAAACCCTTCCGCTGCGAAATCTGTAAACCTGGGTTCCTTCATTCCCTAGCTATCTCATTAATTGATTTTATCACAATTCTTATTAAGGTGTTGAGTATTCTATTTTTCATAACATATTTTGTGTATTTTCATTTGAGTAGTTAGCATTGGTGGTTTTAGAAACCACACATCTATCAAACAATATGATTTACTTTATTGTTCAAAGATTAGTCAATTTATCTAATTAACACTCCATTCCCTGTGGAACGAACTTGCTCACTATTTTGCTATCAAATCACATTTTAAAAGGATTAAGTGGCTTAAAAGAGTTTTCAAGAATCAACCAAAATCTATACTCATATTAATTTTGTTGAGTACACAAACGACCACATCAGTGACAAGCACGCTAAAGGTATATCTCTTGTGCTTAGTTTTTCATTGAAGAGATTTAGTAGCACACACTCACTTATCATATTCTTGTATGTGTGCATTCTCTTCACATGTCACTTTCACACATGCACTTTTCTGAAATGTATCTTGTTGTGTGTTTGTGTTTTGTAATTCGTTTTCCATAAGTTGTTAGGAAACGTCCGCGCCTGCACATTAGTGTGCTTGGTTTTGCGCGAAGACCGCTCTTGGTGATTGCCTTAGCTTTCTCCTTGGATTCACCACTTTTGGTGAATCGGTGGTTAGATCGGCGGCCCTGGCCGCCGAATGAAACCGCCGTTTTGGACCAGAGGTCTCTGGTCTGATTCTGCGGTTAGATCGGTGACTTGGCCGCTGATTTGAAACCGCCGGTCATACCTGATTGATTTTAATCTCTTGGGTTTGATTCTGCTGTTAGATCGGCGGTTTCGAAACCGCCGATGTCCCCTGTTTCTCTCGGGACCGATTCGGCGGTTATGATCAGTGGCCTGGCCGCCGAATGAAACCGCCGATCGTGCGTTTTCAAGGGCAAACTTGTCTTTTCACATGCCCTGTTTTTGATGCCTATAAATATCATGCTTTCTCTTTTCTCTGAGTTAGTTCTTTTATTCCTTAGAACCATAAAGCAAAAAGAGAAACACTTGAGAGAAAAATCATCAAGAACTCACCTTTAAACACTCAAAGCTTTTCATTTGATTCATCAGATTCATCTAGGATCATTCATGCATAGCTTTGCATCATCACAACTTGCTTGGTAAGATTTTGACTAACTTCATCTAATTTTAGTTTCTTTCTTATCAAGAAATCTCTTTACTTACTTGTATGTTTTATGTTCACATGCTAAATACAAGATAAAGATTGTTTGTGATGAATATGATTGAGTGTTGTATTGTGATAGCTATCTAGGGTTTGTTTATTCTTGAATAGCTAAGCTTTATGATATGTCATTTAGCTTTTGATATCTAGGATTGATTTCATTGATATATCATCATCCTAGATAAGCATATAGGGTTGCCTTGCTCTTATTGCAGTTTGAGTATTCATATATTCACATAGGCTTGTTATCTCTTCTTTGAGAAGTAAGACTTGTGTAGCTTCTGGGATTAGGTTGTGTAAACCACAAGCAATTGGACTAGGTTCACTCATACCGGGATTAGGTAGGTGTGTGATTACTTTCGGGATTAGGTTGTAATCTTTCTCACATTTAATGGATTCGAGGTTCGAGTGTGGCTCACTTAATAGCCCGTGGTTTTTCCCGTGAGGGTTTCCACATAAATATCAAGTGTCTTTTAATATTCCGCACCATATTACACTTGCTATTTTATATTGACTAGTTAAGGGTATTTTCGTAATCTTGCCTATTAACGAAAATTGGGTAAAATCGGATAAAATCTATTCACCCCCCCTCTAGATTAATATTGAACACACCGTAATTTGTTTCAGTATTCAATGCTTTAAATGTGGAGGATTTTGGTACATCTCCACGAATTATGGTAGCTTGAAGGACAAGAGAAAAGGAAAAGTAATGGCCGGCTCATGGAGTGACAGTGAGATTGAAGAAGACTCTTCGGATGATGAAGACCTAGCGCTTAACTTCACGGGCTTTGGGGCCTTCTATGTGGAAGTTGAAGAAGAAGGAAAAAACGTCTTGAATTATGACCTTAAAGAAGGAATGGATGAAGAAGTAGTTAGAAGTGTGATTGATGTAGCTACTCATAGAGAAGTTGTTAGTGTAACAACAAATGACCAAGGCAAAAGTCTTATTAAGGAAGTTGACTCGATTGGTGAGAGATAAAGTGATGAGAGTACCTCATCTTCAAGTGTTAAAGATGAGGAGAAACAAATAGAAAATGACTCAAATGATAAGATTTCTTCATCTCACTCGAACAAAGGAATTGGTGAAGATATGGACCTTGAAGACTTTATTAAGTACTTTGAAGACTCAAGGTCGAAGATGAAAAGGGAGATTCAAAAATTGAAGAAAGAGAATCTCAAGCTTACAACCGAAGTAATTCACTTGAGTGATGAAGTAAGGAGAGTCAAAGAGAATGAAGACACGATGAAGAAGGAGCATGAGGAAGCTAATGAGTTACTTCCCATAATGAATTCTAGCACCGAAAAGCTTGACAAAATATTGGGGCATGGAAAGAAGCCAAGTGACAAGAGGGGTCTTGGATATGTTGATGACAAGGAAACCCCTCTTCGGATAAAACAGTGTTTGTCAAGGGTAATGGCATCAAGGAAGCTTCACCTCCACAACATCCTAAGAGGAAGATTGAACTTAGAAAGTCATCCAAGAGTGACCAAGTGAAGATGCCAACAAAGAGTGAAGTTCAGCCTCAACAACTAAGAGTTCCACACCCAAGCTTTCCCCAAACAAGGTTTAACCAACCAACCAACCAACCAACCAACCAAGCCAACTCAGTTCAACCAAGGAAGCATCCCAACTCGGTTCAACAACAAAGAAGGAGAGAACTGGTCCAACACCAAAGGCTATATCGAATGTATGACAAGTCTCCCATGACCTCACTAGGATATGGTATGACTCCTCACTTTATACCTACTTGTCATTTTTGTGGTATTGATGGACATATTAGGCCAAATTGTCCTAGGTACATTAAGAAATGTAGGGTTGAAAGCATGATGGAAAGAAATAGACTTAGAAGAGCCAATATGCATGTGCCTAGGAAATCTAGAGTCAATGATCCTAGGAAATCAAGTAATATGTTGAATATGACCACTAGGAATGAAAATGTGTCACCTAGGTGGATTAGAAAAGATGAACCCGCTTGCTACTGTGTTAACATGTCGCCCATAGATATAACTAGGTCTAATGGACTTGGTAGGTCTATAGGGGCTCATGCCTTACATTAATTCAGTTGGATTGATCCCGTGAGGGGAGCTCAAGCAAAGAGAGTGAACTTGCATGAATTGAAATGTGCAAAAATTTGATCAACTTTATGCTTCTTCATTAATTGATTGAGAAACTTGCTTATATGATATTTTATATAATAAGTGTGCACCGTTGCTTTGTTTGTAATCCATGTCAATTTTATATTCAATAATGCATTTATGGACTAGGAGAATTATTTGAGAAGTACACTTGAATGACCTATAATTTATCTCTATGACATGAGGATTTATTCTATGACATGCTTGAATTGATATGCATGATATTTTTGATTGCTCAAATTTGAATAAAAATGTGTGTGAAAGCAAATGACAAGACTACAATCAATAAAGATCTTGTATCCATTCAATCAATGAGGATGTTACATCCAATACAGTCTAGTCTCTCTTCTTAAAGGTGTAAACAAGTTTACTATCATACGAATGTCTCATCCGGAAAAATCTAATCGGATTTTATATATCCATGTCTTGATTTGCCTTTAAGGATTGATATAGTTGCTCTTTTCTTGCAATAATTTCTAGAAACTATATCTTGCTTACTTATGAAAAAAGGGTACAAATTGGTTTGAATTCTTTGGAAACCCTTTTGATGTTTGTTTTGCCAAATACCATTGCTTGAACCTTGATGTTATATGTCTTGCATACAAAGCAACAACTTCACACATTCTTCTTAAAATAAATCTCCTTGAATCTCTCTCAATTATTTAAGTTGCATAAAGTTCATGTATATGATTTTGCAAATATCTTTTGTCCTAATAACTCTTTTTGCTAAAGCAACCTTATTGAGGATACTCCTTTGCCTATCTAATGACAAAAATAAGGGAGTAGTATTTATGAAATATAGAGGAGTTTTTGCTATGATTGTTTGTTGTGGGAGAATTATGCTTTTAGGGGGAGTAACCAATTTAGGGGGAGTATTGCATTGCACTATTTCATATTGCTTTACTTTAATGCAAATGCTTTTATATATGAGCTTTCGTTTTTTGATCAACTCACATACACTTGTCTTGGAAAGTGTAGTTGCTATGTTTTTTAGGGTTTGTGTAAGTTCCTCAAGTTTGATTAGCTTATTTCAGTAACAAACCACATTTGGAGTTTGATGTAAGGGTAGCTTTAGGCTTCTATTTGTTGGTGCCTATGCACAACAATTACCCTTTCAAGACCTCAAGGTGATAAGCACTCCAAAGGTAAATTACTTGTGCTTACTTGCTTTGAAGAGATTTAGTTACACACACACATATCCCATGCATATCTATACTTTGTGTATATTGTATGTTTTATATGTGTGCATCCATGTTCTTGAATATCTCTTCATGCATGTTTAATTGATTGCATCTTGTTCATTAAAATGCCATGTCATGATTAGGCTTAGGATGCATTGATATTGCATGGGCGTTATACACCCGTTGTTGGGTCGCCCTACGTACAGCGCCCTTGCAAGGGTTTGAGCAAAATTACTCGTACCCGCTATACGTTTGCTCTACGTACAGCGGGACACCTAATCAACTTTTTAGTTGCTGGTGGTTTGCCCTTCATCCGCCCTACATACGGCAGGTAAACGATGGCTCTCCAAACCCGATAGCAACCACTCTTTGGTCGCTTGATTTCCGCCCTTATGTACAGCGGTCATGAACATGTTCTTCATTTTTCCAGGTGAACCGCTGTACAACTGCCCTACGTACTGTGGGTGTATAGCGGTCAAGGCAAATTTTTGAACAAATAATCAAGGTCAAAGTGATGCTACTTTGACCATAGGTCGCTTTTCAGAGAGTTCAAAACATATTTTTGACTTAGCATATTTTCCAAGAGAGAAAATTTCAAAAGAACTCACCTTTGATCATTCAAAGTGATTCCCATGTGCATCTAAGTTCATCTAGCATCATCTAGGATCATCTAGCATGCATCTGTCCATGGGTTTTCTACAACACATATTGCTTGGTAAGTTTTTCACTAATTTCATCTAATCTTAGTGTTTTACTTAACAAGAAATCTCTTTAATTACTTGTATGTTCTTAAATCATATTCTACTATACAAGATAGAGATTATTGTGTTGCTTGATTGAGTGTTGTATTGTGATAGCTATATCTAGGTTTGATTAATCTTTAATAGCTATGTTGTATGTCATGTCATATAACAATTGATATCTAGGATTGATTTAATTGACATATTTTAATCCTAGATAAACATTTAGTGTAACCTTAAGTGCATATTTGGATATCATTGTATATTCACTTAGGTTGTTTTATCTCTTCATTGAGAAGTAAGTCTTGTGGCTAAGATTGCTTAAGCCATAAGCAAATTGATCTAGGTTCACTTTTAAAGGCCTGCGGGTAGTAGTGGCGGGTTAGTGACCGTGTAGGGTTTGACGTGGTCAACCTAGGTTGTGGCCACCATTACAATTAGTGGATTCGATGATCGTGTGTGGCGTACATAACAACCCGTGGTTTTTCCTTGTTGAAGATTTCCACGTAAAAATCAAGTGTCATTTAATTTCCACACCTTTACACTTGATTTATTGTTTTAACTAGATTGGGGTATTATCGTAATATTGACTAATCGCGAAAATTGGTAATAACCGTTTAAAATCTATTCAACCCCTCTGCCCCCCTCTCTAGATAATATTAGGACACACCATAATTTGTTTTAGTTTGTTTATTCTACAAGTGATTGAAGACTTGAAGATCTAGACTTTAATTATCTCTATGTAATGTAGAAAAACATTTGTTGACCATTACCTTTTTTATTTTTATTTTATTTTATTTGTGATGATTAATTGTGAGTGGGGGTTTTGTCATGAAATAGTTAAAAGGGGAGATTGTAAGTTCCTCATATTTTGATTAGCTTATTTCGTTGACAAACCACATTGGGGTTTAGTATGTAAGGGTAGATTAGGTTCTTTATTGTTCATGATCAAGCTTCAATGGCATTCCTAAAACCTCAGACTCAAGAGCATTTCAAAGGTATAACACTTGTCTATACTCTTGGAAGAGATCTAGTTGTACACACACATACACACACTATTCATGCATGTTTTGTCCATCTTGCATTTGTGTTCTAATTGTTTATATGTGTGCATCTATTACACATCTCACATTTGCACCTTATTGTTAGATGTAAATGTGTTGTGTAATTCGTTTCTTGAAGTGTGTTCGGAAACGTCTGCGCTTGCACGATGTTGTGCTTGATCTTAGCGCGATGGTTGACCCTTAGAGAAGTCTCTTTCCTCTCTTGGATTGGTCCTAGCTCACATGGCCTTTGCCATGTTGTTTCTGAGCTACTAGAAGCCTTTTGGAGTGAAAAGCGCGGTTCGTATACGGTTCGAATAGTGCACATCTTCTGGTGTTCGTGTGCTGTTCGAACATCACATATGTACGCTTTCTTTCATTCCAGTAGATTGGCGATGTTCGTGCGCTAGTATTGCGTTGTACGAACAGCGCATAGCATTGCATGCATTCTTCTTTCCAGTAAACCTGCACTGTACAAGCATTGGTCATGCACTGTTTGTACAGTGCATAGAGCCTAGAAGTTTTACTACTTTTCAAAATGGCATAGTTTTGATGGGAATCCTATATAAACCCTTCTTTCTCTTCTTTGAGTTGAACCCTCGAAATTATAACCCTATGAAGAGAAAGTGAGCTGCTTTAAAGAGAGATAGGTTCCAAGATTGGGTTTTTAACTCTCCAAATCCCAAACCCTAATGTATTCAAGCATCATCAAGCTTTAATTAGGCATGGGTCTTCATAGCATCTTGACTTGGTAAGTTAGATTCTTCACTCTCATCATCTAGTGTCCTATCTATCAAGATATCTCATTGATTGCATTTCTTGATTGCAAATTTGTTGTTTTTATTATATCTTGTGATAGCATGTGATGATTGGGATTTGGTAGATGACTAGGTTTTAGATTTGCATATCTTTATCTAGTTAGGTCTTTATGAAAATCAATATAGACATATTGATATCTATGATTGTTTAATTATCATCATAAATCTCTAGATAAGCATTGATTGTTGCCTAGCATTATTTGCAAATTAGAATATTGTTATATATTCACTTAGGTTATTTATCTCTTCATTGAATGTCAAGACTTGTGATTACGGGAGTGTAGTGCACAAGCAAGGTCTAGAATCGTTATAAAAGGCCTACAGGTAGTAGTGGTGTGTTATGTTCCGAGAATGGTGTGACTAGATGTCAACCTTGGTTGTAAACATCATTACATATAGTTGATTTAAGGACTGGTATGGCTAGATGGATAGCCCGTGAGTTTTTACCATGTTGAGGTTTCTCACATAAATCAAATCAAAGTGTCATTTATCTTTTCGCACTTTATTTACTTTGATTGATTACTTTGTTTTAATTTGTTTGGGTGATTTGTGACTAATATTGACTAATCGAAAAAGTTGGTAATTAATTTATTAATAACCCATTCACCCCCTATCTAGGTTGTATTAGACACTTTGTGTATTTTTAGGTAGTACAACTTGAAAAATTACATAATAAACATTTGGTCTTGCTACAATAGGTAAGTATTAGTTATAAGACAAGTGCCCCCTATTGTTTATAAATACACACACACACAAAAAAAAAAAAAAAAAAAAAAATATATTTATATATATATATATAAATGAGTGAGTCTCTTATAAGGGATCTTTTATTTTAATTCTGATAAAGACCTTGATGAAATCACATCGACTTTTATAGATTTTTTTTTCTGAATTTTTTGTGTGGATGATAAGTTCATTGAAATCTACCTATGAATAAAATTTGAGAATTTTTCTAGTACTAAAACTATTTTTCTTGAATTTTTCTATATTTTGCTCATTTTTCCGATACCTTCATATTTAACAAAATAAGGATAAATAGTTTTAGTGCTTGAATTTTTTTTTAATTTTTATTCATAGGTATATTTCATTGAACTTATCATCTATAAAAGAAATTCAAATCAAAATTCATAAAAATCGATGTGATTTCATCAAGGTCTTTACCGAAATTAAAATAAATGATCTTTTATGATTGACCCACTATATATATTAACGAATTTTGATTTGAATTTTGTGTATGTGTGTGTGTATGTATGATAAGTTTAAAATCATTGAAATGATGCCTTGTTTGAGGATTGGAGTTATGGCTAGCAATTAGGTTTTTTTTTTAACAATATTCTATTTTACTTTTTGTTTGAAACTATGTAGGCGTATCTTTAACAATTTTTTTAAAGGAAAAAAAATTAAATAATAAAATTTTTAAAAAGTATATTTTAAGTGGAACAGGTTCAAGGCGGAGAGTATAAAACCCGTCTCCACCTAATATCCATTGCAGATTTTATTATGTATCTCCATACCTACAAAATTGAAACCCATCACCGTGGGTAATTTTGTAATCCTTGTGATGTAAATTTTTATTTTCTTAGGAAGTATTTAGTCGTTTATCCATAAATTTGAATAAAGATATTAATTTTGTAAAATGTGAGGGAGGTATTTGAAAATTCGGGAAAGAAAAAACAGAATTGATTTTCGCACACTAGCTACACATCTGTGTAGAAGAAAAAAAAAACAGTTAAATTGTTCACCAACTGATAATTCATCCTTGTCTTCCTCGTTTCTCTCTCCCTATAAACCCAACCAATCTAATCAAATATTTTTACATAAATTTCACAGAATCAGAGAGCTTGAGGAGAGAGAGAGAAAGGAGAGATCTAGAGAGAGAAAGTTAATTTAATTATATAATGAGGGAACCGACGATGGTTGTTGATATGGATAGCAC
This sequence comes from Acer campestre, assembly GCA_954870605.1. NCBI lineage: Eukaryota > Viridiplantae > Streptophyta > Magnoliopsida > Sapindales > Sapindaceae > Acer > Acer campestre. The sequence goes on along the minus strand of OX940809.1, from coordinate 29,171,443 downwards.
CGCGACGTCGGCTGCGGTGTCGCCGCCGCCTCCTCCGCCTCAGGCGTTGCTTGAGCGGCTCAAGGATTACGGTCAGGAGGACGCTTTTGCCCTCTGGGACGAGCTCTCTCCCGACGAACGCGACTTTCTCGTCAAGGACATTGAGGTCTTTTCATGCTTTGCTCTCTTCAATTTTCCCTCTCGTTTCCGTCTGATTTTCGTTTTTTATTTTTTAAAATTTTTTGTCGGCGAAATTGAATGTTAGCAAGTGACATTGCGAGACATTTTAATGGATTTAGAATGTGATTATATCGTATAATTGACGTTGTTTGATTGTTGTTGTTATTGTTTTGATTTTTATAAATTCAGAATTTAGATCTTCCGAGAATAGATCGGATCGTTCGATGTTCGTTTCGATCTCAAGGTTGGTTTTTTATTTTTTTATTTTTCTCTCTCTATTGATCTGATTTAATTTAAGTTTGAGAGAAAGAGGTAGATTTTCGAAGCGAAATGAGAGAAATTTGTTTGAACTTTATCAGCGCTTCCTGTGGCGGCGATCGAGCCGGTGCCAGAGCAAAACGTATCGTCGGTGGAGGAGAGGACGATGGAGGAGAGAGAGAGGTGGTGGAATATGGGCCTGAAGGCTATATCTAAAGGGAAGCTGGCTGTTTTGCTTCTATCTGGTGGTCAGGTATATACCATCATCATCATCTTATCATCATGATCACTGTCTTTGTATATGCTTGATGTGGGTTTTTAGTCCGGTGTTGATTTCTTTTGCTCTTTTGTTGAGTATATACTTTAGTTTTGAAAATTAATTATTTATTGTTTAAAAAGGCGAGGTTTTATGAATGATCTTTTATTGCTTCCTCTCTTTAACCATAATTTTGGTATAATGTTGCTTGTTGTGGGGATGATGAGCACCACTCAAGACAAATTTGGGGATAGTGTAAGTATATTTTTACTTTATAATGTAAAAGCAGAGAGCATAAAGTGTTGTTGGATGGGGCAATGACTATTTGCTATAATAATCATTTTTTGGGGACATTGGGTGGGTAGTTGCATCAATTATTTCTTTTTCTCTCTCTTGGAGGTTTCCATAATGTTGCTTTTGATGTTCGCTAATGACATTTAGTGATGGTTATCTTCATCTAAATTTGAAAGTAGGGGCCCTAATATGCTTTATAATAATGATCATCTACTAAAAAGATGCTTTAAGGATTACTTACACTTTTTCATTCGTACGAGTCATTAAGAAAAAGCAGAAGCTTTTTCTGCTGGACCTGCTATTCTGCAACACTAGAAACTAGTATTATTGTAAAACACTGGCCTTGAATTGTTTGGACTTATAACACTGCAAATCATATATGTAAGTGTATATTCATTTTTTATTTTTTTATGCGTGTGAGTATTTCCACTTTTAGGAACTATTTTCATTAAGACCAGGGAATTTCAGATTAGGCCCCCAACATCATCAAATATCTAATTCATCCCATCACAATCTAGTTAAATCTATATTCAGTGAAAAACTTGAAGTATGATTCTAAAAATAATTGTTACTGTTAGTGCAAAACTCAATTTTTGTATGGCTGTAAATTATGGATATTTGGGGAGTTGGTTTAAGGCCCTCATCAAGGATTTACTGATCCACTGAGCAAGAACTAGTGCCAAAGGGGTGTGAGAACAATGGTAGTGTTAACATATCTTTAGGGCAAGGACATCCATACATACATGGAGATAACTGATCTTTAATGTTGGTTGGAACTGTTTAAGTAAAGTGAACAATAGTTTCTGGTGGTAAGCTGCCAGCCATTTGTTTTTTCCCAATAGTCCTCTATACATCTAGTTAGAACCTGTACAATAACTTTCCATGCAAGCATACAGATTGTGCATGATGGTTGTGAGAATCTGAGCAATCAGTTTGCTAGTTTGTGGGTTAATTTTGAATTCGCCTCATTACCTCAATTTGCAGATTACAAACCAATTTTCTTTTATTCTTCTATTTATTTATCTTCTAGAACTTTTTCCTTCCCTCTGGGTGTCTTTGATTTACTTATTTTTGTGGGGGCTCACCAATAAATTGCCTTTATATTAAACCCTGTATACATTTGATATGTTGAAGAAAAGGTTTGTGATGAGGATAGAAATTTTTTGAGGGTTTATTTTGTGGCATACTTTTACATGATTCATCTTTCATTTATTGTGGAAAATGTGTATTAAATATGCACTGCAGAAAAAGAATTATTGTGTAAGAGTTAATATTGATGTCTGATGTTTATAGAAAGCTAAAAATATTTTATTTGTTCTAACTTGTATATTTGCTAATCAATTGAAATTATAACTCTTCTAATTTCGAGGCATAAATAGATGACTCTCCCTGGTTTGAAGTTTTGCATGTGTATATAATTTTCAATAGAATAATAGTGTAGTGAGAAGAGATGAATTTAATCTTCCATATCTTATCAGGCATGTGAGAAAATATATTGTTCTGCCCCCATAAAAATTGGTTGCTTGTGACTATTATCTTTTGCACTTTTGACCGGTAAACATCTTTTGCACCATTTTTAAGCATGTTTAACTGATTCTTGTTTCATTCTGGAAAATTACATGCAGGGAACTCGACTAGGAAGTTCAGATCCGAAGGGGTGTTTTAGTGAGTAATTGTTCCATCACTTAATTTTGGAAACATTACACAATTCAAGTTTCTTTTGAGTTTGTTGAATTGACAATGCTTAGGAAAAGCTGACTGTGGAAGTTGAGATGGTTAATTATCCTTTTACCTGGTCTGTGCTATTTTTCTTAGCGAAACTAAAAAATTGTAGTATAATTCATCATACAAATTGAGTAGTTGACTTCATTTAAAGTCTTATCCCAACTGGTTGTAGTTCCTTAAAACAAATTTTATTTTGCTACAATCATAGGTCTTAATTTTGTTTTTCTCTTTTGTTTCTATTTGTCCTTCATGGCTGAACTGCTTTCAGATTGTTCAAATCATTACCATTTCCTTTTGGCTCTCAATTGTTCAGTTATGATCGATTAAAGTTTACTTTTGTTTGTTGGCAGAGTGGGGTTTGGTTTAGGATTAAATCATTGGATTTAATTGAAGATCATAAGTTTCTACAGATTAGAAATTGTCTTTAGAAGGTTAAAGACATGGCTCAAATTGTGCTTATAATTAAAAAAATTAATTGAAAATAAAGGAGGAGTTTATTTATGGTTTACATGAAGCACAGAAGTAAAGAATTAGAATTTGAGAATATGTTATTAATCAATTGACTTTCGAGTGGAACTGTTTTCTGAAGCATCTATCAGAGGTGGTTATTATAAAGTTGGAAATTTTCGTTTCTTGGTTAGTTAAAATATTTTTCTGACAATCATATAAAAAATAATATTTCCCTGACAAAAGCATATAATGCAGTTGTCCTCAAGAATCCTATAATAGTTACCCTTCCTTTTTTCTAAAACCTGAAAGATTTCTTTGAATTAAGGAACAGATCAGATGGTTACTAAATTCCTCTTTTCAATCAAATAATTTTTTGTTTTTCTCACTTTTTCTTAATCCTGATATACTTCCCTGACCAATTCCTCTAAACATGTTTTAACTGTAGCCTTAGTAGTTACGTTTTATAAATTTTAGTGATTTGATATTAATATGTATTACTTCGCACAAACTTGTTCACTTATTTACATCTTTTATGCACTTTTATTTTAGATATTGGACTTCCATCTGGGAAGTCTCTTTTTCAACTTCAAGCTGAGAGAATTTTGTGTGTCCAAAGACTAGCTGCTCAAGCTACCAGTGAGGGTAAGGTGTTTTATTATTTTCTAAAGTCCGTGTGTTTATACTTTTATTTGACTTACTATCCTAATTTTTCATCATCTCCAGGTACAGGTTCTGGTGGTTCAGAGTCTATACATTGGTACATAATGACCAGCCCATTTACTGATGATACAACGCGCAAATTTTTTGAAAGTCACAAGTTCTTTGGTCTTGAAGCAGACCAAGTAATACACATTTTATATTTTCCTTTCTACTTATATTTCTTTTACAATGCTGTACATTCCCTTTTTCTTTTAACTTACTTTGAATGACATTTTTGTGATGTAGGTCACCTTCTTCCAGCAGGGCACCATACCTTGTGTTTCAAAAGATGGCAGATTTGTTATGGAGACTCCTTACAAAGTATGTTTTTTTTTAAAAAAAAAAATTATTATTACTATTATTTTTTGAATATCCTGATTTAAGTCCTTAAAATCCTGAAACTGTTCCTTTGTTTTGTCTACTACTGATCTTCCCAAAGCTAATGACACTTTCCATATGCCTGAGGCATTGTTGATACATTGTGGACAATTCTAAATAACAAAGCTTTTATATTGACTAGAAGTTGCCTCAGTTCCTAATCATTGATTCAGTTTTGGATTCTTGATATCTTGATAGATTCAAACTTGCCTAAAAATTGAAGCAATTCAAATTATATACTTAGTATTGAAACCACAACTACATCCTATGTTATCAAGTCTGGGACTACCAAATGTTTTCTAATTCCTAGGTCAAGTTTGAGACAAATCCTTTCTGCAAAGTCATTTTTGTAGTATTCTTCTTGCAACTGTCATTACGGAGATCTGGTCTTTAATTTCCTTTGTTTCTGCTTTTACCTTTTTTACTTATAAATTTCATATTCCTGGAATCTGGTGGTTATCTGAGTTTGGTTTGTTTAAGTTAGGTTGCCAAGTCTCCAGATGGAAATGGAGGAGTATATTCAGGTACCTTTTGAATTTTGCTACATGTCAAAGAATATTACTGAAAGAGATGAAACATCGGTCTTTCTCTTAGTGTTTGGCTATTCATTATTTTAGTTGGATTTCTTATTTGATGATCAGCTCTGAAATATTCGAAGTTACTAGAAGATATGGCCATGAGAGGGATTAAATATGTGGATTGTTATGGAGTGGACAATGCACTGGTTAGTCTTTTTTTTTTTTTTGTTTTTTTTTCACTTGTCTTTATATTGATTGATTACTTTTAGATAATTTCTTATTTAAAGATATAGTGATTAGGTTCTTGAAAGCAGGTTCGTGTGGCTGATCCAACTTTCTTGGGATATTTCATTGATAAAGGTGCAGCTGCTGCTGCAAAAGTTGTTCGAAAGGTTGTATTCTATACCTTGGTTTGTATGGAACTTCAGTTACACCTGTTGCCTGTGTCTATTTATCTTGAATTTGAGAAGGCTGTTGCATTGAATTTCAATTTAACTTCTGTTGCTTCATTATCCTCCTTAATTCAGAAATATAGAGAGATCAATGATTCGTCTTATATAGAATTGTCAATGAATAGCCAAAGTGAATCACGGACATGAATAAATATTCAAAGTTCCTTATATTGATTTCTCCTTTTGCTTTCTGATCCTGTATGATTGGCTGCATTTAGGATTGCTCTTCTTGTATTTTTAAATATGTGTGCATTAATGTGTTAAGATCCAGCATTTCTTTCTTTCACACTTAAGTGAAAAAATCCAATTAAATTTTAACTTAATGATATTTATGTTCATAATAGAAATTAGCATAGTTATTGGTTCTTAGTCTTGCTGCAATATTTTGTTCAATGAACTTCCTTACAGTGGCTTCACTTGCTTTTAGTGCTCACTATATTCTTTATATATTACCATCATTGATCCCCAGACCCTCCCAATTGAGAACCTTAGTTTCGTAGACGGATGTAGTTCCCTGCCTATCCTATTATTGGTTTCTTTTACATTGCTTCCTATCTAAATCCATTAGTTGTAGATTCTTGGAGAATTCTTATTTGTGTGCACCTTATTTAATTACAGTTTATTTCTTTGCCCTTTCATATATAAATGCATTCTCTCTATCTCTGTGCGATCTGGATTTTCTTAAGCTGGATGAACTATTTTATTAGGATCTCACCTAAGCCCATGTGACCTTGTAAATATTATCAAATGCAGAGAATTGGACTGTAGAACAGACAGTAGGTTGGAAGTGATCTGGCTTAGCACCTTTATCTTGTTTTATCAATAATAACAGTGAAGGTATAACAACACAAATTATACCACAAAAATTCTTATTTTTTTCTGAATAAATACTATGGAAAGCAAATGAATGCTGTCTGAACTGGACATGAATTAGATAGGCTCTGTTGAGTTATGTTAATCTTAACTGTGGTAATTGATGCTACATTGTGTTGTTATTTGTATAATCTTTTAGAGGTAAGCACTGTTGTTTAGAACATGAGATTCTAAAATATTTATACATCTATTTCTCTGAGTTCGGTTTCAGGCATACCCACAAGAAAAGGTTGGTGTATTTGTAAGGAGAGGTAAAGGTGGACCTCTCACTGTGGTCGAGTACAGTGAATTAGATTCCTCATTGGCTTCTGCAATCAATCAATCGACTGGACGTCTTCGTTTTTGTTGGAGTAATGTATAGTCTTTTGCCTCATACTTTATTGTGGTATTGCTTGCTTTAGACTGTAGTACAGTGCTGATTATGGATTAACATTTTGCGTTTATGTTATTGAGGTTCAGCTTCTTGTAGATGATAACTTCTTGTTGGCTGCCATTGTTTCTTGTTATTGGATTTTCACATGTGTCTTGTATGAACTCTAACTAGTGTGATATTAGAAAAAGAAAGAAAGAAGCATATTTATTATATTGTATACTGTTATGCATGCAATATGTTGCATAGTATTTATTATTTAAGATTAATGACTCTACCTGTGATTTATCCTAAATATCGTGTATCATCATATAAATGTACCATGACTTCATTTGTTCTTCAGAATGATGATTTGCAGTTTAATATAGTTTGTAATTCTGAATGTTGAATTATCTGTTTTATATGATGTTTTATTTTTTGGTTCCAGGTTTGCTTACACATGTTTACTTTGGATTTTCTAAACCAAGTGGCAAACAGCCTTGAGAAAGACAGCGTGTTAGTGATGTTTCCTTTCTCATATTCTTAGTGATTATAGTATTTTCTATCATTCCCATAATTACAAGTATTGATTGGTGATTTGTCTTTAGTGTTACTCTCACTGTGCATATTGAAATATTCACTCAAGGACTCCAAGGTAGTTTATGTCTGCTGCGTGATCATGATTGTCAAATTCATTTAAAATGAATGTTAGAATCAGTTATACTTTAACATATTATTTTCAACCTCTGCTTTATCTTTTTAATTTGTTGATTTGAATATGAATATGAGTAGCTTGTTCAGGGAAACATGCCTGTTTGATTCTGTAGTTCTTCAATGCTAAGTTAATCTCGCCTCTGGGATCCATGTGGAACAATAATCAAACATTTTCTTATATAAGTAACCTAAGCTTCTGTTACCCCGATTATGGATTATCATATATTTTGTTACCACTAGAAACGGATTGGTCAATGTAGACATCTAAATTACGATAGAATTTAATTGCATGCCTTACCACCGTACCATATAGGATGATACAACAAAGCCAAAGTCGGATCTTTAAAACTGTTGTGCTGTTCGAGTGTTCGGATACGACAGAGATGCTTAAGTTTCATCTAATAATTTTCCATAACCATATGCATGTTAATACAATATCATTGTGGGTGCAGTTACCATCTTGCAGAGAAAAAAATACCTTCTATCCATGGATACACAATGGGTTATAAACTAGAGCAGTTTATATTTGATGCATTTCCCTATGCTCCGTCAACCGCTCTTTTTGAGGTAACTGTCCTCCCGATTTATGCACTCCCAGCTATTTCCTTCTCATTTTGGTGACAATACTACCTTCACATATTTCGTTTTCAGGTATTACGGGAGGAAGAGTTTGCGCCAGTAAAAAATGCCAATGGGTCAAATTATGATACACCGGACAGTGCTCGGCTACTAGTCCTCCGCCTGCACACACGTTGGGTAGTCGCTGCTGGTGGCTTTTTAACACACTCAGTGCCCTTATACGCAACGGGTAATTTTTGTGATTTTTGCTTAGCAAGTTTCTTGTCAACAGTAGCTTCTCTTTGACATCTACATTATTCTCAGTCCTTAATTTCATGATTGATCTTGAATCCCAGGTGTGGAGGTATCGCCACTGTGTTCTTACACAGGAGAAAACCTGGAAGCTATATGCCGCGGAAGGACATTTCATGCACCTTGTGAGATTGCATTCTAGTTGAGAGGCTTTTTATTATCTGCATTATATTCTTGATTTGTGCGGCTCCATTTTGATTATAAATGGCATGAATGAGCTCCATCATCCCCGTTATCGACATGCTTGTGTACCCGAATTCACGGTTTTCGTTTGTATTTAGTGATTGGTGCAATTTTTATTAATATCAAGTATTTGTAGTTATTGTTGAGCAACCAAATTATGATCATCCAAGTTGAACGATTTTGACAAAACAACTGGGATTTTCCTGTTTCTTTTCTACTTTTTATTACCATTTTCACTTGTTACAAGAATAGGTTGAACTTGAATATATGCTTTGACTTATGGACGAAAAGTATTTGAAATCACAGTTAGATAAATAAAATTACTTTGATATTTTTGTAAAATAATATGTTTTGAATCATGTAAAAAAAATGTTTTGAATCATTTTGTGTGAAAAATGCAAGTACTTTTATTTTAGGGCAAATTGCCCACAGGTAACTTTTGCTCAAAATTGCATTGAAACTGTCGACCTTTTATTCATGTTAAGGGTCTAAAATGCCCATAGTCTATTTTATTATGGGCAAATTATAACCGTAGACTCTTCTGTCCATATAAAAGGTCCAAAATGCCCGTAGTATCTATTTTATTTAGGGGACATTGCAAAAATAGCCTCTCCAAAGCTTGAAAGATCAAAAATGTCCACTTCTTGAAAAAAGAGCAAAAATGGCTTGACTTGAAGTTTACTTTGCATGGAATAGCCCTTGAGGGACTAAAATACCCTTCCCGCTTAAATGAACCATAATGACGAAATTACCCCCAAAATTTTCTTTCTGACGAAACACCCCTCCCTTCGTTCCTTCCTTCTTCATCGCCTATACAATTCAATTCCAGAGAAGCGACCTTCCTTCCTTCCTTCCTTTCTCACCCCAACGACCTCCCTCAAACGAGTGAAACCACCTCCCTCACCCCCTTCCTTCATCGCCCATAGAAAGACATTATCGCCGAAATTTCTCAAATCGACATCCACTGCTCAAACCCACATCTGAATCTTTCTCTTTGTTTTTTTCGGTGGAAAAGCTGATACGGAGGTCAGTTGGGTAGTATCTCATCTGGTAAGACTGCCTTGTCTCTCTTAATTTTATCTGGGTTTGATTGAATACCTACATTGTTAGTGTGTGTAGAAAATGTTGAATACCTACATCGGTGTCTGAGAAAATGTTGAATTATGATACGAGGGTGTGGTTTCTTATTTGTTGAAATGGAATAAAACAAGGGAAAAGATGAAAAATTGTGAGCTTCATTATTTTATTGAGATATCGTTGATAATGCATATCAAGTTCATCTTTTGGCAATGAGGATCAGTTTTTTTTTTTTTTTTTTTTTCGATATTCAATTTAGTTCATAGTATAGTATTTATTGACAACCCAATTCAATTGCAGTCCTGCAAGTTTTATAACAAATTCAATACTTTTGATGCACAATGGCTCTTACAACAGGCAAGGCAATGGCACACAAAGCTAAGGGAGACAAGAAGAAGAAAGAAGAAAAAGGTATATTTCATTTCATTCTCTTATATGTATTTCTATAATTGCATTTTATTTTCTTTTCATTCTTAATTTTCTTGTTGTTTTTTGAGAAAAGAAGTCATACCCGAATGAGTATTTCTGTTTGTATACATCTATTTGAAGCTTGTATGAATTCTTATCAAAATTTTCTCATGAATTTGTTTCTTTTTGGTGACTGAGAAAAGAAAGGAAAAATAATTTATTTGTCATACCCAGATGATTTATTGTTGGTTGTTGCAGGTGGTGTCTTGTTGTGGTTGTTTTTGTTTTTGTGCTGTAGGTTTGTCCTGTCTTGGTGTATGTTTGGTGTCTGCTTTGTCTCCTGGGCAAGTTGTGCCCTTGGGTTGTTCATTTCTTCTCGTTTGTGCTTTTTTCTGCTTGTGTTTGGCATGTCTTGCCATTTGAATAAAACGGTTGTTCAAAAAAAGACCTATGATCTACTGTGGGTCTTGTTGTGAGTGAAGAGTTTGAAGGTAATATTTGAACGTTAGAATAGTTTTAGTTTGTTGGAAGATGGGATTATGAGCACTATTTTGAGGTTCCGGGGTTGCATTGTCATTGTCCTATCATGTTACATGTTGCATTTACACATTTGCATTGTCAATGTCATTTTATGTTGGTTATTCACAGTACTAGACATGGCTTGAAATCATCCCTGTATGGGGAGGGCTTGAAATCCCTTAGACATGAGCTTGATTTCCAATTCCCGTGCTTGAAAGTCCAATTACCAGGCTTTAAAGTCCAATTCCTGGGCTTGGAAGTCCCAAATCCCGTGCTTGAAAGTCCAACTTTAATCTAAGATCGATCCATGCTAGAGTTAGATTATGTTCATGGTTAATTCAATGATGATGATGCACTTAAAAGTCTAAGTTTTATTTGAATGTCTTCATTATGGGTTCATTATGAGGTTATTACATTGCTTCATGTGCATATCTGAATGAGGGTAGTTTGTTTTTTTTCTTCAGGTTACACGGATACGATGACGAGCTTGTTAGTGCATTGCGATAGACATTGGGAGGATAACCAGTTCATGGGTTCGATTTCTTTCGCATGCTTTCTAACCAATAAGGAGAAAGATACATGTTGACAGTGATTTTTGGATTGACTCGGTCAATAATAATATGTTAATAAAAAACGAATAAGCAAAGAAAATCAATCAACACATGCAAGATGGATTTTACGTGGAAAACCCTTGAATGGGAAAAAACCACGGTGCCCCTTGAGGGCGAGAGAAATCACTATGAATTGTTTATAGTTTACACACTCAAATCTGAATCTCTCATACAATAGCTTGATTATTCTCTCTCTCTTATCTCGAACCCTTTTTCATGGGTGTTAAGGTTCTATTTATATTAGTTTTTCTAGGGTTTCCTGTACTTATGCCGTGCTGACAGGGGAGATCCTATCTTTTACTTGCGTAAGGAGTCTAAGATTTGTGAATAACTTTTTAGGGTTTGTTTCCCATTTGGACTCTCCTTTTTTTTGAGGAAGGTTGCATCTTGTTCGGAATAGGACTTGATCTTTGAGTCTTGTATCCCACTAAATTCTCACCTGACGTGGGAATATACTTGGACGTGGATTATCCTTCTGGCTGCATGTTCTATGGCGAACACCCTTGATTGGCGAGCGCATTTTTCCTTTCTGAAGGTCGACCAGTTGCGGCGAACACTTTTCCTCTTTGAATCGGCGAGCGTGCCTGTTGGCACTCCTTTGACTGATTTCCTCCCGTTGACGAGTCAATGGGTGACGTGTCTATGTTTTTATTGCTTCTTTGCTGACGTGTTCTTTTATCAAATTTACACACAACAATACCCCCATAAATACTTCGAGTTGATCCAATGTAGGCTGGTCTCTTTGGTTCTGCGAGCAGTGTTTATATGATTTACTTGTATTTTCTGACTTTCTTCATTTTCTGAAATTTTTGCAGATGTTTTTTCCCTCTCTTTTTCATTTTTGCCACGTGTTCCTTTTGATATTAAATCTTCCGCGGCAAGCTTTCGTTTTCAGCCACAGAATTTCAAACGGAGTGTATTGATGTGACGCGCTGCAACTGATGTCACGCCTGCAATGATGTAGCGTCTGTTGTGAAACCCCATGTTGCCACGCATCCTCTATTTGATGGATACTTTCATCACTGCCTTTACTCACAGGCGGCGACACTTTATCACAGCCGTTTTCAATTATTATTTTTTTCTTGAATTTCGCGTTCCCCTCTTTAAAAGACGAAACTGTTCTACTTCGTTTCACTTTCTTTATTTCTTTTTGCTGTTATTTTTCTCAGAAAATACTCTTTGAGAGAAAATCTTCCAAGTCTCCGATTCACAGACGTGTTCAAGTTTCCAGTGGTTTCCTTTGAAGCGCGGTTCTGTTACCCATTTTTCTTTTCTTCCTTCTTCAAGAACATTTATTTCTGGTGAGTTCTATGGATCTTTCTCAACGTGCTTTTCTTTTTAATCAAATGATGCAAGCCCTTGAGCTTGGTGATAAGGAGGTTGCAGATAAAATCGAGTCTTATTTACGCAATTATAACCCAGCTTCTCCTGTACCTATTCCCCTTTATACTTCTTTTAATTCCGAATCCGATGCTCCTGATTTTGTTTTTCTTTCAACTTCTGACAGCGATTCCCCAGATATGGCGAAGACTTCAAAAACTTCTGGCAGTGGTCGACGAGGGCCAAGAACCCCCAAGGATTCCCTTATTGGCGACCAAACAGTAGTTGGTTCAGACGTCGAGGACCATCGGCGAGATGCTTTATGTTTTGCTGCCGATCGCCCAAGTTCTTTTGATACTGAAGTGAACGTGGTCGACGAGCAGGAACTTGGCAAATATAGGAGGAGATATGATATTCCGAACTCGGTTGTTCTTATCCCTTCAGGCGAGCGGGCTGCATGGAATCCGCCGAGCGGTGCCGTGGCTATCTATGGGTCGATGTTCGGCTGTGGGGTGACTCTCCCCCTTCAACCGTTTATAGCAAGATTTCTGGCTGACGCTAAACTTGCCCCTGCCCAACTTTCGCCGAATAGTTATAGGATTTTGATGGCCCTGGCCGTGATGTGGAAATCAATGGGTCGACGGTAGCCAACTCCTCACGAAATCCGTCATTTCTACGTCCTGCGACAATCTGGCCATGGCGGGACTTACTATCTCCAGTCGACTGTTGTGGAGAATTGGATACCTGAGGGAGTGTCCAACGCGGGACAGGTCGAAATTTCGAGTGACAAGAAGAAGATAGGCTTTGTTTGGGGTTTCCCCACTTCAAACAAGAGATGGAAGAACAGCTGGTTCTTCGTTGGTGGCGAGTGGGGAAGAAATAATCCAGCTGATACTCGTCGAAACCTTCGGGCGAACAGAGTTCCGAGACATTTTACGTCTCCCAATGCCTGGACGAAGGCTTCGCCTGCTTTGACCCCGCATGAGGTGAAGAATGTGACTGACGCCGCGGTGCTTAGTTTAGCCAAGAGGGGTCAAGAATACCTCCTTGATGAGGCTAGGATGGTTACTTATGGCGTTTTCCCTCGCCTGTCTGCTAGGCGACGTCGCTGTAAGTTTCTCTCTTTAACTTGTTTTTAAAACTTCTCATTGGTTTTCGCTTTGGATGACACTATCTTTTTCTTTTCAGTGAGCGAGCTCGATATAGTTTGCGACGAACAGGCTCGAGCGGTGAAGAACTCTGAGGCCGCGACCCAAAGACATGCCGCGGGCCTGGCTAAAGAAGGAGTAGCTCCACCTGATGGCGACGATTCCCCAGAGGAAGGTGGAGCAGGAATCCCTGCTGTTACAGAGGTGGTCGCCCAGCCCCGTGGGAGTGGGGTCGACGCCTCGTCTCGAGTCCCTAGCCGCAAGGGGAAGGAAAAGGCCGGGGCTTCTATGGCAAATACAGAGGTTCCTGTTTTTGATGCAAGCATCCAGGAACCCCCTAAAGACCCCTCTAGCGATCTTCAACCCCAGAATGGCCGAGCGAAGCGCCCTGCCGAGACAACCCCCGAGTGCGCCACTCGTCCCCTAAAAAGGGCTTCACGGGTGGTTCAATACGTGGTTTCGTCCGATGAGGAGGGAAATGGCGAGCCTGTTCGCCCTGAGGGTTCCAATGCCGGCGAGCGTGATACTCCGGTCCTTCAGGATGCGGATCCAGCCCCTAGATCGGAGGAAGGTGGTATGACAGAAACTGCTCCCCCTTCAGATGCCTGGGTCCCCGCCTCGAAAAACGTTGGACCTTCAGTACCCCCAGCGAATATTAGAGCGCGGAGTACTGCTGTACCAGAGGATACTCCTCAGCCTTCCTTTGCTACCACTGCGGAGGGTGGAGGTGCTGCTGCTCCGACTGATGCCCCTGGCCCGTCTTCGACCCCGACTACGGACTTGGGGGGTTCTCATGAAGGACCGTCTGTTGGTCCAGCCGACCAAGGCGAGGGGTTAGGCGTTGTTTCATTGTCCGATTTTTCTCCCGCCGAACTCCTCAACCACTTCATAAGCAACAATATTTATTTTGGCGAGGGTTGGGAGAAAGTGAAGGGAAAATCGTGCAACAACAAGATGGAGTTTTTCTTCAATTGCCACTCATTGGTAATTTTATCGGTCTCGCCTCCTCTCTTTTCTTTGCTTCACCTTTTTCTCTCTTTTTTTTTTTTTTTTTTTTTTTTTTTTTTTTTTTTTAACTTGTTTTACTCGCAGATGATGTCGGAGATGGCAAGTACTTATAGGCGAGCGAATGCGGCGTTGAGCGACAACAAGCGCTTGCAAAAGATAATTTCTCGCTCGGCGGCTGAGAAACTATCGGTTGAAGAATCACATGCACAATATACTGCTCGAATGCAGGAGCTCGCCGATGGTTCTTTGGCCGCTCAGCTTGCTGCCGAAGAGAAGCTTCTCGCCGCTGAAGAGCAAATTAAACAACTGAAAGAGCAGCTCGCCGACAGTCAAGATGCGTTGGTCGCTCACATGGAGGGAGAGAGTTTGGCGAATGAGGCCAAGGAGAAGGCAGAACGTGAGGCTGAAGATTTGTGGCATCAACAAGCTACTCAAGACCTTCTTATGAATGATTTGAAGGCTGTCTTGGAAGTTGAAGCCGTTGATCGTTTTAAAAGATCTCCTGCATATGATGCGCTCCTCCTTCGTGAGTTTGAACGGGACATGCGGCAAGCGAAGAAATTTTTCGCCCTGAAAGACCATTCTAACGAGAAGGCTCTAAGGCGTTATGACAGAAGCCTTCAGCAACATATGGATGGCGCTGTATGCTCGATAAAGGGCCAGCTAAAGCTGTGGAAGGCCCATTGTCGTTACACTCAGGCAGATCCTCTTCCCATGCACCTCGAGATTCCTACAAAACGTGCTTGCAGCACTTACTATTCAGGTCAAAAAGGGAGTTTCACCGGATTTGGTGCTGAGCCTGACTTGGGCCCTGTGGCTGGTCGAGATTATACGCCCTTTATGCCCGAAGGGGATGAAGAGGTGATTTGGCCGTCAGAGGATGAGGTGAGCGAGGAGGAGGAGGAGGATGATGGTGGCCTTCCGCCAGCAAGCGCTTAATCTTGTGTATTTTTCTTGTATAGTTTATTTATTTTAACTTTGTAAATATATTTTGACAAGTAAATAAAATGACAATTTTCTCGCAATGTGTTTCTTGCTTGTTCGCCATACATTTATTTCTATGCATTTTGGTTCAGCTGCCATTGCTTAGTTTCTGGCTCAAGCTCTAAAGCCTTTTATCACTTAGCTTTATAATCGCTAGTTTTTGTTTTTACCCAGTGTTTGTCAGGACGTGTCCGACCATACACCAGGTTTTATGTGAGCATACTGTTGGGACGTCTCCCGCTTTTGCTCACTGTTTTTTCTGACTGCTAGTTTGCTTTACCCCCAGTGTTTTTAGTTCTCAGGGATTTTCCTGAATACTGTTGGCCGAACGCCTTGTACAGTTTTTTGGGGGTTTTATGCCTTTATTGGTGGCGACTGCCTTTTATGTGACACTTTTCTCTAGCTCAGGCTGCTTTGTGGCATTTTTACCTTAAGCCTGCTGTAATACGGGGTATTTCTCGGTTTTCTCGGGTGTTCGCCGGACTTAGATAGCTCAATTTGCTACCCCGGGCGATCCGTTCGTCATGGCTGATCTGTGATTTCAACGATGGCAGACCTTTCAGTAATAAATTACTCTTTATTGATTATTTCCTGTAAATTCTAATGTTGAAAAATAAAAGAAACTTCTAAAAGATGAACTTTAAAGAAACAAAACATGATAAAAGGTCTTCTTTGAACTGGAGTATCAAGGGTAGTAGATCTTCAGGTACTGAGCATTGCACGGTCGGGGCAGCTCGCCGACTCCTCTTTTTGCTATGTGATACGCTCCATGGCCTGCTATACCTGTGATGTGATATGGTCCCTCCCACTTGTCTGCGAGTGATCCTGCGGTTTTATCCTTCGTTCCGGGCGTCACTCTTTTTAGAACCAGGTCCCCGAACGCAAACCTTCTGACTTTCACATGTGAGTTGTAATATCTCGCTGCTCTCTGCTGATAGGCGGCATTCCTTATTCGGGCGTGCTCCCTTCTTTCTTCTAGTTCATCTAGACCACACTTCAGCATGTCAACATTAAGCTCTGGTTGAAAGAATTGTGTTCTTGGCGAAGAGAACGCCGTTTCAACCGGAATAACTGCCTCGGTTCCGAACGCCATGGAGTAAGGTGTTTCCCCAGTGGAGTTTCTTTCTGTTGTTCGGTATGCCCATAGCACCTGTGGTAGTTTTTCGGCCCAGTTTCCCTTTTTGACGGCCAGTTTGGCTTTCAGGTTATGCTTGATGATTTTATTTACCGCCTCAGTTTGCCCGTTTGTCTGTGGGTGAGCTGGGGAGGCATAATAGTTGCTGATCCCATACTTCTTGCATAAATCTCTGAATTTCTTGTTATCGAACTGTGTCCCATTGTCAGTGATGATGGTGTTTGGTATTCCGAACCTGTATAGAATATTTTTCTTCACAAAGCTGGTTGTATTTGCTTCTGTGATGTGTACTAATGATTCGGCCTTTACTCATTTGGTGAAATAATCCACTGCTACAATGGCATGTTTCGCCCCTCCTGGCGCTGTGGGCATTGGGCCGATCAAATCAATTCCCCACATGGCGAACGACCATGGGGAGTGATGCTCTGTAAGCGCTCAGGTGGCTGGCGAATGTTATTCGCGATCTTTTGACATGCTTCACATCTGGTCGCTATTCTTTTTGCATCGGCGAACATGGTCGGCCAATAGAACCCTTGCCTTAGTGCTTTATGGGCCAGACTGATGCTCCCAGCGTGATTCCCACAGCTCCCGCTGTGTATGCCCTTTAGGATTCCTTCTGCCTCTTCAGGCCCAACACATCTTTACAATGTCCACGAGAATCCTCTTCTATACAATTCACCGTTGAGGACTGAATATCTTGTTGCCCTGTATCTCAACCGCTTGGCTTCTAGCAAGTCACTTGGGAGGGTGTCATTGATCAGGTATTCTCTGATTGGGGTCATCCAGTTGGTTGATACGTTCATGATGACCCCCACTTCGGCCTGCTCGGTTGTGCTGGGTCGAAGCAGGTGTGCCATAGGGATTGTTCGGGGCCAGATGTTGACCGTGGCAGATGCCAGCTTGGCCAAAATGTCCGCCTGTTCGTTTTTTTCTCTTGGGATCTGCACAATCCTGTATTCTTTGAATCGCCTCAACAGTTCCTTTGCTAGTTTAAGGTAGGCAATCATGTTGTCATCCCTTGCTTGGTATTCGTCAAGTACTTGGTTGACGATGACTTGAGAGTCGCTAAACACCTCAATCTCGTCAGCTCCTAGGGCCGTACATACTTTCAGTCCCGCTATCAGTGCTTCGTACTCGACTTGGTTGTTGGTGGCTTTGAAATCAAACCGCAAGGCACATTCTACATCTCCTTCTAGGGTTGTGACCACTATCCCTGCCCCGCTGCCATGCGTGTTAGATGAGCCGTCGACCCAAAGTTTCCAGCGAAAGTCCTTCCTTGTTTGATCTATCATCATCCTTGCCACTTCAGTATCTGGCTCGGTGAATTCTGCTACAAAGTCTGCTACTGCTTGGCCTTTGATTGCTGTTCTTGGGATAAATTCT
Organism: Acer campestre; assembly: GCA_954870605.1. Classification (NCBI taxonomy): domain Eukaryota; kingdom Viridiplantae; phylum Streptophyta; class Magnoliopsida; order Sapindales; family Sapindaceae; genus Acer; species Acer campestre. Next base: position 29,153,672 of record OX940809.1, on the reverse strand, counting down.
ATGTCGAATTCGCTTAGCTCAATGGCCCATTTTGTAAGTCTGCCCGACACCTCTGGTTTTTGCAGTATCATTCTCAGTGGACAGTTGGTGTATATTCCTACTTTGTGTGCTTGGAAATACGGCCTCAATTTCCTCGCTACTGTTACTTGTGCGAGCGCCATTTTTTCAGCTGATGAATATCTCGTTTCAGCTGGCAGTAATGCTTTGCTTGTGTAGTACACTGGTTTCTGTATCCCATTCTCCTGCCTTATCAATACGGAACTGGTGGTTGCTTCTGTGACTGACAAGTACATGTACAGCACTTCCCCTGTGATGGGTTTTGACATCAATGGTGCTCGGCCGAGGTATTCTTTCAGAGCGACAAAGGCCTGTTTGCAGTCCTTGTTCCATTCTATCCATTTGCCTTTCTTAAGCGCTTTGAAGAAGGGTAAACATCGGTCTGTCGATTTTGCGATAAACCTGTTCAACGATGCCAGGCATCCTGTAAGTTTCTGGACATCCTTCAAGTTTTTTGGGGAAACCATGTTGGCTAGCGCTTTGATCTTGTCAGGGTTCACCTCTATCCCCCTTTGATGTACCTGGTACCCGAGAAACTTACCAGATGGCACGCTGAACACACACTTTGAGGGGTTTAGCTTCATCCCGAACTTGGTCAACACGTCAAAGGTTTCCCGTAAGTCGTCTACGTGTCCCTCGGCTTTGACGTTCTTGGTTAGCATGTCATCGACGTACACTTCCATATTCCTGCCTATTTGGTTAGCGAACATCTTGTTGACCAGCCGCTGATATGTTGCTCCAGCGTTCTTCAGGCCGAACGGCATGACAGTATAGCAGTACAATCCTTGGTCCGTGGTGAATGCTGTCTTATCTTCATCCGGTTCATGCATCTTGATTTGGTTGTATCCTGAGTATGCGTCCATGAAGCTTAATAGCTCATGTCCAGCTGTTGCGTCGACCAGCTGGTCGATCCTTGGCAAGGGGAAACTATCCTTTGGGCAGGCTTTGTTAAGATCAGTGAAGTCTATGCACATCCTCCACTGATTGTTCTTCTTCTTTACGAGCACAACGTTCGCTACCCATTCAGGATACTTGACTTCTCTGATCGATCCTGCCGCGAGCAGCTTGGATATTTCTTCCCTTATTGCTGCACTTCTCTCAGGGTTGAAACTTCTCCTTTTCTGTATTACCGGCTTGCAGTTTTTGCTTACTGCTAGATGGTGTGTGGTTACATTTGCATTTATTCCTGGCATATCTTTGTGGCTCCAAGCAAAGATCTCCTTGTACTCCCTCAATAGATTCACCACACCTGTTTTGACCTGCTTCGTCAGGTTTGCTCCAACTTTGACCGTCTTATTAGGCTCTTTTTCATCCAGGATGACAGTTTCTATTGGTTCTTCTTTTTCTCTGTTGGTCTCATCTCTCGGGTCCAGCTCAAATGTTTCAGGGTTTTCTTCTCTCGTCTCTTTGTCGAGTTGAAATATGCTTAAGGTTTCTGTTCCCTTCTTGTCTTTAAAGACTGACAGGTTGGCCCGGCGAGCCATTTCCTGCGACTCTTTGAGTTCTCCAATACCAAATTCTGTCGGGAATTTAACTTTTAGTGCATGAGTGGATGTGACTGCCCGCGCCTTGTTCAAAAACGGGCGGCCGAGTAGAGCATTATATGGCCAATTATAAATATCAACCACCACGAAATCCAGGAGGATAGTTCGTCGACAAGGTGCTGTCCCAAATCTCACAGGCAGCTTCACTGTTCCCAGAGACCTTACTTCTGCGCCCCCGAACCCTTTTAGAGGCACATGGAATGGTTCCAAGTCTTTCCTGTCTAGCCGAAGTTCGTCATATACTCTGGTGCTCAAAATGTCAGCGGAGCTTCCGTTGTCTATCATCACTCGGAGAACATCCCTGTGTGCTATTTGTACTCCCACGACTATTGCGTCGTTGGGTTTGGCATCGATTCCTTTTGAATCTTCGGCTGTGAAGGTTATCGGATCATGGCCTTCTCTTGGTTTTTTGTGGTTCCTCTGCACAGAGTTTACTTCAAAGTCCCTTTTTTCGTATGTTACTTCCCTGACCTCCGACATCCTTTCTCTATTGCTTCTACCAGTGTGAGGTCCTCCAAAGATTGTATTTATAGCTACGCTGGGGCTGCTTTTCCTCGGGCTTCTTCTTTCTTGTCCACCTCCTCGATGGCTACCTTGTCGACCTATGTTTCGGTCCCCCTTTAGTGTGAAATCTTTAAGGTGCCCCTCTCTGATCAGACTCTCGATGTGGTCCCATAATTGAAAACACTTAGAGGTATCGTGCCCGTGGTCTTTGTGAAATCGGCAATATTTCATTGTATCTCTTCGGGCATTGGTTGACTGTTGTCGGGGGTACTTGGCGAGCCCTTTGTCTTCTACTACAGACAGTATGTCCTCCTGTTCGCCATTTAGGGGAGTGTAATTACTGTACCTGCCTCGGAACCTACTGGTTCTGTTACTACCTCGGCTCTCTTGGGGTTTGCTTCTCCGGCTCTTTTCTTCTTTTTGGTGGTCGCGAGATTGACCCTTTGTTCTTTCATCCTTGGATTCTGACCTTGTGTCTGGCTTGTGACCATGGACGAAACTACCCCCTTGGGCAACTTCTTCTTCTTCTGCTAATGCATAATCTCCAGCTATATCCATCATCTCCTCATATGTCTTGGGTCGGTCTCTCCGTAGGTCAAAAGACAAACGTCCGCTTTGCAACCCATTGGTGAAGGCTGCTATGACAGCTACATCGCTTGCATCTTCTATTTGGGCGACCTCCTTCCCAAACCTGGCTAAATACTTCTTTAGTGACTCGTTACTTTCTTGTTTCAGGTTCGACAGATGAGCCAACGACTTTCTCCTGTGCACACTCCCCATGAATTGCCTTACGAATGCCTTGCTGAAACTGGAAAAGTTGCTAATACTCCTGGCTGGCAGACGCCCAAACCATCTAGAAGTGAGGTCGCCGAAGGTTTGTGAGAATGTTAAGCACAAGAGGCCGTCATTGGATGCGTACTGGGCCATGACATTGCGAAATCTGCGGACGTGTTCCTTTGGATCCCTGTTCTCTTTATACTGTTCGATGGTTGGCATTCTGAATCTTTCAGGGAACCGGGTATGTGCGATATGGTCAACAAACGGATTGTCTGACTCATCATCCGAAGATATATTGTGCCTGTACCGCTTAGCCATTGCTGAGACCTTCTTCGAGAGTTGTTGAAGGGTAACGCTTCGATGACCGGTTGGTTCCCCCTCTTGGTCGAGCCTGCTTTTGACTATCATCCTTCGATAATCATCTTCCCTACTACCGGTACTTCTGTTATCTCCTAAATCATCTGTACTTTCGGACCTCTGCTGCCGCGCCCTCTTTGATCGCAATCCTTTTCTCGGCTGTGGACTCTTGTCTTCTAACGAGATCGACCGCCGCCTCCTACGGGTTCTATTAATCCTGTCGTCGGCGGGTCCCATATGCGTTCGCCCATGATACCGTTTTTCTGGGAAATCCTCGTCTAGCAGATTTTCTCCCTTCTTTCGCCCTCTTTCTCCCAGGGCCTCTGGCGAATCCCAGGGAGTTTCTTCCGCAATTGGTTTTGCCTGAGTACTGGGAGTTACGATGTGGATTTCTGATCGCACCCTCCCTGCGGGATGATTTCCGGGAGTGCTGGTCGTTAGTTCATAAGGAGACGAGGCTCCCAACCCTATAGGAAGCGTGAGTCCTATCTTGTTGGCCTCATTGACCAGGTTCACCAAAGCAGTATGAAAGTGCTGCAGAGTTTCGTTGGCTGCTCTTGTCCCTGGAGTCGCTGCCGATTGTTCTCCTGTTGTCAACGTCTCCTCTCCTAGTATCGTTGCTGCTTGAGGGATCTGATCATTATTGGGAATTTCATCTCTACCGCTACCGTTGCTCATGCTGTGCCTGTTTTTTGCTTTGTAAGGATTCCTGGAAGTTTTTATACTCTCAAACCCCCTTCTTCTAGCGCCAATTGTTGACGGTGATTTTTGGATTGACTCGGTCAATAATAATATGTTAATAAAAAACGAATAAGCAAAGAAAATCAATCAACACATGCAAGATGGATTTTACGTGGAAAACCCTTGAATGGGAAAAAACCACGGTGCCTCTTGAGGGCGAGAGAAATCACTATGAATTGTTTATAGTTTACACACTCAAATCTGAATCTCTCATACAATAGCTTGATTATTCTCTCTCTCTTATGTCGAACCCTTTTTCATTGGTGTTAAGGTTCTATTTATATTAGTTTTTCTAGGGTTTCCTGTACTTATGCCGTGCTGACAGGGGAGATCCTATCTTTTACTTGCGTAAGGAGTCTAAGATTTGTGAATAACTTTTTAGGGTTTGTTTCCCATTTGGACTCTCCTTTGTTTTGAGGAAGGTTGCATCTTGTTCGGAATAGGACTTGATCTTTGAGTCTTGTATCCCACTAAATTCTCACCTGACGTGGGAATATACTTGGACGTGGATTATCCTTCTGGCTGCATTTTCTATGGCGAACACCCCTGATTGGCGAGCGCATTTTTCCTTTCTGAAGGTCGACCAGTTGCGGCGAACACTTTTCCTCTTTGAATCGGCGAGCGTGCCTGCTGGCACTCCTTTGACTGATTTCCTCCAGTTGACGAGTCAATGAGTGACGTGTCTATGTTTTTATTGCTTCTTTGCTGACGTGTTATTTTATCAAATTTACACACAACAATACATATAGTGAATTGTCGGAAATAATATTTGATCGGATTTGGGTCAATAGCGACAGATTCAATATAAGGATAAGTTCAAAGCTTAAAACGAAGAATGGGAGATGTACATTATCCATTAAGACCGACGCTGATGTAACATGTTTGCTTACTCTTCATCAATCAGATTGGCATGAAGTCAATGTCAAAGTGGTAGAAATATCTGTACCAGAAAATGCAAATGCAAATGTATTTAAAACTCCGAAAGAGTTAATAAATACCACAATCCACTCTGCATGTACACCATCGGGTCTGAAACCCACCAGTAATCCACAATCCGAAGATGGTAATCCACATTTCAAATCAATGGTGGTAGCAACAAGCCGTTTGGGTCCGTGCCTTCACCTGGAATTTCATCAACAGAGAAAGATCATGGTACTCCAGCATCGACAAACAAGCATGCAGAGGTGGACGACACAAATGGTTCTAATACATCCGATACGGAGAATGAGAGTGGTACTGATGGTGATACTAGTGATGACCGAAATGGTGTTTCGGAAGTTCCCCAATGTGGTGGGCAAGCAGAACTAGGTGCTACAGAAGCCCCAACTGATGGTGAAGAAGAACGAGGGGTTAGTGGAGCACCCAATAGTTATGGACCTTGTATGACATCACGGTGGATAATACCGGGTTTAGAACTCTACTCAATTCAACCTGTTCAATCAAAGGACTTGTTTGAAAACCAAGGTGACAAAGGTGACCAAGGCGACTAATGTCCAATATACAAAGGACAGATCTTCAAGAACAAGAAAACCTTGAAACTTACTTTAGGGTTGTATGCATTCGAAAATAGATTTGAGTATAAGATTAGACGATCAAGTCATTCACGATTCGTTGCAACGTGTGTAAAGGGAGATTGCGAATCGGTTATTACTACGGGGAAGTTGAAAACCGGGACCTACTGGCATGTTAAGTCCTTTGTTAAAGAGCACACATGTGGTGATTCGGGCAATTACAACGTTGATTTTAAACGGGTAAGTTCCTATGTAATAGGGGAACTATATGCAAGAAAAGTTGCTGATCCTAGATGCACCCTCCGTTCGAAAGATATAATGTTTGAGATGAAGGTGTAGGGGAAAATACCGTAGTATACGCAGCGAAAGCGAGACTAAAAATAGATTTAGTAACTTTAAAATTTTTTCCTTTTTATGAACCTTAACCCTTTAATTAATTAAACATATATATAATCAACAAAAGAAGAATACCTTTTGTCGCATGATCCGATTGACTTACGCCGATGGTAATCCGCAAGATCTTCAATCCTAGCACGAACGTGAATCACCTAGGAGCGTGGTCTCCCTTTTTCTTTGAATTGCAAACCTGAGAATGGACAAACAAACTTTTCTTTTCTTTTTGTTAGTCATAAAACAATCAAAAGAAGACTAAGATTATTCCGGTCACTTTTGAGTTCTCAATGTAATGATCGAAACTCGTGTGAACCTAAATCGATGTTGTACACACAAGCTTATTGATGAACAAGCAATTAGTGTACCATCAAAGAATAATCTATTCACTCTTTTATGTTTTAGTAGAATAAAATAATCCTTTCTATGAATTGAGAAGAAGAAGAAGATTGAATCAAGCACCACACACTCTGGGTGGCCGAATTCTATAAGTCCAAATATATAGGTGGCCAAATTTTCTTCCTCTTTTTCTTTTAGGGTGGCCGAAAATCCTACTCCAAAAGGGACTAGGGTTGCCGCAAATCACAAGCAAAAAAGGAGTTTGTGTTGCACCCTAATTCCCTTCTAGTTTAAGACTTCAAACCCTAATCCAACTCATAGATCTTTTATTCTTTTATTTGACTAAATAAAAAGACTTCTTATTTGATTAAATAAATAAAATTAATTAATTATTTTCTTATCAAACAGGTCTTTTAATTTTAGTATACTACTACCAATAGTATAACTCTAGGAATCATATTTCCTAATCAGAAAAGATTTGTTTCTTAATTAAACAATTAATTAATAAAATAATTAATTCTTATTTAATTAAAACAATGAAACAAAATAATATATTAGGTTAAAAAGCACCTTGCCGCCCCACTCATACAAATGGGCCATATATAATTTTCTTATTTCATTTAATCCATTGGACTTTAAATAAAAAGCCCACATGTGAACCAGACTCATTCTTACTAAAAGAAACAAGCCCACATGCCTTTCATTAATATATTAATATAATTGAGCAGCCCATTAAATAAATAATGTGCAAATTATATTCTTAATATATTAAATGCAATTCTAAATGGACCCATAAATTGGTCCGATAGAATATATCAAGTGATCCATACAAGTCCGTGTGGATTGGGGATCTTGGCGGGCTATCTAAATTTAAGCTTCAATAGACATAACCTAATCACAATCAACAAATGATTCACTTAGGTTCGATCCATTAATTTTAACTCATTCCACCAAAGAGCTAAAATTGAACTCTTAAATAAAGATAGAAAAGGAAGATGTTCCTCATTCATACCCTAGACAATCATGTTGGAGATAGTATATCCTCGTGATTAATATCAGTAATCGCCAAGAGTTCATAAACCGTCTATAACTCTCCAAGTTACCATATTTACTCATATGACCACGTTTTGAACTTGGATATTTTGACTTGTCCAGAAGCCATGTTTTCAATAGACACTATCGAAAACTCAACGTTGAGATTTAATATCCAATTACCTCAAAACATCCATATGATGATATTATACTCTCATTTAATAAATGGAGCCACGATGTCCATAGCTATAAATGAAGTCCTCTATCGATTAACAAATGAATATCACCAAACTATCGAGGATAGACTATGCGATATAATCGTACTCATTGATAACTCAAATGATATCACTTGCAACCATAAGTCCATCATTTATCTCAGGATTAAGATAGACTCTCCGATTGTCCTGATAATGAAAAGACTTTTATCTACTGACGGTTATAGATAAAGTATTTCATTGTGATCCAGTTCAATGCACCCAGTGCACTAGATTCTTTTGCTCGAAGACACTCCGATGATTTTAGACTCATCATATCTCATTTGATCCCACTCAAATGCTAGCAAAAGAATTCTACAACTTTAACAAGATAAAGGTGCCCAACCTTTAACTTATGTTGTGAACAATATTCAAGACTAACTAAAGAATTGTGTCTACCACATACATATCCAGATGTACGAATAATTCTTCTTTTCTCATAGTCTTTAGACCTTATGATTATTTACTTTGACGATTATAATATTAAACTATAAATGCTATAAGATTTGTTTAAACCGGAAATCACTTTATTAATATGAAAAAGATTGTTAATTACAATATTACACTCTTGCTATTGAGCATAATCCTAACAGAAGGATCAACATGGCATAAACCTCTCGTACAACAAAGCCCACAGGTCGAAGGACCGCGCTTTACATAGTGCATTCGGTGGTCCGTTGGAGTCATTTCAGATGTTGCCGGCATTCTTTTACATGTTGGAACAATCCAACCCTGGGACTGTAACTAAGATAGAAACTGACTCAGAAAACCGGTTCACTTATGGATTCATGACACTTGGGGCTTGTGTAGAGGGATTCAATATAGTTATTAGGCCGGTTATCACCATTGACGCTACCCACCTGAAGGGTAAGACTAGGGGTGTTTTGTTAGTTGCTGTGTGCAAGGACGGTAACGAGATGATATACCCCTTGGCATTTGGGTTTGCAAATTCTGAGTCCATAGAGTCGTGGACATGGTTCTTGAAGCGACTTCGCGAAGTAATCCTGTGTCCTGAATGTGTGATGATAGTTTCAGACCGGCACGCGGGCATCTTCGCAGGCATGGAAGCAAGTTTTTCGGAAGCAGCACATGAGGTATGTGCATACCACTTGTCACAAAATTTGAAAAGAATTTGTAAGCAACGGGATGATGTGATTAAGCTTTACTACCATGCTGCATATGTGTACCGTGTCGATGAATTCGAACGTGAAATGACCAAGTTGAAAGCCATCCACCGTAAGGTTTATGATGAGCTTGTACAGGCTGGGATAGAGAAGTTTTCACGTGAACATAGCCCCAAAAAGAGGTACCATATGATGACCACCAACATCGCCGAGTCAATTAATTCTTGTCTACTTGCAATCCGGAAGTTGCCTATCACATCTATTGCAGAATTTATCAGAGATTTGTTGCAAAGGTGGTTCCACGACTGTCGAAGAAATGCACGTGAAATGCCTACATTCTTGAGTCATTATGCAGACCAACACATCAAACAGAGGGTATTAACATCGCAATGGTGTGAGGTTCACCCCATTGACTTCCATAGATTCAAGGTAGATGACAAATGGAATAAAGGTACCATTGTCGACTTGGAACAACATTCTTGCTCATGCCGTGAATGGGATCTAGATGAGTTGCCATGTATTCATGTCATGGCAGTTGCTAGGTATGCTTACAAAATTTAAGTTTCATTTAATGTTAGAAACCTTTCATTTATTCATTTATTTGTGTCTTTTGTACCAGTATGAAAGGTATGCCTATCAACGCATTATGTTCTGACTTTTTCACAACGGGATGGCTAAAACATGCTTACGCCATGAATGTGAACCCTGTTCCAAATTCGGAAACATGGGTCATTCCTGAGAAGGTTCGTGATCGCATTGTTTTACCATGGGTGATAAAGAAGCAATCAGGAAGACCAAAGAAGTCAAGGACACCATCTGTTGGGGAGAAACGAAAGCTGCAAACATGTTCGAATTGTGGGCAAAAGGGACACAACAAAAAACATTGTCCGAATCCATCGTCTACCACAAGCAAACGAACTAAAAAAGCACGTACTTGTAGCATTTGCAAGAAGGAAGGACATAATAGACTAAAGTGCCCAGATAGACCACCTGATATTAGTTTGAATGACACAGACGAAGCAGTGATTCATACTTCTGAAGAACCTATCTTGGACAGTTAAATTTCACTTTGGTAGTTGTTGTGGTGATGGTGTTGTCCACTTTGATTTGATTGATTTAATAAGTATTTATATCTTCTAACTGTTATGAAAATAATGTCTTGTATGGTTAAGTTGAATTTACAGTATATTTATATATATTTTTTCTAGTATATATTTGCAAACAGGTGCTTAATTATATTTAATTGAGTAGATTGATACTTGAACACAGTAAAGGCTATTTGATTGATGATTATATGTGGGCTTTCTGTATAGGGGATTCATTTTTAAGCATGGGGTTTAGTTTTGAAGCCCGGGCCATTGTAATATGTGTGGGCTTTGAAGTTAGGATTCCCGGGCTTCATAAATTTATGTTGTGATTTTCCACCTGATTAATAAGCGACTTTAAAAGCGACTTCAAAAAGTCACTTTGGAAATCGCTTATGGATCTGCTGAAATTGGTCTGGATTAACGGGCTTCAAAAAACAAATGCTCTGGCTTCAAAAGTAAGGATTCTCAGGCTTTAAAAATGTAGAATTGATTTTCCACCCGATTAATAAGCGACTTTAAAAGAGACTTCAATAAAATCACTTTGGAATTCGCTTATGGATCATGTGAAAATTTATAAATTGGGAAGGATTAACGGGCTCTAAAAATCAAATATGAGTGCTTCAAAATTAAAGAATCTTGGGCTTCAATATAAAATTATCCCACCCACAATCTCGTTTTATTAGACAATTCCTTCCTAAAACGAAAACAACAAACCCCCCCCCCCCCACGGCCCCACCCCCCACCCCCCACATCACACAACAGCTCTTCCTCGCCCCACCCCACGGCCGTCCACGCCCAGATCTACAGGTGAGCTTTATTGAATTTGATTTTCTTTGGCGCTCTCTTTCTCTTAGCACTTCCTGACGCCCAGATATATTGGCAATTATTCTTCTTGAATTTTTTTTCATTTTTGTTTTTCTATCTATCTCTACTTTCCGTGGCCGATTTTGTTGAAGTTTTTTTTTTTTTTTCTTTTTTTTCTTTTCATACATAGAGATATGTCCTTGCCATGGTTATGAGTATGTATATGTACTACCATTGTTCAAACACTTATAAAAAAACACTAACAGATAAGTTTTTAAATAGGTTTTTTGAAACATTATTTTGTTTTTGTTTTTTATTTTTTTTTAACTCATTAAACAACATTGCCATAGGTTTTTTTGTTATTTTTTTCTTGTTGTAGATCGGGTATTATGGACATTGTTCATTTTTGAAATTATTGTTTTTGTTTTGATTTTCAAATATAAAGTGTATTTTATGAAATGGGGATAAATTCCGTTTATGTTGTTTTCAAAGGAAGGAAAATCGGTATGTGTTATTCTTGGCCTGAATGCCAAGCACAAGTAGATGGATTTCCAGGAGCTACTTACCAGAAGTTTAAGTCGACAGATGAAGCATATAAAGCTATCACTGCTTATGTACATTCTCAAAATTCAATTGAAAGTTTAGAAGAGAATGTATCTCAGAAGGTTCAAAGCAGTGAGAAGGTTCCAAGCACTGGATATATGCTGTTTTTATTTATCGTCGTTTTTTTTATTGGAGCAATATTTGGCAAACTTGTTTGAAACCTCATTTATTTTTATGTTGTGGTGTTTGTTAGATAGTAATTGATGTCATATGGTAACGGATCTTTTATGTTTATGTTGTGGTGTTGAAAGATAGTAATGGATGTCATATATTAATGGATCTTTTATGTTTATGTGGTATTGAAAGATCGTTTATGTTTATGTTTATTGGAGCAATTTGCGGTTGTCTTGTCAGATAGTAATGGATGTCCTGTTTATATTTATTTTATGTTTTTGTCGTAATTACATATGGTTGTCCATGTTTGGAGTTGTTTGTCTTTTTCAAAATTGCAGAAAAAGGAACAGAGTATGAAGATAGTAATGGATGTCATATAGTAACGGATCTTTTATGTTTATTATGTCGTGTTGGAATATAGTAATGGATGCCATATAGTAACTGATCTTTTATGTTTGTTTAATGTCTACATCTTTTCTACGGCCTTCATTTTCTATTGAATCAGGAGACAAAGGCGAACCCAAGAGTGTTTCTTGACCTCAACATCGATGGCGATCCGGCGGGTAGACTTGTGATAGAACTTTTCGCCGACATTGCCCCTATAACAGCAGAGAACTTTTGAGCTCTCTGCACCGGTGAGAAGGGACTCGGCAGGAAAAAAATGCCACTCCACTATAAGGGAACAACCTTACACCGTGTGATACCCAGGTCCATGTTCAAAGGAGGAGACATCACAAAGAAGATGGACTTGGAGGTGAGTCCATCTACGGTGATACTTTCGCCGACGAAAACTTTGCAAACAAGCACATTGGTCCGGGGATCCTCTCCATGGCCAATACCAGCCCAGGAACCAATGGGTCCCAGTTTCTCATCTGTACCGCAAAGACTGAGTGGCTTGATGGCAAGAATGTTGTGTTGGGCCTGGTCGTCGAGGGATTTGACGTCATGAATACCGTCGAGAAGGTCGGTTCTAGGTCCAGCTTGACATCCAAGCCCGTAGTGGTCGCCAATTGCGGTCAATTGTCTTGAATTATTGGCTGTGGTGGATTTTTTAGTGTATATTTTTGTTAAGGAGTCTATGGTACTTGGAATGGATGGATTATATGCTATTTGCATTTGTTTGATAATTCCCCTTCCTTAGGAATTGATCCAGGTTATTTACTTATTTGTATTTGTTTAAAAAAAATATATAAAATAATATAGTTCCTTACCGAAGCCCGGGATTCGTTAGGTTCAGGCACGGGAATCTTCAGATCCTGGGCTTCGCATAACCATTTATACTTAATTAATCGCCACCAAAAATGAGTGAGTCCCGAAGCCCACTTTAAAAGACCATGCCCTTTGGTGAGTAGGATTGGAGGTGAGAGTGGAGGGTTTTAGTTGGGGGATGGAAAGGTGAAGTGTGGGGATGAGTGTGATTTCATTTTTTATATGGATATGGTTGCAAAAACAACAAAGAAATGAAGGGAAATAGGTGTGGGGAAGTTTCCCACTTGTCCATATTTTCTAAAAAATTCAGGAAAAATAATTTTAAATTAATATAGTTCCTTTACCAAGCCCGGGCTTTCTTAGATTGAGGAACGAGAATATTAATTTCAAGCACGGGATTCAGAAGATCCCGGGCTTTGCTGAACCCCTTTTTCATTTAATTAAAAATTTTAAGCATTTTTTATAATTATTCGCCCACTAAAAATGGATGACTGCATGAGGAAGCCTTCCGTCGTACAAGGATCCAGGTCCCAAAACCCACTTTAAAACACCATGCCCTTTGGTGGGTAGGATTGGAGGTGAGGGTGGAGGGTTTTAGTTGGGGGATGGAAAGGTGAAGTGTGGGGATGAGTGTGATTTCATTTTTTGTATGGATATGGTTGCAAAAACAACAAAGAAATGAAGGGAAATAGGTGTGGGGAAGTTTCCCACTTGTCCATATTTTCTAAAAAATTTAGGAAAAATAATTTTAAATTAATATAGTTCCTTTACCAAGCCCGGACTTTCTTAGATTGAGGAACGGGAATATTAATTTCAAGCACGGGATTCAGAAGATCCCAGGCTTTGCTGAACCCCTTTTTCATTTAATTAAAATTTTTAAGCATTTTTCATAATTATTCGCCCACCAAAAATGGATGACTACATGGGGAAGCCTTCCGTTGTACAAGGATCCAGGTCCCAAAACCCACTTTAAAACACCATGCCCTTTGGTGAGTAGGATTGGAAGTGAGGGTGGAGGGTTTTAGTTGGGGGATGGAAAGGTGAAGTGTGGGGATGAGTGTGATTTCATTTTTTGTATGGATATGGTCGCAAAAACAATAAAGAAATGAAGGGAAATAGGTGTGGGGAAGTTTCCCACTTGTCCATATTTTCTAAAAAAATTCAGGAAAAATAATTTTAAATTAATATAGTTCCTTTACCAAGGCCGGGCTTTCTTAGATTGAGGAACGAGAATATTAATTTCAAACACGGGATTCAGAAGATCCCGGGCTTCGCTGAACCCCTTTTTCATTTAATTAAATTTTTTAAGCATTTTTTATAATTATTCGCCCACCAAAAATGGATGACTGCATGGGGAAGCCTTCTGTTGTACAAGGATCCAGGTCCCGAAACCCACTTTAAAAGACCATGCCCTTTGGTGGGTACGATTGGAGGTGAGGGTGGAGGGTTTTAGTTGGGGGATGGAAAGGTGAAGTGTGGGGATGAGTGTGATTTCATTTTTTGTATGGATATGGTTGCAAAAACAACAAAGAAATGAAGGGAAATATGTGTGGAGAAGTTTCCCACTTGTCCATATTTTCTAAAAAATTCAGGAAAAATAATTTTAAATTAATATAGTTCCTTTACCAAGCCTGAGCTTTCTTAGATTGAGGAACGAGAATATTAATTTCAAGCACGGGATTCAGAAGATCCCGGGCTTTGCTGAACCCCTTTTTCATTTAATTAAAATTTTTAAGCATTTTTTATAATTATTCGCCCACCAAAAATGGTTGACTGCATGAGGAAGCCTTCCGTCGTACAAGGATCCAGGTCCCAAAACCCACTTTAAAACACCATGCCCTTTGGTGGGTAGGATTGGAGGTGAGGGTGGAGGGTTTTAGTTGGGGGATGGAAAGGTGAAGTGTGGGGATGAGTGTGATTTCATTTTTTTGTATGGATATGGTTGCAAAAACAACAAAGAAATGAAGGGAAATAGGTGTGGGGAAGTTTCCCACTTGTCCATATTTTCTAAAAAAATTCAGGAAAAATAATTTTAAATTAATATAGTTCCTTTACCAAGCCCGGGCTTTCTTAGATTGAGGAACGAGAATATTAATTTCAAGCACGGGATTCAGAAGATCCCGGGCTTCGCTGAACCTCTTTTTTATTTAATTAAATTTTTTAAGTATTTTTTATAATTATTCGCCCACCAAAAATGGATGACTGCATGGGGAAGCCTTCCGTTGTACAAGGATCCAGGTCCCAAAACCCACTTTAAAAGACCATGCCCTTTGGTGGGTAGGATTGGAGGTGAGGGTGAAGGGTTTTAGTTGGGGGATGGAAAGGTGAAATGTAGGGATGGGTGTGATTTCATTTTTTGTATGGATATGGTTGCAAAAACAATAAAGAAATGAAGGGAAATAGGTTTTTGGATGTTTCCCACTTGTCCATATTTTTGGTGGGTGAATAATTATAAAAAATCTTTACAAAAATATAAAATTAAATGAAGAAAGGGTTTTGTGAAGCCCGGTATCTAAATATTCCCTTGCTTTAAATTAATATTCCCATTCCTCAATTTAAAGATTCCCGGGCTTCGGAAAGGAACTATATTATTTTAAAAATATTTTTCCTGATGGGGACATAGCATCCATATCCATACACAAAATAACGTCATATGATAAAGTCTCTCTAAAATAACAAAATAAATGATACACAAACTAACGTCATATGATAAAAACAAACAAAAGAGTTCGAAAACGACAACTAAATCATAAACTAAACACCATGTTTGAGTGGCCACAATCTATGGATCCGAGCGTCCCACGGTGGTATCATGGTCTGCTTACTGTCCGGTGTTCCCTGATGCACTGGCCTCACCATCATTGGTGCGGTCACGCAGACGAGGAACATGGAGGCTCGTATCAACTAAAACCCTTTGAATCGCATCCATCCTATCCTTAAGATTCGTAAACTCTGTCATGTTGGCCTGCGGGTTGGCATCCATATGCAAATGCAAATCCTTGAGCGACTGTAGAATCTAAGCGGACATCGGTCCCTTATCAGCTCCCTCTGCATCAGCTCCCTTTGCAACAGAATCATCTCCAAGGTTCAGCTCATTATAGTCCACATCCTCTGGGTCGTCCTCCTCGGAAAAGTCATCCATGTCATCCTTATTGACACACCTCGGAATTACAAGTGGAGGTAGTCCTCTCAGCCTAGCAATGCCATTGTAACCCCTTTTGCCCAAGTTTCCTGTTGGAGGAATCATGGTCCATCCTCCAAATTGTACGTCAATACCGGCCTCCTCACAAAAATGTGTAATCAAACAAGGCAAAGGTAGTGGACCGATTGTTGATTTTCCAGCTTCGAAAATTCCTTTCATGGTAATCTGCCCTACGTCCATGAGGAGTAGATTCTTGTACAGAAAAGATAACGGGCGTTCTCATAAGTCACTTTGTCGTGGTGCGTGGTGGGCACCAAGGAGAAACTGAAGAACAAGTACCAAATGGCAACCTCTATCTTCAGTTCCCTATACAAGAGGGAGTTTGATAGTCATTCCACACAGTACAACCATCTCTCCTCAAATCACCAGCTAATTGCCCATTAAAAGGCTCAAACAACTCATGCATTGGAAGGCCTTCAACCAATCCATCAATGTCATCTATCGTGCCAAACCACTCGTTAATCTTAGTGGATGTAATTAGGACTTCCTTCCCTTGGACCATCACTGGCACCCCTTGGTAAAACTGAAGTGGGGTCATTGCAAAATAAAACTCACAGACCAATTCCAATGCTGCCTTATTTGGGGTCCTCGCAAAACCCGTCCAACCCATAGTATTTACTGTCTCTGGTATCCAAGTTGCACCAAATATGTCCAAGTTGATACCCCTCTCTGGCCAAATTTTTCTACTACCAAAATTAGCCCATCTTTCCAAACAATCCGGGTTTGGGGGCCCTGTAGAGGTGCTTCCTTTACCTTTCCCTTTTGGTGACGGCATCACAGGAACTTTTCTTCTCTTCTTCGATTGCTTAACACCACCCCTAACAACTTCCTTCTCCTTTCTCCTATTTCCATCTCCAACAACTAGAAATCTAAAAAAATTCACACACCACACAAAACAAACGACCCTAGAACACTTCTCTAAGATAAACCAACCAACACGGAAGACAAGTTTAACCTGTATTATTCTCTTTCTTCCCTAAACTCATCCAACAAATCTACTCAAATATATTATGATATTCTGATTTCTGCCATCCCTACCAAAGGTGAAACAAAGTTCATTAATGCCCTAATAGACACACATCACACACTGCATGATTTCAAACAAACCAAATTTTATGATAATCTTGTCTTATTACTTTGTTTATGTGTATTTAGAGAGTGCCACTGCTGAAAACTGGTAATCGTCTTCTACATCCTCACTAACGTAAGCAAAATAAAACACAGAATGAATTTAAAACACATAAACATAGATATTCGAAAGCAGAAACACATACAACATCAACTACTAATCTAAACCCACTAATTTAAAACACACCTGAAATAGCCAGGATAAGGTTTGAGGAGAGGAGGGGTGCGCAAGAGGAGGTTTGACGAGAGGAGAATAGGGGTGCGGAGGATGAAGAAACATATTCAGACTCTTGACTTGTTTGTGGACGGATTCTTCTTCAAATAGGTCGCGGCGACGACTGTTCCTCTTCTGTGGCAATGACGGCTGTTTATCCTGATTTTGGGCGAATGGGATCTTAATTTTGACTCTGAGGAAGTCACATACAAGTGTTTGGAAGATGAAGTCACTTTTTAAGTCGCTTTTTCAATAACCCCTTACAATTTAGAAATCGAAGATCATATCAATATGCAACTTTATAAGTGACTTTGATGAAGTCTCTTATGATGTCGCTTTTCACTCAGATCTAGCAATTTATTATGAAAATAATAGATCAATATGAGACTTTATAAGTGACTTTAAAGAAGTCTCTTTTTAAGTCACATTTCATTCGGCAAAAATTTTGAACTTCTAACCACAACCATATGCGATTGAAAAAGGGGTTCAGCGACGCCCGGGATCTTATGAATCCCATGCTTGAAATTAATATTCCAGTTCCTCAATCTAAGAAAGCCCGGGCTTGGTCAAGGAACTATATTAATTTAAAATTATTTTTGCTGAATTTTTTAGAAAATATGGACAAGTGGGAAACTTCCCCACACCTATTTCCCTTCATTTCTTTGTTGTTTTTGCAACCATATCCATACAAAAAATGAAATCACACTCATCCCCACACTTCACCTTTCCATCCCCCAACTAAAACCCTCCACCCTCACCTCCAATCCTACCCACCAAAGGGCATGGTGTTTTAAAGTGGGTTTTGGGACCTGGATCCTTGTACAACAGAAGGCTTCCCCATGCAGTCATCCATTTTTGGTGGGCGAATAATTATAAAAAATGCTTAAAAAATTTAATTAAATGAAAAAGGGGTTCAGCGAAGCCCGGGATCTTCTGAATCCCGTGCTTGAAATTAATATTCTCGTTCCTCAATCTAAGAAAGCCCGGGCTTGGTAAAGGAACTATATTAATTTAAAATTATTTTTCCTGAATTTTTTAGAAAATATGGACAAGTGGGAAACTTCCCCACACCTATTTCCCTTCATTTGTTTGTTATTTTTGCAACCATATCCATACAAAAAAGGAAATCACACTCATCCCCACACTTCACCTTTCAATCCCCCAACTAAAACCCTCCGCCCTTACCTCCAATCCTACCGACCTGGATCCTTGTACAACGGAAGGCTTCCCCATGTAGTCACCCATTTTGGTGGGCGAATAATTATAAAAAATGTTTATAAAATTTAATTAAATGAAAAAGAGGTTCAGCGAAGCCCGGGATCTTCTGAATCCCGTGCTTGAAATTAATATTCCCGTTCCTCAATCTAAACAATCCTGGGCTTCGGTTAGGAACTGTAAGCTATTAAAAAAAAAATTTTGTATTGCATTTCTTCGGTTAATAACATAACCTCCTAACCCCTTCATTTTGCATTTTTTTGGTTAATTACATGATAATTAATAGTCTGTACAAAAATTGAACTGCACTGTTCCCGCTATTGGTGGGAACAAAATTAAAAACCATAGTTTGAAGCACAAAATAAATTGCACAAAATGAGACAGTTGACTACTTTGGATTTTCATTTTCTTGAACTACTGCTGTTCTTCGGTCTCTTCTTCAACTTCAGTTGCCTCTTCAACTTCAACAATTTATGTTTCTAGGGGGAATTGCAAACTTGTCCATTTACGAAAAAATCAAGTGCCATTGACCGACGGATGGAAGGTATATCTTTTTGGCTAAATTCTAGAATCCATGGTAAAGGGATTCCAGTGAATATCAATTCTGCATATTTCAGCATAATGACACCTCAACTGTTGATGCAAGTTCAAATTAGACAAACAGAACACAGTGAATGAATTTATTTATCACAGAGTGAATACATTGTAAAAGTTATGGTGATAGAAAACAATACCCATCATCTTGTTGAGGAATCAAATCATTGTCGACGTTTACAGCCTTGAATGCACTACTTGAAGGAGGCATATTAAGTTCTTCATAGTAACCTGAATGCTTCAAAATGGAAGGTAACAAATACAGCAGGCAACGAATGTCTTTTAACCGATATTTTTCATCATGGCGGCCCCATAATTAATCGTACAATTCTACCTTTCCTTCTTTCGGAAAAACTTGGCATAACACCCAGTGCCCGCCTGTGTTGCATGGCATCAATACCTATATATAAAATACAAATGTTTGAACACAATAAAAAATAAAAAAATTAACGTCAAAACAACATACTTACCGACTCAAATTTCCACCAAGGGTCCTCGTAAGTTGCATCATGACCTTCAACATAACTTATCAATTCTGCACTAGGCACAAATTCTAAAACATTGAATTCAGGGTATTCTTCCCAAACTTCGACATCGGGAGGAGTCTCGATCATCTTCTTCTTTGCCCTTGTTTTCACATTTTTTCTGTCCTCCGCCCTTTGTTTCTCCATTCTGTCCATCTCAACTTTCCATGTAAGATTCTCCAAATGCTGTAAAATGAATTTAGTAAAATTGTTATCAATTTCAAAATTTTTCAAAATTAGCGAGTGAAATGAACTTATGAAAAATGTGGATGGGACCAATGCAATATCCTCATCGTACTCAACTTCTGGTGTCGAACGCCTCCTCCAGAGAAGGTCAAGGTAGCTATCTATGTGCTATATATAATACAAATGATAGACGTTAGAAAAAGTGTCTTAAATACTTGCTAAACCAGAGAGAATAGTAATGAAAAAAAATATACCATGGTTGCTAACCATTTCTGGCTGTCCAGGAGGTCTTTGAAATACGTACGGTCCATAGGTATAATTTGACCAATATAAACATTGTTATTGGTCAAATGTTGTAAATATATTAGGAAAAGAGAAATGACATGTTATAATATCAATAGAAAACAGAAAACGAATGGACTATTACCTACCGTGGTCTTCGCTTTTCATAAATGCCGTGAATTCTACATTATTTGAAAATTCGTCTAATGTAACTGGCTTCCTTTTCTTTCTCATTGGCATGGGGTTATTCCATGCAGTCCGGAGATACCTTACCCGCTTCCGAGCTCTGACCTTGTCAATATCCTTGTATTAGACATCCGGGTGTAGTCCATAAACCTCTACCACACTCAAATTGGGGTTTGGAACCACAACGTTTACCGCTGGGGATGGGTATTCGTCCACTGTTTTAGGCTGCTTAACTAACTTATCCAAACCCAAATTCTGCGGATCCGCCTTCTCTACATCATTTGACAACATCTCACTCGCAAGACATGCAGAATTGCTGATCTCCTCAATTTCATCTTCCTGAAGGATATTATTTTTTAACTCGGGATCCTAAATTTACAAAGCATAAAATTATACAAGTAAAATACCACAACACAAGCCATCATTCCATAAAGTCATGTCACATTGCAATCTAAAACACCATAATACAGTAGCCCTGCATTCTGGTGTTTCCATAAAGTTAATAAAATAAAATAGTACAAATACTTTGTCCACATATGTACCTTAGATAAAACGACATCAACCTTCTCCAATTCATTGTCACCACCCTCAATCTTCTCTAATTGATTGTCACCACCCTCAACCTTCTCCAAATGTACTGCAGTTGAAACATTGTTCTTTTCCTTTTCCACTACAAATACGGTTTCCTAAAGTGATAACAATATTAATTAAGGACTAAACATTTGAAGAAAGTTTACAAAGGACTAAACATTTGAAATACGAAAAAATAAATCAAGATTACCATATGAAAATCAATGTCATGGTTTTCTTTCAAACCATCAATATCCATAAAAGTTTCTTTGCTTGCTCCTGATTTTTCAAATGTTGATTGTTCAACTGGCTTTTCTCCCACCTTCATCTCTTTTCTAATATTTGCAAATTCCGCTGTCATCTCTTTTCTAATATTTGTAAATTCAGCTTTACAAAAATCAACCACCTGTTTCTCGCTATCCTTAATCAGTGTTGCAACAGCTGAATAGAGTTTAGGTACAGTGGACGGAGCTGGAGTCTGAAATTTAGACTGCAAATCCAAGGGGTCATAAGATATGCTAGGCCTTAAAAGAGGTAACAGAGCATATACAAGACTGTAAAAGAATATCATCTAAATGTTTGCAAAATTAAACAACTTATAGTTGAATAGTAAAATACCAGTGCCGTAATTACACACTTCGATTAATAACTTAACAAAAAATTCACAGTAGAATTAATAATCAAGAGAAGATCTTTAAATTTTTTTTTTACATCCACATCATTTGGAATCCAAAAAATTACTAATCATACCGAAACGGAATAAATTTGTACCTTAGGAGTTTCAAAATCTCCTTCTTTGAAGAGCTGCCTCTTCGAATTGGGATCTGAAAATGAGCTTTTGGATCTAATGAAAGAAGTTGTATGTTGGTTGTGAAAAGAAGCAGCTCCCTCATCAATGTCATCGTCGTCCTCATCAGAACCAACATTTTGTTCCATGTGGACAGCTTTCAACGACTTATAGTAATCGGTCCTTCCTTCAAACTCATGAACTTCCCAAGGAAACAAAGCCATCTGAATGTAGGGAACAAATAATGTTATGCTCTTGCTACAAGTCGGTATTACTATAGAAAAAAAAGAAGGAAAAGTAATGAAATACGTACCCCTGATGAGAACTTGGATTCAATTTTCACGACCCTAGTATCGAAATTCCATCTCGTAAATCGTGGGAACCCTGTGCTTATTCGTCGCCCAATGACATCAACCAAACGGGGAATTCTTTCAACTGCCCAAATCTATACAATTAAAAATCAAACAATGTTATTCTATACCTAAATATTGTGTGCAATGTTGAAAGGACTATAAAATGTGATACTATTACCTGAAATGGTAGAGGAAACCCGAATATATTGATTGTATGGCATTTTGATGTATTATCCTTCTGAGCATCCTCATGTACCTTTGGTAAATCCATGTCTTCTTTCTCTACTACTTCTTCATCTTCTACTTGTATTTTCTTTTTCTCCCTTTCCACTGCTTTGTTTTTCTTCTTCTTCTTCTTCTTATCCTCATTCTCTTTGTTATTTTCTTCCTCCTTGTGTCCATTATCCTCTTTCTTTTTGTCTATACCTCTCAATGTGGTAATGTGATTATGGAGTAAACCCTTAAGCCAACACATTGTAAAGTTGTGGAAATAAGTGCCCCATGAAAAAGTATTAAAAGCCTTTTCATCCTCAACTAAAGTGAATAGCCAAGCCGGTATGGCTTTTCGTGCGTCCTCAGTGCCAAAGAATTGGGACACCATCAATATGTAAGCCATCTTCAAGGCATCTTCACCATCTGCATCCGTGAGTTGTTTAAAAGTGCCAAATAATAATTCACCACTCGGCCTTTTTTCTTTGAAATATCTACACAAGATAGAACTAGCAACAACTTGTTTTTTTTTTTCTTGAAATCTTTAGGTAGGAGGGGCCCATGTTTAGCCCACTGCACAAACAAAACTCTTCTCTCCCGAAACGAGCCTGTTGTCTCCCTAAGCCAAACCGCATTTCATTATCCTTTTGTTTGTTGGGAAGAATAATCTCCTTTTTCAGAAGGTTGTAGATGAGCATGCCATGAATGACCAACGGTTGGACCAAATCCAAGTAATGGCCAAAAGGCCCTTCCTTAAACTTGTCCACCACGCCACACCGAAGTAGGACAGCCTGCAAATTCTTGATGAAATAACGCTTGTTTTGTGAGTTTATTCTTGTGTGGATCCAATCGTTATGGTCCGGGAACCGCCAGAGTTTTACGTTTGGATCAATAGACATCTGTTTAATAACAAAACCAAAAAAAATATTAACACTTAAGGTGCAAATTTTAATTTTTTAAATGTAAAGAGAAAGGGACACAATTGAATAAGATAACTAGGGGGTGGGTATTCATATATATACAACCTATACAGAAGAAGAATACCAAAATGGCAATAATTATTTGCAAGTCATTATATATTTTAAATCTCTAAACACTTGGTAGCAAACAACAGTATATGCACTTTCCAACCTCTCCCAAGTTAAGAAAATACTAAATAAAAACAACCAATTTTAAAGCCCTTGCATTGGTTTCCAAGCTCGAGATTCCTTACTCTGAGGCACGGGAAATATATTTCAAGCTTGGGAATCCTTACTTTCCAGCCCGAGATTTATATTCAAAGCCAGGGATTCCTCATTTTCATGCCCAGGAATTGGACTTCCATGCCTGGGAATTGGACTTCCTAGCACTACTTTAAAGCCCGGGAATTGGACTTCAAAGAACGAGAATTTATATTTCAAGCACGAGAATTTTACTTTGATTCCCGAGAGAAATCATGCTCTCCCATGGTCATCCTTTGACCACGGTTGGTGTGAGTTTCTTCAGTCATCTCTTCTCTAAAAGGGCCTTCGTCCTCCCTCCTAGGTTGTTGTCCTTCCGTGCTCATAGTTTGTCTCGGAATTGCTTCGAACTCTCTCACACGGCTAGTGCCTTCTAGTGGGGGATGAACTCCTCTACCTAGAGATCTCCTACCGTGCATAAAACTGAGCACCTGAAAAAGGAATAGATAAAGAGATACAAAGAAAGAAAAAAGTAAAACAGCACTATGAACGAGTCAATAACCACAAACCACAATACTAAACTAACAATCTAAACTATACTAATAAGATATTAAGAAAATTCAATCTATGTAATCAACGCTACCATTCCCCGGCAGTGGCGCCAATTTTTGATGAGCCGTCGTGCACTCACAAAAATTATATAATTTTGTTTGATTCTTGAAAACCCTTTTAAGCCACTTAATCCTTTTAAAATGTGATTAAATAGCAAATGGTAAGCAAGTTCATTCCACAGGGATATGGAGTGCTAATTAGATAGATTGACTAATCTTGAACAAATAAAATAAATCATAGTGTTTGATAGATGTGTGGTTTTGAAAACCATCAATGCTAACTACTAAAATGAAAATACACAAATGTTATGAAAAATAGAATACTTATCACCTTGATAAGAATAGTGATGAAAACAATTAATAAGATAGCTAGGGAATAGATCGATTAACAATTGAATGTGGGTAATGCCATATAGCTACTTTAATGTACCAATCTCTTTATGTTAACCACTAAAGGCTTAGATTAGTGGGGTTGATATACCCACCACTAATCTATCCTATTCAATGGGTTCTTAATCACACAAGGAGTGTCAATCCACATATGAATATATAACAAATTACTCCACTCAAGATTGCAATTAACAAATGATATACAAGTCAATTACATAATGAATAGAATCTAATAATTTGAATGAATAGAACACATAAGAGATTCATTACAAGCTAAAGCTAATACCCACAACCAATTGATCCTCAAATCTATCCCCTAGATTAGGGATTTAGTTACACATATTAGCAATAAATGACAAGAAGTAAATAGTAACGAAATAACCCTTGGGTCACCTTCTTTAAGCTTGATCCTTCTTCTCCTCTATGCTTCTAAATGCAAGGAATGGAAGTAGAGAATATGTCTTGAAATGTGGGTGTTTTGATGGAAAGTGACAAAGGAATTTGGGTGAAGAAATGGTAGGAGAGGAATGATTTAGGGAAGTAGTCAAGGTTTTGTGTTAAGGTTTGGATGGGATTAGATGAGTTCAAGTAGAGAAATGGAGGATGAGGAATGGTGTGCCATGGATGAGAAAGCTAGATCTCAAGGTAAGCAATTTTGTGCTCTTACTATAAGGCCTGGATCCCTTTTGAAGATGGAAGGTCGTTATATATATACACACTCTTGGATATGTACTGATAACTGTTTGATTCGCTGATGTGGCGCCAAGTTCGCTATTTCGTCGCTATGTCGTCGCTATGGCGACCTTGGTGCGCAAAACGGTTAGATGCAAAGGTCGCCATGAAAACCATCTTTTTCGCCATTTAGTAAGTGGCGACCATGAGCAAATTGTGTAGAAGTCGCCACTTGCACATCAAGGTCGCTATGGCGACCATATGTGGCGACCTTGCAAAGTATGAAGAGGTTACCACTTGCACATCAAGGTCGCTATGGCTACCATAAGTGGCAACCCTGCCTTAGGGAGTTAGGTCGCCATTGGCGACCCCCAAATGGCGACCCACTTGATGCTTTTTAGAGACTTTCTATCGCCATGACGACCAAGTGGCGACCAAATGGCGACCTTCTGATGCTCTGAATAATCCTCTGTCGCCATGGCGAACATGTAGCGACCTCCTCTTGCCTAAATGGCGAAAATGCCCTGTTTCTTCCCATTTGTGAGCCTTTTTGCACACAAGTCCTCCATTTCATCCCAATTGCTTTTGAAACCTGATAAAACCTGAAATACTCAATTTAACACCATTAAACATGGGGAAATGCCCGAGAATCAAGCAAAAAGAATCGGAAATGAGGGCCAAAATCATATCAATTTTGGCTTGATCAACGACCAGTGCCAACACCAGCGGCGAATGGCTGCCAAAGTTGCGCTGGTGTCGTGCGCTGGTGCAGCCCTGGATGACCAGCACACAAGGCAAATAGGGGAGCCCTGCCACTTAGTGAAAAGCAGCCGTTTTGGGAAAAATTGGCCTATGCGCTGGTCGTGTGCTAAACGACCAGCGCATAGAGGAAAATTCTGGGTTTAAATCCCTCGTCGACCTGCAGCTGCAAAACAAATCAAAACACATCAAAAGAACATAAAAACACTCTCTCAAGCCTCTCAAGTCTCTCAAGCACAAAAATTGGTAAATCCTCACTTAAATTCTCTTGTTTTTAGTTCATTTGCACCCAAATCTACATCAAACCCTTCTCTACACATTCTAGGGCATAAATTTTGGAATTTTTGTGGTTAGGGTTTCGAATTTGGGGATTTTGAATAAAATTTTGATTTTGAGATTTGTCTTGACCGAAATTGGATGAATTATTGCATGAGTTTAGTTCATTTTGCTTCTTTGCATGTTTTTGGAGCAATGGTGGTGTGAA
Source organism: Acer campestre (assembly GCA_954870605.1). Classification (NCBI taxonomy): domain Eukaryota; kingdom Viridiplantae; phylum Streptophyta; class Magnoliopsida; order Sapindales; family Sapindaceae; genus Acer; species Acer campestre. The sequence goes on along the minus strand of OX940809.1, from coordinate 29,127,697 downwards.
TTGGTCTTGGGTTGGTTTATTTTGATTGATTCGGCACAGTGGAAGCTACAATTTGGGGTTTTCTTATGGAATATCACTATAGTGTGGTGTGGAGGATTTTTTTTAAGTGTTAGAATTAAGTGTGGTTGTGCCTAGTGCCTTTTTGTGTGGTTTGTGGGGGTTGGATTGATTGATTTTCAGTCGAAACTCTGCCCAATTTTTTTTTTTGGATTTCACCAATCTTGAATATGGGTAAGTCTAAAGATCCCGCTGGAGGTAAGGCTAAGATGCTCACTGAAGGGACATCTAAGAGCAAAAAAAAGCAAGCTCCAGAGCCACTCGTTGAAAATAGAGACTACACTCGAAGGCTTCACAAACTTCGGACCCACACTATTATATATGAGAGAGGTATCCACCTAGCCGAACTCATAGACACTTTCTTGCCAAACATTGTTGTAGAAAGGGGTTGGGAGAGATTCGTGTAGCATCCAATTGTGGCTAATGCCACCTTGGTTAGAGAGTTTTATACAAGCATGGTCCCGAAGACCTTTTACATAGGAGGTTCGGTTTTTGTTAGAGGGATGGAGGTGCAAGTCACCGAAGGCATCATCAATGACTACTTTGGCACAGTCCCGATCCCCCAAGATGCCCTACCTTTAGGATACGAGACTTTTGAAGGATCTAATGGGTAGCTAGTGAGTCTTCTGAGGGGGAATGATGATGATAGATAGGACAGGACATGAAGAATTTGCTGAAGCAATCTCAGTTGCCAAAAGACTTGGCCATCTTAAGCCTATTCATCTCAGCATCTTTGAAGCTCGTATCCCATATCAGCTCAATAGCAGTCAAGAAGGCCGAATTGTTAGCTTCCTTTATCTCTAGGGCCGCAATCGACATTGGGAGGGTTATTAAGGTTGAGATCAAAGACGCAGGGGATTTTGACGTCAAGGAAAGGAAGAAACAAGCCAAGAAACCCATTCTCTTCCCATGCTTGATCACTCAATTGTGCAGGAATGCAAGAGTTCCAGAGTGATCGGACTATTTTATACCTAGTTGAGGTCCCCCATTTCCGATCATTTGTCTCGTTTTCGAGCGTATTTTTGTATATAATGTTTTGTTTGAGCCTTGTGTAGGTACATATTCCCTACAATAAGGTTTTGAGCTTAAAGATTAGTTTGGGAGGCAAAACGAGCCAAAAACGGAAGAAATTGTATATGCTCGTGCAGAATGTACAACTTGTGGGGGTCATATCTTCCTTCTCAGAATGAACCACACTGATATCTTTATATATTCGGAAATCCCCGGAAGTCTAGTTTCCAGAACATTTTACGGATTGCGATTCCGAGCTTTCTACAGGAAGTTATGCCCATTTCCGTAACGGTGCGCGATGCTGAAATGCTGAAATGCTGTCAGGTCTAAACGGCTACTTCAAACGGCGGCCAGGCCGCCGAACCAAACCGCCGAATCACTCCAGAAAGTCGTTTTTTGGGCGAATTTCAGGGACTGTTTCGTCCTTTCACCCCAACCTTCAGCCCTAACCTCCCAACACTATATATACACTTTATTCTCTTCTCTCCCAACAGAATCCACTCCCCACACACTTCCTCCTCTTCTTCTTCTTCATTTTCTTCCATCTAAATAAGAGAGAGAGAAGCTTTCTAGAGCTTCCATGGAGGTTTTTCCTCCATGGATGCTCCCCATCTCATCTTCTACCCATCCTCCATCCATCTAGGAGTAGATTACAAGGAGAAAGGAGGGTCTTTAGACCAAATTCGAGCCAAGCATGGATCAAAGGAGATTAGCACATTTTGGAGGGGCTCTCCACTTGGGTTTTCTCTTTTATCTCATTCTCTTTGTATTTCTTGTTTTCTTAGATGTGTAATCCCCACTTGGGAATATTTGTAAACCTAATTTGTGCTCAATATATATGTGTTGGTAGTTTTTATATCTAATTTGTGTTTTGATTCACTCTTGTTATTTATTGATACATCTCTTATCTTGAAATGCATGTTTATGGATGATTGGAAATTAATATGTATTCATGGATGGGATTAGGAGTAGATTAATGTAAATTAGGAGTAGTTGTAATCAAATATCCCATGTTGTGTTTGTATGTTGATGGAAGGTCAAAATTACATGTCATGAATGGGTTTGAGTGACTTAGAGTTAGGATTGTGCCTTTGGAGGGGTTCTCCATGCAGAGTCTTGGCTAATTAGCTAGGAAGAGTGGATGAACCTATAAATTGCCATATTATAAGAGTTTGGTTCATTGTTCTTGTTAACAATTGGACTTTAGCTATTTCTCACTCTAGGGGCTCTAGATGAGTCATGGTTAGAGTTACAATTATTGGTCTTTGGTTATCTCTCATGCTAGGGGCTCTAGGTGAGTTATGGTTGGAGATGCAATCACTCTTTCTACATTCATTGTACCTAACGTTGCCATTTTACATTACCGTGTTAATATTGGGACTCAATTTAGCATTGGTTTGTAGAATCGGTTCACATATGTTGGTTGCGGTTTTGTGTTTGAGAGGTTCTCAACACACTCTTCGACCGTTAGCTTTATGAATGGGTATAAATCGGATCGAGGCAAGAACGAACCCTTAACTAAAATTGGATGTCCTTAATGTCTAACAACCAACTATTTGTGCACTTATGTATGGTGAACTTGTTGAACCTTGTGTGACCATTTTCATGCATCTCTCCTATCCACCATTTTATTTATCACTTTAAACACCACTCTCACCATTCCATATTCTCTTTATTTTTATTTATTTTCATTTCCGTTCTCTACTCACACACACACACCGCATTGTACATACATTTCACACACACCATTCTCACCTTTTCACATTCTATTTACATGCTTACAATAAACACTAGAACCTGAAATGGTTGATGAATCACACCTCCCTGCGGAACGATACCCTCGCTTGCCGCTTTACTAGTCTTTTGCTAGTTTAGAGCACATTGCGTAGGAAACCCCTTTTACAAACGTAATAATCTTTTGATCCTCGTGATTCTTTCAACGACGGAAAAAGCGGAGTATCACAGAGTATGATGATTATGAATCCATGGTAATGGTTGGGCGCCCGTGAGCCTCCGTTCATGGATGGATTCCGAGGCAAGGGGCCAAAAAGACCAAGGACAATGGGACTTTCAGAAAGAGACTCCAGTCCTGAGGAGTCTGATGAGGATGACTATGATTTTGAGGCTACGGGTGATGATTTGAATGAAGATAACCCCGAGGGGGGTAGCCCTATCATGGAAAAGCTGAATTGGTTGGTGGATGCCTTCAAGTCGAGTCAGACCTCCTAAGAGCGCATGGAAAGAAATATTGATACCCTCTCTCAGTAGTTGGGTGATTACTTGTTTGTGTAGCAAGAGTAGGACGCCGAAATTGAGGATATCATGGCTGATGTGGCTGACGTGAGGACCCAGCTGGGGTACCAGACCTATCAGTGGAGAGAGCGCCGCAGTAAACCACCTCCACCTGCTAGTCATCAAGGGTTCTCGGCTGAGGACTATGTGCCTGATGACATGACTCCTGAAGATATTGAGAGGATGAGGAGAGGAAAAGAGCCCGCGCAGTAGAATTTTCAAGACCACCCAGTTCATACCATCTTTGGTTCCATTGTTTTTAGTATCTGAGTAGTCTTTTGATTTAGAACTTGTAGTTACTTTTACATACTTTATCTCGGATTTCTATTTTCCATGGTTAGACTCTCTTATTTTGCTTTTATTGCTCTTTGCATTCTATATTTATATTTATATTTATATTTTATTTATTTCTTTTTTCTTTTTTCCGTTCTCTTGTAGTTTTAAGTTGCGGAGTTGTATTGTGCCTAACTTTTAGGTTTAAGTTGTTGAAACAAATTACGATGTGTTCAATATTAATCTAAGGGGAGGGGAGGGGAGGGGGGGGGGGGGGGGGGTGGGGTGGAGATGAATAGATTTTAACAAGTTTTACCCAATTTTCGCGTTAAATCAATATTACGAAAATGCCCCAATCTAGTCAATATATATAACGAGTGTAATATGTGCGGAATTTAAATAACACTTGATATTTACGTGGAAACCCTCACGGGAAAAACCACAGGCTAATAAGTGCGCCACACTCAAACCTTGAATCCACTAAATGTGAAATGATTACAACCTAATCTCGATCAATAATCATCACACCTACCTAATCCCGATATAAGTGAACCTAGTCCAATTGCTTGTGTGACTACTTAATCCCGGTCTATCACACAAGACTTCAATTGCTTGTGATTTATGCAACCTAATTCCGGAAGCTACACAAGTCTTACTTCTCAATGAAGAGATAAGAGCCGATGTGAATATATGATGATATTCAATGAGCAAATAAAGCTAGGTAACCTTAGATGCTTATCTAGGATGATTAGATAACAATAAATGCAATCCTAGATATCAATAGCTAAATGACATGTCAAATAGCTTAGCTAAACATAGATTATAAAAACCTAGATAGCTATCACAATACAACACTCAATCATGTCATCACAAACAATCTCTATATTGTATTTAGCATATTATCTAAAAACATACGAGTAATAAAAGAGATGCCTTAATATGAAAAACACTAAAATTAGATGAGATTAGTGAAGAACATACCAAGGAAGATGTGATGATGCAAAATCATGCATGGATGCATCCTATATGATCATGGATGATCCTAGATAAACTTTGATGAACAAAGGAAATACTTTGAGTGTATAAAGGTGAGTTCTTAGGAATTTTTCTGTTGAAAAATATTCTAAGTGAAAAATATGATATTTGGAACTCTTAGAAACAACCTAAAATCATAGAGTCTTATATATAGTGGTCATAAGTGAAGTGAGGTCGTTTTGAAAAAACGCATCAGGTATTGCCTTGTGCGCTGGTGACCTGCGTTGGTCGACCAGTGCAGCACCAGCGCAAGACACAAAAACATGCACAGGCGCTGGAGGACAGGCGCTAAGGAAGGGTGCCACACCAGTGACACATCACTGGACGAGTTGCGCTGGACGACCAGTGCATGACCAGCTGCAGACCACTGGGCGATCTGCACTGGTGAGCTGCGCTGGTCTTGCGCGTGACGACCAGCGCACAGCTCACTTCCTTCAAACTCACAAGCAAATGCAAGTGAAGAAGGGTGAGGAAAATGCATCCTAAGTCTAACATGATGTATCCTTAAAAACACAAGATGCAATCAATTTACACATGTACGAATAGAGATTAAATAAACACATAATAAATACACAACACATTCAAGAATAAGAATTATGCAAGTGTTATGTGTGTGTGCAACTACTTCTCTTAATTGCAAGAAACACTAAGAAATATACCTTTGAAATGCTTCTTCTCTTAAGGTCTTGAGGGCCTAATCTACCGTTACATCAAAAACCCCAAATGTAGTTTTTTTACGAAATAAGCCAATCAATAAATTGAGACCTTAAAGTTGTGTTAGGGTTGCATTTTGGCTTCCTTCCCGCTTATAAGCTTACATTGTCCAAATTTTTTTTTTTTATGTGCAAACATTGGGGATAATGTTTAATTTAGGTTTGGGGGTGCAGCCAATTAGTGACCATCTTGAGTTTTATGTGTGTTTTGCATGAGTGTTGTGTGTGCTATTAAAAAAAATAAAAATTTTTGCATGATTGTGTGGGCGTATAGCCAAATTTTGTCAATTTTCTACCATTTTGAGTCAAAATCTAGAGCAGTAAGGGCTGCTTGTTGAGATGCCTTTGGGTTGAGCCATTGTAGGCACTTTTGTATGTCATGTGTTATTAAGGGAGGCCGTGTTGGTCAAAGTTGCACCACATTACTTGCACACATCCTACCAGACTCATTTTGTGTTTTAGTGAATGAGGTAGCGCGCTTGAGATGTCTAGATCATTAGTGGAGACTACCCATGTCAGCTTCATTGCCCAAATATTGCGTCCACAAGAGCGAATTTTATTTCTATTCTCTAAACACTCATCATGTAGATATTAGGCATAACAAAAAGGACCTCTTTTCATTGCATTGAGCATTAAAGAACAAATCTTTAGCATTCTTGCCTCATGTGTTGTCCCTTGTTAGCTTGCTTGACTCATACCTTTAGAGATGATGTAGGCAATGTGTGTTAGTCACTCAAAATGACCCAAACACATCCTTATGCCTTATGTGTGTGCCTAAATGTCCAAAGAATGTAAACCTTCACACTAAACTCTATCACCCATGTATATTTACACCACATTAAACCCAAACACTAGACCATCCCATAGTAATGATCATGAGAACATGAAAATTGAAGCCCGAGGAGAAATATATCCAAGTAGCGTGTACTTAGGCCTATTGTAAATTCTATCTCTAAAAAAAAAAAAAAAAAAAAAAAAAGGTTGCCCACATGCTAAGCAACTACAAATTGTACAAAATTCTTAAAGTCAATAAAATGCCTAGACGCTCAAAAAGGGATTGCAAAGTGCATCAAGTAGAAGACTCATGATTATTAGCTCGCCAATAATTCCATATCCTCCTAACTCCTCCATCACCATCCAACCATCAATCTCACTTGCACATAAAAAGAAGTCCTAATTGATATTAAGGAAGAGTCTAGTTTGAAAACAAGGGTGTTCTTAATGCTTGATTCCGTTCTTGAGGTTCATTTGCATGAAAGTATGAGCGTTCTTAATAACTTTTCATATGCGTTTTAATTTTGAAAATTCTTTGTGCATAAACTCCAACTCGCATATGTTTGATGAGTGAGCCTAGGTTCGGTGTGATAAAATAATGAGAGAACCCAAGAGAGGCTTAGAGTCAAAGCGAAATGTTATGTAATGACTCTTGTGTTCGATGCTTTTGATACTAAATTCACTAAGAAGTCCGGAATTGCAATCATTAGTGTTGTAGCACCTTGGCTATCACACCTCTAGATTGCACTCAATGATCTTGGCATGCTTGTGCATACTTTACGGTTCTCCCAATGTCGCATCTCATCTTTAGTTGACTCGGTAAAAAATACGTTTGTGGGTACCGTTCTGTAGGCCCTCACGAGACTTCACTCGTCCATTAGGGATCGCCTAAGGGTTTAAAAGGCTTGTGGCCCGTGCCAAGTGTCACTGTGTCACCCACGAAAGTGGTGTTTTCCTTTCTTTAATTTTTCTTAGTAGGCTAACTTTAGTCTTGTTTGCTTTGGTTTTGCTCGGGGTTGAGCAAATGATAGGTTTGGGGGTATTTGATAATGCCTATTTCTACACTTAGTGTAGCCCCGTTTCCTATCATTTTGCATCTGTTTTCTGGGTAAAACCAAGTATTTAACGGTTTAATATGCTTGTGCAGGCTTCCTAAGCAATCCAAGGGAAATCAAGCTAAGTTGGGCAACATTGGTGCAAAAAGGGACAACAATTAGAGCTAAAGAAATAGCCAGCGCCTGACCACCAGTGCCGTCACTAGCGCCACCACCAACGTAGAAGAGGCAGAGATGTTGTGCTAGTCGTGCGTTGGACGACCAGCGTAACTTCCACAGTGAAGCATCGCTAGTCTAGCACTTGACACGAGCGCCGGTCCATCAGCGCCTCTCCACCAGCGCCACACTAGTGCCATACTTGCGCAAAGACATTCCAGCTTAGCTTTTTCTAGGTTTTCGTGCCCTAATTCCAAACATTATAAATACCTCATTTCAAACTTCTTTGAGACACCTCTACCACGACCCTTGAGCTCCCAAACACTCCCATATCACTCCAAACCATTCAAGAACCAATCTTTAACTTAAATCCTTCACTAAATCACCCAAAACCTCCATCAAATCATCATCTAAACTCAAATCCCACTTCACCATCTCATTTCCTTACCTAGATCTACCATAAAAATCCCACCTTAGAGCAAAAGAAGTCAAAGAGAGAAGAAGCCCAGCACAACCAAGCAAGAGAGGAGGAGTTCTTCACATTTGTTTACTCTAATCCTTTCTCTCTTTACATTTACTTGTCTTCACTTATGGCTTGTATTCATTTTACATCTTTTGTAGTTATTTCTTGTATCATAAACTATATCCATCTTAGTTAAGGCCAAGATGAAACCTTTTCCATGAATTATTGGTAAAAGCTATCACTTTATCTCTATTGCTTGTTTTGTGTACATTTATTTCATGTTCTTAATTATTATTGAATGTCTAGCTAGCATTTAGTAATTATTTGGTTGTTGTGTGAAGCACTGAGAGGAGAAGCACACAACATGCTCGATGAAATGAGTGATAGAGGTTGGTAAGATAGAAATATGCGATGCTAGCATCTAGGATTCATTTGTGTGCCATGAAACTTAATGAATTTGTATGTAGTTCGGATAATCATTGAGAAATAGGTTGTTGGTGCATATAAATATTATCTTTATCACTTGAGAGAGGTTAGAGATTAATTGAGGGTATCATGAATCTACACACACACTTGCATACTTTATTCCAATGATGTGCCTAAATTGATGAGAATTGGATAGGTGGATTCATGGTCTTAGCCTAACTTCCCATAAGTAATATCATCACTTGCTTGTGTTTGGCTTTGCTTTGTTTACTTACATTGTTTAATTTCATTATTTGCATAATAGTTGTAGTCTAATTTAGTTAACTTTGAGTAGTATAATCCCATTATTAAATATTTGCTTGTCTAAATAGTGGTTAATCAAGCAATTGTGGTATTCAATTCATCAATCCTTGTGGGATGCATTCTATTCATCATTGTGCTATTCCTACGGCTCCGTACTATTGCGGGTGCTCATTTAGGAGTGGTCAACAAACAAAAGAAGAAATCAATCCCTATCAATATGAATCAAATTAAAGATCTTTCATTACATTAAATCATCACCATCAGATCAACATATCTGGCAAATCCACATCAAAATAAATATATATATATATTAAAAATAAAACTACATGATAAACCACAAACGGAATTTTAATTAGATACCCAAGAAGTTAACGATGTCATCGATAAAGTGGGGGTTGGCAGCGGAGAGAACGAGGACGGTCCTTGGACTCCTCTTCGTCGTCGTCAGGCTTGAAGGTGATTAGGTAGACGCAGGCACACCGTTCTAAGGAGGCGAAGAAGGCGGATATGACGGTGGTGCTAACCCAGGTAGCCATGTTGTTCAAGCCATCTCGGGAAATAATGTTGTTCGTATTGTTTTCATCAAATTTTTTGAGAGATCGGGAGAATTGCAAGATTTTGATTTTTGTTAAGGTTGGTTTTCCGGGGAAGACAAGGAAAGGGAGGGACCCAGACCCAAGAGAGAGGAAATTGAAATAGTAGCCTTAGAACCAATTTGGGGGTTTAGAGATTACTTTCTTAGAGAACGACTTTTAGGGATTTAGGCACTAGAGATCCACTTTAGAGAGGGAATTGATTTGGGATTTTGGGAATTAGTGGGAGTGTTTTGTATTCCCTCCGATAATTTAATTACTTTTCAATACGGACTTTGCCCGTGGTAAATAACTCCAAGCACTACGGACAAAGTTCGTAATGCATATATTGTTCACAACGAACCCATTTATGCTCGTAATAGTTAATTATTATCCATTACAGGCTTTTAAAGACCCGTTGCAAATAATTTTACAAAACAAATTTACTACGGGCTTTTAAAGGCTCATAGTCAATAACGGTTTTCCATCACATGCCACTCAAGCCCGTAGTGAATGGCTTGTAGTGATTATATACATATTGATCTCATGAATGTAGCTCACATACTTTAAAGATGGAAGGAAAAGTTTTGGTGAATGAGCAGCCATTGCAGCTAGAAGCAAAATGCAACTGGGTATATAACTTTTATTACAAAAATTTATATATTAATAATAAATAATAATATCATTGAAATAATATTCATACTTATAATACTTAATAATTTCTATTACAACTGATTGGTGGGTAATGTATGGAAACTGTGCTCCATCATTGAGTGCAATAGCAGTTCGCATACTATCACAAACATCATTATCTTCTACATGTGAAAGAAATTGGTTCACATTTGCTTTAATCCACACAAAACAAAGGAACCGTCTTGCCTATTTTAAGTTTGAACAACTTGTTTATTGTCATTATAATATGAAGTTGAAACTTAGGGATATGGCAGCTGAAAAAGATAAAGTAAATGAAACTGATTTTATGGATCTACTTCAAGTAGTTGCTGAAGCAGGAGACGATAATGAGAATCATATTTTTAATTGGGTTAGACTTGCCTCCTTGGATGATGACAAGGGAAATCCTGATTCACATATTGCTTCTCATGCTCAAGACATGGGAATAAATGTTGAACAAGTGATTATAGAAGAAGTTGGTGTAGATCGTGGAGTTATTGTTACCAACTCTTTTGATAACCAACATACCTCTGATGTAAATAGTGGGGGAAAAAATGATGGAGATGATGAGGATGGTAGGGATGAGGCAAGAGGTTGCAATTCTGGTGCAGGAGGTTGGAATGCTGGTGCAACAAGTTGGGATGTTTGTGCTGGAGGTTGGGATGCTGGAGCAACAGGTTGGAATGATAGTGCGGCGGGTTGGGATGCTCATGCAGGTAATTTTGATTGAAAACGTGGTAGACAAGATGGAGGAACAAGTCAAATTGATGAAGATTCTTTGAATATGACTCCCTCCTCAATGAGTATAGACACAAAAAATAGTTTTTTGGGTGATTCGCAGACAATGTCAGGTTCTCATGTACCATATTATGGTAATTTTGGTGGCTGTAATATATTTGATTATCCTTCTCCACAAATGTCATATGTAATACCTATGCATACAGATCAACAATATCCACCAAGTTGGGTAAATTCAAACTACCCAATTCATGGATCAGTCGGAAGAGATCAAGCAACATACGTGTGGCATATTAATAACTACATTGAAAACTATGCAAACACGTTTTCTTGGGAAAATTATTGTTCGAATCAAGATAGAAATATACCTTATGTATTTGAATCAGTAAGGAATTCATTTTGGTTTTAAATTTCAAACACGCAATGTTTTATTAATTTATTATATAAGAATTATGATTTATGGTAGAATCTTGGAAGTGTGGGACTATATATATATATATATTTTTTAATGATAATTTTGTTTATTAGATATTTAATCTCTTTATATTGTATATAATATTGTAAAAGTGAAACAAAATATTATTCTATTAAATACTCAATTTAAAAAATTATATATAAACTCTATTTATAATTTAATAAAATTTTATTAAAATAATAATAATAATAATAATAATAATTTATAATAAACTCATAACTATGCTAATTTATCGTTGAAATATGATTCATTTGATGTATAATTACTTGTTTAAGTTTGTCCTAAAATTTCACAAAAAAAATCTAACTTTAGATGTAAATATCCATCATTTTTTTTTTATAATTTTGACAGAATATCTACCGATACCGATAATATCCCTGAAATATCCGTAAATTTAGAAGTCCGATATTGATACTAATACCGATATTAAGTTCCTTGCTTTTTACACTTCTTTTTTGAAAATACTTCCATCTTAAAAACCTAAATTTTTATTAAAATCAATTTGTTTCAAAATTATTATTATTATTAATTGAATACTGAAATTGTCGCAATCCATGATCATGATTTGAGGGGGAAGACTATTCATTCATTCATCGACTTGTCAAAAAAGGTAAATAAAAGGACCGTTAAGTTTTTGATTTTTTTTTCTTTATTTGACTTTTTTTTTCTCAAAATTTCTAAGGGTCAACAACTCTTGAAAAAAAATCTGTAAATTTGTTGTTCTTATTGTTTGTATATGTAAGAAAAAAAAAATCTGCAAAAAATCATATTTTAAAAATAATTGATTTTTGAAATCATTCTCATTGTTTCAAATAAATCTTTAATGATACTGAAAAAAAATGTTTTAGGGTTTTGAAACACAATAAAAAAGGTAAAAAAAAAAACCATTGGATTCTAGCGAAATTGTTCCGTAATGTATTTAAAAATTCTTTATACTTGTTAATAATTTTAATTAGGATAAAATTGTCATATAGTAAATAAATTTAAAATAAAGTGTAAAAAGAAATTTAATAGATTGTCTACGGCATCATTCTTAAATTAATATCTAAAATTATATAAAATGATTTTTTAACATAAATTTAGTTTTTATTTATTTATTTTTTAAAAGAAAATTAATTAAATAATGAAGAAGAAACAACAATCTCAAGTTAAACGAGGTGAGGCTAGTCCGACAATAAACTCCTCACACGTTTAAAAATAAAATAAAATAAAATAAAAAAACCGAAATAAGCCATTAAGGTAATACTTAAAAAATATATATATATATATATATATTAAAAAAAAGGGAGCTTCCTTTATGATTAAAGGTCAAAGCTTCTCATCTACATATCTGCTCTGTTCTTGTCATCTAAACAGTAATCTGAAGATAAAATCTTTCAGATTTCATTTATTTTATTTTTTTTAATAAAAAAAATGAGTAGATCAGAAGCAGAAGCAGAGAGTCACCTTGAATGGTCACTTCCAGTTCCAAGCGTGCAAGAGCTTGCTAAACAGCAGCCTCACACCGTGCCCTCCAGGTACATAATAGATGATATGGACAGCTTTATCACCACCGTTGATACTGATTCTGATGATCATCTCCTTCGTGTGCCGTTGATTGATATGACAAAGTTGGTCAGCACTGATTCCCACAAGGAAGAGCTACAAAAGTTTTACTCTGCTTTCAAACACTGGGGTCTCTTCCAGGTAATACTTGTCACATGATCTTCAATTCATTTAATTGAAGCTTAATGGATTATAATCTATCTTTTTGAATGCCTCTGTAATTTTCTCATCTGATCAATTGATATGAAAGGCTAATCGGCACCGATGACCCCTATGAAAGGCTCGAATTAGAAAATTGCTCTTTAAAATCATATTATTGGAACTTGTTCACAGTTCACCTACCTACATAGAAGATCTAAACAAAAACAGAATTATGATACAATATTCTATATAATTAGATACAATGTCTAATGGATGAATATGCCTATATGATCCTGCAGTTGATAAACCATGGAGTTCCCAATGAAATTCTAGAAAATACAAAGGAGGAAGTTCAAAACTTCTTCGATCTTCCTTTACAAGAAAAGAAACAGTCGGCACAGAAACCAGGAAGTCTTGAAGGCTATGGCCATGCATTTGTTACTTCAGAAGATCAAAAGCTACCATGGAATGACATGATCTTCCTCAAAGCCCTTCCCGTTGAGAACAAAAACGTTAATTTATGGCCTCAAAAGCCCCCAACATTCAGGTAAATACATTACCGACAGTGACTACTAAAATTTGCATTGAAGCGCTACTTTTTGTATATACAGTAAACTTTTTGTGTATGGATCAGAGAGACGCTTGAGAATTATTCGGAAGAAATGAGGAAAGTTACGGTATCATTAGTAAGATTCATGGCTATGGGGCTTGAGATTGAGGCTGAAGAAATCTGCAAGGCATACCAAGGTGGAAGATATGAAGTGAGGATGAATTTGTATCCTCCTTGTCCCGAACCTGGGCGAGTCATTGGGATTTCACCACATGCTGACAACTCCGGGATCACGCTCTTACTGGAGTGTGGAAACATGCCAGGATTACAGTTTCTTAAGGATGGGAAATGGGTCACTGTTATGCCTACGGATGATGCAATTGTAGTAAACATTGGTCAAATCTCAGAGGTATGTGAATTCGAGTCATACTATGCCGAACCATTTGAAAACTTATTTGAGGGTATATTTTGAGTCAATTACAGTGGATCCGCTTAGTTTGACAAATAGGCAAGATATCTCCTATGAGGAGGTTTTTGATAGATTTTTTACGTTGTTTAGATTCTGCCTATATTTTAACCGAACATGAAGGGAGATTATGAATATTTTCCTTAATCGAACTGCTTGATTAATAGAGTGCTTGGTGAATATGCAGATTATGAGCAATGGGATATACAAAGCACCGGATCATAGAGCAGTTGTAAACAGGTTAAAGGACAGAATGTCCATAGTTACGTTTTGCTATCCTGACTCATCTATCAACGTTGGACCTGCCAAAGAACTTATCGGTTCTGGAAATCCACCTCTGTACAAAACTCTCACACATTCAGAGTATCTACAAACCTTTAACAACCGGAGCCTTGACATTCCATTCATTGATTTGCTGAAGATATGATTTCTGCAGTGATGTGGTTTTAGCAGAAAGTTGCTTATGCTTTAAAATTGGCATCATTGGAATAAAGTTTATATACAAAGGAAATGCTTCTTCATAATAAGTCCAAATGCAGTCGATCGTACCTGCAAAATCGTCTTTCCTTGTAAGTAATCAACTGATAAGTTCTATTTTTGAATAGTTGTACGGGGTGTATTGGATTGGTATTTTAGTAGACAATTTTGGTGTCCAATGATTTTATGGATTTGCAAGACTATTATGATTATTAGGATAATTAGGATTATACTTTTAGGATTATTAGGATTATTAGGATTATATGAACTAGACTTTTAGGATTCTAAGAGAGTATTTGGATTTTATTTATAGACTATTAGAATCATCAAGACTTTATTTCAAAACTTTTTGAACTTTTATAAATATGGATTTTCTATAGTCGATTGTAATATTCAATCCCCAAGTTCCAGTGCTCTATAATCTTGTTGAGGGCAGTCACTAAACAACAAAAATTAAATGAGAAATGTTATGATTGTTCTCGGTTGCATGAATCTTGACATTACGCTTCGGGAAGAATGGCCTGCACCTCTTAATGAGAATAGTTCCACTAATGACAAAATGAACATGGAGAGGTAAGACCGTTCTAATTGCTTGAGTCTTATGATCATGAAACGTTCCATTTCGGAAACCTTTAGGGGTTCTATGTCCATAGAGAGAAATGCTACGAAGTTTCTTAAGGAAATAGAACAACGTTTTGCAAAGAACAGATAGGCTGAAACAAGTTCCCTTTTGGCTAACCTTGTTTCAATGAAGTATAAAGGAAATGGGAATGTAAGGGAATACATCATTAGAAAGCAGCCAAACGGGTTATGCGTTATTTGCAGAGAACAAAGGATCACATGCTCACTTATCGGAGATCAGATCATTTGGAGATCGTTAGATATTCTAATTCTGATTTTGCTAGATGTCAAGACAGTAAAAGATCCACGTCGGGCTATATTTACCTGCTAACTAAAGGAGCCATTTCCTAAAAGAGTGCCAAACAGACACTTATAGCTTCTTCCAATATGGCAGCTGAGTTTATAGCTTGTTATGAGGCATCTAATCATGGGATATGACTGATGAGGTCATTTGTGTACTCAACAAAATACTATTTTAAATGTGATCGTTTTGAAAACCAATTTCACCACTAGAAAAATCCACTTAGATGTAAATTAGTAAAGTGGTAAGTTAGGATTAGTTCCACAGTGAATTAGAGTAATAGTTGAATAAATTAACAAATCCTAAATGCGATAAAATAAATCATAAGCAATGGATGGATGTATGTTTTGTCAAGCCATCAAACATACATGTAAAATAAACCTAATAAAACTAATGAAATAGAATGCTTAACAAATCTAGATAAGATATATGAAATAAACAATTAAGAGAATTGCTAGGAAATTGACGGAGTCACAAGTGGATTACGGGCAATGCTTCTTAAGCTACTTTAGTGAGTTAATCTCACAAATGTTAACCAATTGTTTTCTAGAATGTGTTTAGACTATTACTATGAACCCTAAACAACTTCTCACCGCAATGCCTAACTAATTAAAGAAAGGGGGTCACGGTGGGATCGGTTTGTTACAATTTAAGGTTTAGATTGTCACGGTTGATATACCCTTCGACAATCTATCCTACTCACTATGTTCTCAATCCATCAAGGGTGTCAATTCAATCGATATTATATAACAAATTATCCTAAACAAGAGTATAATCAACTAGTGGGTATACATGTCAATTATATAATGAATAGAATATAATTATAAAATGAATGGAACACAAATAGAGATTAAAATATATTAAAGTTTAAGCAAAACCCAATCCAAATGTTCTCACATCAAAACCCTAGAAAAGGGATTTAGTTACACATTGCAATCAAAGGGAAGACAAGTAAAAGATTAGGAAATCATCATTGGGCCTCCTTTTGTAAGTTTGATCCTTTCCTTGCCTTTGATGCTCCTTGTGTAAAGAGTGGATAATGAGGATGTGTCTAGATAAGTAAAGTCAAATGGGAAGTGACTAAGGAGATATGTGGAGAAGATAGGAAGAAATGAATGATCGAGGGAAATGTAATCTAGATGTTGAGTTTAAGGTAGAGGAGAAATGAAGGGATTATGAATGGTAGAAAGGAGGTTTCTTGATTGTCAAGAGTTGCTAAGAGTTGTTCAAAAGAGGAAAATAGTGATAAATTTATAGGGTATTCAAATTAGGTCTTGGGTGGTCAATTACCAAAACACCCCCTGTATTTGTCAAATTGCCATTTTGGCCCCTCTAGGGGCCTTCTTGTAATTTTCCTCACCAATCATAGATGAACAGAGATGGCTTCACGATTTGGTTTCGCGGCGACACTTAGGGTGATGTTGGGGAATGCAAACCGCGACATTAATTTACGTGGTTTTAGGGAGTGGCGACATTAGGGGCGACGAAGGCTTAGAGATTTGGCTTGGATTTCGACCGTTGGAGGAGCCGAAAAGATTACGACTGGTTTGGCATTGTCATGGCCGTCATTTTGGGTCGGAAACCGACCGACGGTAAGTCGGTTTTGGCTGTCTTCACCGGCGGCTGCAACCTAGGATTTAGGGGTTGCCAAGGTTGTTGCACGTGAGGAAGAAGGAAGGAAGGTTGAAGACAGGGGGTGCACTTAGCAATAGGCCGGGGTGCACGCATGCATCAAGGCTGAGTCTTCTCTGGGGTGCGCTTAGACGAGAACAGACGTGCGTTTGGGCTTGAGCGACCACAGGTTTGGGCCACGTTATGGGCCTATCTGATTTGGGCCACGCCTATTTGCTCCTTTTATTGCAACACACCATTTTACTAAATAAGGTGGCATGTGTTCATGGTCAATTGTAATTCAGCCCTTGTCATCTTCTAAAATCGCAATATCTTCAATTCTTCCTTCAATAATTGTAGTATTGCCCCTACTTCAACAATATTACACCACTGCCCCTGCCCTTTAGAAATACCTGAAAACACTTAATTTATACCATTAAATCACGGGATATTGCCCGAGAATCAAGCAAATCATACCAATTTTGGTTCGATCAATGGCTTCGAAATTTTGTCAATGGGTCGCGAATTGTGGATGGCATTGAAAGACCGTTAAAGATACATTGTGATAATAATTCGGCTGTGCTTTATTCCAACAACAACAGGAGTTGTACGAAGTCAAAGCACATAGACATCAAGTTTCTCGTTGTTAAATAAAGAGTTCAGAGTCATCAGGTGGCTATAGAACATATTAGGACGAATTCCATGATTGTGGATCCGCTTACTAAAGGTTTACCACCCAAGGTCATTCATGAGCACACTGCTCATATGGGTGCTATTTTAATTGACGATGTGCATGTTTAGTGGGAGTTTACATCATGATGTTCTATGTTACAAACACGTTATATGTTTATTTTCGACAGAATAAAGTATATTGTTCATTTATAAACTCTGAATGTTATTCGTGTTTGATCTCACTAAAGAATAAAGCTCGACCAGTTGGAAATGGGCATGTTTAAGATCATGTTGCATGTAATTTCCATGCTATGCATCTATATCTATGTCATTAAATATATTACATATTGAATAACAATTATATTATAGGTTGTCTAACTTAATTGGGCCACATAAGTAAGGTGTTGATTGAGAGCTTGTGGATATGATAATGGTGCATTTATGTTAATTTATGACAAAGCTGGGCCAGGAATGTAAAGAAACTTTTGCTATAATTACACAAGACCAATTATGCAAGAAAGTAAAATACACTGCATCAGCATGAAAAGCCATTCTGTTATTTGGAAACAAAAGCTGTACAAAACTCAACATGCCAAACAAATTATTAAAATGATGGCATCTCTAATGGCCATTAAACCCTAGCTACCAAATTTGTGAAAAGCTTGAGCATTTCAAGCATTGGTGAAGACAAGACACAGGTGACCTAAAGCCTAAACCAAATAGTTCTTCCAGTTATTTCCTCCATTGTGTTACATGTGGTGGAACCAAGCCTAAAAACATAAAAATTCAGTTATAACTATGTCACAGTTCTATCAACAAGCCGTAACATATTTACATTGAAATTAATTTAAGGCCAAAACTATCATCTGTATCGAACTAATTTGGTACATGAGAGTAAATAAGACTAAGGCATTGAAAGAAAGAACAAAAAAAAAAAAAAAAGAAGGGACAAATTCTTACAGATTACTGAGTAATGGATTGTTCCACTTTTCCACATCCATGACAAAGTCCATCATTGGCCTTCCCCTTTCCTCATAATGTATTGATTTGGCAAACATTCAATTTGCATTCTATTCAAACATGCCAAAACATGCCTACATGGAATTCCTTCATTCTCAAATTTTTTACAGCTACATGACGCTAAATCCAAGTCCTTTTGATACCCAATTTCTCTTGATTCACAAACACCTTCATTTTTCTTCTCAGCTGTATGCTCACAAATGTGACACTACCTCTAACAAAATCAATTTTATACAACAAGCTGTTCCATAATTCATCTTGAAATTTATAAACGATTCTACTTGTATAAATTTTAGCCATTTGCTTCTCAATCTCTACCAGAAATTTTAGAAACGGTTTCTCATTTATATCTACAAGATCAGCAGTTAATTCCTCACGACATTGGCGAACAAGTGCCCTATTAAACAACACTATAAAATCCACTAGTGAATTCTTTTTAGAAACACAACTTTTGAAGAATGCATGAGAAAGTTCAGATTGTTGACTACCTAACATTCCGGCCGAAAAAAACACGATTCACATATGCAGGCACCCATTTTGAACGAACTTCATACATCGAATGCAGCCACGTATTATCGTTCAAACTACATTTTTCAATAACCTCCTTCCACTTAGAGTCAAACTCTTCCCTAGTGCAAGATTCCCATATGCATTTTTGAAAATCACTGTAATAGACCCTATAGGTCACCTCATTTAACTGCTCTGACAACTTATTTATGATATGCCAACTACAATATGTATGCACTGTATTGGGAAGAGTTTGGGAAATGGCTTTTGTCATTGCTGAATCCTGATCAGTAACAATCATCTTCGAAGAACGATTAGGCATACATTTCTTAAATTGCTCAAATAGCCAAACAAAAGAATCAACGGTCTTATCACTTAAAAATGAACAAGCAAAAATTATAGTCTGGCCATGATTATTAACTCCCATCATTGATGCAAATATCATATCATATCGATTAGTGCTGCATATAGTATCTGTTATAGGTAAAATTCGCTGAGGATGACACGTCAGCAAATATCATGGATAGAATTTACCACGTAAGCAGAAAGTCTGGTCGAAAGGAGGCGATGACATTTCGCATAGAAAAATCACTAAAGTATAGTACAAGGACGACCGACAAGCATAAAAAGCCAAGCGTACCGAGTATGAAAAATGCCTGACCAATCACACTCGGCAAGAAGGAAAAAACCAGCCCTTGAAGGTCTTCCACCACCTGCAAGCAATACAGCTGATAGAGATCAATCACAGATTAACTACCAAGAAACAGAGTTCTACAAGGAAACAAAACAACCTTCCTGCCAGCCTATCAGAATCCGAAACAAATTCGGAGTTAATCACATTAAAGACAAGATAAACATCAGAAAGGAAAGAATCCTAAAACCAACTCTACAATCCCCTACTTATACTTCACGATGCCAAACCCTAACAGCACCCCAAAAACCCTAACAACACCATGTATAAATACCCCTACAAAACACAATAGGAGGGAGAGAAAAAATCTTAAGCATGAAAGAGAGAGAGAGAGAGAGAGCAGAGTGTGTATTTTTCAAATATTATAGTGGATTTGACTAAGTTGCTTAGACAACCCGTGGATGATTATCCGATCATTGGAGTTTTACCACGTTATATCTCTCTTCTGTTTTGTTTATCATTTCATCGCATATTTTATTCATACTTGCAGGGTTTTATTAACCAAAGATCGTTGACTGGTCAACTGACAAAAAACCATTGTCAACAATTGGCGCTAGAAGGGGGGGGGGGTGGGAGTCTTGAACTAAACTTCGAGATCCCCTGCCCTATGAAACAATGGCTGGCAAAGGAGATGGCAGTAATTCCAGGCACGACCAAGATTTGCCAGATGACAGGCTGGAGGCAGACACCACACCTAATGCTACCTTAATTGCTGAAAATCAATCAACCGCCATAGCTGGCATCTAGCGTTTCCCTCCAACCAATGAGGAAATCACACAACGGTTCCGGGCATCTCTACAACATCTCATATCCGATGTAGCCAAGCAAGGAATTAATCTCTCTACCACGGGGGGACTAACCTCGCCGCATCACCTGGATACCCTTAACCAGCAGCAAGGCATATTGCGCTCTGTAGTGGTTCGCCCAACACCAGACGCACCTTTGAAGATCAGTCGAAACTCGACGAAACAGCCTGAGACACTAATAGAAAGACAGGCTTGAGATGATATAGAGCCTAGAGAAGATAGATACCCTCGTAGGAGGTACCAATCCAATCGAGCAGAGCAAGATGTGGGCCAGCCAAAGCGGTAAACTCACCAAAGGGATCAATCATCGTCGTTCGGAGAGAGTGATCAGTTCCCTCACCGAAAACACCAAAGAGGCACAATCCGGCTGCAGGGTCTGAACCATAAACCCCAGAGGCAAGAACTTGATGAGCAAAGACAAGGACTAACCATTAGTCAAGGCTTTGATCCTATGGGAGAACCAGAAGGCGACAAGGACATACTTATACAAAGTTTGACCCGAGAAGTTCAGAACAATCGCCAACAGATAGACGCTCTGGTTAGGCATTATGGGCACAACGAATTGTCAGATGATGAGTCAGGTAGCCCTTGATCGGTCTATTTCTATATATGTTTTAGACCCCTATTTCCTAGTCTTTGTGCTTTGTTCTCGAGTATTTTAGGTTGTTTGATGTGCTTGTTGAGCTGTGCAGGTCTCGTTATCAGAAGTAGTGCGAATATTCAAGTATGGAAGAAAAGATGTCAATGTTGATCAGATATACATTTTCTGCAGTGGACCGCCCCCTAGGTATGCATATGTCGCGGTCAATGCATGTTGAAGCTTCCAAGATAAAGTCATGAAGGACCACCCCTAGGTAGTGCCTACCTAGCGGTCCTATCTAGCATCAAACTCCAGAGATGTTGTTCATGAAGGACTGCGGCCTAGGCATGTCCTGTCTAACGGTCCCAGCTTGCACTAAACTCCAGCAGTGTGTCAATCAAGAGGCCGCCCCCCAGGCACTGTCCTACATAGCGGTCCTACCTAGCGGTGGTCTCCAGTGATGTTGCAAAAACATGACCGCGGGGTAGGCAAGTTGCCTACCTAGCGGCACGTGCAGCGAGATTTTAAGAAGTCTGTTTCGTTTAGGTCAGCGAATGACGAAGTTGTGAGCCATATAAATAAGACATCATAAGGCTTTCAGAGAGGTTGGAGACTGCGAGATTAAGAGTTGTACTACCATCCATCCTTGGAAGACACCGAAAAGCAAGAAGAAGACGAAGGATTCGAAGCAAGATTAGAAGACAACAATGGGTTTTATCTTCTCCTCTTCTATGTTTTTGTTTCCTCCATTGATGTGTAACTAAATCCATACTAGGGATTCAATGTGAACCTCTATGAATACTCTTTGTTAGATTTGACTATGTTTTCGTAATTCAAGTTTCGATTCATTCAATTTGTGATTTCTTCTTGTCTATGCATGGTTAGTGCTAGTCTTGAATTTAGGGTTTTATATGTTAAGGTTGAGATATGTGTGAGGTTCACCATTCTTAGCCAATATTCAATTGAATGAATGAATTTATTGTTGCAGGTTGCACGTTATCTTTGGTTCTCTTGTTCTTGTGCTAAATGGGTTCTCAATCATGGTTTATATGCAAGGTTTGCTATTGACTGTGATTGACAATACTTGATTGTGTGCTTTGTGGGTTTTAGGTTATAGTTTATATGCAAGGTTTGCTATTGACTCAACTAAGAACGCTTGGCGTATGGTTGATGTATTTTCTGTTATAGTTTGTATGCAAGGTTTACTATTGATTGTAGTAGAAGTACTTAATTTATCCCAGGACCACACAACACTAATTATACATAATTTAAGAACGAACCCTTAACTTGATTAACATTCTTTGTGAAAGTCAATTCGAAGCATTGAGTAAACGTAGTTGGGGAGCATTGATGACCTAGTCCTCTCACCTCTTGATCTCATTCACATATTCTTGTTAACTGTTTTCTTAGTTTAATCTAGTTTTAATCTCAAATCAATCAAATCAATCTGAAATCTCTTGGTTACTGTTAATTGCTTAGCTTTAATTAGAATTAGTTTTAGTCGATAAATCTCTTTTCCTCATGGGAACGATCCCTACTTGTCGCTGTACTTATTTCACGATTCGTGCACTTGCGAGTTAGGTTTTTATAAAACGATTTTACACATCAAGTTTTTGGCGCCGCTGCCGGGGATTAGTGAATTTATTGGTTATTTCTAGTTTTAGTTTTAGTTAACAGATTTATTAGTTCAGGTAGTCGAGTCATTAATTTTTAGCTTTTTATTTTTCTTTTTATTTATTCTTTCTCCTTTTCTATTTAGAGTTTACTAGTGATTTGTTTGTCTCATTGCAGGTTTTGACAACAGATGCAAGGTAGAAGATCTCAACAGGGAGAATTATTACCTTTGAACGATAACATAGATCGTATCAGAAATTTAGCAATGGAAGACGAGCAAAATCAGGGACAGAATCAAGAAAGGGTGCACCAGTCCCCTAACCTTGTTCCTAATCCAGTATTTGAGCCAGAACCCATCAGAACTATGAAGGATTACAGTAGACCAGTTGTGAGCAATGATCCTTTGTGCATTGTGCTAGAACCTACAGCAAGGAATTACGAGCTGAAGAGTAGCCATTACAATCAGCTGCCCAGTTTCCATGGATTACCAGATGAAGATATACTCTTGTTCTTCAGAAAGTTTTATGGAGCAATACAATCCCTACCTAACTACAGGATAACTGAAAATCAGCTGCGTATGAGATGCATTCCGCATGCATTGAAAGGAGAGGCAAAAGCTTGGCTGTTAACTTTGCCTCCTGCATCTTTGAGAACATGGGATGAAGTGCGAGAAAAGCTTACTGATCAGTATTATGCACCTCAGAAAACTAGTGAAATCCGAGCCAAAATTTCGAGTTTCATTCAGCAAGACAACGAGACTTTTTATGAGGCATGGGAGCGTTTCAAGAAATATACCAAGGACTGTCCTCAGCATGGGTTTCTGACTAATCAGTTGTGTCAATGGTTTTATGATGGTTTGACTTAAGTTTCAGGACTTCTAGTGAACAATGCCTGTGGTGGATCTATGTATGACAAGCAACCTGACGAGGTATACGAGATCTTTGAGAAGTTGGCCTAGAATTCTCGTCATAAGAACTCCAGAAGAAAGAAGGGAATCTACACCGTGGATGCTAGCACAGAGAATTCCATTCAAATGACACAGATGATGAAGAAGATAGATTCTTTTTCTACTGAAATTGGTCAACTGAAACAAAAGGTGTTTATGGGAGAGCACCAGGCAGCAGGTCCTGGACATGAAGAAGAAGAAGTTAATGCCATGAATAACTTCAACCCCAGACCTAGGAATGATCCATATTCAAACACCTACAATCCAGGGAGGAGGAATCATCCTAATTTCTCATGGTCGAACAATCAGAACACCGGTAACCAATGGGGAAACAACAACAGCAATCAGAGACAGATTAACACCGGTGCTCAATAAAACTTCGAATCTCAACCTAAGAAACCTTTAATGGAAGAATTACTGGAGCAACTGCAGCAGCAAATCAAGCAGCAATCACAAGACATGCAGCAGCACATGCAGCAGCAATCACAGCAAATCCAGCAATAAACCCAGAGGTATGATGTACAATTTCAGAATATTAATGCGTCAATAAAAAAGATAGAGATTCAAGTTGGGCAACTAGCTGAGGCTCAACAAAGAATGGAACAAGGAAAATTTCCAAGTTACACTGAGCAAGCTAAAGCTATGACAATTCTCCGAAATGGTAAGGTGCTAACTGATAATCAACCTGCTGAACTTTTTGATAAGCCTGTTACTGTTTCAGGTTCTTCAAAAGAAAAGCTCAAGCACCAGGAGGATGAGATAGTGGTGGAAAAATCCAAGGATTCACCACCCCTACACAAGTCAGCAAATCCTTATGTGCCACCCATTCCATTCCCAGGGAGACTGCAAAAGAGCAAGTTGGAAAAGTCTTACAAAGACATATATGACATCCTTTCAAAGGTCAATGTCAACTTGCCCCAGTTGGAGATGATTCAGAAGATGCCTGCATACGCTAGGTTTTTCAAAAGCCTTCACACTTACAAAACAAGATTTGTGGAGAATCATCAAGAGTTTATGACCGGAAGTGCTAATTGTTAGGGTTATGCTCAATAGCAAGAGTGTAATATTGTATTTAACAATCTGTTTCATATTAATAAAGTGATTTCTGGTTTAAACAAATATTATAGCATTTATAGTTGAATATTATAATTGTTAAAGTAAATAATCATAAGGTCTAAAGACTATGAGAAAAGAAGAATTGTTCATACATCTGGATATGTATGTGGTAGACACAATTCTTTAGTTAGTCTTGAATATTGTTCACAACTTAAGTTAAAGGTTGGGCACCTTTATCTTGTTAAAGTTGTAGAATTCTTTTGCTAGCATTTGAGTGGGATCAAATGAGATATGATGAGTCTAAAATCATCGGAGTGTCTTCGAGCAAAAAAGTCTAGTGCACTGGGTGCATTGAACTGGATCAAAATGAAATACTTTATCTATAACCGTCAATAGATAAAAGTAATTTCTTTATCAGGACAATCAGAGAGTCTATCTTAATCCTGAGATAAATGATGGACTTATGGTTGCAGGTGATATCATTTGAGCTATCAATGAGTACGATTATATCGCATAGTCTATCCTCGATAGTTTGGTGATATTCATTTGTTAATCGATAGAGGACTTCATTTATAGATATGGACATCGTGGCTCCATTTATTAAATGAGAG
Organism: Acer campestre; assembly: GCA_954870605.1. Lineage (NCBI taxonomy): Eukaryota > Viridiplantae > Streptophyta > Magnoliopsida > Sapindales > Sapindaceae > Acer > Acer campestre. Next base: position 29,102,467 of record OX940809.1, on the reverse strand, counting down.
TATAATATCATCATATGGATGTTTTGAGGTAATTGGATATTAAATCTCAACGTTGAGTTTTCAATAGTGTCTATTGAAAACATGGCTTCTGGACAAGTCAAAATATCCAAGTTCAAAACGTGGTCATATGAGTAAATATGGTAACTTGGAGAGTTATAGGCGGTCTATGAACTCTTGGCGATTACTGATATTAATCACGAGGATACACTATCTCCAATATGATTGTCTAGGGTATGAATGAGGAAGCATCTTCCTTTTCTGTCTTTATTTAAGAGTTCAATTTTAGCTCTTTAGTGGAATGAGCTAAAATTAATGGATCGGACCTAAGTGAATCATTTGTTGATTGTGATTAGGTTATGTCTATTGGAGCTTAAATTTAGATAGCCCGCCAAGATCCCCAATCCACACGGACTTGCATGGATCACTTGATATATTCTACCGGACCAATTTAGGGTCCATCTAGAATTGCATTTAATATATTAAGAATATAATTTGCACATTATTTATGTAATGGGCTGCTAAATTATATTTATATATTAATGGATGACATGTGGGCTTGTTTCTTTTAGTAAGAATGGGTATAGTTCACATGTGGGCTTTTTATTTAAAGTCCTATGGATTTAATGAAATAAGAAAAATAATATTTGGCCCAATATATACATGTGGGGCGGCAAGGTGATTTAAAAGCCTTAAATATTATTTTGTTTTCATTGTTTAATTAAATAAGAATTAATTAATTTATTAATTAATTGTTTAATTAAGAAACAAATCTTTTCTGAATAGGAAATATGATTCCTATTGGTATACTATTGGTAGTAGTATACTTAAATTAAAAGACTTGTTTGACAAGGAAATAAATAATTAATTTTATTTATTAAATCAAATAAGAAGTCTTTTATTTTAGTCAAATAAGGAATAAAAGATTTATGAGTTTGATTAGGGTTTGGAAATCTTAAACAAAATAGGAATTAGGGTGCAACTAAATCTCCAATATTTTAGGAGTAATAATTGCGGCAACCCTAGTTGGTTTTGGTGAAAGAATTCGACCACCCTTAAAAGAAAAGAAGAGAATTTTCGGCCACTAGGGTTTGATGTGCAGAAATTTTATTTCTTCTTCTTCTTCTTCTCAACTGATAGTGAGAGATCTATTATTCTACTAAAAACAAAAGGAACATAGATTATTCTTTGATGGTATATTGTTTGCTTGTTCATTAATAAGCTTGTATATACTATATCGATTAAGGTTCACGCGAGTTTCGATCATAAGATTGAGAACTCAAAAGTGACCGGAATAATCTTAGGTTCCTTTAGATTGTTTTTGGGACTAACGAATCAAGAAAAGTTTGTTTAATCCAATCACAGGTTTGCAATTCAAAGAAAGGGAGACCACGCTCCTAGGTGATCCACGTTCGTGCTAGGATTGAAGATCTTGCGGATTACCATCGACGCAAGTCAATCGGATCACGCGACAAGAGGTATTAATCTTTTGTTTATTTTTATATCTTTAATTAATCAAAAGGGTTTAAGGTTCATAAAATTGGAAAAATTTTAAAAGCTACTCAAACTATTTTTTTTTAGTCTCGCTTCTGCTGCGGGTACAATTTTTCCCTACAATTGGTATCAGAGCCTGGTTGAACCCTTTTAATTAATTAACGTATATATACGTGGATCGATTTCTTTTTATTGTGATTATACATGTTTTAGAAAGAGATGACACTCTAGGTATTCGCATATATAATTACATGTGATGTATGGATTTATATATGTTTTTATGTGGATTGTTATTGCTCGATTTTGGTCCTAGATTTTCAATGTATTTTTGTTATGGAATTGTAACAAGAAGGGTGGTCTATCATCGCCATAATTCCTTCTTGGTAGTTGCTAGGTTTTATTTTTTTTATATATGTGCAGTATTTTTTTAATACTACTGTAGTTTTTTTTATTTTATTTTTAAGTGCAGTTTTTTTTATGTAAAAATACTGCAGTGATTAAAAAAAAAAAAAAAAGGAATACTGCAGTATTTATTATTTTATATCGCTGTAATATATTTGGGTGTTGAAGATTTGAAGACACGAAGAAAAACGAAGCAACCGGAACCGAGAACGAGCACCGTGCGCACCCTAGGAGTGGATTGGGCTGCGCATGGCAAGCCCAAACCTTGGTGGGCTGCGCATGGCAGCCTTGTGTGGTCTCATTGGCTGCGCAAGGCAGCCCCTTATGTGGGGTTGTGGGCTGTGCAAGCCTAAGGGAGGAGGCCGAAGGATGAGCTTATGGTTGATGGGCCACTCGAAGATCTTGTATTTCTTTTTCAATGTAATTTACTTGTTTTTCTAGGATGGGCCAAAATTGTTGCTATTTATTTTATGCTTAAATATTACAATAATTGTTGTTGTATGATAACATGACATATAGAATAGGATTGCCACTCATATATCTCTTTTGGTATGAACATGCATTGAATGATTTAGGTATCTAAATTGGCATCTAGATAACTTAGTAAATCATTCTATGGGATTTAATCACACGCCTTAAATAATTGAGTGGGAGAAGGTGTTTTTGTAACACCTATGGCTTCCAAGATTAGTTGAGCTTAATTATTTTTTGGTAATCCCCCAAAGGGGCGTCCATGAATGGAATTAAGCAATATACTTCCTTACAAGGATAGACTAGACAATGGACTCAAACGAGATCTACTCCCAAAGGAGGGATTTTCGTGAGAGAAAATTGAGGGTCGATATCTTGGTAACACACTCAATGTAATTTTATTGATATCCTCCAAAGAGTTCTTGTCAGTAAAATTGCAAGGCTAAAATTGAAAACGCTGGTTGTTATGTTAACAATTAGGTGGGACCTAGTCTAACTAGTAAATGGTGCGAACTCCCAAAGGAGGCGTAACATTTATGGGTGTTAGATCACCGTTGAATTTTTATGATTGAGTTATTCATTTAATTCAAGATAAATATTTAAAAGTGCTTTATAATGATTATTTACTTATATATGTTTTGTTTTCATTCAGAAATCATGACCCCATCACTTATGAACATCCTGAAAGATAACACCTTAACTGGAGATAACTATGTAACATGGAAAAGGAAAATTGGGTTGTTGCTGCAAAGTGAAAAACATAAGTTTGTTCTAACTACTCCTAAACCACCTGCTCCTAATATTGAATCAAGCATAATGCAAAGAGATGAGTATGAGCAGTGGAAGACTTCAGATGATATGGCCAAATGTTATATCATGGCCACTATCTCCGACGTGTTGCAACAGCAGCATGAAGGAATGGAGTCTGCTGCTGATATAATGATGTCTCTAGAGGAGATGTTTGCTATGAAGTCCAGGACGACTAAGAGAGAGGCAGTGACTGCTTTTATGAATCTTAGGATGAAACCTGGACAGGCTGTGAAGGATCACATGATGAAAGTCATAGCACATCTCAACATTGCTGAACTGCATGGCGCTGAGATAGATGGTGAGACAAAAATTGATATGGTAGTCAATTCATTGTCAGATTCCTTTGATCAGTTCAAATTGGACTACACTTTGAACAAAAAGGAATACACCTTACAGAGCCTGATGCAAGATGTTCAAAGTGCTGAAAAGATCCTTGTGAAAGGCAAAGGTCAAGAGATTCATATGGTTGATAAAGTTGCTACTGTTAAGGCCCGTCAAAAGGTCAAGAAACAACAGAAGAAAAAGCAACTTGGGCCTACCAAGAAGGAGACCAAGAAAGTAACCAAGATCAAAGGGAAATGCTTCCTTTGTGGTGAAAAGGGACATTGGACGAGAAATTGCCCAAAGTCCCAGAACAAGAAGGAAGAAGGTAATTTGAATTATCTTGAAACATGTTTTTTGGCTGATTCTACAGATTCTTGGATCATAGACTCAGGAGCCACTAATCATGTTTGTTATTCCTTGCAGGGGTTCCAAGAAAGGAGAAGGCTGAATAAGAATGAGATCAATTTGCGCTTGGGCAACGAAACGTTAGTGTCTGCAAGTGCAGTGGGAGATATTAGAGTTTGTTTGGATTCTAGAAGGCATTTAGATTTAATAGACGTTTATTATGTACCTCAATTCAAGAGGAATTTAATTTCAGTTTCTTGTTTGAATAAATTTGGATATTCGGTTACTTTTAATAAATTTTTTATTATTAGTAAGAATGACAAAGTTATTTGCAAAGGTACATTGGAAAACGGTCTATACTTTTTGCATAGAAATATCTCTCACTCATTAGACACAGAATTAACGGAACCTAATCATAAAAGAGTAAAATTATCAACAGATGAAACCTATCTTTGGCATTTACGCTTAGGTCATATTAACCTTAATAGGATTAAAAGATTGGTAAGTGACGGACCTTTGAGTGACTTAAAGGTTGATGATCTACCAACTTGTGAATCTTGTTTGGAAGGTAAAATGACCAAAAGGACGTTCTCTGCCAAAGGTGCCAGAGCCACTGAATGTTTAGGATTGATACATACTGATGTATGTGGACCTATGAGCATTCAAGCTAGAGGTGGATATGAGTACTTCATCACTTTCACAGATGATTACTCAAGATTTGGCTATGTGTATCTCATGCGACATAAGTCGGATGCTTTTGACATGTTCAAAGCATTTAAAGCTGAAGTGGAAAATCAGCTTGAGAAACACATAAAAATCTTGAGATCTGATCGTGGTGGAGAATATCTATCTGGTGAGTTTCAGCAATATCTTATTGATAATGGGATAGTTTCTCAGTTTTTTGCACCTGGTACACCTCAACAAAATGGGGTAGCAGAAAGGAGAAATAGAACTCTTTTGGATATGGTTAGGTCTATGTTGAGTTATTCAACACTTCCTATTTCTTTCTGGGGATATGCTTTACAAACTGCAATATACATTTTAAACCATGTACCATCTAAGTCTGTTCATAAAACACCGCATGAGTTGTGGACTGGGCGCAAGCCTAGTTTACGACACTTAAGGATATTTGGATGTCCTGCGCACGTGTTAAAAGGAAAGACAGAAAAGATGGAGTCCCGTTCAGAAACATGTATATTTGTAGGGTATCCGAAAGAAACTAAAGGATATTATTTTTATAGTCCTTCAGATCTTAAAGTATTTGTTTCGACAAATGCTAAATTTCTGGAAAAGGACTATATGAATGATTTTGTGCCTAAAAGTAGAATTGTCCTGAATGAGATGTCAAGAGATACAATTCCACGAGAGGTTACACAACCTAACCCAATTGTAAGTTCCGATCCAACACAAGGTCAACAACCTACCATTCCTCGTCATAGTGGGAGGGTTAGAACACAACCCGAAAGATACATCGGTCTGGGAGAATCTGTAGAGAATCTCCCAGACGACGATGATCCCTATACGTACAAGGAAGCTATGGAGGATGTTGATAGTCGCCATTGGCAAAAGGCAATGCAATCCGAGATTGAATCTATGTTCGATAATAAAGTCTGGTCCCTTGTAGACTTGCCTAAAGGGATAAAACCCATTGGGTGCAAGTGGGTATACAAGAGGAAAAGAGGTATGGATGGAAAGGTGGAAACCTTTAAAGCTAGATTGGTAGCTAAAGGGTATACACAGAAATAAGGTATCGATTACGAGGAAACCTTCTCTCATGTGGCCATGCTTAAATCCATTAGGATACTCTTATCCATTGCAGCATCTTTAGATCTAGAGATTTGGCAAATGGACGTCAAGACAGCTTTCCTTAATGGAAGTCTTGACGAAAGCATCTACATGATGCAACCAGAGGGATTCATTGAAAAGGGCCAAATGGAAAAGGTATGCAAGTTGCAGAAATCCATATATGGATTAAAGCAAGCATCCAGATCCTGGAACATAAGGTTCGATCAAGCTGTCAAAGGTTTTGGATTTATTCAGAATCTTGACGAACCTTATGTATACAAAAGGATTAAAGACGACAAGTTGGTTTTCCTGATTCTTTATGTTGATGATATACTACTCATCGGAAACGATGTAGGTGTATTGACATCAGTAAAAGAATGGTTAGCAAAACAATTTGATATGAAGGAATTAGGAGAAGCAAGTTTTATTCTAGGTATCCAAGTTATAAGGGATAGAAAGAATAGAACGATTGCATTGTCCCAAGCTTCATACATAGACAAAATCTTGTCTAGGTTTTCCATGCAGGATTCCAAGAAAGGTATGTTACCTTTCAGACATGGAATCAAGCTTTCTAAGGAACAAGTTCCTAAGAATGAGCATGAAGAGCAGTTCATGAGTAGAGTTCCATATGCCTCGGCAGTTGGAAGTCTCATGTATGCAATGCTCTGCACTAGACCAGATATTTGTTTTGTTGTTGGCATAGTTAGCAGGTTTCAATCGAAGCCTGGTCCTGATCACTGGACGGCAGTCAAGCATATTTTCAAGTATCTCAAGAGAACGAGAGATAATATGCTTGTATACTCTGGAGGGGATTTGATTCCCGTTTGGGTATACAGATTCTGATTTTCAATCAGATTCTGACTCCAGAAAATCCACATCAGGGGCTGTGTTTACTATTGGAGGAGGAGCAGTTATATGGAGGAGTATCAAGCAATCTTGTATTGCTGATTCCACCATGGAAGCTGAGTATGTTGCTGCATGCGAGGCTGCCAAAGAGGCTGTTTGGCTCCGCCAATTCTTGATTGACTTGGAAGTGGTTCCTAGTGCGAATAAGCAGATCACTATCTACTGTGACAACAGTGGAGCAGTGGCTAATTCGAAAGAACCAAGAAGTCACAAGAGAGGTAAACACATTGAAAGGAAATATCATCTTTTAAGGGAGATTGTTCAAAGCGGTGACGTGACGATTACCAAAATCGCGTCAGCAGAAAATCTAGCAGATCCCTTCACAAAGGCTCTACCTCAGAAGAGTTTCGATGGGCACCTAGAGAACATGGGCTTGAGAGATATGACTCATTTGCTATAGCGCAAGTGGGAGATTGTTAGGGTTATGCTTAATAGCAAGAGTGTAATATTGTATTTAACAATCTGTTTCACATTAATAAAGTGATTTATGGTTTAAACAAATATTATAGCATTTATAGTTGAATATTATAATTGTTAAAGTAAATAATCATAAGGTCTAATGACTATGAGAAAAGAAGAATTGTTCATACATCTGGATATGTATGTGGTAGACACAATTCTTTAGTTAGTCTTGAATATTGTTCACAACTTAAGTTAAAGGTTGGGCACCTTTATCTTGTTAAAGTTGTAGAATTCTTTTGCTAGCATTTGAGTGGGATCAAATGAGATATGATGAGTCTAAAATCATCGGAGTGTCTTCGAGCAAAAGAGTCTAGTGCACTGGGTGCATTGAACTGGATCAAAATGAAATACTTTATCTATAACCGTCAATAGATAAAAGTAATTTCTTTATCAGGACAATCGGAGAGTCTATCTTAATCCTGAGATAAATGATGGACTTATGGTTGCAGATGATATCATTTGAGCTATCAATAAGTACGATTATATCGCATAGTCTATCCTCGATAGTTTGGTGATATTCATTTGTTAATCGATAGAGGACTTCATTTATAGATATGGACATCGTGGCTCCATTTATTAAATGAGAGTATAATATCATCATATGGATGTTTTGAGGTAATTGGATATTAAATCTCAACGTTGAGTTTTCAATAGTGTCTATTGAAAATATGGCTTCTGGACAAATCAAAATATCCAAGTTCAAAACGTGGTCATATGAGTAAATATGGTAACTTGGAGAGTTATAGGCGGTCTATGAACTCTTGGCGATTACTGATATTAATCACGAGGATACACTATCTCCAATATGATTGTCTAGGGTATGAATGAGGAAGCATCTTCCTTTTCTGTCTTTATTTAAGAGTTCAATTTTAGCTCTTTAGTGGAATGAGCTAAAATTAATGGATCGGACCTAAGTGAATCATTTGTTGATTGTGATTAGGTTATGTCTATTGGAGCTTAAATTTAGATAGCCCGCCAAGATCCCCAATCCACAAGGACTTGCATGGATCACTTGATATATTCTACCGGACCAATTTAGGGTCCATCTAGAATTGTATTTAATATATTAAGAATATAATTTGCACATTATTTATATAATGGGCTGCACAATTATATTTATATATTAATGGATGACATGTGGGCTTGTTTCTTTTAGTAAGAATGGGTCTAGTTCATATGTGGGCTTTTTATTTAAAGTCCTATGGATTTAATGAAATAAGAAAAATAATATTTGGCCCAATATATACATGTGGGGCGGCAAGGTGATTTAAAAGCCTTAAATATTATTTTGTTTTCATTGTTTAATTAAATAAGAATTAATTAATTTATTAATTAATTGTTTAATTAAGAAACAAATCTTTTCGGAATAGGAAATATGATTCCTATTGGTATACTATTGGTAGTAGTATACTTAAATTAAAAGACTTGTTTGACAAGGAAATAAATAATTAATTTTATTTATTAAATCAAATAAGAAGTCTTTTATTTTAGTCAAATAAGGAATAAAAGATTTATGAGTTTGATTAGGGTTTGGAAATCTTAAACAAAATAGGAATTAGGGTGCAACTAAATCTCCAATATTTTAGGAGTAATAATTGCGGCAACCCTAGTTGGTTTTGGTGAAAGAATTCGGCCACCCTTAAAAGAAAAGAAGAGAATTTTCGGCCACTAGGGTTTGATGTGCAGAAATTTTATTTCTTCTTCTTCTTCTTCTCAACTGATAGTGAGAGATCTATTATTCTACTAAAAACAAAAGGAACATAGATTATTCTTTGATGGTATATTGTTTGCTTGTTCATTAATAAGCTTGTATATACTATATCGATTAAGGTTCACGCGAGTTTCGATCATAAGATTGAGAACTCAAAAGTGACCGGAATAATCTTAGGTTCCTTTAGATTGTTTTTGGGACTAACGAATCAAGAAAAGTTTGTTTAATCCAATCACAGGTTTGCAATTCAAAGAAAGGGAGACCACGCTCCTAGGTGATCCACGTTCGTGCTAGGATTGAAGATCTTGCGGATTACCATCGACGCAAGTCAATCGGATCACGCGACAAGAGGTATTAATCTTTTGTTTATTTTTATATCTTTAATTAATCAAAAGGGTTTAAGGTTCATAAAATTGGAAAAATTTTAAAAGCTACTCAAACTATTTTTTTTTAGTCTCGCTTCTGCTGCGGGTACAATTTTTCCCTACACTAATGCAGTCCTTCAAAAATCATTGCCACCAAAGCTTCAAGATCCAGGTAGTTTCTGCATTAACATTACTATTGGTGGTACAACTCTGGAGAGGGCTATGCTAGACTTAGGGGCCAGCATCAACTTAATGCCGACAACTATCTATAAGCAATTAGGTTTGAATGATCTGAAAAAGACGACCATGTCGCTTCTGTTGGCTGATGGGTCTGTAAGGTACCCTAAGGGTTATGTGGAAGATGTGCTAGTGCAGGTAGAAAATCTTATTATTCCTGCTGACTTTGTGGTGCTAGATATGGATAAAGGTGCGAAAGATAGGAACTGCAAGCCTATTCTTTTAGGGAGACCCTTTATGGCAACTGCAAAGACTTTTATTGATGTCCAGAATGGGAAGCTAACGATGACTGTGTTAGATGAGACTGTAGAGTTTAAAGTCTTTGAGTCCCTGAAGTTCCCTGAAGCAGCCGACGATTGTTATTCTGTTGAATGTAATGCAATTGAAGTGGTTAAGTCAGCAGTACAGGATGAGTTGTTAGAAGACATATCTGAGGAATTGTTAGATTGGGTTTGTGATGTGTTTGAAGATGATGAAGAACTTCAGCAGATAGGAGTTTCAAATAAGGATTCTGACATAGAGGAAGTTTGTACTGAAGTGAAAGATGAGATCAACAAGTCGTTAATCCCATCTATTAGTTCTCCCCCTGCATTGGAGCTGAAACAACTTCCTTCTAACCTCAAATATGCATTTTTAGGCGAGAATGAGACTCTTCCAGTGATTATAGCTTCAGATTTAGAGACAGAAAAAGAGGAGAAACTCTTGGTAGTGCTTCAAGAGCACAAAGCCGCTATTGGATGGACCATTGCAGATATCAAGGGAATAAGCCCTACCATTTGTATGCATCACATTCTTTTAGAGGAAGGTTTGAAGCCATCTAGAGAAGCTCAGCGAAGACTTAACCCGAACTTGAAGGAGGTGGTCAAAGAAGAGGTCCTAAAGCTACTAAAAGTGGGTATCATATACCCTATATCTGACAGCAATTGGGTGAGTCCGGTCCATGTTGTGCCAAAGAAATCTGGAATCACAGTGGTGGCAAATGAAAACAATGAGTTGATCCCTACAAGGAAGACCACAGGATGGAGGGTGTGCATAGACTACCGCAAGCTTAACACGGCAACAAAAAAGGATCACTTTCCTTTGCCGTTCATCGATCAGATGCTTGAGCGTTCGGCGGGACATGCTTATTATTGTTTCCTGGATGGTTTTTCAGGGTATAATCAGATTGCCATCGCTCCAGAGGATCAAGAGAAGACAACATTCAATTGTCCTTTCGGTACCTTTGCCTATAGGAGAATGCCGTTTGGTTTGTGCAATGCCCCTGCCCCTTTCCAACGATGCATGATGTCGATCTTTTCCGACATGTTAGAGAAGTATATCGAGGTATTTATGGATGATTTTTCTATTTTTGGTAATTCTTTTGACCACTGCCTTGATAATTTAACTAATGTTTTGAAAAGATGCACTGAGACTAATTTAACTCTTAGTTGGGAGAAAAGTCACTTCATGGTGAAATCTGGAATAGTGTTAGGACATGTGATATCTGATAAAGGCATAGAGGTAGATAGAGCTAAAATTGAAGTAATTGCTAAACTTCCACCTCCTACTTCGGTAAAGGGTGTGAGGAGTTTTCTTGGTCATGCAGGTTTTTATAGGCGTTTTATAAAGGATTTTTCAAAAATTAGTCGCCCCCTGTGTAATCTGTTGGCTAAAGAATCGACATTTGATTTTAATGATGAATGTATGCTGGCTTTTACAACTCTGAAAGATAAACTGACATCTACTCCTGTAATTATGCCTCCTGATTGGTCTCTTCCATTTGAATTAATGTGTGATGCGTCAGACTATGCTGTAGGAGCTGTTTTAGGACAGTGAGTAGATAAATTGCCACATGTTATTTACTACACTAGTCGCACTTTGAATGATGCACAATTGAATTACTCCACTACAGAAAAAGAATTACTTGTTGTTGTTAGTGCCCTGGAAAAATTTTGTCAATATTTGATTGTGTCTAAAGTAATTGTTTATTCTGATCATGCTGCTTTGAAATATTTACTAACAAAGAAGGAAGCGAAGCCGAGATTACTCCGGTGGATCCTTTTATTGCAAGAGTTTGATTTGGAGATCAGGGATAAGAAGGGCAGTGAGAATGTGGTAGCTGACCACCTTTCTCGATTAGTGGAAGAAGAAACTGGAGAAGGAAGTGCCAAGCTCGTACCAATAAACGAGAATTTCCCAGATGAACAGCTGATGAATGTGAGAGCTAAGGATCCATGGTACGCAGACATAGTGAACTATCTTGCTAATGGCATCGTACCAGCTGACCTGAATTCTCAAGCAAAAAGAAGATTCATCTCCCTTTCCAGGCAATACTTTTGGGATGAGCCATACCTGTTCAAATATGGAGCTGATCAGATCATTCGGCGATGTGTCCCTGAAGAGGAGCAGCAAGATGTGCTGAAATTCTGCCACGACCTTAGCTGTGGAGGGCACTTTAGTGCCCAGAAGACTGCTCTGAAAGTTCTCCAATCAGGTTTCTTCTGGACCTCTTTATTTAAAGATGCTTATACTTTTTGTATTTCTTGTGACAGGTGCCAGAGAACGGGGAACATTGTCAAACGAGATGAGATGCCCTTTTCCAGTCAGTTGGTGATAGAAATATTCGACGTATGGGGAATTGACTTTATGGGTCCCTTCCCATCCTCGCACGGATTCACTTTCATCTTGGTGGCTGTGGACTATGTTTTGAAGTGGATTGAAGCAATTGCGACCAAAACAAATGATAGCAAAGTGGTGGTGAAATTCGTGAAAGAACACATATTTGCCAGATTTGGGACACCGCGTGCGATCATCAGTGATGGTGGGAGCCATTTTTGTAACAAGGTTTTTGCCTCGTTAATGAAGAAATATGGTGTCAGGCACAAAGTGGCAACCCCATATCACCCTCAGACTTCAGGACAAGTGGAGGTGAGCAATAGGCAGATTAAACAGATATTGGAGAAGACGGTGCAACCAAATCGAAAGGATTGGTCAACTAAGCTTAATGATGCATTGTGGGCGTACATAACTGCCTACAAAACCCCAATTGATATGAGCCCTTATAGGATTATTTATGGGAAAGCGTGTCATCTACCTGTGGAGTTGGAACATAATGCCTATTGGGCACTGAAGAAGTTGAACTTCGATTTAGATAAGGCAGGAGAGGAAAGAAAATTGCAACTGAGTGAGCTTGAGGAGCTTCGAGACAATGCTTATGAGAATGCCAAGATATACAAAGAAAGGACGAAAAGGCTACATGACAGCAAAATCTTTCAGAAGGAATTCCAACCGGGGATGCTTGTCCTTTTGTATCAGTCAAGGTTATGGTTGTTTCCAGGGAAGCTGAGATCACGTTGGCTGGGTCCATATAGGGTTACTCAGGTTTTCCCGCACGGAGCTGTGGAAAATGAAGGTCGTGACGGTCAGAAGAGATTTAAAGTTAATGGACACCGACTCAAGCCATATCTGTGTGCATCCAAGCTAAAACCAGACCAATTTTCCTGCCTCAATGAGCTGTAAGGCTCTTGTGCGTCTTGCCCAGACGTTAAATAAAGCGCTCAGTGGGAGGCAACCCACCTAGGTAATATTTTCTTATTTTATATTTTTGTCTATTTTTGAATCAGTTTTTTTTTTTTTTTTTTTATTGTTTATTTATTTATTTATTTTTTTTATAGAGAGTCTCGAACGTTCTTAAACCCGATGAATATGGTTATTGGATATAGAGTTTTAAAGGAGATATTATTCAATTCAGGTTTGGGGGTGTTCGATTAATTATTTTTCTGTTTTAGGAGAGAGCTGGTATGTTTTATGCGTGTTTTACTTTTGGCCAGGTATCAGGTATGAAGAAAATATTATTCGCAGGATAGGACCGCCCCTTAGGCACCTGCTGTAGGGAAAAATATACCCGCAGCGGAAGCGAGACTAAAAAAAAATAGTTTGAGTAGCTTTTAAAATTTTTCCAATTTATGAACCTTAAACCCTTTTGATTAATTAAAGATATATAATAAAGTAACAAAAGATTAATACCTCTTGTCGCGTGATCCGATTGACTTGCGTCGATGGTAATCCGCAAGATCTTCAATCCTAGCACAAACGTGGATCACCTAGGAGCGTGGTCTCCCTTCTCTTTGAATTGCAAACCTGTGATTGGATTAAACAAACTTTTCTTGATTCGTTAGTCCCAAAAACAATTTAAAGGAACCTAAGATTATTCCGGTCACTTTTGAGTTCTCAATCTTATGATCGAAACTCGCGTGAACCTTTATCGATATAGTATTCACCAGCTTATTGATGAATAAGCAACTAGAATACAATCAAAGAATAATCTATGTTCCTTTTGTTTTTAGTAGAATAATAGATCTCTAACTATGAGTTTAGAAGAAGAAGAAGAAATAAATTCTGCACCTAAGCATTAGTGGTGGCCGAAAATATAAGTTGCCTTATATAGGTGGCCAAATTTTTCTCTTCCTTTTTGCCCTAGGGTGGCCGAAATCTCTACCAAAAATAATTAGGGTTGCCGCAATTTTTACTCCTGAAATATTGGAGATTTAGTTGTACCATAATTCCTATTTAGTTTAAGATTTCCAAACCCTAATCAAACTCATAAATCTTTTATTCCTTATTTGACTAAAATAAAAGACTTCTTATTTGATTTAATAAATAAAATTAATTATTTATTTCCTTGTCAAACAAGTTTTTTAATTTAAGTATACTACTACCAATAGTATACCAATAGGAATCATATTTCCTATTCAGAAAAGATTTGTTTCTTAATTAAACAATTAATTAATAAATTAATTAATTCTTATTTAATTAAACAATGAAAACAAAATAATATTTAAGGCTTTTAAATCACCTTGCCACCCCATATGTTATATTGGGCCAAATATTATTTTTCTTATTTCATTAAATCCATAGGACTTTAAATAAAAAGCCCACATGTGAACTAGACCCATTCTTACTAAAAGAAACAAGCCCACATGTCATCCATTAATATATAAATATAATTGTGCAGCCCATTATATAAATAATGTGCAAATTATATTCTTAATATATTAAATTGCAATTCTAGATGGACCCTAAATTGGTCCGGTAGAATATATCAAGTGATCCATGCAAGTCCGTGTGGATTGGGGATCTTGGCGGGCTATCTAAATTTAAGCTACAATAGACATAACCTAATCACAATCAACAAATGATTCACTTAGGTCCGATCCATTAATTTTAGCTCATTCCACTAAAGAGCTAAAATTGAACTCTTAAATAAAGACAGAAAAGGAAGATGCTTCCTCATTCATACCCTAGACAATCATATTGGAGATAGTGTATCCTCGTGATTAATATCAGTAATCGCCAAGAGTTCATAGACCGCCTATAACTCTCCAAGTTACCATATTTACTCATATGACCACATTTTGAACTTGGATATTTTGACTTGTCCAGAAGCCATGTTTTCAACAGACACTATTGAAAACTCAACGTTGAGATTTAATATCCAATTACCTCAAAACATCCATATGATGATATTATACTCTCATTTAATAAATGGAGCCACGATGTCCATATCTATAAATGAAGTCCTCTATCGATTAACAAATGAATATCACCAAACTATCGAGGATAGACTACGCGATATAATCGTACTCATTGATAGCTCAAATGATATCACCTGCAACAATAAGTCCATCATTTATCTCAGGATTAAGATAGACTCTCCGATTGTCCTGATAATGAAATTACTTTTATCTACTGACGGTTATAGATAAAGTATTTCATTGTGATCCTGTTCAATGCACCCAGTGCACTAGATCCTTTTGCTCGAAGACACTCCGATGATTTTAGACTCATCATATCTCATTTGATCCCACTCAAATGCTAGCAAAAGAATTCTACAACTTTAACAAGATAAAGGTGCCCAACCTTTAACTTAAGTTGTGAACGATATTCAAGACTAACTAAAGAATTGTGTCTACCACATACATATCCAGATGTATGAACAATTCTTCTTTTCTCATAGTCTTTAGACCTTATGATTATTTACTTTGACAATTATTAAACTATAAATGCTATAAGATTTGTTTAAAACAGAAATCACTTTATTAATATGAAAAAGATTGTTAATTACACTATTACACTCTTGCTATTGAGCATAATCCTAACACCTGCCTGGGCAGCGGTCTCTCTAAAAGGGTCTCTCTGGAGTTGACCGCCACTTAGTCCCGCTGGATGTGCACGTTCCTGGCCAGCTGAAATTCCTGAAGATTGTCTCTGGACTTCACCGCTGGATAGGACCGCCCCCTAGGCACCTGCCTAGGCAGCGGTCACTCTTAAAAAGCGTCTCTGGAAGTCAGTGCTGGGTAGGACCGCCCCCTAGGCCTGGGCAGCGGTCCAAACGTAAGTTGAACGGTGCGTTTTGCACCTTGGGATTTGCATACAATAGCTTTGACCGCTAGGTAGGACCGCCCCCTAGGCAGGTACCTACCCCGTGGTTATTAAAAAAAAACCCTACTGCAGACATTTAAATGGACCGTGCGCAGCCCTTCTCTTTCCCTTGGCTGCGCACGTCCCCTCTCTCCCTCTTTCTCTCTCTATTTTTCTCTCCTTCCTCCATTGTTACTCCCTCTCTCCATCAAGGCACAAGGTATGTTTACTAACTCTCTCTTCTCAATTTTCTTCAAGATTTCATTGTTTTTAACTTGAGATATCTTTGTTTATGAGATTTTTGATGAATTTTGGGATCTTTTGTGTGAACTTTCCAATTCCCTTGCTTAGAATCATTATGTTTCTTGTAAAAATTGATTATCTTGTTGGATTTGAAACATGCATGGTTGGCATTTATCTTGTTTTAGATGGGATTTGAGATTATTGGCATGTGTGATTATAGTATTCTTTGGTATAATGTTTTTGACATTGATATTATTAGAATGATGATATTATTGTTGGAATGCCCAATGTGGATTATAATGAGTTTGATACCGTTATAATGATGAGTTTTTATTGGTAATATGTGTATTTGGACACTTACTTTGAAACGAAGTGCTGCCAATTTCTGTTCAGAATATCTGTGGATTTATTTTGATTATTTATTGTGACAGATGGCAAAAACTCATGTTGGCAAGCGCCCTCGGATTAGTGCAGCAGATAAAGGAAAGCGTCCTGCCACTCCAAGGCTGGCGAAACATAAGGAATTCCGGGATAGGGTGAACAGGTTCCAAGCACGGCCCTGGATTATTGAGAGAGGCATTGATCTGGCAAGTTTGGCGCAGACGCCCATTCCAGCCGCCGTTACTGCCCGCCAGTGGGAGAGGTACGTTGCTAGGCCAACACGGCCTAATAGGAGTCTCGTGATTGAATTCTATGCCAGTGCTATAGCAAGGAGGCTCCAGGATGGGGGTGTTGTTGTGGTCCAGGGGGTTGAGGTCCTGATCAATCCCGAGGTGATCAATCAGTTCTTTGAGGTTCCTGATATTGCCATTAGAGGCGGAGGAGGGGTGGAGTACCTTGATACTCTTGACCCGTTTCGAGGCCGCATAGCTGCAGTCCTTAGGATGGATGGGCTTGAACAGTGGGACCAGTTGCTGAAGTTGTACCAGCGCGACACGCATGTGGACGTCCCCTTTTGGAACATTTTTCTGACGTGTTCGCTGCTACCTTCTTAGCACCGCACCGAGATTTTCTATGACCAGGCTCGCGTATTGCTCCGGTTGAGGACAGGTGGCCCCATCAACATTGGGAGGGTGATTTTTAGTGCTATTCGTGAAGCCTGTGGCACTGATGAATTATACATGGTATTTCCATGTTTGATTACGGCTTTCTGCAGTCAGGCAGGAATTGATGTGACTGCAGGTTTGGAGCACAATGACCCATCCATGCTCACCAGGACTAGATGGAACCAGCAGTTAGCTCTTCGGGGTTTGCCTCCTGTTGGAGATTATGCGGGCCACAGGCGTCGCAGAGAGGAGCGCGCAGCAGCAGTTGCCGCGATGGCACAGGAGCAGCCTGAGGAGGATCCAGCCGCAGCACAGCCTGGAGGTGATCAGTTTCATTCACTTTTGCAGGCTATGAAGGCTCACATGGATTTGCGCATCAGGCAGATGGAGGTTCGTATGGAGGAGCGTTTTGACGATGTCGAGACGAGCATAGATGATTTGCGCACGATGATGACTAGTCGGTTTTCTGTGGCTAGTGGGAGTGGAGCTCCATCTCAGCCTCCTATTCCTGATCAGGATCCTTATGCAGCTAGTGGATCGGGATTTGAGCAGAAGTTTGATGACCAGAGGACCCCGATCATACAGTTTGATGATGAGGAGCAGCAGGATGACCAGTTAGACTTCGCTCAGCACACCGAGATCTTACCTTCAGATGAGGATGGTGGAGATTGACAGGATATGATTTCTTTTGACTTTTTATTTTATTTTCTTTTTCTTTTATTTTCTTTGGATATTGTAGTTTATTTCTTTATGTCTGTCCCTGTCAAAACTGTCTTGACTGTCAACATTGGGGACAATGTTAAGCTCAGGTTTGGGGGTATTTAGTGTCGTTTTGGTTTTTAGTTTTATTTTCGTTCTGAGTCTGTCGTTCCTCCTGAATCTTTGATGAGATGCTTTGATGTGTGCTTTAGAACCAATATGCTTTATTCAATGTGTTTAAACTAAAGTCTAGCCACTTAGAGTATTGCATTGCATTTTTTCAAAAACTTATGACATGCTCTTAATATGATAGTGGATAGGATGCTTAGTTGGATTGCCATGATTAATAGTGGAGACTACCTTGGTGAGTTCAGTAAGCCAAAAAGCGTACATAAATGACATGATATGAGTGATTAATTGTTTCTACTCTTTAAACACTACATAGGTTCTTAGCACTAGACTTGATCTCTATAGGATTAACATCGAGCATTATAGAACGTTCATCATCAAAGATTTCACATGCTATCTTTGATCTTGAGTAAGTTGAACCAATGGAAGTGATTTCAGACTATGTGTGCTTGATCTACTTAAAAGGCCTTAAATATTTCCTACCTAATGTATGTGCTCCATAGCCCTGTTTGAAGCTAAACACTGATTAGCCTTTTTCTTTCTTCACCACACTGACTTTAACCCATGTAAGCCTTAATTATAGCCTTACCCTTTTAACTTGGGATTATACATTGAGATTGTGAAGAAGATTTGAGATTTCGCCACAGGAATACGTGCGAAGGATGTGCGAAGGTAATGAGTAACAAGTGAAGAAGAGCTGCATTCAATCCAAAGCTGAGAGGAACTGTATTTGTAATTTTTTTTTTAAAAATAAAAAAATAAAAAAATATGCAACAAAAATATGCAACAAAAATATGCAAGGTTTAATGAAATCAACCAGTCAAATGACTGGTAGTGTTGCATCTACTCTTGAAGGAGTTATCAAGAATTTGGTGAAAAAGGAGGTTTGAAATAAATGGTGAGTGGCGTCATTCCACTTGCAACAAGAAGAAAGGAAGGCCTAAAAGTTAAAGCAAGGCCTTGAAGACAAAGTGAAGGCTCTCATTGAATGATCCTAGGGTTTTTGAATTCCTTTTTCCTGTTCTTTCTTAGCCCCTACCCAATAGCCCCATTACAACCTTAATGAAAGTCTGATTGATCTGCTGGTTATCCTTGCGATGAAAGTAGAAGGTAAGTGTGTGCTTAATCTTGTTCATAATGCCTGATTCTTTTCATGAGATCTTTTGCTTACAAATCAAGCGTTCTTTCAATGATATATTCATATGCGATAATAACTTGAAATTTCTTGTGCATAAATTCCATTCGCATATGCTTGATGAGTGTTTTTGCCTAGGTTCTGTGTGAAATATGAGCGATATCTTGTGAGAAGTAGAGTTGAGGCGAATTATATCTATGGCGTCTGGCAAAGGTGTTTTTGATGCTAGATTGTTTTGAGCATGGGCTTTTCATTTAAAACGAGCAATGTTTTCAGTTTGGTGGCTTAATTTTAGTCTTTACATATTGGCTTTAGCATGCATTGTTTCGTTATGGGCGCTATTCGATTGCATCTCGAATGATGAGATTTTGTTGGATATGTTTGTGGGTGTCATAGCTGTAAACCCTCAGGAGACAAAACTCCTCCTCTAGGGACACCTAGAGGTTTAAAGGCTTGTAGCATATGCTCAATGCTATCGCGCTCCCTGCGAAAGTGGCTTAGCTAGGATTTAGTTTTTCTTTTTAGTTGGTTAGTTGGTTTTGCTCGAGGGCTAGCAAAAGTTAGGTTTGGGGGTATTTGATCTGTCTATTTCTATATATGTTTTAGACCCCTATTTCCTAGTCTTTGTGCTTTGTTCTCGAGTATTTTAGGTTGTTTGATGTGCTTGTTGAGCTGTGCAGGTCTCGTTATCAGAAGTTGTGCGAATATTCAAGTATGGAAGAAAAGATGTCAATGTTGATCAGATATACATTTTCTGCAGTGGACCGCCCCCTAGGCCCCTAGGTATGCATACCTAGCGGTCATATGTCGCGGTCAATGCATGTTGAAGCTTCCAAGATAAAGTCATGAAGGACCGCCCCCTAGGTAGTGCCTACCTAGCGGTCCTATCTAGCATCAAACTCCAGAGATGTTGTTCATGAAGGACTGCGGCCTAGGCATGTCCTGTCTAACAGTCCCAGCTTGCACTAAACTCCAGCAGTGTGTCAATCAAGAGGCCGCCCCCCAGGCACTGTCCTACATAGCGGTCCTACCTAGCAGTGGTCTCCAGTGATGTTGCAAAAACATGACCGCGGGGTAGGCAAGTTGCCTACCTAGTGGCATGTGCAGTGAGATTTTAAGAAGTCTGTTTCGGTTAGGTCAGCGAATGACGAAGTTGCGAGCCATATAAATAAGACATCATAAGGCTTTCAGAGAGGTTGGAGACTGCGAGATTGAGAGTTGTACTACCATCCATCCTTGGAAGACACCGAAAAGCAAGAAGAAGACGAAGGATTCGAAGCAAGATTAGAAGACAACAATGGGTTCTATCTTCTCCTCTTCTATGTTTTTGTTTCCTCCATTGATGTGTAACTAAATCCATACCAGGGATTCAATGTGAACCTCTATGAATACTCTTTGTTAGATTTGACTATGTTTTCGTAATTCAAGTTTCGATTCATTCAATTTGTGATTTCTTCTTGTCTATGCATGGTTAGTGCTAGTCTTGAATTTAGGGTTTTATATGTTAAGGTTGAGATATGTGTGAGGTTCACCATTCTTAGCCAATATTCAATTGAATGAATGAATTTATTGTTGCAGGTTGCACGTTATCTTTGGTTCTCTTGTTCTTGTGCTAAATGGGTTCTCAATCATGGTTTATATGCAAGGTTTGCTATTGACTGTGATTGAGAATACTTGATTGTGTGCTTTGTGTGTTTTAGGTTATAGTTTATATGCAAGGTTTGCTATTGACTCAACTAAGAACGCTTGGTGTATGGTTGATGTATTTTCTGTTATAGTTTGTATGCAAGGTTTGCTATTGATTGTAGTAGAAGTACTTAATTTATCCCAGGACCACACAGCACTAATTATACATAATTTAAGAACGAATCCTTAACTTGATTAACATTCTTTGTGAAAGTCAATTCGAAGCATTGAGTAAACATAGTTGGGGAGCATTGATGACCAAGTCCTCTCACCTCTTGATATCATTCACATATTCTTGTTAACGTTTTTCTTAGTTTAATCTAGTTTTAATCTCAAATCAATCAAATCAATCTGAAATCTCTTGGTTACTGTTAATTGCTTAGCTTTAATTAGAATTAGTTTTAGTCGATAAATCTCTTTTCCTCGTGGGAACGATCCCTACTTGTCGCTGTACTTATCTCACGATTTGTGCACTTGCAAGTTAGGTTTTTATAACACGATTTTACACATCAGCCCTTTCACCAATGGAGTCCTCTGAATGCCATTTTCGAAAAAGTTTAGAATGCTGCACGTGGAACAATTCAAAAAGGACACGAACCCAAAGGAGCACGTTAGAAGATACAAAAGTGCCATGGCCCAGTACATCAATAATGACGCTCTATTATGTCTGAATTTCCCACAAACGCTTAGAGATTTAGGTTCTCGATGGTTTGGCAGGCTGTCAACAGCAAGCATAAGCAATTTCAACGAATTAAGCAAGACATTCTTCAAACAGTTCCTTGGAAATGTACATAGAAACAAATCGGTAGCTCACTTATCTCAGCTCAAGCAAGGAAAGGATGAGCTGCTCAAGAATTATCTGGGAAGATTTGGTCAGGCGGTATCAGAAATCGGAAGCGCGAATGATGAGGCCATAGTTGCAGCATTTGTTAATAATTTACAGAATGACCAACTTTCTTTTGATCTGAGAAGAGCTCGTTTGACCAGCTACGCAGATATGATGGACATGGCTGGGGGCTATGCCTTGGCTGAAGAGAAAGAGATTGCAACAGGCAGTTATTTTATGCATGGAGGACAGCCAGAAGGTCCTATAGCCAAGGACAACACATCCAAAATCCCCAACCAAAAGGGGGATAAGCAAAAGAACAAAGCCTAAGATGGTCGGGATAGTCGGGACGGATTGTAAACATTATGACTCGAAGACAGACAAACCGTACTGTTGACGGTGATTTTTGGTGGTCACCGAGTCAATGATTTACTTCTGAATTGCTATAGTTTATGAACAAGAATGATTAAAAATCAAGAAGAAATAACGAGCAATTACGTGGTAAAACTCCAATGATCGGAGAAACATCCACGGATTGTTGCCTTAGCAACGAAGCCAAATTCACTATGAAGAATGATTACAAGAATATTGCACTATAATCTCTCTCTCTCGCTATTTCTCGCGTACCCCCTATTTGTGTATAAAGGTTGTATTTATACATGTTGTCGTTAGGGTTTTGCATGTGATGCCCTAGTTTTGGGGCGTGCGTTCTAATCCTAGATGGATTCTGTTTCTTTCTTTGTAGCAGATTTCCTGTTTTGGCTGAGTCCAAGTTTGATTAGGATTCCTTCTCCTTTATTTGCGGAGAATCTATCTGTTTCCTTACTTGAACTCTGAGTAGTCACACCGTTGCTTATCGTGGAGACGCTGGTCGCTGATTATGTCCTATGTTTTGAACATGGACGCTGGTGACTATCTGTTTTACTGATTCCCGAGTGTGCCCGAGTATGCGCCCGAGTAAGTTTTACTGCCCGAGCTGATGGCCTTTGCTTGTGGTCGGGCGGCTTACTCTTTTTCCGAGTAAGTCGTTGTGGGGGGATTTTTGCTCCATAAGTTGACTTATCTTGACTCCTGCTTGCGTAACCTTATATGGTGATGACGTGTCTGCCATGACTATTTTTACCTATAACATGTACCATAGATTTCGGGTCGATTACACGAACTACACCCCATTGAAGAAAAGTCAGGAAGAAGTACTTGCAATCTTGGAAGAAAAGAACATGTCTAAAGAACCTCTCAAGCAGTCATTCTTCGCTCAGAAAGATAAAACAACGTATTGCAGATTCCACTAGGAAAATGGACATGAAACTTCCAAGTGTTTTCAACTCAGGGACCATATTGAGACTCTTATCCAAGAAGGGCACCTAAAAGATATTGTCCAGAAAAAGACAGAGAAAGTGGATGGACAACGGGATAGTCGGCAAGATAGTCGAGGAAGAAAGTTAATCCGAAGAGGCCTGAAAAGAAAGGAACGATAAACACCATCTTCGACGGGCTAGCAACTGGAAAGAGCAACTGGGAAAGAACCCTGGAAATTCGGGAAGCAATGGAGGCAAGAAGAGACCTTGACGTCAACTCTATCGAGCCTGACCTGAAGAGGATCAAGAAAGGTTGGGACCTGAAATAAATAACTTGGTGTGTTCTAATAATAATCTAGAGGGGGGGGGGGGGGGTGAATAGATTTTAACAATTTTAACCAATTTTCGCATTTAGTCAATATTACGAAAATACCCCAATCTAGTCAATAATAATAACAAGTGTAATATGATGTGGAATTATAAATGACACTTGATATTTACGTGGAAACCCTCACGGGAAAAACCACGGGCTGTATAGTGTGCCACACTCGAACCTCGAATCCACTAAATGTGTTAAACGATTACAACCTACTCCCGGTATATAATCACACACCTACCTAATCCCTGTATAAGTGAACCTAGTCCAATTGCTTGTGTGACCACCTAATCCCGGTGTTCGACCTAATCCCGGTCTATCACACAAGACTTCAATTGCTTGCGATCTAAGCAACCTAATCCCGGAAGGTACACGTAAGACTTACTTCTCAATGAAGAGATTACAACCTATGTGAATATATATAATACTCAACAAATGCAATGAGAGCTAGGCAACTCTATATGCTTACCTAGGATGATTAGATGGCAATAAATGCAACCCTAGATATCAATGGCTAAATGACATTTCATAAAGCTTAGCAAATCATAGATTAAATAACCTAGATGTTGCTATCAAAATACAACACTCAATTATGTCAACACAACAATCTCTATTTTGTATCTAGAATATATTCTAAGAGCATACAAATAATATAAGAGATTTCTTTGATAAATAAAACACTAAACTTAGATGAGATTAGTGAAGAACATACCAAAGGATGTGTGTTGAGCAAAACCCATTCAAATAAGCAAACTAACTATGCTAGAAAATGCTTAGATGATCTTTGATGCAAATGTATATGGTTTTGAGTGTATAAAAATGAGTTCTTGATTTGATTTTCTCTCAAATATCTCTCTTTGAAGTTTAGGGTTCTTTAGAGTCAGAGAACTAAGTTAGAGAATAGAGAAAGTGTGATATTTATAGACATCAAGAACAGGGCATGTGAAAAGACAAGATTGCCCCTGAAAACGCACGATCGGCGATTTCATTCGGTGGCCAAGCCGTCGATCACTACCGTAGAATTGGTCCCGAGAGAAAAAGGGGAGCAACGGTTTCATTTGGCGGTTTCATAACCGTTGATCTAACCGCAGAATCAGACCCGAGATATTAAATGCATCAGGTCTGATCGACGGTTTCGATTCGGCGGCCAGACCGCCGATCGTAACCGCCGATTCACCAAAAAAGGTGAAACCAAGGAGAAGCCAAGGGCATTCTCCGTGAGCGGTCTTTGTGTAAAAAAAAGCACATTATCGTGCACGCGCGGATGTTTCCGAAGATATTCAGGAAACGAATTACAAGACACATAAACACACAACAAGATATAACAATCAAAGTGCTATTGTGAAATGTGACATGTGAAGAGAATGCACACATATGCAAGTATGCTAAGTGTGTGTGTGCTTCTAAATCTCTTCAAAGAAAACTAAGCATAAGAGAATATACTTTTGGAGTGCTTGTCACCTTAAGGTCTTTAAAAGGGCCTTTGAGCTTGATCTTCAAACACCTAATCTACCATTACAATTCAAACCCTAATATATGGTTTGTCCATGAAATAAGCCAATCAATAATGGGAATCCTTACAATCCAACAATATTTACTGAAGATGACTCGCATGGCATAGATGTAAAACCAAACGATGCGTTAGTCATCAGTGCTAGGATCGGTCACAGAGAGGTTCATCAAATCTTGATCAACAACGGAAGCTCAACAGACATACTGAGTGTTGAAGTATATGACCAACTAAGGTTGGACAAAAAGGACCTGTAGCCCTTTCACACTTTGTAGGGAAATATTGTACCCGCAGCGGAAGCGAGACTAAAAAATAGTTTGAGTAGCTTTTAAAATTTTTCCAATTTTATGAACCTTAAACCCTTTTGATTAATTAAAGATATAAAAATAAACAAAAGATTAATACCTCTTGTCGCGTGATCCGATTGACTTGCGTCGATGGTAATCCGCAAGATCTTCAATCCTAGCACGAACGTGGATCACCTAGGAGCGTGGTCTCCCTTTCTTTGAATTGCAAACCTGTGATTGGATTAAACAAACTTTTCTTGATTCGTTAATCCCAAAAACAATCTAAAGGAACCTAAGATTATTTCGGTCACTTTTGAGTTCTCAATCTTATGATCGAAACTCGCGTGAACCTTAATCGATATAGTATATACAAGCTTATTAATGAACAAGCAAACAATATACCATCAAAGAATAATCTGTGTTCCTTTTGTTTTTAGTAGAATAATAGATCTCTAACTATGAGTTGAGAAGAAGAAGAAGAAGAAGAAGAAATAAAATTTCTGCACCTAAACCCTAGGCTGGCCGAAAATCATCAATAGCCTTATATGTGGCAAATTTTCTTTTTCTCTTTCTTAACTAGGGTGGCCGAATTCTTTTTCCAAAACCAATTAGGGTTGCCGCAATTATAACTCCTAAAATATTGGAGATTTAGTTGCACCCTAATTCCTATTTTGTTTAAGATTTCCAAACCCTAATCAAACTCATAAATCTTTTATTCCTTATTTGACTAAAATAAAAAGACTTCTTATTTGATTAAATAAATAAAATTAATTATTTATTTCCTTGTCAAACAAGTCTTTTAATTTAAATATACTACTACCAATAGTATACCAATAGGAATCATATTTCCTATTTAGAAAAGATTTGTTTCTTAATTAAATAATTAATTAATAAATTAATTAATTCTTATTTAATTAAACAATGAAAACAAAATAATATTTAAGGTTAAATACACACCTTGCCGCCCCATATATAAAATATTGGGCCAAATATTATTTTCTTATTTCATTTAATCCATATGACTTTAAATAAAAAGCCCACATGTGAACTAGACCCATTCTTACTAAAAGAAACAAGCCCACATGTCATCCATTAATATATAAATATAATTGAGCAGCCCATTACTTAAATAATGTGCAAATTATATTCTTAATATATTAAATGCAATTCTAGATGGACCCTTAAATTGGTCCGGTAGAATATATCAAGTGATCCATGCAAGTCCGTGTGGATTGGGGATCTTGGCGGGCTATCTAAATTTAAGCTACAATAGACATAACCTAATCACAATCAACAAATGATTCACTTTAGGTCCGATCCATTAATTTTAACTCATTCCACTAAAGAGCTAAAATTGAACTCTTAAATAAAGACAAAAAAAGAAGATGTTTCCTCATTCATACCCTAGACAATCATATTGGAGATAGTGTATCCTCGTGATTAATATCAGTAATCGCCAAGAGTTCATAGACCGCCTATAACTCTCCAAGTTACCATATTTATTCATATGACCACGTTTTGAACTTGGATATTTTGACTTGTCCAGAAGCCATGTTTTCAATAGACACTATTGAAAACTCAACGTTGAGATTTAATATCCAATTACCTCAAAACATCCATATGATGATATTATACTCTCATTTGATAAATGGAGCCACGATGTCCATATCTATAAATGAAGTCCTCTATCGATTAACAAATGAATATCACCAAATTATCGAGGATAGACTATGCAATATAATCGTACTCATTGATAACTCAAATGATATCACTTGCAACCATAAGTCCATCATTTATCTCAGGATTAAGATAGACTCTCCGATTGTTCTGATAATGAAATTACTTTTATCTACTGACGGTTATAGATAAAGTATTTCATTTTGATCCAGTTCAATGCACCCAGTGCACTAGACTCTTTTGCTCGAAGACACTCCGATGATTTTAGACTCATCATATCTCATTTGATCTCACTCAAATGCTAGCAAAAGAATTCTACAACTTTAACAAGATAAAGGTGCCCAAACCTTTAACTTAAGTTGTGAACAATATTCAAGACTAACTAAAGAATTGTGTCTACCACATACATATCCAGATGTATGAACAATTCTTCTTTTCTCATAGTCTTTAGACCTTATGATTATTTACTTTAACAATTATAATATTCAACTATAAATGCTATAATATTTGTTTAAACCATAAATCACTTTATTAATATGAAACATATTGTTAAATACAATATTATACTCTTGCTATTGAGCATAATCCTAACACACTTCTCTCCAAGGATTCGGTGGAGTAGAAGTAAGATCCCTAGGCACGGTGAAGTTACCGATTAAAATTGGAAATGCCCCTTGTCAGAAAACAGTGTTACTTGATTTTGTAGTTATGGATAAGAAAAGTTGGCCATACAACACATTACTGAGCCGACCATTCTTGAATAAAACTAAGGCAGTAACGACAACCTATGCCCTCATGATGAAATTCCCAACATAATATGGGGTAGGTGTGGCCAAAGGGTCGCAAGAGATGGCGTGAAGAGCGAATTTATCGGTCTACAGGGACAGATGGGATAAGGAAGGGCACCAAGTATGCGCAATTCTGCCAACCGAACATGCCACGAAGAAATCAGAAGATCATGCAGAAATACCAAATGCAAGAAACCAATCAAAGCCAACCTTACCTGTCTATTAAGAGAGTACAAAAATGTATTCGTTTGGAGCCATAAGGATATGCCGAGAATAAACACGAAGATAATATCTCATTAACTGGCCATCGACCCTGAATTCCGACCAGTGGTGCAGAAAAGATGATTATTCAACCCAGATAGGAGCGTATCAATCAAGAAAGAGATAGAGAAGTTACTCGCTGCAGGGTCAATTAGAGAGGTCAAATACCCATAATGGGTAGCTAATGTAGTGCTGGTCAAAAAGAAAAACAATCAGTGGAGAATGTGTGTGGACTTCACGGACCTAAACAAAGCTTGCCTGAAGGATAGTTTTCCTCTCCTGAGAATAGATCAATTGGTAGACGCCACAGTAGGACATGAACTGCTAAGTTTTATGGATGCTTACTCGGGCTATAATCAGACCCGAATGAACAAAGCAGATGAAAAAATAACGGCTTTTACCACAGATCAGGGATTATATTGCTACACGGTAATGCCATTCGGTCTGAAGAACGTAGGAGCAACATACCAGAGGTTGGTGAACAGAATATTCGCTCGACAAATTGGAAAAAATATGGAAGTCTATGTGGATGATATGCTAACCAAAAGCGTCACGGCAAAGAAACATTCGGCCGACTTAAGGGAAATCTTCAATATCTTAAGAAAGTATCAGATGGAGCTTAACCCAAACAAATGTGTGTTCGGTGTACTATCAGGGAGGTTCCTAAGTTTTCAAGTTCATGATGACTCACTTTTTGTGTCGTTACCAAATTGTGAATTACCAAAAGAATGTTATAAAATGAATCTTTACGCAATATATTTTAAGATTTGAAAATGAGTATTGTGGTAAGCTTAGAGTTCGTTCCACAGGGAATTAGAGTAATATGTTGAATTAATTAGCTAATCTATAAACAATAAAATAAATCATAAATGATGAATGAGTGTATGGTTTGTCAAACCATCAAACATACATACAAAATAAACCTAACTAAAAATAATAAAGTGGAATGCTCAACAAATCTAGATAAGAAATATGGAATAAACAATTAATAGGAATTCTAGGGAAATGATAGAGTAGCTAATGGACAATGAGCAATTCATACATGGCTTCTTTAATGCACTATCTACACAATCTAGGACCGATCTCATTCGAATGTGTTGTTTAGACCATCACTACGAACCCTAAACAACTTCCCACCGCAATGCCTAACGGATTAAGGAAAGGGGGTCATGGCGGGATCGGTTAGTGACGATCAAATGGTCTAGGCAATCGAGGTTGATCACCCCTCCAAAAACCTATCCTATTCACTATGTGCTCTAATCGATTAAGTGTGTCAATAACTCAATCAATTTTATCACAAATTAATCCTACAACATATTGTAATTAACAAGTGTGTCAATAACTCAATTAATCACATAAGTGCAAGATCTAATTAAAAAGTAAATAAAACTTGAATCATGCAAACATAATATTGAAAGCTTTAATAAATAATCATGTCCAAAAAGTCTCTCAAATCATCCCCTAAAATAGGGGTTTTAATTATACATAATTACAAACAAGAAAAGGAAGTAAAATGGAGAGAAATCACCCTTGGGTCTCTCTTGTAAGCTTGATCCTTCCTTGATGCTTCCTTGCTTGAATCTTGTGCAAAAAGTGGGTGTTGAGGATATGTCTAGGTAGGTGGAGTCATATGGAAAGTGACAAAGGAAAGGGGTGGAGAAAATGGAAGGAGAGGAATGATTTAGGTGAAGTAATCTAGATGTTTTAGCTTAGGTAGAAGAGAAATGGAGAGATTAGGAATGGTAGAAAGGAGGTTTCTTGGTGGTCAAGAGTTGTCCAAAAGAGGAAAAATGTGATGTATTTATAGGTGTGAAAAGCTAGGGTATGAAATGGGTATGAAATAACAAGAATACCCCTCTTGAATGCCAACACTGGAATTCCTACGCTGGAATTCCAATGTGGTCGCCACTTGTCCTTCTAGGTCGCCATGGCGACCTCAAATGGCGACCTTTCATGGGTTCTTCTGTCGCCATGGCGACCAAATGGCGACCAAGTGGCGACCCTTCCCACTTTGGAATTCCTACGTTGGAATTCCTATGTGGTCGCCATTTGCAAGTGTAGGTCGCCATGGCGACCTCAAATAGCGACCATGAGATGCTTTGCAATTTCCTCTGTCGCCATGGCGCTCAAGTGGTGACCAAATGGCGACCTTCTGATGACTTGAAGAATCCTCTGTCGCCATGGCGCCCATGTAGCGACCTCCTTATGTCTAAGTGGCGAAAATGCCCTGTTTCTTCCCATTTGTGAGCCTTTTTGCACCCAAGTCCTCATCTTCATCCCAAATGCTCTTGAAACCTAATAAAACCTGAAACACTTGATTTTACACCATTAAATCACTGGATAATGCCCAAGAATCAAGCAAAAGGAGAAGGAAATGAGGGCCAAAATCATACCAATTTTGGTTCGATCAAATACCCCCAAACCTATCTTTTGCTCGTCCTCGAGCAAAACAAACATAAGCACACAATGGACATGTATCTAAAAATCAAATAATCACAATAAAGCACCAACTATTTGCAAAAGACTCAAAAGCCAATATTTCGACTTGCAAAACCAAAAGTGAAGAGATTAAACCAACGTTGTACTCATTAGGAAATAATGCATGTAAGATATGCTAAATAAAGATTAAAGACATGCCACTCTAAGTAAACATTGCACGCAACGCAATTCCACATTCAAGATGCTTAAGCTTCAAAACTAAAGTGCCATTAGGAAAAGAATGTAATTCGCCTCGACATCTAATCCTCACCGGATTCTCTCATTTTCTCACGGAATCCTAGGCTTCACTCACAATCCATATGCAATATGAGTTTATGCTCAAAATATCAAATATAATTGCACATAATCATTTAAAAACACAATTTCTAAGAATTTGTCTCATGAATGGAAATGAAAACCATGAACGGAAAGAACATGCATCAACCAAAATTTTCAAAGTGGACATCCCTAAAGATCAAAAAAGTCTTTCATTTGGTTGTAATGGGGCCAAAGGTGAATGGTGAGTCAATAAATAGGAAAAAATGGATTTCAAACACCCAAAGGTCACACTAAGGCATACATTCTAAATTAAGCACAACTTACTCATTACAACTTACATATTCCACACTAGGCGTCTAGGCTTACAATTTACTTTGTGCATTTTTCTACTCTTAATTTTCATTGAGTAGCTCATTTAATTCCACAAAATTGATCTAGGCATTTTGTGCCTCATTCATTTTTTTTTTCTTTTCTTTCTTTTGCTATGCTTTTCTTTTCTTTTCTTTGCTTGTCTTTTTCTTTTTCTTTTCAAGCATTGCATTTCATCTTTTTCATGTGTTTGCACATACACACTTGCCTAAGTACACGCCTTACATTTTATTACACCTCAAAGCTTACATTCAACCCCTAAGCCTTAGCAACCCTTTTGGTTCAAGGTAAGTCTAGTGTTTAGGCTATATGGTTTATGTTAATGTGGTTCATGAATGAAAAGCTTAATTGTGTTTGGCTTCAAATGGGCTATAGAGCACACACACAGAGGGATAGGAAGTATTTAGGCCAATTTGGTGGTTTTTCACATGTATTGCCTAAAATCATTTCTAAAGGTTTGTCCACAAAGTCAATCAAGGCATCCACAAGCAGTCCATATGTTCTATGGCAAACAACATTTAAGTGCGAATGAGACATTTTAAAATATGCTTAACATGTGTTTGAATGAGTGTTTTAAAGAGTAAAAACTTTCCCTCAAAATACGCTTTTTAGGGCCGTGTTTGTGAACCTCACGGGAAGTCTCCACTATTAATTCCTAATCTTCAAGCACAATTGAATATTCACTCTAACATCAAGAGAAAAGAACTAGCACGCTTTGAGCAATGCAACCCTAAATGGCATGAAGTTAATCTAAACTAAGCAAGGCAAAGATACACAATTCCTCACTTGCACACACAAATGCACAATCTCAACAAGCAAAATATGCTCAAGCATGGCATTATCACAAGATTTTCGAAATTTTTTGAAAAATTTAGCTCAAACTATTTGTTGCACACAATTTGCAAACAAGCGACGATATTGCGCACACACCCCCAAACCTAAATTAGACATTGTCCTCAATGTCTTTGGGGCATATACCGGTAAGTTTGGCGCAACACATCATCAATCAAAGAGTTTAACAACACATCAATGTCCATTTTAGAATGTATCCCAAAAATTAAATCAAGTGTTTCAATATCATCCTATATATTCATCAATCAACTCAAGAGATATAGCAATGTAAGTTCATCAAGAGTCATATCACAATCCATGTGGACAAAATATGTTATCATTCAAGCCTAAATCCACTATCAAAAACAATTCACACCCTTATTCTAAGCAAGAAAACTAAAAAGCAAGAAATAAAATAAAATAAAAAGCAAGAAAAGAAATTGTACCTAGGTGGGTTGCCTCCCACCAAGCGCTTGGTTTTACGTCCCCGCTAGACGTGCAACTTGGATCGGTCAACCGAATTCCAAAGTTCCAAAGATGCGCCTATATGCGATTAGGTCTTGGAAGTATTTGATGCCCGCCGGCGTGTTCCTAATCACATAAAGCAAGGGCAAGTAAATGTTCACTTGAAAAAATGGCTTGATAAGTTTAGGAAACAATCTATACCAAATGCTTTTAAGTAGGCGGCTTTGAGAAATAGTAGGAGGGACATGAGGCTTTGATTCCTTCATTTCTTCATTCATCTCCTCTTCTCTTACTTCTTCATCTTCAACACTAGAAGACTCCATGGCACAATTATGAAAATAATTGTGTTCTACATTCTCACCCTTCCAATGGATGGTGGTAGCTTCTTCTAGCATAGGTGGATTTGGGAACTCTTGGCTCTCTTGTGCTTGAATGGCTTCCATGATAGCTCCAATGTGCACTTCTATTCTTCTCAATGAAGTTTCTAATCCCGAAAACCTAAGTGCACTTGCCTCCAAACATACATTCAAAGTGTGCTCGAATGTCATTTGTGATGCTCGGATGGTCTCTAGCATTTCTTCCATGGGACTCCCATCCATCGGCCCCATATTGGAAGAATTTGAGTCATGAGCTCTTTCTTCCTTCGAGTGCCTTGAGGCAAATAACTCCATGTCCTGGATGAATATGGCCAATTGCAAGTCAAAAGGATCCATTGTTCCTGAAAAGAAAAATAGAAGAAAAATAAAAGAAAAACAAGAACAAGACTATAAAATCTAAAAATAACGAAAATGATAAATAACTAAAAAAAAAAAAAAATCTAACTATATAAAAAAAATGAATAACAAAAGAAATATGAAAAATCTAAACTACAAAGAAAAACTAAGTAATTCAACAATCGCTTTAACTCCCCGGCGCGGCGCCATTTTTTGATGACTCGCTTTTTGTGTCGTTACCAAATTGCGAATTACCAAAAGAATGTTATAAAATGATCTTTACGCAATATATTTTAAGATTTGAAAATGAGTATTGTGGTAAGCTTAGAGTTCGTTCCACAGGGAATTAGAGTAATATGTTGAATTAATTAGCTAATCTATAAACAATAAAATAAATCATAAATGATGAATGAGTGTATGGTTTGTCAAACCATCAAACATACATACAAAATAAACCTAACTAAAAATAATAAAGTGGAATGCTCAACAAATCTAGATAAGAAATATGGAATAAACAATTAATAGGAATTCTAGGGAAATGATAGAGTAGCTAATGGACAATGAGCAATTCATACATGGCTTCTTTAATGCACTATCTACACAATCTAGGACCAATCTCATTCGAATGTGTTGTTTAGACCATCACTACGAACCCTAAACAACTTCCCACCGCAATGCCTAACGGATTAAGGAAAGGGGGTCACGGCGGGATCGGTTAGTGACGATCAAATGGTCTAGGCAATCGAGGTTGATCACCCCTTCAAAAACCTATCCTATTCACTATGTGCTCTAATCGATTAAGTGTGTCAATAACTCAATCAATTTTATCACAAATTAATCCTACAACATATTGTAATTAACAAGTGTGTCAATAACTCAATTAATCACATAAGTGCAAGATCTAATTAAAACGTAAATAAAACTTGAATCATGCAAACATAATATTGAAAGCTTTAATAAATACTCATGTCCAAAAAGTCTCTCAAATCATCCCCTAAAATAGGGGTTTTAATTACACATAATTACAAACAAGAAAAGGAAGTAAAATGGAGAGAAATCACCCTTGGGTCTCTCTTGTAAGCTTGATCCTTCCTTGATGCTTCCTTGCTTGAATCTTGTGCAAAGAGTGGGTGTTGAGGATATGTCTAGATAGGTGGAGTCATATGAAAAGTGACAAAGGAAAGGGGTGGAGAAAATGGAAGGAGAGGAATGATTTAGGTGAAGTAATCTAGATGTTTTAGCTTAGGTAGAAGAGAAATGGAGAGATTAGGAATGGTAGAAAGGAGGTTTCTTGGTGGTCAAGAGTTGTCCAAAAGAGGAAAAATGTGATGTATTTATAGGTGTGAAAAGCTAGGGTATGAAATGGGTATGAAATGACAAGAATACCCCTCTTGAATGCCAACACTAGAATTCCTACGCTGGAATTCCAATGTGGTCGCCACTTGTCCTTCTAGGTCGCCATGGCGACCTTTCATGGGTTCTTCTGTCGCCATGGTTACCAAATGGCGACCAAGTGGCGACCCTTCCCACTTTGGAATTCCTACGTTGGAATTCCTATGTGGTCGCCATTTGCAAGTGTAGGTCACCATGGTGACCTCAAATAGCGACCATGAGATGCTTTGCAATTTCCTCTGTCGCCATGGCGCTGAAGTGGTGACCAAATGGCGACCTTCTGATGACTTGAAGAATCCTCTGTCGCCATGGCACCCATGTAGCGACCTCCTTATGTCTAAGTGGCGAAAATGCCCTGTTTCTTCCCATTTGTGAGCCTTTTTGTACCCAAGTCCTCATCTTCATCCCAAATGCTCTTGAAACCTACTAAAACCTGAAACACTTGATTTTACACCATTAAATCACTAGATAATGCCCAAGAATCAAGCAAAAGGAGAAGGAAATTATGGCCAAAATCATACCAATTTTGGTTCGATCAGTTCACTGAAGAGGAATCGAGGTAAATCCCGAGAAGATCAGAGCTCTTAAAGTCATGGTTTCGCTAAAGACGTTGAAAGAAGTATAGAGGTTGACCAGATGTCTCGCATCACTCAATCGGTTCATAGCAAAATCAACAGACAAGTGTGCTCCATTCTTCAAAGCAATAAAAAAAGGGAAATGACTCGAGTGAAATGAAGAATGTGAGATGGCTTTCTAGAAATTGAATGAATATTTAGGACGAGCACCAATACTCTCCAAGCCAGCGGTTGGGGAAACCCTGTACATATACCTATCCCTCACCAAAGTAGCAACCAGTTCAGTGCTGATTCGGCTAGAGGAAGGAGTACATAAGCCAATATACTACACAAGCAAAGCATTGCTCCCAGTCGAAACTAGATACTCACCAGCCGAAAAGATGGCTCTGGCATTAGTCATAGTAGCAAGGAAGCTGAGACCATATTTTCAAGCACATACAGTCGTAGTATACACTGACTGCCCGTTCAAACTAATCTTACTAAGGCCAGAATTGTCAAGTTGATTAACTAAGTGGGTCGTAGAACTGAGTGAGTTTGACATCCAGTATTCTCCTAAAGCAGCATTCAAATGCTAGTCAGCGGTAGATTTTGTAGCAGAATTCACAGAACCGGATGTCGAAGTAAGTAGGATGATGGAGGAAAACCGAGGAAAGAGCTTCCACTGGAAGCTACATGTGGATGGGTCATCTAACACTCATGGTAGTGGGGCTGGGATAGTAATATTAACCCTAGAAGGAAATGTTGTGGAATGCACCATGAGGTTCGACTTTAAAGCAACTAATAACCAGGCAGAGTTGGCTGGCATTAAAATATGCGCAGCATTGGGAGCAAACGAAATAGAAATTTTCAGTGACTCACAAGTAGTGGTCAACCAAGTGCTGGATGAATACCAAGCAAGAGATGAGTACATGATGGCTTATTTAGAGATAGCAAAGAGGTTGCTCAGAAGATTCATGGAATACAAGATCACTCAGATCCCTCGAGAGGAGAACGAGAGAACATACGCTCTATCCAAGCTAGCATCGGTAACAACTTGCATCAAGTCAAAGGCAATGCTAGTCGCACACCTGACTAAGCCAAGCACAGCAAAGCTAGAAGAGCTTATAGTAGCAGAAATTCGATCACAGTCAAGTAACTTGATAACACAACTCAAGAGGTACATAGAGGAAAACATTCTACCAGAAGATATTTCAGAGGCAAAGCGTATCAGGTACAGGTCGACCTAATACACAATTGTAAATGGCGAACTGTACAGAAAAGGTTTCTCAAAAGCATTATAAAGGTGCGTTGCAGGAGAGGAAGCTGAGCAAATCCTAAAAGATATCCAAAGTGGCATATGCGGAAACCATACAGGGGGAAAGAGTCTGGCACACAAGGTATTTAGGCAAGGATTTTATTGGCCGACCCTGTTTGTCGAAGCCCAAAGGTTCACAGAAAGTTGTGAGATTTGTCAGCGAATCGCCAATGACATATGATAACCACCAGAGTTACTCAGAAGTTTAACATCCCCCTGGCCATTCATAATGTGGGGCCTTGATCTTATAGGACCAATGCCCACAGGAGTAAAAGTAGTAGCAAAGCATGATATCGTGGCAGTAGACTACTTCACCAAGTGGGTAGAAGCAGAGGCACTCGTACACATCACCGAAGCAAACATCACCAACTTCGTTAGGAAAAACATATTGTACAGGTTCGGGATTTTGAGTACCATCATAACCGACAATGGGACCTAATTTGACAACAAGAAATTTAAGGACTTGTGCAAAGAACACAAGATCGCAAACTATTATGCCTCACCTGCCCATCCTCAAACTAATGGCCAGACGGAGGCAGTAAACAAGGTAATTAAGCATACTCTGAAAGTAAAACTAGATGCAAAGAAAGGAAACTGGGCAGTTAAACTTCACGAGGTACTATGGGCATACCGAACAACTGCAAGGACCTCCATGGGGGAAACCTCCTTTTCTTTGGCATTCAGAACTAAAGCTATTATCCCAAACGAGACATCCTTCATCTCCCCAAGAGTCCGACTGTATTACCTAGATCACAACGTTAGCATGCTGTTGCAAAATTTGGATGAACTGAAAGAGGCTAGAGACAGATCCCAAGTAAGAAATGCAGCATACCCGCAAAGAGTAGCAGGGTACTACAACTCTCATGTCCGCGTACGTAGATTCCAAATCAGAGATCTAGTACTAATGAGGGTATACCTGAATACAAAAGACAAAGTAGCAGGATCCCTCACTGACAAATAGGAAGGGCCATACATTATCAATGGTATAGCCGGACATAGGGCCTACCTAATTGGCTGACCTGGTGGCGGACTAGTACCTCGACCATGCAATGCTCAATACTTGAAAATGTTCTACCCTTGAAGGATTCCTCGATTTCCTAATATTCGATTGTTGTCATTTCAAATCTTTTTTAGCTTTTCTTGATTCAGATATCCAGTTGATAATAAAAAATAGCAATCTGCTAAAATTTATGTTCAACCTAGTTTTGCAGAATCAATAAATATCCCACAAGGAAATCTTCCTCGGGAAAAACTGGTAGGTTAGCAAACAGGAAAGAGATGAGAGAATCCTTTTAAAGTAAAAAAATAAAGCTCTCTAAAGTAGAGGATGAGATTTAGTCTCACAAGGAGCTTAGGCGCCAGGAAACCGCAAAGAGCGAATGGTTAGTGTCCGAGGGGCGGAGAAGCTAAAGTATCATGGCCGCTTAGTTTGGACGATGCAAACACATCACCCAATGAAAAGGCAAACCCAAGGCACCAAGATACCTAGCAAACTGCTCGGGGTGCCGCCAGAATAGATCTGGTGAGATGCGCATCTATGTTGGCCGGTATACGCTACCCCAACGATTCAGCAAAACCCTATAGCAGACAAAACCTGGAGACGTCCTAGGTGACTTGCGCAGGGAATTAAGTGTATGGTCGTGGTAAGCCTCGACGTAACACATAGTTTAAAAAATAAGCTGCCAGTTAATAAGATACTCGGCGTAATAGACAACTGCCAGTTAATAAGATACTCGGCATAATAGTCAACTGCCAGTTATAGAGATACTCGACTCAATAGACAACTGGTAGTTAATAAGATACTTAGCCTAAAATGATAATTGCTAGTTAAAAAGATACTTAGCTAAGAAGATAATTGCCAGTTAATAAAAACACTCGGCATAATAAAAAACTATCAGTTAAGACTGGGCAAAAGTTAACCCACCCGTTTTTAATCCTGGATCTATGTTTGTTTTTGTTTGTGTTATTCTCCTCTTCTGGTATCGCACTTGACACAATTTGTTGTGGGAAAGTAAAGCAGGGCAAAAAGAAAAAAACAATGAGGACAAGCCATGAAGAATGTGTTGATCAAAAAGAAAAAACAAGTATACATTTAAGAAGTCAGGGGATCAACACCAAAATAAAAGTACAATCAAGAAGTTGGCGTTGGGGGTTGAGAACTACTGCCAGGATGAGAGCTGCCGCCCACGAGACTCGGTTCTAGCACCATATCATATTCACTCAGAAGGCTTGCATTAGAAGGCCACACAATCTCATATTTTGCATCATCCATCTAGGCACTATAATCCTTACCAGGCATGGGCCCAACATCCGGTTCCTCGCTATCTATCATAGCCTTCTGACAAGCATGGAAGGTAGAGAAAGCACTCTCAATAGGCATCTCCAAATGCATGGGATGAAGCGCCTTACCTTTGCTACGACAAAACGTGCGCCACACCTTCATTTAGGCCCGGAGAGAATCCAAAGATATGTCCACATGGTTTTGGATCGAGAAATTCTAGTTAGCCCTAGCCCGGTCGGTCGCCCTATTCTTGACATTGAAGAATTCTCTGGCCGAAACCATTCCTCGGTGAAATTCCCTGAGAAGCAAGGCATCAAAGGCTGGAGACCTCTTGAAACGATCGACCCCTTGGATCTCTAGTTCCACTCGAGCCTCCTTTGATAGAGATTTGATAGTTAAAGCCTGGTTCTTCAAATATTTAATTTGGTGCTCATAGGACAGTCTGGCTATAGGGTAAAACGTTTGTACGCAGTGGAAGCGAGACTAAAAGAGTTTAAAATATTTTAAAAAAATTTCCATATTGAACCTTAACCCTTTAATTAATTAAACAAATATACAAAAAGATGGAATACCTTTGTCGCGTGATCCGATTGATTAACGTCGATGGTAATTCACAAGATCTTCCAAAACCGATCACGAACGTGAATCGCCTAGGAGCGTGGTCTTCCTTCTTTGAATTGTGAACCTGAGAATGGACAACAAAAACTTTTCTGATTCTGTTAGTCACTACAAACTCCAAACGGTTGCTAAGAATGTTCCAGTCACTTTTGAATTCACAATCGTAAGATTGAAATTCGTGTAAACCTAATTCGAAAGTGTGTACAAGATCTCTTGATCTCAAGATCACTAGTACACTATCGAAACAAGAACAAATCTTTTCTCACAAAACCCTCTTGGCCGAAATTCACACTATTCTAAGAGTAGGATTTTTAATTTTCCACTTTTGCAAAAGTAAGAAAATTAATTCTTCAAAGAAAAAACTTAGGGTTGGCCGAAAATTCTCACTATACATATACAGGGACCGAATTTTTTGCCCTAGTTAATTTAAGGTGGCCGAATTCTTGCCCTAGTTAATTTAGGGTGGCCGAATTCTTACCTTGTCCAACAAGGTGATCACCAAAGTCCTTTTCCAAATAGGATACAAAAGACTTCTTAGAATTCAAACTCAAATCCAACTCTTTAGTGTATTTGTGACTATATAAAAGACTTCCTAATTTGACTAAACAAATAAAGTCTTTTATATTTAGTATAATACTAATAGTAGTATACTACTAGGAAATATATTTCCTAATCAGAAAAAGATTTGATTTTTAATTAAATAATTAATTAACATATTAATTAATTTCCATTTAATTAAATAATAAAATAAAACAATATAATGGGCTAAAATTAGCCATTGCCGCCCATGACTAGAACTTGGGTCTACATATTGTTTTCTTATTTTATTTAATCCATTTGGACTTTAATAAAAAGCCCACATGTGAACTAGACTCATTCTTACTAAAATAAACAAGCCCACATGCCTTTCATTAATATATTAATATAATTAAACAACCCATTAGATAAATAATGTGCAAATTATATTCTTAATATATTAAATACAATTCTAAATAGATCCACAAATAGTCCGGTAGAATATATCAAGTGATTCATGCAAGTCCGTACGGATTGGGGATCTTGGCGGGCCTATCTAAATTTAAGCTCTAATAGATATAACCCAATCACAATCAACAAATGATTCACTTAGGTTTAATCTATTAATTTTAGTTCATTCCACTAAAGAACTAAAATTGCACTCTAAAATAAAGATGGAATAAGTCAAAGATTCTCATTCATACCCTAGACAATCATATAGGAGATAGTGAATCCTCGTGAAGAATATCAGTAATCGTCAAGAGCTCATAGACCGCCTATAGCTCTCCAAGTTATCATATTTACTCATATGACCACACTTTGAACTTGGATATATATTATGACTTGTCCAGAAGTCATCTTTCAATAGACATTATTGAAAACTCAACGTTAAGATTTAATATCCAAAACCACAAAGTAATCATATGATGATATTCTACTCACATTTAATAAATGGAGCCACGATGTCCATATCTATAAATGAAGTCCTCTATCGATTAACAAATTAATACCGCCAAACTATTGAGGATAGACTATACTAT
The DNA here is from genome assembly GCA_954870605.1 of Acer campestre. Lineage (NCBI taxonomy): Eukaryota > Viridiplantae > Streptophyta > Magnoliopsida > Sapindales > Sapindaceae > Acer > Acer campestre. The sequence continues at coordinate 29,061,947 of OX940809.1, read as the reverse complement.
ATAATCGTACTCATTGATAGCTCAAATGATAACACTTGCAACCATAAGTCCATCATTTATCTCAGGATTAAGATAGACTCTCCGATTGTCCTGATAATGAAAAGTCTTTTTATCTATTGATGGTTCTAGAAAAAAGTATTTCATTGTGATCCAGTTCAATGCACCCAGTGCACTAGATTCTTTTACTCGAAGACCCTTCGATGATTTTAGACTCATCACAACACATTTGATCCCACTCAAATGCTAGTAAAAGAATTCTACAACTTTAACAAGATAAAGGTGCCCAACCTTTAACTTAAGTTGTGAACGTTATTCAAGACTAACTAAAGAATTGTGTCTACCTCATACATATCCATATGTACGAACAATTCTTCTTTTCTCATAGTCTTTTGACCTTATAATTATTTATTTTGACGATTATGATAATAAATGCTATATAAGATTTTGTTAACAAATAGAAATCACTTTATTAATATAAAAAGATTGTCAAGTACAACATTACACTCTTGCTATTGAGCATAATCCTAACACTGGCCTCCTCCGTTTTATGCTCGGCCTGAAGCATCGCTTCCTGAGTAGAAGATAGCAAGCCCTTGAGATTTTATACTTCATTGGTAGCTAATGACGCCTTTTGCTCAGCCTCCATCTGACTTGCCAAGCACCGGCCCATGAACTCCAGATGCGACTTTATTTTCACTTGACAAGCCACCTCAGTCCAAGCGCGGATATCCTCGCTTTCCTTCAGTTGGGCTTCCAGGCGCCTTATTTTATCTGCCTGGACCTGGCTAGCTAAGCTAGCCCTCGACATCCCAGCAACCATCTGCACAGCAAAACAACGAAATGAAATACTGACGGAAGCCATGGCAATAAAGAAGAAACAAATAATTCATATAAGAGGCACTGTTGAAAAAGTTTTGAAGTTACTCTGATGGAGTGCCAATCCTGAAACGGCTCCAGTGATCATTGCCAAAGAACGCATGACCTGAAGACATGGCCCTTAGCATGGCTTAGGGGAAGGATCCTCCGATTGTCCAGATGTCCCCAAGCCACCAATATCCGATCTAGGCACAATGGGTGGATCCACAACTTTCACATCATTTTTGGGACCCACCCTATCAGGAGAATTAGGCAAAACTTCAGTTGATTTCTCCATTTGGATTTCTGCTTGGACCTTCGGAGAAGCTTGCACCCTAGTCTTGATGGTCTCAACGCCAATCCCCTTGTCGCTCGAGGAAGAGTCAAAATAGACGACCACCCACGGGACTTTTAGGGCAGGTCGGCTAAGAGAAAAGGAAGTTCTTCTCTTCCTAGACTGCCTCCCATGGGTGTCAAGGTCGGTAGTGGATCTTTAGCCTCAACTTCAGCACGAGCCATTGTGGAGGAACCAGAAACAGAAGCAGCAATGATAGAAGGCCCCGCAGGTGCAGCGGCATCAGAAGGCTCCCCAACCTTCTGCTTACCCTTAATGGTACCAAGACTTGGCTCGTGTACCTCAGTAGCTACCTCCATCTACAGTAGGGCTCAATCCGATTATCCCGACAGCTGCCTCGTCTGCAGTACAGCCCCTACGTTCACTCGATGAATGCTCCAAATTGTCATCACTAAAGACAAAATCATCCGGCCCATTCGGTTCCCTATGCTCACTTGGCCCGGTATCAGTAGCGCGGGGAACCTCCTTGGGAATATACTTGGGTGCACGCCTGGTGTCCTCCTCTAAATGTTCTTCAGCAGAGTGCTTACCCTCCAGATCGTTTGGAGCATCTGCCTCAAACTGCTGACTAGTAGCCTCCTTACGACTAGCCTCCAAGATGGCCTTCCATTTGCGGGCCTAAGCCTTACAAACGATATCTGGATAGTTTACTGCAAAAATGATTCAGCATCAGTGTCATGAATTGGCCAAGGAATAGAGTAAAGGATAAACGAATAAAATAAAAATTCTCAGAACTTACATCTCTTGCAAGCCGCGAACAAGCTAGGAAAGAGACCGACCTTTATCATCTTGTCTTTATTGAGGAGATAAGACTCTCCCCTTTTCTTCAATGCTCGAACAGTTTCCTGGGCTAGATTCTTCAACTCCCCGTCTGATAAAATTGGAGTAGTGTTATTCCATGACTCAGGAGAGCAAAAATAGTGAGGGACTTTACGCGTTACTCGAACGCCCTCAATGTCAAAATCAATCGAATGTCCCCAATCACCACCAACGAAGAACTAGCTATTCTTCCAATACTTGGTGGAGGAAGGGAACCCCCAAACAAAACCCTTAGTCTTCTCATCCATGGCCGGATCAACCTACCCGATAATCTCGACGCCTCTCGGGATTCAGTGGTCAGGTTTACTCGACAGGAGGAAATATGTCCCTGACCTACCAGATTGTCTAAGTGTATAAAAATGCCTAATCTCATGAGGGGTGGGGGTGGCAACTTCATTCTATACCACATATGCCACAGACACATCAGAATGCGGTAGCTGTTCGGGGCGAGTTGGGTCGGAGAGATTTGAGCTTTAGCCAGGAACCAAGTAATGAAAGGATAGAGAAGAAGAGTAACGCCATAGCTCAGCATGGCCCCATAAATTACTACCATCCCGGATGGAGGGTTCCATCCAGCCCAGTCTCCAGCCGGTTCAAGCCAAACACGATCCCTATCCAGATCGAACCTCCTCATGTATTGACGAGTTTCCTTTTTCCAACTACATTCGGCTTGACATCGTAGGCACAGACCCGCTCAGGTGAAAAAAGAATACGGGCTACCCGATGCTCCTCCTCCTCCACGTCGTTTTCGTCTATCCTTTGGGGCCCAATCATGTTAAGATTGGCAGTACTTTTACGATAGTTTGAGGTATTTTCGTAACATTGACTAATCTAAAAAATTGGTAATAATAGTTTAAAATCTATTCACCACCCCCCTCTAGATAGTTTAATACACACCGTGCATTTTTAGTTTCAATTGGTATCAGAGCGGGTTCTTGGATCCTTTGCTCATTTTGGTGTGTTTTGCATTTTTTGTGATTTTTAATCATTCATACATTTGTATTAATTTCATTCATTCATATACAATATGAGTAGAAACGGTGGAAATGGTGATAGTAGTGATGATGCTTCTAGCACGAGACCTCCCCTACTCACCGGGTTAAATTATGCCTCTTGGAAAGGCTAGATGGAGTCGTATATTTGCTAAATCCATGATAGGGCATGGATGGCAGTTGAAGACAGCTACACATCACCAATGATGACTCCTACAGGTGGAAGAGAGGATGTTCTCAAACCCAAAGTGCAATGGAACACGCAAGAGTTTGAAGCATCCAAGTGGAATAGGAAGGCAATGCATGCCATCCTATGTGCAATGGATAAGAATCAATATAAATTGATTCAAAACACTAGGATAGCTAAGGAGGCATGGGACATCCTAAAAGTTGCACATGAGGGAACCGAAATGGTGAAGGACTCCAAGCTTCAAGTCCTCCAAACTCAATTTGAGATGCTTAGGATGGAGGAGAATGAGTGCTTCAACGACTTTGAGATCAAGTTGATATAGCTCACGTGTGTCTAAAACAACCTAGAGGGGGGGGGGGGGGGGGGGTGAATAGGTTGTTAATCCAATTAGTTACCAAATTTTCAGATTAGTCAATATTCAAAAATAGACCCAATATAACAAACAATAAAATCAAGTATAAATTGGGGAAAATAATGAACACTTGATTTTTACGTGGAAACCTTCAACAAGGAAAAACCACGGACTGATATGTGCACCACACACGATCCACGAATCCACTATATGTAATGATGATTACAACCCTAGGTTGACCTCTAGTCACACCATTCTCAGTTACTAATCCACCACTACTACCTGCAGGCCTTTTATAGTGAACCTAGACCAAAAGGTGCTTGAGCACTACACACCGATAGTCACAAGACTTAACTCTCAATGAAGAGATCAACAATCTATGTGAATATGAAAATATTCTAAATGCAAATAATGCTAGGCTACACTAAATGCTTAACTAGATGTTATAATGCAAATCAACACTCTAGTTATCAACAATGCTACATGCTCATGCATGAGGACTCAATTAGATGCAAAGTGATTCTAGCAACCTAATTGTCAACAAACAAGGCCAACTCAACACAAGTTGTCAATAAACATGGCAATGACAATAAATGGAATTAACAAGTGCAATCAAGAAATTGTCAATCAAAAAACCAATCAACACATGTTGTCAATGAACATGGCAAGGACAATAAATGCAATTAACTAATGCAATCAATGAGTCCTAATTAAGAATGCCTAAATGCAAAGCATGCATACTTAGTTAGATGTTATCAATCACAAAACAATCCTAGCTATCAACAAACAACTCATCTCAACCAACAATCAAAGTCTCAAATATGCTAGGAATAACAATAAGCAAAGGAGACATGCATTTAATTAACAAATAAATGCTAAACCTAGGCAAACATGTCATAAGAAAGAAATAAGAAGTTCTAGGACATGTAGAAGTTACCTAGTCAAAGAAAACAAGAAAGCCCATGCTTGAATGATGCTAGGAAGATGCTAGATGCACATGGGAAGGTGTTTGGTTGAGTAAAGGTGAGTACTTGGGAGCTTCTCTCTTTATGGTTTGAGTTTCTCTCTCTAAGTTCTGATTTTGAGCTCTTAAAAATGAGCTAGGAAGAATATGATACTTATATAGGAGCCCTAGAAGAAGTGGTGTCGTTTTGAAAAAAAAAATAGTCAAAAACCCGTCAAGTGCACCGGTGGTGCGCTGGTCGACCAGTGCATAGCCTTTATATGCAACGTGCGCTGGACGAGCGATGCAGACGAGGGGCGTATGACTAGCGACACACCTCTGTAGAAGTTGCGCTGGTGAAGCTGCGCCTGACGACCAATGCATGACCTGCGGCACACCTCTGGAGAAGTTGGGCTGGTGAGGCTACGCTGGTGCTGCGCATAAGGACCTGCTCAATGCACGGGTCTTATGCAGGTCAGGGCACCAGTGCACAAACACACATTCAACAATACATAAGAGAAATGTTCAAGTGTGATTTTTGTAAAATAAACGTACAAAAAGAAATAATCACACATGCATGCTAGAGAGTGTGTGTGCAACTAAATCTCTTTAAATAAGAGTCAAGATCAAGTAACTACCTTCCTTAAAGCTTTTGAAGTCCACAATGAGGTCTTTAAGCATTTGAGTAGAATTTCTTCAATCCTAAGGTACCCTTACAAGATTGAACCCCATTGTGATTTTGTCGATGAAATAAGCCAATCAAAAAGTGAGGCACTTACAACATAGCCAATCAAAGTCATCAACTTGGTGACCCTTACTCGGATAGAAGGATCAAGCAAAAGATTATAAGATCACTTCCCGAGAGGTTTGAGTCCAAGGTAACAGCTTTAGAGGAGAATATCACCTACAAGGATATGAAGCCGAGTGAGGTGATTGGGAGACTTCTAGCTTATGAGTCTAGGAAGGGTCCTGCCCCCTGACCTCCTAAAAAGCAAAAGGGAATTGCTTTGAAAGCAAAAGGGAATTGCTTTGAAAGCAAAAGGGAATTGCTTTGAAAGCTTCCAAAGATGAGAAGGAGGAGAATGATTACTCGGATAAAGAAATGGCCTTGTTGATGAGAAGGTTCAAGAAATTCTACAAGTCCAAGAAGAAGGGTTTTGAATCCAAGGGCCAAGACTTTAAGAAAAAGACTCCTTTCAAGAAGTTTGAGCCCATGCAAGAGAAGAGTGAAAGGAAAGGGATCCAATGCTATGAGTGTGGTGTCATAGGACACATAGCCCCCGATTGTGCTAATCACAAGAACAACAAGAAAGGGAGAGTGATGGCCGCCACTTAGAGTGGGAGTGATGACTTCGATGAGAGAGATGAGTCATCGGATGATGAAGAACTCATGGCTAACTTCATAGCCTTTGCCTCCTCCCGCAAGAGCAAAAGTGCTAATGAAGAAGAGAATGATAGTCAAGAGGAAATTGACTCAAGTGACGATGGCTCTTCATCTCACTCCACAAATGGAAATGTTGATAGGATGGATCTTCAAGACTACATGGTCAAGTTTGAGAATTCAAGGTTAAAAACAAGAGAGAAATTAGGAGATTGAAGGAGGAAAACTTAGAGCTTTCAACACATGCTGATCAATTAAGTGAAGAAGTAGTGAGATCCATGAAGAATGAAGATAAGCTAAGAGAGGAGTTAGCCTTATCTAAGAGAAATGAAGATGGTTTGAAGAGGGAGCTTGAAGAAGCTAAAGGGTCATTGACTAGGATAGCTTCTAGCACAAAGAAGCTTGACCACATGTTTGGTGTTGGAAAGAGCCCTTATGACAAGAGAGGTCTTGGGTTTGAAGATGGCAAGGAGTCCTCCAATCCCAACAAGACCATGTTTGTCAAGAGCTTGAGCTATAAAGAAGCCTCACCGGTGCAAACTCCTAGGAAAAAGATTGATCTAGGACAATGCTCGAATAGTGAACAAGTGAAGGTGGCATCAAGAAGGCAATGATCGAACCAAAATTGGTATGATTTTTGCCCCTATTTCCTTCCCCTTTTGCTTGATTCTTGGGCATTATTCTGTGATTTAATGGTGTAAATTAAGTGTTTTCAGGAATTTATAGAGTTCAGGGGCATTGGAGTAATTTTGGTGAAATAAGGGCAAAAGAGTAATTATTGGTGGAAGAATTGAAGTTATTGTAATATTGGAAGAGATCAGGGGGCTGTCGGTAATTCGCCAGGCCAATTAGCATGCAAGGCCACGTTGATGTGTAAAATCGTGTTATAAAAACCTAACTCGCAAGTGCACGAATCGTGAGATAAGTACAGCGACAAGTAGGGATCGTTCCCACGAGGAAAAGTGATCTATCGACTAAAACCAATTCTAATTAAAGCTAAGCAATTAACAGTAACCAAGAGATTTCAGATTGATTTGATTGATTTGAGATTAAAACTAGATTAAACTAAGAAAACAATTAACAAGAATATGAGAATGAGATCAAGAGGTGAGAGGACTAGGTCATCAATGATCCCCAACTACGTTTACTCAATGCTTCGAATTGACTTTCTCAAAGAATGTTAATCAAGTTAAGGGTTCGTTCTTAAATTATGTATAATTAGTGCTATGTGGTCCTGGGATAAATCAAGTACTTCTACTACAATCAATAGCAAACTCTGCATATAAACTATAACAGAAAATACATCATCTATACACCAAGCGTTCTCAGTTGAGTAAATAGCAAACCCTGCATATCAACTATAACCTACAACCCACAAAGCACACAATCAAGTATTCTCAATCACAGTCATTAGCAAACCCTGCATAAAAACTATGATTGAAAGCCCATTAAGCACAAGAACAAGAGAACCAAAGATAACGTGTAATAACCTGCTACGATAAATTCATTCATTCAATTGATTATTGGTTAAGACTGGTGAAACCCACACATCTCTCAACCTTAACATATAAACCCTAGATTCAAGACTAGCACTAACCATGCATAGACAAGAAGAAATCCCAAATTGAATGAATCGAAACTTGAATTACGAAAATATAGTCAATTCTAACAAAGAGTGAAACAAATTATGGTGTGTTCAATATTAATCTAGAGGGGGGGTGAATAGATTTTATCCAATTTTACCAAATTTTCGTTAATGGTCAAGATTACGAAAATACCCTCTACTAGTCAATATACAATAGCAAGTGTAATATGGTGCGAAAATTAAAAGACACTTGATATTTACGTGGAAACCCTCACGGGAAAAACCACGGGCTATGTAAGTGAGCCACACTTGAACCTCGAATCCACTAAATGTGTAAAAAGATTACAACCTAATCCCGGAAGTAATCACACACCTACCTACTCCCGGTATAAGTGAACCTAGTCCCAATGCTTGTGATTTATGCAACCTAATCCCGGAAGCAACTCAAGACTTAGTTCTCAATGAAGAGAAAACAACCTAAGTGAATATATGAAATACTCAAAATGCAACAAGAGCAAGGCAACTCTATATGCTTACCTAGAATGATGATATATCAATGAAATCAATCCTAGATATCAAAAGCTAAATGAAAATCACAAAGACTTAGCTAGATGTTATCAATCACAAAACAATCCTAGCTATCAAACAATGTCAACATGTCCAAACATGTGAACTCAATTAGTTGTAGAGAATTTCTAACAACATAATTGTCAATTAAATCCACAAGAACATTCAATTAAGCTTGACTAGATAAATAAACATTAATCTATCAACCTAATCATCAACCAATTGTACAAGAATGTTCTAGGGTTAGCTATTTAGGGAAAATCATCCTAATCATGTAAGCTACCACAAACAAAACCCAATCATGTCATAACTTCACTAAATATGCAATAAGAGTGAAGATTTGCTAAACTAAGCAATAAAAGACATGTCTTGACTAAGATAGAACAATAAATGAAGATGTTGTGTTTGTTCTACTTACCAAGTCATAAATGAAGAAGACCCATGGAAGATTGATGCATGAAACATGTTAGATGCACATGGGTTTTGGGTTTGGAGAGTTAAAGAAGCAAGCTTGAAGCTTTCTCTCTCTAGGGTTTGAGTTTCTCACTCTAAGGTCTGATTTTGAGCTCTCAAAAACGAGCTAGGAAGAAGATGATACTTATATAGGACCCCTAGATGAAATGACGTCGTTTTGAAAAATTTGCAAAAGACCGCCGATTCTGCGCCCTGTTCTGCGGCCTTGACCGCAGAACACAAGGGCGCAGAAATGCACCTGACAGATTTTGCGGCCCCTAAACGCAAAATCCAAGGGCGCAGAAAAGAGGACAGAGAGTATGAATTCTGATCCTTATTCTGCGGCCTTATTTCTGCGGCCTTGGCCGCAGAACAGGGCGCAAAAATGCACCTGATGCAACATCCTAAAATGAAAGAAATGATGAGCAATACCAAGCAAGATGCACCCATATGGACAAGAATGAAGAAAGATTAAATAAGCAATTAATGCATACACACAATAAAGACACAACACATTCAAGAATAAGAATTATGCAAGTGTTGTGTGTGTGTGCATCTATTTCTCTTCATTACAAGAAACACTAAGAATTATACCTTTGGAGTGCTTCTTCCCTTGAGGTCTTGAAAAGGGCCTTTGAGCATGATCTTCAATCACCTAACTACCCTTACAATTCAAACCCTCAATATGTGGTTTGTCTACGAAATAAGCCAATCAACAATGAGAATCCTTACAATCTCCCCCTTTGGCTATTTCGTGACAAAACCACCACTCACATTGATCCTCACAAGATAAAAGAAACTACGGGAAATTCTACATTACAAAGTACAAAGAGATAAGAAAATAAAACTTCAAGTCTTCAATCTCTTGTAGAATAACCATACCTTCAAAACAATTAGAATACACTTCCAAAGCAAGTGTATGTGAGATGATCAAGTGAAAGAAAAACAAGCATTTGCATATGAATCTTTTAACCACAATATCATGCAATGTATGAGTATGCAATGCTCCCCCTCAAAGGGTTACTCCCCCTCAAACCATAAACTCCCCATATGCACAATTGCTACAACAATTAGCAACTCCCCTTACCACATCCTACTCCCCCTTTTTGTCATGATATAGGCAAAGGAGTAGTCCCCAACCGGGTCACTCATAGCAAAGAGAGATAGAAGCATACAAGATAATGCATAGTTAAATAAGCCACTTTATGCACTCAATTAATTGGAGAGAAACAAGGAGATTTATTTTATGAAAATGTGTGAAATAAAAATGCTCTGCAAACAAGACATGTTGCATTCAAGTCCAAAAAACAATGGTATTTGGCAAAGCAAATGACAAAGGTTTCAAATAGAATTCAAACCAATTTTACCATTTGTCATGAGAAAAGCAAGAATATAGAGAATTTATTGATTTTCATTTTTAACAACAACTATATCCAACTTTATAAGCGAAACATGGCATGAGCGACTTTGCACCCTATTTGATTTTTCCGGGTATGAAACCCGTATGATAGTAACCATGTTCAACAAATAAAGAAAGAGAGACTTTGAATGGATACATGATCCTTTATCAATTTTAGTCTCACTAGCTTTTTCACACATTGTTTTGCATTTAAGAATATGCAATCATCAATTCATGCTTTTCCAATTTAGCAAGGCATTTGAATTTCATGCTTTTCAAGTTCATTAGCATGTCAATTAAGAATCATCATGTCATGGAAATAACTATAGGTCATTCAAATCATACTTCCTATGAAAATTTCCTAGTCCAAAAATGCATGTTTGAACATAAATATGACATGGATTGAAAACAAAGCAAGGTTCACACTTATTGAGATAAAAGCATATATACATATGTCCAACCAAGCTTACTTCAAGCAATTAAAAGAGAAGCACAAGATCTTTCAAATAATTTGCATGCATCAAGTATACAAAAAGCTCTCTTTGCTTGAGTTCCCCTTATGGGGTCAATAACTAGAACTCATCACTCCACAAGACATATTCCAATAGATCTACTAAGAGTTTTAAATCGAGTAGCATCTAGAGGTTTTGTAAACAAGTCGGCTAGTTGATCATTTGTACCTACATGCTCAAGTACAATGCATTTATTTTCAACTAGTTCTCTAATGAAATGATGACGGATGTCAATATGCTTAGTTCTAGAATGTTGAACCGGATTCTTGGAAATATTAATAGCACTCATGTTATCACAAAAGAGAGTGAGTGTACCTTGGTTGAATCCGTAGTCTACTAGCATTTGCTTCATCCATAGGAGCTGTGTGCATCCACTCCCCGCGGCTATGTACTCGGCCTCCGCCGTGGACAAGGAAATTGAGTTTTGCTTCTTGCAAAACCAAGAAACAAGATTGTTTCCAAGGAAAAAGCAACCGCCCGATGTGCTTTTCCTATCATCACAATTTCCGGCCCAATCCGCGTCACTAAAGCCTACAAGACTAGCATTAGTGTCAAATGAGTACCAAATCCCATAGTTAGAAGTCCCATTCACAAATCGAATGATTCTCTTGACGCAAGAGAGATGGGACTCCTTGGGATCGGATTGGTACCTTGCACACACACCCACACTAAAGGATATGTCGGGCCTACTTGCGGTCAAATAAAGCAAGCTTCCTATCATACCCCTATAAAGTGTTTGTTCTACACTTTTACCACTAGCATCTTTGCTTAGTTTCAAAGTGGTGCTCATGGGTGTGTTACAATGTTTGGCTTTCTCAAGACCAAACTTCTTCACTAGGTTTTTGGCATATTTGGCTTGGGATATGAAGATCCCATCACTTAATTGCCTAATTTGCAAACCTAGGAAGTAACTAAGCTCACCAACAAGGCTCATCTCAAATTCATGAGACATAACATCAACAAATTGTTGGACTTTGGTGTTGTTGGTGGATCCAAACACTATATCATCAACATATATTTGAGCTATAAAAAGCTCATCATTGTCTTTCTTGATGAATAGTGTCTTGTCAACACTACCTCTTGTGTAGTCATTGTTGACAAGAAATTGAGTGAGGCGCTCATACCAAGCCCTCGGTGCTTGTTTCAACCCATAAAGAGCCTTCTTGAGGCGATAGACATGATTGGGGTGGTGTGCATCCACAAACCCCTTGGGTTGCTCAACAAACACTTCCTCTTGCAATAAGCCATTGAGGAAGGCACTCTTAACATCCATTTGGTGCAATTTGAACTTGTGCACACAAGAGATGGACAAGAGAAGCCTAATGGACTCTAGGCGGGCAACGGGAGCAAAAGTCTCCTCAAAGTCGATACCCTCAATTTGAGAGTACCCTTGTGCAACAAGTCTTGCCTTGTTACGCACTACGTTGCCATCCTCATCGGATTTGTTCCTATATATCCATTTTGTGCCTATGACATTAGTGGTCTTAGGCCTAGGAACTAGAGTCCAAACCTCATTCCTTTCGAATTGGTTTAGCTCTTCTTGCATGGCAAGAACCCAAAACTCATCATTTAGAGCTTCATCAATCTTTTTGGGTTCTATTTGAGAGGTGTAGCATGTGAAGCTAATAAGATTAGCTATTTGCCTTCTAGTCCTAACACCCTCATTCACATCTCCAATAACATCCTCTTTGTTATGGAGTCTTCTAACCCATGGAGCGGGTTCATTAGAGTCCAAGTTAGGAACTCTATCAATAGGTTGTGTGTCATTTTCAACAACATTGGATGTCCCCACATTAGGAGTCACAACAACCTTCTCCAAAGGAGAATCATCACTAAGAATAACCTCCTCCTCATGATTACTACGCTTGAGCCTTTCATCATCAAATACAACATTAGATGATTCCATGACACTTAGAGTTTTCTTATTGAAAACTCTATAGGCTCTACTATTTAAGGCATAGCCAATAAATATACCCTCATCACTCTTGGCATCAAATTTGCCAAGTTGATCTCGGTCATTTAAAATGAAGCATTTGCTTCCAAATGTGTGGAAGTAGCTAACATTTGGCCTCTTGCCTTTCCATAACTCATAGGAGGTATTCCTAGTACCGGGCCTTAGAAAAACTCTATTTCCTATATAACAAGCCGTGTTGATGGCTTCGGCCCATAGATTCCTAGGCACATTGTTGCTAAGCAACATCACACGGGCCATCTCTTGAAGGACCCTATTTTTCCTCTCAACAACTCCATTTTGTTGAGGTGTCCTAGGAGCCGAAAACTCATGGGAGATACCTATACTATCACAATAGGTTTCAAAAGAAGCATTCTCAAATTCCCTCCCATGGTCACTTCTAATCCGTTTTATGCTTTTAATGTTAGAATTCATTTCATTTTGAAGTTTAGTACAAAGCATTTTAAACTTATCAAAAGTTTCGGATTTTTCTCTAAGAAAATATGTCCATGTGAACCTAGAGAAATCATCTACACAAACAAAAATGTATCTCTTTCCACCCAAGCTCTCGGTTTGCATAGGACCCATAAGATCCATATGGAGAAGCTCTAGAGCCTCCTTGGTGGAGAGATACTTGCCCTTTTTATGCATGCTTTTAGTTTGTTTTCCTTGTTGACAAGGTCCACAAATACCATTGGCTTTCTTCCCAAGCTTAGGGAGGCCACGCACACATTCAAACTTTCCAAGGGTCCGTAGATCCCGAAAGTTCATGTGGCCAAGTCTTTCATGCCACAACTCAATTTGCTCATCCTTGGACACATTGTTTGAGACTATTCTAGCTTCAAGACAATAGCAATTGTCGCTAGATCTCATACCTTTCAATAAGGTTTGTCCATTGGGCTTTAGGATAGAGCAATTCTCTTTGTTAAACAAGACGGAATATCCTTCATCACTAAGATGAGAAATGCTAATCAAATTGGCTTTCAAGCCATCAACAAGTAAAGCATTGGATAAGGAGGGCAATCCGGGAACGGAGATGGTTCCTTTCCCTATGACATTCTTTTTGGATCCATCACCAAAGGTGACATTTCCTCCTTCCTCCATAACAAGAGTCTCGAAGAAACTCTTGTTTCCCGTCATGTGCCTAGAGCACCCACTATCAAGATACCAAAGATTAGAAGAATTTGCCTTCAAGGCAATTTGTGCAACATGGCAAACATTTTCATTCTTTCTAATCCATTTAAGAACAACATTTTCTTTCTTAAAGGTCTTTGGTACATGGGCTCTAGTAATCCTAGGATCATGCAAATTAGTCTTATTATTCCTAGGAACATGCATCTTGGCTCTAGTCTTTCTCTTCTCAATCATGCTTCTAGTTCTACACATTTTAATATATCGAAAGCAATTTGGTCTTATGTGACCATTAAAACCACAAAAGTGACAAATGGGAATGAATTGAGGAATCATACCTTGTCTTTGAGCTTGCATAGGAGTCCTCCCATGTCTTTGTGGTTGAGAGGGTTCAATCCATCTTCTTTGTTGAACCGGTCTATCTTGCTTCCAATGTTGGACTTGCATGATTGGATTTTTCCCTTTTTGAGCCAATAGATGAGGAATGTTGGCTTGAGGTTGTCTCCTTGGTGCCACCTTCACTTGTGCATTTTTTGAGCTTTGTCCTAGATCTATTTTCTTCCTAGGAGTGTGCACCAGAGAAGCTTCTATGTTGCCCAAGCTCTTAACAAACACGGTCTTCTTAGAGGAGGTGGTCTCTTGACAATCTTCAAACCCAAGACCTCTCTTGTCACATGGACTCTTTCCAACATCAAGCATGTGATCTAATTTTTTGGTGCTAGAGTCCATCCTAGTAAGTGACTTCTTAGCTTCAACAAGCTCCCTCTTCAAACCTTCTTCATTCCTCCTAGATAAAGCTAACTCCTCTTTTAGCTTATCTTCTCTCTTCTTAAGTCTTTCCACTTCTTCACTTAAGAGATCATTGTGAGATGAAAGCTCAACATTTTCTTCTCTCAACATCTTGATCTTCTTAGTTGTTTTCATCTCTAAGCTCCTAAACTCCTTAAGATATTCAACTAACACTTCTTTTTCCACATATCCATTAGTGGAGTTAGCATCGGAGTCATCTTCACTAGAGTCACTTTCCCTTTGACTCTCTTCCTCTTTTTCACTACCACTTTTGCTCTTGTGAGAAGAGGCAAAAGCTAGGAAGTTAGCCATGATGTCTTCATCATCCGAAGAATCATCTTCTTCATTGGAGTCATCACTACTTCCACTCCAAGTGGCGGCCATCACTTTTCCCTTCTTCTTTTCCTTGTGATTAGCACATTCGGGAGCAAAGTGACCAATCCCACCACACTCAAAGCAACGGACCCCTTTCCTTTCGGTCCTCTCTTGCCTTGGTTCAAACTTCTTGAAGGGAACCTTTTTCTTGTCTTGGCCTCTAAAACCAAATCCCTTCTTTCCAAACTTCATAACCTTGTTGAATCTTTTCACAAACAAGGCCATGTCTTCATCCGAGTCATTCTTCACCTCTTTTTCATCCTTAGATGCTTTCAAAGCAATTCCCTTTTGCTTTTTAGGAGGAGTGGAGCTAGGAACCTTCCTAGACTCGTAGGCGAGAAGTCTTCCAATGACCTCGCTCGGCTTCATATCCTTATATCCACTATTTTCTTCTAAAGCCGTCACCTTTGACTCAAACCTATCCGGTAGGGATCTCATTATCTTTTGCTTGATCCTCCTATCCGAATAGGGATCACCAAGTTGATGACTTTGGTTGACTATGTCCATCAACTTGATCTCAAAGTCGTTGAAGCACTCATTCTCCTCCATCTTGAGCATCTCAAATTGGGTTTGGAGAACTTGGAGCTTGGAGTCCTTCACAACTTCGGTTCCCTCATGAGCAACTTCTAGGATTGTCCATGCCTCCTTAGCAATCCTAGTATTTTGAATCAACTTGTATTGATTCTCATCCATGGCACATAGGATGGCATGCATTGCCTTCCTATTCCATTTTGACGCCTCAAATTCTTGTGCACTCCATTGTGCCTTGGGCTTCAAAACATCTTCTCCTCCACCCGTAGGAGTCATCATGGGAAGATCGTATCCATCTTCAACCGACATCCATGCTCGGTCATGAAGTTGGCATATGTAGGATTCCATCTTCCCTTTCCATGAGGAGTAATTTAATCCGGTGAGAAGGGGAGGACGTGTGCTAGAAGCCCCCTCGTTGTTGCCACCGTTTCCACTCATTTTGTATATGAATGAAATGGATTGAATGCAAAATGTATGAATGAACAAAAAACACACAAATGCAAAACACACCAAAATGAGCAAGGATCACCTATGTATATCTAGGAACCCGCTCTGATACCAATTGAAACAAATTATGGTGTGTTCAATATTAATCTAGAGGGGGGTGAATAGATTTTATCCAATTTTACCAAATTTTCGTTAATGGTCAAGATTACGAAAATACCCTCTACTAGTCAATATACAATAGCAAGTGTAATATGGTGCGAAAATTAAAAGACACTTGATATTTACGTGGAAACCCTCACGGGAAAAACCACGGGCTATGTAAGTGAGCCACACTTGAACCTCGAATCCACTAAATGTGTAAAACGATTACAACCTAATCCCGGAAGTAATCACACACCTACCTACTCCCGGTATAAGTGAACCTAGTCCCAATGCTTGTGATTTATGCAACCTAATCCCGGAAGCAACTCAAGACTTAGTTCTCAATGAAGAGAAAACAACCTAAGTGAATATATGAAATACTCAAAATGCAACAAGAGCAAGGCAACTCTATATGCTTACCTAGAATGATGATATATCAATGAAATCAATCCTAGATATCAAAAGCTAAATGAAAATCACAAAGACTTAGCTAGATGTTATCAATCACAAAACAATCCTAGCTATCAAACAATGTCAACATGTCCAAACATGTGAACTCAATTAGTTGTAGAGAATTTCTAACAACATAATTGTCAATTAAATCCACAAGAACATTCAATTAAGCTTGACTAGATAAATAAACATTAATCTATCAACCTAATCATCAACCAATTGTACAAGAATGTTCTAGGGTTAGCTATTTAGGGAAAATCATCCTAATCATGTAAGCTACCACAAACAAAACCCAATCATGTCATAACTTCACTAAATATGCAATAAGAGTGAAGATTTGCTAAACTAAGCAATAAAAGACATGTCTTGACTAAGATAGAACAATAAATGAAGATGTTGTGTTTGTTCTACTTACCAAGTCATAAATGAAGAAGACCCATGGAAGATTGATGCATGAAACATGTTAGATGCACATGGGTTTTGGGTTTGGAGAGTTAAAAAAGCAAGCTTGAAGCTTTCTCTCTCTAGGGTTTGAGTTTCTCACTCTAAGGTCTGATTTTGAGCTCTCAAAAACGAGCTAGGAAGAAGATGATACTTATATAGGACCCCTAGATGAAATGACGTCGTTTTGAAAAATTTGCAAAAGACCGCCGATTCTGCGCCCTGTTCTGCGGCCTTGACCGCAGAACACAAGGGCGCAGAAATGCACCTGACAGATTTTTCGGCCCCTAAACGCAAAATCCAAGGGCGCAGAAAAGAGGACAGAGAGTATGAATTCTGATCCTTATTCTGCGGCCTTATTTCTGCGGCCTTGGCCGCAGAACAGGGCGCAAAAATGCACCTGATGCAACATCCTAAAATGAAAGAAATGATGAGCAATACCAAGCAAGATGCACCCATATGGACAAGAATGAAGAAAGATTAAATAAGCAATTAATGCATACACACAATAAAGACACAACACATTCAAGAATAAGAATTATGCAAGTGTTGTGTGTATGTGCATCTATTTCTCTTCATTACAAGAAACACTAAGAATTATACCTTTGGAGTGCTTCTTCCCTTGAGGTCTTGAAAAGGGCCTTTGAGCATGATCTTCAATCACCTAACTACCCTTACAATTCAAACCCTCAATATGTGGTTTGTCTACGAAATAAGCCAATCAACAATGAGAATCCTTACAAAGAGTATTCATAAAGGTTCACATTGAATCCCTAGTAAGGATTTAGTTACACATCAATGGAGGAAACAAAAATATAGAAGAGGAGACGATAGAACCCATTGTTGTCTTCTAATCTTGCTTCGAATCCTTCGTCTTCTTCTTGCTTTTCGGTGTCTTCCAAGGATGGATGGTAGAACAGCTCTCAATCTCGCAGTCTCCCCCTCTCTGAAAGCCCTCTGATGTCTTATTTATAGTGGCTCGCAACCTCTTCATTCGCTGACCTAAACGAATCAGACTTCTTAAAATCTCGCTGCACGTGCCGCTAGGTAGGCAACTTTCCTACCCCGCGGTCATCTTTTTGCAACATCACTGGAGACCACCGCTAGGTAGGACTGCTATGTAGGACAGTGTCTGGGGGGCGGCCTCTTGAATGACACATTGCTGGAGTTTAGTGCAAGCTAGGACCATTACACAGGACATGCCTAGGCCGCGGTCCTTCATGAACAACTTCTCTGGAGTTTGGTGTTAGGTAGGACCGCTAGGTAGGCACTACCTAGGGGGCGGTCCTTCATGACTTAATCTTGGAAGCTTCAACATGCATTGACCGCGACATATGACCGCTAGGTATGCATACCTAGGGGGCGGTCCACTGCAGAAAATGTATATCTAATCAACATTGACATCTTTTCTTCCATACTTGAATATTCGCACAACTTCTGATAAAGAGACCTGCACAGCTCAACAAGCACATCAAACAACCTAAAATACTCGAGAACAAAGCACAAAGACTAGGAAATAGGGGTCTAAAACATATATAGAAATAGACCGATCAAATACCCCCAAACATAACTTTTGCTAGCCCTCGAGCAAAACCAACTAACCATATAAAAAGAAAAACTAAATCCTAGCTAAGCCACTTTCGCAGGGAGCGCGATAGCATTGAGCATATGCTACAAGCCTTTAAACCTCTAGGTGTCCCTAGAGGAGGAGTTTTGTCTCCTGAGGGTTTACAGCTATGACACCCACAAACATATCCAACAAAATCCCATCATTCGAGATGCAATCGAATAACGCCCACAACGAAACAATGCATGCTAAAGCCAATATGTAAAGACTAAAATTAAGCCACCAAACTGAAAACATTGCTCGTTTTAAATGAAAAGCCCATGCTCAAAACAATCTAGCATCAAAAACACCTTTGCCAGACGCCATAGATATAATTTGCCTCAACTCTACTTCTCACAAGATATCGCTCATATTTCACACAGAACCTAGGCAATTTCACTCATCAAGCATATGCGAATGGAATTTATGCACAAGAAATTTTAAGTTATTATCGCATATGAATATATCATTGAAAGAACGCTTGATTTATAAGCAAAAGATCTCATGAAAAGAATCAGGCATTATGAACAATATTAAGCACACTCTTACCTTCTACTTTCATTGCAAGGATAACCAGCAGATCAATCAGACTTTCATTATGGTTGTAATGGGGCTATTGGGTAGGGGCTGAGAAAGAACAGGAAAAAGGAATTCAAAAACCCTAGGATCATTCAATGAGAGCCTTCACTTTGTCTTCAAGGCCTTGCTTTCTTTTAGGCCTTCCTTTCTTCCTGTTTGCAAGTGGAATGACACCACTCACCATTAATTTCAAACCACCTCTTTCACCAAATTCTTGATAACTCCTTTAAGAGTAGATACAACACTACCAGTCATTTGACTGGTTGAATTCATTAAACCGTGCATATTTCTGTTGTACCATTTTTTTTTTTTTTTGATATTGAATACAAATACAGTTCCTCTCAGCTTTGGATTGAATGCAGCGCTTCTTCACTTGTTACTCATTACCTTCGCACATATTCCTGCGGTGAAATCTCGAGTCTTCTTCACAATCTCAATGTATGATCCCAAGTTAAAAAAGGTAAGGCTATAATTCAGGCTTACATGGGTTAAAGTCAGTGTGGTGAAGAAAGAAAAAGGCTAATCAGTGTTTGGCTTCAAACAGGGCTATGGAGCACACACATAAGGTAGGAAATATTTAAGGCCTTTTAAGTAGATCAAGCACACATAGTCTGAAATCACTTCCATTGGTTCAACTTACTCAAGATCAAAGATAGCATGTGAAATCTTTTATGATGAACGTTCTATAATGCTCAATGTTAAACCTATAGAGATCAAGTCTAGTGCTAAGAACCTATGTAGTGTTTAAAGAGTAGAAACAATTAATCACTCATATCATGTCATTTATGTACGCTTTTTGGCTTAGTGAACTCACCAAGGTAGTCTCCACTATTAATCATGGCAATCCAACTAAGCATCCTATCCACTATCATATCAAGAGCATGTCATAAGTTTTTTAAGAATGCAATACAATACTCTAAGTGGCTAGACTTTAGTTTAAACACATTGAATAAAGCATACTGGTTCCAAAGCACACATCAAAGCAACTCATCAAAGATTCAGGAGGAACGACAGACTCAGAACGAAAATAAAACTAAAAACCAAAACGACACTAAATACCCCCAAACCTGAGCTTAACATTGTCCCCAATGTTGACAGTCAAGACAGTTATGGTAGGGACAGACATAAAGAAATAAACTACAATATCCAAAGAAAATAAAAGAAAAAGAAAATAAAATAAAAAGTCAAAAGAAATCATATCCTGTCAATCTCCGCCATCCTCATCTGAAGGTAAGATCTCGGTGTGCTGATAGGAGTCTAACTGGTCATCCTGCTGCTCCTCATCATCAAACTGCATGATCGGGGTCCTCTGGTCATCAAACTGCTGCTCAAATCCCGATCCACTAGCTGCATAAGGATCCTGATCAGGAATAGGAGGCTGAGATGGAGCTCCACTCCCACTAGCCACAGAAAACCGACTAGTCATCATCGTGCGCAAATCATCTATGCTCGTCTCGACATCGTCAAAACGCTCCTCCATACGAACCTCCATCTGTCTGATGCGCAAATCCATGTGAGCCTTCATAGCCTGCAAAAGAGTGTGAAACTGATCACCTCCGGGCTGTGCTGCAGGTGCATCCTCCTCGGGCTGCTCTGCAGTTGGATCCTCCTCAGGCTGCTCCTGTGCCATCGCGGTAGCTGCTGCTGCGCGCTCCTCTCTACGATATCTGCGGCGCGCATAATCTCCAACAGGAGGCAAACCCCGAAGAGCCAACTGCTGGTTCCATCTAGTCCTGGTGAGCATGGATGGGTCATTGTGCTCCAAACCTGCAGTCAAATCAATTCCTGCCCGACTGCAGAAAGCCGTGATCAAACATGGAAATACCATGGATAATTCATCAGTGCCACAGGCTTCACGAATAGCACCCAAAATCACCCTTCCAATGTTGATGGGGCCACCAGTCCTCAACCGGAGCAATATACGAGCCTGGTCATAGAAAATCTCGGTGCGGTGCTGAGAAGGTAGGAGCGAACACGTCAGAAAAATGTTCCAAAAGGCGACGTCCACATGCGTGTCACGCTGGTACAACTTCAGCAACAGGTCCCACTGTTCAAGCCCATCCATCCTAAGGACTGCAGCTAAACGGCCCCGAAACGGGTCAAGAGTATCAAGGTACTCCACTCCTCCTCCGCCTCTGATGGCAATATCAGGAACCTCAAAGAACTGATTTATCACCTCGGGATTGATCAGGATCTCAACCCCTTGGACCACAACAACACCCCCATCCTGGAGCCTCCCTGCTATAGCACTGGCATAGAATTTGATCACGAGACTCCTATTAGGCCGTGTCGGCCTAGCAACGTACCTCTCCCACTGGCGGGCAGTAACGGCGGCTGGAATGGGCGTCTGCGCCATGCTTTCTAGATCAATGCCCCTCTCAATAATCCAGGGCCGTGCCTGGAACCTGTTCACCCTATCTCGGAATTCTTTGTGTTGCGCTAGTCTTGGAGTGGCAGGACGCTTTCCTTTATCTGCTGCACTAATCCGAGGGCGCTTGCCAACATGAGTTTTTGCCATCTGTCACAATAAATATTCAAAATAAATCCTCAGATATTCGGAATAAAAATTGGCAGCACTTCGTATCAAAATAAGTGTCCAAATACACATATTGCCAATAAAAACTCATCAGTATAACGGTATCAAACTCATTATAATCCACATTGGGCATTCCAACAATAATATCATCATTCTAATAATAACAATGTCAAAAAAAAAAAAACATTATATCAAAGAATACTATAATCACACATGCCAATAATTTCAAATCTCATTTAAAAAAAATGAAATACCAACCATGCATGTTTCAAATCTAACAAGATAATCAATTTTTACAAGAAACATAATGATTCTAAGCAAGGGATTTAGAAATTTTCACACAAAATAATCCCAAAATTCATCAAAAATTACATAAATAAAGATATCTCAAGTTAAAAGCAATGGAATCATGAAGAAAATTGAGAGGAGAGAGGTAGAAATCATACCTTGTGACTTGTTGGAGAGAGAGAGTAACAATGGAGGAAGGAGAGAGAAATAGAGAGAGAAAGAGAGGAGAGAGGTCGTGCGCAGCCAAGGGAAAGAGAAGGACTGCGCACGGTCCATTTAAATGTGCAATAGGGTTTTTATTTATTGACCGCTGGGTAGGTACCTGCCTAGGGGGCTGTCTTACCTAGCGGTCCAAGCAATGCAAGCAACCCAAGGTGCAAAACGCACCGTATTACTTACGTTTGGACCGCTGCCCAGGCATGTGCCTAGGGGGCGGTCCTACCTTGCACTGATTTCCAGAGATGCTTTAAAAGTGACCGCTTCCCAGGTAGGTGCCTAGGGGGCGGTCCTACCTTGCGAAAAATATATTCTTCATACCTGATGCCTGGCCAAAGTAAAACACGCATAAAACATACCAGCTCTCTCCTAAAACAGAAAAATAATTAATCGGACACCCCCAAACCTGAATTGAATAATATCTTCTTTAAAACTCTATATCCAATAACCATATTCATCGGGTTTAAGAACGTTCGAGACTCCTAAAAAAAAACTGAATCAAAAATAGACAAAAATATAAAATAAGAAAATATTACCTAGGTGGGTTGCCTCCCACTGAGCACTTTATTTAACGTCTGGGCAAGACGCACAAGAGCCTTACGGCTCTGATAGCACAATGACTTCCAACTGAGCAACCCCTTCGCTTGTACGACCACCATTTGTGTCGAAGAGTTCATGACACTTTTTCATGTCAAGGACTTTCCTTCCATCAATGTTGGTTTCTCTCACTGGGTCCAATCTGTCCTTGCGGACCCAAACTTGTCGAATTCTCCTTGGCTTTCCTCTAGGCTTTCTTTGCTTCTTTTTGCAACTTTTAATAAACTCCGCACATTGGGCCTTTTTATGACCCCTAGTATGGCAAAAATAACAATTGTAAGGAAAAAACGAAGGACCACATGTGATTTTACTAATCTTTGTTTTTGAATAGCTTGAAACTCCATTGACGATGTTAAGCTCTAAGGACTTTCTTTTAACGCCTTGCTCCTCGGTCAGGAACTTGATAGTGTTTTCTGCCTTTTCAAGTTCCACTAAGTAATCACGTTCCTTCACCTTTGCAATTCTCAATGCATTCTCATTTTTGCATGATTCCTCCTTCATGGCATCTATTGTCTGGTCTTTCAACTCTGCTTGCCTTTGGATTTTCCTTGTCTTATGGGTAAAATCTTCATCCTGTTCTTCTACCAACCTTGCAAGCTCTTCTGCCTTCTTGATTGCCTCATCCCTTTCTTTCCTAAGGGCCTCCACTTCCATCAACAAGTTGGCTTTGTCACTCTTCAGTTTACTGATTTCTGATGATGATTGTGCTTCACAAGTCTCCCCTTTATGAACACCATTTTATTCCTTGTCTTAAGTAGTGATAGAAAAAACTCGCTCACATCCTTTCGTCGGTCTTCTAACTGTAGTGTATCCACGGCAAAACAATCGATTGAGCTGATGTCCTGCAAGTCCGACTTGAAGACCTTGAATTCTACCTTTTCATCCAAGACAGTCATAGAAAGTTTTCCTTCATGTACATCAATGATTGTTCTTGCTGTCTTCATGAATGGTCTACCTAAAAGGATAGGTCTCATATTTGTCTCCCTACTCACATCATCCATGTCAAGAACTACGAAATCTGTCGGAATGACGAGCTTATCCACTTGTACCAACACATCTTCCACAATTCCTCTCAGATACCGAGCTGATCCATCTGCTAACAAAAGTGACACTGTTGTCGGTTTAAGCTCATTCAACCCAATTTGCTTGTAAACGGAGAAGGGCATCAGATTTATGCTAGCTCCCAAGTCTAACATCGCCTTCTCGAGCTTAGTACCCCCAATTGTGATGTTGATGCAGAAACTGCCCAGATCCTCAAGCTTTGGAGGAAGTTCCTTCTGTAGAACTGCACTCGCATTTCCTGTTATGTATTCCTTATGGTTCGGACCAAACTTCTGTCTGTTGGAATGAAGACTTTTGAAAAACTTAGCGTAAGTTGGCATCTTCTGAATCATCTCCAACAGGGGCAAGTTGACATTGACCTTTGAAAAGATGTCATATATGTCTTTGTAAGACTTTTCCAACTTGCTCTTTTGCAGTCTCCCTGGGAATGGAATGGGTGGCACATAAGGATTTGCTGACTTGTGTAGGGGTGGTGAATCCTTGGATTTTTCCACCACAATCTCATCCTCCTGGTGCTTGAGCTTTTCTTTTGAAGAACCTGAAACAGTAATAGGCTTATCAAAAAGTTCAGCAGGTTGATTATCAGTTAGCACCTTACCATTTCGGAGAATTGTTATAGCTTTAGCTTTCTCAGTGTAACTTGGAAATTTTCCTTGTTCCATTCTTTGTTGAGCCTCAGCTAGTTGTCCAACTTGAATCTCTGTCTTCTTTATTGAAGCATTAATATTCTGAAATTGTATATCATACCTCTGGGTTAATTGCTGGATTTGCTGCTGTTGCTTCTGCATGTGCTGCTGCATGTCTTGTGATTGCTACTTGATTTGCTGCTGCAGTTGCTCCAGTAATTCTTCCATTGAAGGCTTCTTTGGTCGAGATTCGAAGTTTTGCTGAGCACCGGTGTTAATCTGTCTCTGATTGCTGTTGTTTCCCCATTGGTTACTGGTGTTCTGATTGTTTGACCATGAAAAATTAGGATGATTCCTCCACCCTGGATTGTAGGTGTTGGAATATGGGTCATTCCTAGGTCTGGGGTTGAAGTTGTTCATGGCATTAACTTCTTCTTCTTCAGGTCCAGGACCTGCTGCCTGGTGCTATCCCATAAACACTTTTTGTTTCAGTTGACCAATTTCAGTAGCAAAAGAATCTATCTTCTTCATTATTTGTGCCATCTGAATGGAACTCTCCGTGTTAGCATCCACAGTATAGATGCCCTTCTTCCTTCTGGAGTTCTTGTGACGAGAATTCTGGGCCAACTTCTCAAAGATCTCGTACACCTCATCAGGCTGCTTGTCATACATAGATCCACCACAGGCATTGTTCACTAGAAGTCCTGAAACTTAAGTCAAACCATCATAAAACCATTGACACAACTGATTAGTCAGAAACCCATGCTGAGGACAGTCCTTGGTATATTTCTTGAAACGCTCCCATGCCTCATAAAAAGTCTCGTTGTCTTGCTGAATGAAACTCGAAATTTTGGCTCGGATTTCACTGGTTTTCTGAGGTGCATAATACTGATCAGTAAGCTTTTCTCGCACTTCATCCCATGTTCTCAAAGATGCAGGAGGCAAAGTTAACAGCCAAGCTTTTGCCTCTCCTTTCAATGCATGCGGAATGCATCTCATACGCAGTTGATTTTCAGTTATCCTGTAGTTAGGTAGGGACTGTATTGCTCCATAAAACTCTCTGAAGAACAAGAGTATATCTTCATCTGGTAAACCATGGAAACTGGGTAGCTGATTGTAATGGCTACTCTTCAGCTCATAATTCCTTGCTGCAGGTTCTAGCACAATGCACAAAGGATCATTGCTCACAACTAGTCTACTGTAATCCTTCATAGTTCTGATCGGTTCTGGCTCAAATACTGGATTAGGAACAAGGTTAGGGGCCTGTTGCACCCTCTCTTGATTCTGTCCCTGATTTTGCTCGTCTTCCATTGCTGAATTTCTGATACGATCTATGTTATCTTTCAAAGGTAATAATTCTCCCTGTTGAGATCTTCTACCTTGCATCTGCTGTCAAAACCTGCAATGAGGAAAACAAATCACTAGTAAACTCTGAAAAGAAAAAGAAAAAGAATAAATAAAAAGAAAAAAAATCTAAAAAGCTAAAAATTAATGACTCGACTACTTGAACTAATAAATCTATTAACTAAAACTAAAACTAGAAATAACCAATAAATTCACTCTTTCCCCGGCAGCGGCGCCAAAAACTTGATGTGTAAAATCGTGTTATAAAAACCTAACTCACAAGTGCACGAATCGTGAGATAAGTACAGCGACAAGTAGGGATCGTTCCCACGAGGAAAAGTGATCTATCGACTAAAACCAATTCTAATTAAAGCTAAGCAATTAACAGTAACCAAGAGATTTCAGATTGATTTGATTGATTTGAGATTAAAACTAGATTAAACTAAGAAAACAATTAACAAGAATATGAGAATGAGATCAAGAGGTGAGAGGACTAGGTTATCAATGATCCCCAACTACGTTTACTCAATGCTTCGAATTGACTTTCTCAAAGAATGTTAATCAAGTTAAGGGTTCGTTCTTAAATTATGTATAATTAGTGCTATGTGGTCCTGGGATAAATCAAGTACTTCTACTACAATCAATAGCAAACCCTGCATATAAACTATAACAGAAAATACATCATTCATACACCAAGCGTTCTCAGTTGAGTAAATAGCAAACCCTGCATATCAATTATAACCTACAACCCACAAAGCACACAATCAAGTATTCTCAATCACAGTCATTAGCAAACCCTGAATAAAAACTATGATTGAAAACCCATTAAGCACAAGAACAAGAGAACCAAAGATAACGTGCAATAACCTGCTACGATAAATTCATTCATTCAATTGATTATTGGTTAAGACTGGTGAAACCCACACATCTCTCAACCTTAACATATAAACCCTAGATTCAAGACTAGCACTAACCATGCATAGACAAGAAGAAATCCCAAATTGAATGAATCGAAACTTGAATTACGAAAATATAGTCAATTCTAACAAAGAGTATTCATAGAGGTTCACATTGAATCCCAAGTAAGGATTTAGTTACACATCAATGGAGTAAACAAAAATATAGAAGAGGAGAAGATAGAATCCATTGTTGTCTTCTAATCTTGCTTCGAATCCTTCGTCTTCTTCTTGCTTTTCGGTGTCTTCCAAGGATGGATGGTAGAACAGCTCTCAATCTCGCAGTCCCCCCCTCTCTGAAAGCCCTCTGATGTCTTATTTATAGTGGCTCGCAACTTCGTCATTCGCTGACCTAAACCAATCAGACTTCTTAAAATCTCGCTGCACGTGCCGCTAGGTAGGCAACTTGCCTACCCCGCGGTCATCTTTTTGCAACATCACTGGAGACCACCGCTAGGTAGGACCGCTATGTAGGACAGTGTCTGGGGGGCGACCTCTTGAATGACACACTACTGGAGTTTAGTGCAAGCTAGGACCGTTAGATAGGACATGCCTAGGCCGCGGTCCTTCATGAACAACTTCTCTGGAGTTTTGTGCTAGGTAGGACCGCTAGGTAGGCACTACCTAGGGGGCGGTCCTTCATGACTTAATCTTGGAAGCTTCAACATGCATTGACCGCGACATATGACCGCTAGGTATGCATACCTAGGAGGCGGTCCACTGCAGAAAATGTATATGTGATCAACATTGACATCTTTTCTTCCATACTTAAATATTCGCACAACTTCTGATAACGAGACCTGCACAGCTCAACAAGCACATCAAACAACCTAAAATACTCTAGAATAAAGCACAAAGACTAGGAAATAGGGGTCTAAAACATATATAGAAATAGACCGATCACACGTCAGCACGATGACACAGTGCGTTTTGGTGTATGGGTGATTATTGGGCTACTGAGCGCACCCACATCCAAGTCTTCGCGCGCCCTAATTGGTAAGCCCAATGCATTGCGGCCCAAATTCCCCACATGATCAAAACGGTGTGTTTTGGTTAAGAATATTAAAAGTGGGCCTGAGCCCAAAGCAGCAACTAACATGAAGGTTGCCCATTTTCCCTCCTCCAAACGCACCCCACATTGTTCCAACTGCACCCCTTTTAGGCCTAAATGACAGCAAGCCCAATGACACCCCACATGCCTGCTAAATACCCCCCAAACCCACTATTCATCTTCTTCTTCCCTCATTCACGTGAGCAACCAGTCCATCCCCCCAAACCCTATAGCGCCGCCACCTCAAAGTCGCCGGAAAACGACCTTAACTCAGGCAGGTTTCCAGCTCAAAAGAAAGGCAAGACGACCGACTGCCCGGTCGCATGACTTCCGGGTCGTCAATTGGCCGGAATCCGACCATCCATCTCTCACCAAATTATTCCCATTTTGCCCCTTGTGTCATGTCCACGTCACCCTAGGTCGCCATTTGGCATTTCGAGGTCGCCATGGCGACAGGAAGTGATTTCCACACCTGATGAGGTCTTCATTCGGTCGCCCTAGAGGTCGCTATTTATGCAAACCGCGAGCTTTACGTTGTTCATTTCTAGTTGGCCAATTTTGGCTGGAAAATTACACAATGACCCCCTCTGTTGGACTAAATGGTAATTTGCCATGGTCAGGGGGTGTTTTGGTAATTTGCCACCCGAGACCTAATTTGAAAATCCTATAAATTCATCACATTTTTCCTCTTTTGGACAACTCTTGACCACCAAGAAACCTCCTTTCTCCACCATTCCTTTTCTCTCCATTTTTTCTCCTACCTAAACTTAACATCTAGATTACCTCCCCTAATCATTCCTTTTCTTCCCATCTTCTCCACAAATCTCCTTAGTCACTTCCCATTAGACTCCACCTATCTAGACACATCCTCATCGTCCACTCTTTACACAAGGAGCATCAAAGGCAAGGAAAGGATCGAGCTTACAAAAGGTGGCCCTTGGGTGATTTCCTAATCTTTTACTTGCCTTCCCTTTGATTGTAATATGTGTAATTAAATCCCCTTTCTAGGGTTTTGATGTGAGAATATTTGGATTGGGATTTGCTTAAGCTTTAATATATTTTTAATCTCTATTTGTGTTCTATTCATTTTATAATTAGATTCTATGCATTATGTAATTGACATGTATACCCACTAGTTGATTATAATCTTGCTTAGGATAATTTGTTATATAATCTTGATTGGATTGACAACCTTGATGGATTGAGAACATAGTGAGTAGGATAGATTGTTGGAGGGTATATCAACCACGATAATCTAAGCCATTAATTGTAACAAATCGATCCCACCGTGACCCCATCTCCTTAATCGGTTAGGCATTGCGGTGGGAAGTTGTTTAAGGTTCATAATAATGGCCTAAACACATTTTAGAAATCAATTGGTTAACATTTATGAGATCCGTTCACTAAAGTAGCTTGATAAGCATTTCCCGTAATTCATTTGTGATCCCATTAATTCCCTAGCTATTCTCTTAATTGTTAATTCCATTTATCTTATCTAGATTTGTTAAGTATTCTTTTATTAGTTTATTAGGTTTATTTTTCATGTATATTTGATGGCTTGACAACCCATTCACTCATCCATATTTTTATGATTTATTTTACCGTATATAGATTAGTTAATTTATTCAACTAATCACTCTAATTCCTTGTGGAACGAATCCCACTTGCCACTTTACTAATTTTCTATCTAAGTGGTGAAAAATCGGTTTTCTAAAAGATCACATTTAAATATCATTTTGTTGAGTACGCAAACGACGCTCATCAGGCAACGTCAAGCTCAAGCTACAAGAGCTCCCCAAGCCAACATTCCTCAACAATTGGCTCATCAAGGAAAGAGACCAATCTTGTAAGCTCATTCAAGGAAGCAAGGTAGACCAGTTCAACAACGAAGAAGAAATGAACCCAATGCTACCACAAAGACATGGGAAGGCTCTTATGTATGCACAAGGACATGGTATGATTCCTAACTTCATCCCTAATTGTCATTTTTGTGGTATTGATGGTCACATTAGTCCAAATTGCTTTCATTACATTAAAATGTGTATAGTTAAAAGCATGATTGAAAAAAAAAAAAAAATAGAGCCAAGATGCATGTTTCTAGGAATAAGAGAACTAATTTGCATGATCCTAAGACATATAGAGCTCAAGTACCATTAACCACTAGGAAGGAAAGTGTTTCTCCTAAGTGGATTAGAAAAGATGAATACTTTTGTACTGTTGCTCAAATTGCCTTGAAGGCAAACTCATCTAATTTTTGGTACTTAGATAGTGGGTGCTCAAGGCACGTGACGGGAAACAAGAGTTTCTTTGAGACTGTTGTCATGGAGGAAGAAGGATATGTCACCTTTGGTGATGGATCCAAAAGGAAAGTTGTAGGGAAAGGAACTATTTCCATTCCCGGATTACCCTTTTTGTCTAATGCTTTATTTGTTAATGGCTTGAAAGCCAATTTAATAATTATTTCTCATCTAAGTGATGAAGGACTTTCCGTCTTATTTAGCAAAAATGATTGCTCTATCCTATTGCCCAATGGACAAACCTTGTTGAAAGGAATGAGATCTAGCGACAATTGCTATTGTCTTGAGACTAGAGTTGTCTCTTGTAATAAGTCCAAGGATGAGCAAATTAAGTTATGGCATAAAAGACTTGGCCATATGAACTATCGGGATTTACGAATCCTAGATATGTTCAATGTTATGCGTGGCCTTCCCAAGCTTGGGAAGAAAGTCAATGGTATTTGTGGATCTTGCCAACAAGGAAAACAAACCAAAAGTATGCATAAGAAGGGCAAGTATCTCTCCACCAAGGAGCCCTTAGAGCTTCTCCATATGGATCTTATGGGTCCCATGCAAATTGAGAGTTTAGGTGGGAAGAGATATATTTTTGTTTGTGTAGATGATTTCTCTAGGTTCACGTGGACATATTTTCTTAGAGAAAAATTCAAACCTTTTGATAAGTTTAAAATGCTTTGTAATAAACTTGAAAATGAAAATGACTCTAACATTAAAAGCATTATATGGATTAGAAGTGACCATGGGAGAGAGTTTGAGAATGCCTACTTTGAAACCTATTGCAATAGCTTAGGCATCTCCCATGAGTTTTTGGCTCCTAGGACACCTCAACAAAATAGAGTTGTTGAGAGAAAGAATAAGGTTCTTCAAGAGATGGCCTATTCTATTGCAATAAACAACAAAATAATGATCTAGGGTTCTTTCTACTACTCACACAGTCATGTAATGAGCAATTGTCAAAACCCTTGTTTTACACAAAACTCTAAGCCCAATTAACACAGCACGGTCATGCATATATCAATTTTCTTGTTTATTAAGCTTGTGATTTAGATTTAAATGGAACGGTCATCCACATCTAAACCCTAATCTCATGGATAAACTAAGACACAAACTCAAAACACTTGCTATCACAAAATAATAAGAGCAAGTAGAATAGAGCAATTAATTCAATAAACAAAACTAAAACCCAATTGATTAACAAAAGATAGACTGATTGTTTACATAGAGTTGTCCGAAATCGGTTACATCAATCCCCTAGTTAAAGGTTTTGTTACATATCAATGGAGAAAATAAAAACATAGAAGAGATGTAGAGAAAACCCATATGTGTGGTGGTCGGAATGATGGGGGACGGCCCTCTTCTGTGGCTTGGAACCTCCCTCAGCTGTCTCCTTTCGAATTGAAAAGAATAGGAAGTATTTATAGGTGATTTTTCCTTGTGAACCCCCAATTCTTCTTTGGTTTAGGGAATCCACCAAGTGGGAAAGTGGAATGAAACAAGGAATGAGAATTCTTTCCTAACTTAGATTTCCTCTCTTGATGATTGACTCCTAATTTGAGTTTAAGAAGTTTCCCAAACATGTCTTGATCTTCTAAAGTTATTAGGATTTTATTTGGAAAGCTTTGGGACAATTCTGGACCAATTCGGAGTTGAAATCCGCCAAAAATATGTAACACCGCTCCCTGGGTTGCTCCAGGGGTCAGTTGCCTCTAGCTACATATCAAGCGGAGCACCTCTGCTCTTTACCGCAGCCTAGGTCGCTTCGTAGACACTTGTGCATGGGGGGCAGTTTGGGCCGCAGTGGACTTTCTAGTTCTGACCTTCGGTTACTAAATCAGTCATTACTTCTTCTAGGAATATCGGAATTGCGATCCGAAAAGTGCACTAAAAACTAGACCTTCGGGGCTTTCAATCCATAGGTAGTAGGACACACAATTCAGTTAGAGATGAGAGATATGAGCCTCGTAACTTTGCAGTTCTGAACTAGCCAAAATCATATTTCCATGGTTTCTTCCAATTTGCTCATTTTCTCCATCTTTTGACTTCTTTTCTTCCAAATTAAGATTTAACACCACTTGAATGGAATGGACCTACACATTCTCAACAAACACATTAAACAACCTAATTTAAAGTATAGAAATGAACCGATCATGTTTTCACATGCTCTAGGTTTTAATTATAGTATTGTATCTAGACTATTTTGGCTTATGTGCTCACATGATTAAGTCTAGTTTCCATGGAATGTATTGATCACATGTTCTATATGAATTGTTTGTTTGCATCATTTGCATTCATTGATCACACTAGGAAGTTGTTGTAAAAGGCATGAAGTCTTGGTTAGGACATGTGGTCTGGATAACCAAGCAAGAAGTCTTGATTAGGACAAGAGGTCAGGATAATCAAGCAAGGAAGTCTTGGTTAGGATAAGAGGTTCAGATAACTAAGCAAAAAGTCATGGCTAGGATAGGGAAGGTGTAGGGAAAAATAACGTACCCGCAGCGGAAGCGAGACAAAAAAAAATAGTGTTTGGGTAGCTTTTAAAATTTTTCCAATTATGAACCTTAAACCCTTTTGATTAATCAAACATATATATATAAGAAAGTAATAAAATATATTAATACCTCTTGTAGCGTGATCCGATTGACTTGTGTCGATGGTAATCCGCAAGATCTTCAATCCTAGCACGAACGTGGATCACCTAGGAGCGTGGTCTCCCTTTCTTTGAATTGCAAACCTGTGATTGGATTCAACAAACTTTTCTTGATCCGTTAGTCCCAAAAACAATCTAAAAGAACCTAAGATTATTCCGGTCACTTTTGAGTTCTCAATCTAATGATCGAAACTCGCGTGAACCTTAATCGATATAGTATTCACAAGCTCATAGATGAATAAGCAACTAGAATACAATCAAAGAATAATCTATGTTCTTTTTGTTCTTAGTAGAATAATAGATTTCTAGCTATGAGTTTAGAAGAAGAAGAAGAAGAAAAATTTTGCACATTAGCACTAGGGGGTGGCCGAAATCTATATGTGGTCTTATATAGGTGGCCGAATTTTTCTCTTCCTTTTTGCCCTAGGGTGGCCGAAATCTCTACCAAATCAAATTAGGGTTGCCGCAATTTCACTCCTAAAATATTGGAGATTTAGTTGCACCCTAATTCCTATTTTGTTTAAGATTTCCAAACCCTAATCCAACTCAATAATCTTTTATTCCTTATTGGACTAAAATAAAAAGACTTCCTATTTGATTAAATAAATAAAATTAATTATTTATTTTCCTTGTCAAACAAGTCTTTCTATTTAATTATACTACTACCAATAGTATACAAATAGGAATCATATTTCCTATTTTAGAAAAGATTTGTTACTTTAATTAAACAATTAATTAATAAATTAATTAATTCTTATTTAATTAAATAATGAAACAAAATAATATTAAATGCCATTATAGCATGTTGCCGCCCCATATGTGTATTGGGCCAAATATTATTTTTCTTATTTCATTAAATCCATAAGACTTTAAATAAAAAGCCCACATGTGAATTAGACCCATTCTTACTAAAAGAAACAAGCCCACATGTTATCCATTAATATATAAATATAATTGTGCAGCCCATTACATAAATAATGTGCAAATTATATTCTTAATATATTAAATTGCAATTCTAGATGGACCCTAAATTGGTCCGGTAGAATATTTCAAGTGATCCATGCAAGTCCGTGTGGATTGGGGATCTTGGCGGGCTATCTAAATTTAAGCTCCAATAGACATAACCTAATCACAATCAACAAATGATTCACTTAGGTCCGATCCATTAATTTTAGCTCATTCCACTAAAGAGCTAAAATTGAACTCTTAAATAAAGACAGAAAAGGAAGATGCTTCCTCATTCATACCCTAGACAATCATATTGGAGATAGTGTATCCTCGTGATTAATATCAGTAATCGCCAAGAGTTCATAGACCGCCTATAACTCTCCAAGTTACCATATTTACTCATATGACCACATTTTGAACTTGGATATTTTGACTTGTCCAGAAGCCATGTTTTCAATAGACACTATTGAAAACTCAACGTTGAGATTTAATATCCAATTACCTCAAAACATCCATATGATGATATTATACTCTCATTTAATAAATGGAGCCACGATGTCCATATCTATAAATGAAGTCCTCTATCGATTAACAAATGAATATCACCAAACTATCGAGGATAGACTATGCGATATAATCGTACTCATTGATAGCTCAAATGATATCACCTGCAACCATAAGTCCATCATTTATCTCAGGATTAAGATAGACTCTCCGATTGTCCTGATAATGAAATTACTTTTATCTACTGACGGTTATAGATAAAGTATTTCATTGTGATCCTGTTCAATGCACCCAGTGCACTAGATCCTTTTGCTCGAAGATACTCCGATGATTTTAGACTCATCATATCTCATTTGATCCCACTCAAATGCTAGCAAAAGAATTCTACAACTTTCACAAGATAAAGGTGCCCAACCTTTAACTTAAGTTGTGAACGATATTCAAGACTAACTAAAGAATTGTGTCTACCACATACATATCCAGATGTATGAACAATTCTTCTTTTCTCATAGTCTTTAGACCTTATGATTATTTACTTTAACAATTATTAAACTATAAATGCTATAAGATTTGTTTAAACCAGAAATCACTTTATTAATATGAATAAGATTGTTAATTACACTATTACACTCTTGCTGTTGAGCATAATCCTAACAATCTCCCACTTGCGCTATAGCAAATGTGTCATATCTCTCAAGCCCATATTCTCTAGGTGCCCATCGAAACTCTTCTGAGGTAGAGCCTTTGTGAAGGGATCTGCTAGATTTTCCGCTGACGCGATTTTGGTAATCGTCACGTCACCTCTTTGAACAATCTCCCTTAAAAGATGATATTTCATTTCAATGTGTTTACCTCTCTTGTGACTTCTTGGTTCTTTCGAATTAGCCACTGCTCCACTGTTGTCACAGTAGATAGTGATCTGCTTATTCGCACTAGGAACCACTTCCAAGTCAATCAAGAATTGACGGAGCCAAACAGCCTCTTTGGCAGCCTCGCATGCAGCAACATACTCAGCTTCCATGGTGGAATCAGCAATACAAGATTGCTTGATACTCCTCCATATAACTGCTCCTCCTCCAATAGTAAACACAGCCCCTGATGTGGATTTTCTGGAGTCAGAATCTGATTGAAAATCAGAATCTGTATACCCAACGGGAATCAAATCCCCTCCAGAGTATACAAGCATATTATCTCTCGTTCTCTTGAGATACTTGAAAATATGCTTGACTGCCGTCCAGTGATCAGGACCAGGCTTCGATTGAAACCTGCTAACTATGCCAACAGCAAAACAAATATCTGGTCTAGTGCAGAGCATTGCATACATGAGACTTCCAACTGCTGAGGCATATGGAACTCTACTCATGAACTGCTCTTCATGCTCATTCTTAGGAACTTGTTCCTTAGAAAGCTTGATTCCATGTCTGAAAGGTAACATACCTTTCTTGGAATCCTGCATGGAAAACCTAGACAAGATTTTGTCTATGTATGAAGCTTGGGATAATGCAATCGTTCTATTCTTTCTATCCCTTATAACTTGGATACCTAGAATAAAACTTGCTTCTCCTAAGTCCTTCATATCGAATTGTTTTGCTAACCATTCTTTTACTGATGTCAATACACCTACATCGTTTCCGATGAGTAGTATATCATCAACATAAAGAATCAGGAAAACCAACTTGTCGCCCTTAATCCTCTTGTATACACAAGGTTCGTCAAGATTCTGAATAAATCCAAAACCTTTGACAGCTTGATCGAACCTTATGTTCCAGGATCTGGATGCTTGCTTTAATCCATATATGGATTTCTGCAACTTGCATACCTTTTCCATTTGGACCTTTTCCATTTGGCCCTTTTCAATGAATCCCTCTGGTTGCATCATGTAGATGCTTTCGTCAAGACTTCCATTAAGGAAAGCTGTCTTGACATCCATTTGCCAAATCTCTAGATCTAAAGATGCTACAATGGATAAGAGTATCCTAATGGATTTAAGCATGGCCACAGGAGAGAAGGTTTCCTCGTAATCGATACCTTCTTTCTGTGTATACCCTTTAGCTACCAATCTAGCTTTAAAGGTTTCCACCTTTCCATCCATACCTCTTTTCCTCTTGTATACCCACTTGCACCCAATGGGTTTTATCCCTTTAGGCAAGTCTACAAGGGACCAGACTTTGTTATTGAACATAGATTCAATCTCAGATTGCATTACCTTTTGCCAATGGCGACTATCAACATCCTCCATAGCTTCCTTGTACGTATAGGGATCATCGTCGTCCGGGAGATTCTCTACAGATTCTCCCAGACCGATGTATCTTTCGGGTTGTGTTCTAACCCTCCCACTACGACGAGGAATGGTAGGTTGTTGACCTTGTGTTGGATCGGAACTTACAATTGGGTTAGGTTGTGTAACCTCTCGTGGAATTGTATCTCCTGACATCTCATTCAGGACAATTCTACTTTTAGGCACAAAATCATTCATATAGTCCTTATCCAGAAATTTAGCATTTGTCGAAACAAATACTTTAAGATCTGAAGGACTATAAAAATAATATCCTTTAGTTTCTTTCGGATACCCTACAAATATACATGTTTCTGAACGGGACTCCATCTTTTCTGTCTTTCCTTTTAACACGTGCGCAGGACATCCAAATATCCTTAAGTGTTGTAAACTAGGCTTGCGCCCAGTCCACAACTCATGCGGTGTTTTAGAAACAGACTTAGATGGTACACGGTTTAGAATGTATATTGCAGTTTGTAAAGCATATCCCCAGAAAGAAATAGGAAGTGTTGAATAACTCAACATAGACCTAACCATATCCAAAAGAGTTCTATTTCTCCTTTCTGCTACCCCATTTTGTTGAGGTGTACCAGGTGCAGAAAACTGAGAAACTATCCCATTATCAATAAGATATTGCTGAAACTCACCAGATAGATATTCTCCACCACGATCAGATCTCAAGATTTTTATGTGTTTCTCAAGCTGATTTTCCACTTCAGCTTTAAATGCTTTGAACATGTCAAAAGCATCCGACTTATGTCGCATGAGATACACATAGCCAAATCTTGAGTAATCATCTGTGAAAGTGATGAAGTACTCATATCCACCTCTAGCTTGAATGCTCATAGGTCCACATACATCAGTGTGTATCAATCCTAAACATTCAGTGGCTCTGGTACCTTTGGCAGAGAACGTCATTTTGGTCATTTTACCTTCCAACCAAGATTCACAAGTTGGTAGATCATCAACCTTTAAGTCACTCAAAGGTCTGTCACTTACCAATCTTTTAATCCTATTAAGGTTAATATGACCTAAGCGTAAATGCCAAAGGTAGGTTTCATCTTTTGATAATTTAACTCTTTTATGATTAGGTTCCGTTATTTCTGTGTCTAACGAGTGAGAGATATTTCTATGCAAAAAGTATAGACCGTTTTCCAATGTACCTTTGCAAATAACTTTGTCATTCTTACTAATAATAAAAACTTTATTAAAAGTAACCGAATATTCAAATTTATTCAAACAAGAAACTGAAATTAAATTCCTCTTGAATTGAGGTACATAATAAACGTCTATTAAATCTAAATGCCTTCTAGAATCCAAACAAACTCTAATATCTCCCACTGCACTTGCAGACACTAACGTTCCGTTGCCGAAGCGTAAATTGATTTCATTCTTACTCAGCTTTCTCCTTTCTTTGGAACCCCCATAAGGAATAACAAACATGATTATTGGCTCCAGAGTCTACAATCCAAGAATTCGTAGAATCTGCCAGAAAAACATGTTTCAAGATAATTCGCATTACCTTGTTCCTTCTTATTCTGAGACTTTGGGCAATTACTTTTCCAATGTCTCTTTTCACCACAAAAGAAACACTTCCTTTTGATCTTGGTTACTTTCTTAGTCTCTTTCTTGGTAGGCCTAAGTTGCTTTTTCTTCTATTATTCCTTGACCTTCTGACGGGTCTTAATAGTAGCAACTTTACCAACCATATGAATCTCTTCTAGAGACATCATCATATTAGCAGCAGACCCTATTCCTTCATGCTGCTGTTGCAACACGTCGGAGATGGTAGCCATTTGGCCATCTCATTAGAGGTCTTCCACTGCTCATACTCGTCTCATTGCATTAGATTCATTAGTAAGAGCAGGTGGTTTAGGAGTAGTTAGAACAAAATTTATATTTTTTCAGCTTGCAGCAACAACCCAATTTTCCTTTACCATGTGACATAATTATTACCGGTTAAAGTTTTATCTTTCAGGATGTTCATAAGTGATGGGGTCATGATTTCTTAATTAAACAAAAATTATATAAGTAAATAATCATTATAAAGCACTTTTAAATATTTATCTTGAATTAAATGAATAACTCAATCATAAAAAATTCAACGGTGATCTAACACCCATAAATGTTACGCCTCCTTTGGGAGTTCGCACCATTTACTAGTTAGACTAGGTCCCACCTAATTGTTAACATAACAACCAGCGTTTTCAATTTTAGCCTTGCAATTTTACTGACAAGAACTCTTTGGAGGATATCAATAAAATTACATTGAGTGTGTTACCAAGATATCGACCCTCAATTTTCTCTCACGAAAATCCCTCCTTTGGGAGTAGATCTCGTTGAGTCCATTGTCTAGTCTATCCTTGTAAGGAAGTATATTGCTTAATTCCATTCATGGATGTCCCTTTGGGGAATTACCATAAAATAATTAAGCTCAACTAATCTTGGAAGCCATAGGTGTTACAAAAACACCTTCTCCCACTCAATTATTTAAGGCGTGTGATTAAATCTCATAGAATGATTTACCAAGTTATCTAGATGCCAATTTAGATACCTAAATCATTCAATGCATGTTCATACCAAAAGAGATATATGAGTGGCACTCCTATTCTATATGTCATGTTATCATACAACAACAAAAATTGTAATATTTAATCATAAATTAAATAGCAACAATTTTGGCCCATCCTAGAAAAACAAATAAATTACATTGATATAGGAATACAAGATCTTCGAGTGGCCCATCACCATAAGCCCATCCTCCAGCCTCCCTCCACGGGATTGCACGGCCCACAACCCCACGTAAGGGGCTGCCATGCGCAGCCCATGGGCCTTGCATGGCTGCCGTGCGCAGCCCTCTTGGTGGCAAGGCTGCCGTGTGCAGCCCACTGTATTTCGGGCATGCCATGTGCAGCCCAATCCACTCCTAGGGTGCGCACGGTGCTCGTTCTCGGTTCCGGTTGCTTCGTTTCTTCGATACTTCGATGTAGAACGTGTTACAATTTAATTTAATCAAATAAAATTACTGCAGAAATTTTTTTTTTTTTTTTTATTCATGACAGTAAAAAAAAATACTGCACATTATAATAAATAATACATTAAAAACTGCAGCAATTTTTTAATACATAAAAAAAATCCTAGCAACTACCAAGAAGGAATTATGGCGATGATAGACCACCCTTCTTGTTACAATTCCGAAACCAAAAATACATTGAAAATCTAGAGCCAAAATTGAGCAATAACAATCCACATAATAACATATATTAATCCATACATCACATGTAATAATATATGCGAATACCTAGAGTGTCATCTCTTTCTAAAACATGCCTAATCACAATAAAAAGAAATCGATCCACGTATATATACATTAATTAATTAAAAGGGTTCAACCAGGCTCTGATACCAATTGTAGGGAAAAATAACGTACCCGCAGCGGAAGAGAGACAAAAAAAAATAGTGTTTGGGTAGCTTTTAAAATTTTTCCAATTATGAACCTTAAACCCTTTTGATTAATCAAACATATATATATAAGAAAGTAATAAAATATATTAATACCTCTTGTAGCGTGATCCGATTGACTTGTGTCGATGGTAATCCGCAAGATCTTCAATCCTAGCACGAACGTGGATCACCTAGGAGCGTGGTCTCCCTTTCTTTGAATTGCAAACCTGTGATTGGATTCAACAAACTTTTCTTGATCCGTTAGTCCCAAAAACAATCTAAAAGAACCTAAGATTATTCCGGTCACTTTTGAGTTCTCAATCTAATGATCGAAACTCGCGTGAACCTTAATCGATATAGTATTCACAAGCTCATAGATGAATAAGCAACTAGAATACAATCAAAGAATAATCTATGTTCTTTTTGTTCTTAGTAGAATAATAGATTTCTAGCTATGAGTTTAGAAGAAGAAGAAGAAGAAAAATTCTGCACATTAGCACTAGGGGGTGGCCGAAATCTATATGTGGTCTTATATAGGTGGCCGAATTTTTCTCTTCCTTTTTGCCCTAGGGTGGCCGAAATCTCTACCAAATCAAATTAGGGTTGCCGCAATTTCACTCCTAAAATATTGGAGATTTAGTTGCACCCTAATTCCTATTTTGTTTAAGATTTCCAAACCCTAATCCAACTCAATAATCTTTTATTCCTTATTGGACTAAAATAAAAAGACTTCCTATTTGATTAAATAAATAAAATTAATTATTTATTTTCCTTGTCAAACAAGTCTTTCTATTTAATTATACTACTACCAATAGTATACAAATAGGAATCATATTTCCTATTTTAGAAAAGATTTGTTACTTTAATTAAACAATTAATTAATAAATTAATTAATTCTTATTTAATTAAACAATGAAAACAAAATAATATTTAAGGCTTTTAAATCACCTTGCCGCCCCATATGTTATATTGGGCCAAATATTATTTTTCTTATTTCATTAAATCCATAGGACTTTAAATAAAAAGCCCACATGTGAACTAGACCCATTCTTACTAAAAGAAACAAGCCCACATGTCATCCATTAATATATAAATATAATTGTGCAGCCCATTATATAAATAATGTGCAAATTATATTCTTAATATATTAAATTGCAATTCTAGATGGACCCTAAATTGGTCCGGTAGAATATATCAAGTGATCCATGCAAGTCCGTGTGGATTGGGGATCTTGGCGGGCTATCTAAATTTAAGCTCCAATAGACATAACCTAATCACAATCAACAAATGATTCACTTAGGTCCGATCCATTAATTTTAGCTCATTCCACTAAAGAGCTAAAATTGAACTCTTAAATAAAGACAGAAAAGGAAGATGCTTCCTCATTCATACCCTAGACAATCATATTGGAGATAGTGTATCCTCGTGATTAATATCAGTAATCGCCAAGAGTTCATAGACCGCCTATAACTCTCCAAGTTACCATATTTACTCATATGACCACATTTTGAACTTGGATATTTTGACTTGTCCAGAAGCCATGTTTTCAATAGACACTATTGAAAACTCAACGTTGAGATTTAATATCCAATTACCTCAAAACATCCATATGATGATATTATACTCTCATTTAATAAATGGAGCCACGATGTCCATATCTATAAATGAAGTCCTCTATCGATTAACAAATGAATATCACCAAACTATCGAGGATAGACTATGCGATATAATCGTACTCATTGATAGCTCAAATGATATCACCTGCAACCATAAGTCCATCATTTATCTCAGGATTAAGATAGACTCTCCGATTGTCCTGATAATGAAATTACTTTTATCTACTGACGGTTATAGATAAAGTATTTCATTGTGATCCTGTTCAATGCACCCAGTGCACTAGATCCTTTTGCTCGAAGACACTCCGATGATTTTAGACTCATCATATCTCATTTGATCACACTCAAATGCTAGCAAAAGAATTCTACAACTTTAACAAGATAAAGGTGCCCAACCTTTAACTTAAGTTGTGAACGATATTCAAGACTAACTAAAGAATTGTGTCTACCACATACATATCCAGATGTATGAACAATTCTTCTTTTCTCAAAGTCTTTAGACCTTATGATTATTTACTTTAACAATTATTAAACTATAAATGCTATAAGATTTGTTTAAACCAGAAATCACTTTATTAATATGAATAAGATTGTTAATTACACTATTACACTCTTGCTGTTGAGCATAATCCTAACAGAAGGTTCGAATAGCTATGCATGGGAGGCCCTCTAGAGGCATGAGTGCTTTGGATAGGGAGTTGGCTACAATATTGGTAGGCTCAGGTGTTTGGATAGACATAGACTCCAATAGAGGGTGGTACATGGGATGTGTATGCACTCTTGAGGAATTTCTAATCTTCCAATGATGTTCTGTAGACATAGACTCTAATATAGAGTGGTTCCACACTTTTACGGAATTTCTAATCTACCAATAGGGATTGGGTAGACATAGACTCCAATAGAGAGTAGATCATAGATTGGTCACTTTTGAGGAATAAACTCACCGCATCATCAAGGTACTTTTTAAACCTTATGTTCTGCTTTTCGAACTCTCTGTAACTATCTAGACCACCATCAGGCTCAAGGTACTCAAGCGCATCCACAGCCACAAAACCTGAATTGGCCACTTTTTTTGTAATTAGGTAGTCCCCAAGCATGGATGGTGGTGGCACCTTCGGAACACGTGGTGATATCAATCCTAAGCTTTGAATAGATACACGCTCTCCTAGGTACCATGTGGGGCCGCATGGGCCATCCATAATAACCCTACTCTTAGTGCACTATGAAGATTGTCGTACATAAGTTGGAAACTTGTCCTGGTCTTTTCCCCATGGGGTGCATGTTTAACTCCTTTCGTCTAAGTTTCCTCAACGTATCCTTTAAATCACCGTAATCAGCTTTCTTCCTCAAAGAGCCCCATCCCGTTGCCCGAGGAAACGACTTCTTATCTGTCAAGCAGGTCACTAGTCTTGCATTAGGTTTTATGTATTCACAATCCTAAATCTGGTTAGCAAGCAACAGAACAATCACACGAAAACTGTTAAAATACCACAAACTTAAGAAATAAATGTACATTTTACGATACTTGTTCAAATCATAATACCTCCCAAGCCCTCCAAAATCCACCGGTGCTTTGATTCTTTCTCACAATAGCATCCATATTTTTGCACAGAGTAGACAAGGCAGCTCCGCCCCAATTGTACAGACCTATGGATGATATGTCTATAAGACTTGGCATGTAATAAAGGTTGACAACTCCAGCTTTGTCACATAGTAATGTGCCTAATAGTAATGCCAAGATGAAAACCCGAGTCAGTCTTTCAACATCTTCCACCCGCATATTGTTCCCGCCAAAACCTTTATAAGTTTCATAGATCTCTACAAAAGAAACCCTTTTCATCTTAGCTAAATTGGCCATAGGCTCTCCAAACCACCTCACCAGCTCATC
Source organism: Acer campestre (assembly GCA_954870605.1). Classification (NCBI taxonomy): domain Eukaryota; kingdom Viridiplantae; phylum Streptophyta; class Magnoliopsida; order Sapindales; family Sapindaceae; genus Acer; species Acer campestre. Next base: position 29,018,808 of record OX940809.1, on the reverse strand, counting down.
CCTCTTCTTGTAAGCATCCACATCATACTCCACCGGCATTCCAAAAACAGGCATGCCAGTTATTACGCTAAAATCCGATGGAGTTGTTGTCATCTCCCCAAATTCATCAAAGTGAAATGTATGGGTTGTATCCCACCATCGGTCCATTTCTTTCGGTAGCTGTATTCATTTCCTAAAACCTTTACAAATTCTCCGAAACCAGCTTCTGTAACCTTTAACTTCACGGAAGCGGGCAATTCTTTATACGACAAATCACAAAGTTTCCTATTTCCGCATCCCCTTATTCTCCTGGTTATAGGTTGTAGGCAAAAGACATTGGTAAGGAATAATTAAATAATTACTAACAATGGAAAATGTTTCAATTAAAATCATATACTGTATATGCATGCAATAGTTATAAGACAATGTAGAAAACTAGACACTCAGAACAACCCCCATCTCCATTAATTTTTTTTCCTAAACATCAAAACAAGTAATCATACATAAAGATAGCCATACTTACATTGATCACTATGTGCATGTGAGGATCAACATGGAGTTGATTCTTCCTAACGTCCTGATTCCCATACAGCTTCCATGACTTGATTCCTTACTTCGCTGGGAAAAATCCACCTGGACCTTCCGCTACAGTCAACATAGAATCTTGCTGTTTGCTGATCTTTTTATGCTTCTTATTTCCACCGGCATCCTGCTGTTTCATGGTCATTTGCTGCTTGCCCTTTCCACTATCATGTTATTGTAGGGAAAAATACCGTAGTACACGCAGGCCGAAGCGAGACTAAAAAAAAGGATTTAGTAGCTTTTTAAAATTTTTCCTTTTATGAACCTTAACCCTTTTAATTAATTAAACATACATATAATCAACAAAAGAAGAATACCTTTTGTCGCATGATCCGATTGACTTACGTTGATGGTAATCCGCAAGATCTTCAATCCTAGCACGAACGTGAATCACCTAGGAGTGTGGTCTCCCTTTTTCTTTGAATTGCAAACCTGAGATGGACAAACAAACTTTTCTTTTCTTTTGTTAGTCACAAAACAATCAAAAGAAGACTAAGATTATTCTGGTCACTTTTGAGTTCTCAATCTAATGATCGAAACTCGCGTGAACCTAAATCAATGTTGTACACACAAGCTTATTGATGAACAAGCAATTAGTGTACCATCAAAGAATAATCTATTCACTCTTTTTTGTTTTTAGTAGAATAAAATTTCTTTCTATGAGTTGAGAAGAAGAAGAAGAAGAATTGTTTCAAGCACCATAACACCCAATTTCTTGGTGGCCGAATTCTCTCACTTTTCTATTTAGGGTGGCCGAATTCTTTCTCCCAAAAGCATTAGGGTTGCCGCAATTTTCACTCCAAAAATATTGGAGTTTTAGTTGCACCCCAATTCACTTCTAGTTTTCTTAAGAGTTCAAACCCTAATCCAACTCATAAATCTTTTTATTCTCTTATTTGACTAAATTAAAAAGACTTCTTATTTGATTAAATAAATAAAATTAATTATTTATTTTCTTGTCAAACAAGTCTTTTAAATTAAGTATACTACTACCAATAGTATACCTTAAGGAATCATATTTCCTAATCAGAAAAGATTTGTTTCTTTAATTAAACAATTAATTAATAAATTAATTAATTCTCATTTAATTAAAACAATGAAACAAAATAATATATTAGGTTAAATATGACCTTGCCGCCCCACTTGTATAAAATGGGCCATATATTATTTTCTTATTTCATTTAATCCATTGGACTTTAAATAAAAAGCCCACATGTGAACCAGACCCATTCTTACTAAAAGAAACAAGCTCACATGTCTTTCATTAATATATTAATATAATTGAGCAGCCCATTAAATAAATAATGTGCAAATTATATTTTTAATATATTAAATGCAATTCTAAATGGACCCATAAATTGGTCCGGTAGAATATATCAAGTGATCCATGCAAGTCCGTGTGGATTAGGGATCTTGGCGGGCTATCTAAATTTAAGCTTCAATAGACATAACCTAATCACAATCAACAAATTATTCACTTAGGTCCGATCCATTAATTTTAACTCATTCCACTAAAGAGCTAAAATTGAACTCTTAAATAAAGAAAGAAAAGGAAGATGTTCCTCATTCATACCTTAGACAATCATGTTGGAGATAGTGTATCCTCGTGATTAATATCAGTAATCGCCAAGAGTTCATAGACCGCCTATAACTCTTCAAGTTACCATATTTACTCATATGACCATGTTTTGAACTTGGATATTTTGACTTGTCCAGAAGCCATGTTTTCAATAGACACTATCGAAAACTCAACGTTGAGATTTAATATCCAATTACCTCAAAACATCCATATGATGATATTATACTCTCATTTAATAAATGGAGCCACGATGTCCATATCTATAAATGAAGTCCTCTATCGATTAAAAAATGAATATCACCAAACTATCGAGGATAGACTATGCGATATAATCGTACTAATTGATAACTCAAATGATATCACTTGCAACCATAAGTCCATCATTTATCTTAGGATTAAGATAGACTCTCTGATTGTCCTGATAATGAAAAGACTTTTATCTATTGACGGTTATAGATAAAGTATTTCATTGTGATCCAGTTCAAAGCACCCAGTACACTAGATTCTTTTGCTCGAAGACACTCCGATGATATTAGACTCATCATATCTCATTTGATCCCACTCAAATGCTAGCAAAAGAATTCTACAACTTTAACAAGATAAAGGTGTCCAACCTTTAACTTAAGTTGTGAACAATATTTAAGACTAACTAAAGAATTGTGTCTACCACATACATATCCAGATGTACGAACAATTCTTCTTTTCTCATAGTCTTTAGACCTTATGATTATTTACTTTGACAATTATAATATTAAACTATAAATGCTATAAGATTTGTTTAAACCATAAATCACTTTATTAATATGAAAAAGATTGTTAATTACAATATTACACTCTTGCTATTGAGCATAATCCTAACAGTTATGTCATCTTATGGTGCTTTCTCTTTCCACTCTTTTCCATTATATTAAATATGAAACCTCTAAAAATCACTAATATAGTGAAATCAGTCAGTAGGTATCATCAGAGATTAACCAGTGGAAAAGTTAGAAGCATATAACACTGAACAAACACATTGCAAAGAAGATTATAGAAGAGTGACTTAGGGTTCATTGGTATACCATTTTAAAAACAATAATTGACAATAGAAATTAAAGTACTAAACCATGCATATATTGTAAAATACATGAAACAAACTCGGCATGCAAAATTATTCAACAAACAAGAATCAAGATAATTGTTACTAAACTGAGCATGCAAAATTATTCAATAAACACGAATCAAGATACCTGCTACTAAACTCGGCATGCAAAATTATTCAAGAAACAAGAATCAAGATAATTGTTACTAAACTCAGCATGCAAAATTATTTAATAAACATGAATCAAGATACATGTTACTAAACTCAGCATGCAAAATTATTCAAGAAACAAGAATCAAGATAATTGTTACTAAACTGAGCATGCAAAATTATTCAATAAACACGAATCAAGATACATGTTACTAAATTTGGCATGCAAAATTATTCAAGAAACAAGAATCAAGATAAAGCCTATCGAATTCCTTTAGCAAACACACAAAAAAAAAAAAAAAAAAAAAAAAAAAAAAAAAAAACAGCAATACAAAACAAGGTTGAGAAGAGAGTGTGCTTTGACGGTAGTAGCGTGGAGTCAGGATTATGGATGTGTGGGAAGGCTTCAATGTTAATGAAGAGCTAAAGAGACGAATTACTAGTCTTCACGCAGCAGACAACAACGACCATCGAACATGTGTGATGAGTTTTTAGGGTTTTAATTTGGGGATTTTGTAATAACTTTTGTGAATGAATTTCTAATACCCTAAACCCTAACGCTAATCTTTGTAACAAGGCATCGACAAATTTTCCCTTCAGACTGAATAGTCTTTTGGTTTTATTATGTACAGTAAATCCCTTTTTTTTTTTTTTAATTATTTCTTGATTCACTGATCCTAATGTATTGTCATAGGGATGTGGTACTTTTTCAAAATGTTTATATAAACAATGTGTAGAATTAAATTGTCATGAATAGCTATACTTTATTGTCCATCTAACTCATTATCCATCTAAACTGATTCACTATTACTATTATTTGTTTTATTTATTTATTTATTTTTTTTATAAAAGTCAACAAATACAGTCAATTCATTCAACATTTTTTTAGTGAGTTGCTTTCATTTTAGGGTGTGTTTGGGATGGCTTTTCAAGTAAAGCTTTTGTAGTATATTTTTTATAAGCAAAGCTTCTATCAAGTATAATACAATGAGAAGTCACTATTTAGTTCGGGGTCTCACTGTAAATTTCAAGCGGGCTATTACACTTTTTGGCGTTATCACACAAACAAACACAAGAATATTTTTGTGTGAACATAGCATGTAATAGTCGATTAACTAAACTATGATAAAAACAAATTAAATATTTGAAGACACAAAGTATATTTAACAACAAACAACAAATTAACAATAAGATGCTCAAGTCCAATTTAGGTTTCGCATGCAGTGGAGTAAGATTGACCTGAATTTTGTTAATTTAATAATGTGAAAATACCTACAAGGTTATACTAAACAACCTAGATAGGGTGAATAGGTTGACACACTAATTTTAAAAACTCTTTCGTGACTTATGTCAAAACCTTGGTAAGCATATAAATTAACCTTTAACATGATTGTTATGAGAAAACAATTAACACATGTATGCTCAATTCACCACCCTTAGTCTATAAAACAAATATCAAGAAACAATGTATCTCATATACAAGTATATTCAATAAAGAGCAAATTCCATAAGTTGTACTTTGAATATTACAATGCAAGTTCACTAAGTAAAACTTGTTAGGATTATGCTCAATAGCAAGAGTGTAATATTGTAATTAACAATTTTTTTCATATTAATAATGTGATTTCTGGTTTAAACAAATTTTATAGCATTTATAGTTTAATATTATAATTGTCAAAGTAAATAATCATAAGGTCTAAAGACTATGAGAAAAGAAGAATTGTTCGTACATCTGGATATGTATGTGGTAGACACAATTCTTTAGTTAGTCTTGAATATTGTTCACAACTTAAGTTAAAGGTTGGGCACCTTTATCTTGTTAAAGTTGTAGAATTCTTTTGCTAGCATTTGAGTGGGATCAAATGAGATATGATGAGTCTAAAATCATCGGAGTGTCTTCGAGCAAAAGAATCTAGTGCACTGGGTGCATTGAACTGGATCACAAGGAAATACTTTATCTATAACCGTCAGTAGATAAAAGTCTTTTCATTATCAGGACAATCGGAGAGTCTATCTTAATCCTGAGATAAATGATGGACTTATGGTTGCAAGTGATATCATTCGAGTTATCAATGAGTACGATTATATCGCATAGTCTATCCTCGATAGTTTGGTGATATTCATTTGTTAATCGATAGAGGACTTCATTTATAGATATGGACATCGTGGCTCCATTTATTAAATGAGAGTATAATATCATCATATGGATGTTTTGAGGTAATTGGATATTAAATCTCAACGTTGAGTTTTCGATAGTGTCTATTGAAAACATGGCTTCTGGACAAGTCAAAATATCCAAGTTCAAAACGTGGTCATATGAGTAAATATGGTAACTTGGAGAGTTATAGGCGGTCTATGAACTCTTGGCGATTACTGATATTAATCACGAGGATACACTATCTCCAACATGATTGTCTAGGGTATGAATGAGGAACATCTTCCTTTTCTTTCTTTATTTAAGAGTTCAATTTTAGCTCTTTAGTGGAATGAGTTAAAAGTAATGGATCGGACCTAAGTGAATCATTTGTTGATTGTGATTAGGTTATGTCTATTGAAGCTTAAATTTAGATAGCCCGCCAAGATCCCCAATCCGCACGGACTTGCATGAATCACTTGATATATTCTACCGGACTATTTATGGGTCCATTTAGAATTGTATTTAATATATTAAGAATATAATTTGCACATTATTTATTTAATGGGCCGTTTAATTATATTAATATATTAATGAAAGGCATGTGGGCTTGTTTCTTTTAGTAAGAATGGGTCTAGTTCACATGTGGGCTTTTTATTAAAGTCCAAATGGATTAAATAAAATAAGAAAACAATATGTAGGCCCAAGTTCTAGTCATGGGCGGCAATGGCTAATTTTAGCCCATTATATTGTTTTATTTTATTATTTAATTAAATAGAAATTAATTAATATGTTAATTAATTATTTAATTAAAAATCAAATATTTTTCTGATTAGAAAATATGTTTCCTAGTAGTATACTACTATTAGTATTATACTGAATATAAAAGACTTTATTTGTTTATTCAAATAAGGAAGTCTTTTATATAGTCACAAATACACTAAAGAGTTGGATTAGGGTTTGGACTATAGTTATTTAATGCAAGTTAAATTTGTGCACTATAGAGTTTTAATGCACATTGAATTCGTGCACTATAGTTTTATGCAAGTTAGATTCGTGCATGAGAGATATATGTAATTGCACTAACTATACATTGATAGATTAGATTACTGCACTAGATATAAAGATATATTAGGTGTGCAACAATTGCTCTATATAAATGAGATGTATATATTAACAGTGGGTGGAGTATGAGTGCACAGAAATATATATATTTTGCGGCAGTAGATATATGTGTATGCTTTATATATATTTTGCAGCAATAGACATATATATATATATATTCTTCATATATTTTCAAGATGAACCCTAGTTTTTGCAATTGAGAGTTTTTTCTTTTGCTAGAGAAAAATAAAATCCAACTCTTAGACTAGTGTGAAATTCGGCCAAGAGAGATTGTGAGAAGAATTGTTCTTATTTCGATAGTGCACTAGTGATCTTTACATCAAGAGGTCTTGTGCACAATTTCGAATAAGATTGACGCGAGTTTCAATCTAACGATTGTGAATTCAAAAGTGACCGGGACATTCTTAACAATCTATTGGAATTTTTGTGACTAACAGAAATCAGAAAAGTTTTTGTTGTCCATTCTCAGGTTCACAATTCAAAGAAGGGAGACCACGCTCCTAGGTGATTCACGTTCGTGATCGGATTGGAAGATCTTGCGGATTACCATCGACGCATAGTCAATCGGATCACGCGAAAAAAGGTATTCTTCTTTTGTTATATATTATATATCTTTAATTGATTAAAAGGGTTTAAGGTTCATAAAAGGAAATTTTTTTAAAAAGCTACTAAACTATTTTTTTTAGTCTCGCTTCCGCTGCGTGTACTTTTACGGTATATTTTTCCCTACAAAACTTTACAAGTTGATATAGAATATCACAAGATACAATGTTCAAACACTTACAGGATACAAGAAACAAATGTTGATTCAACAAATAATGTGTGCATCTCTTTCTCTACAAAATCTTGTTTACAAGGATGTGAGGAAATGAAGATCTTAAACAAGATATATTGATCATACATACAAATATAGAGATATAGAGATAGAGACATTTGACACATTGATTTTTACGTGGTAAAACCTCCGAAGAGGAAAGGTCCACGGGTTGAATCCACAACCACCGGCAAACCGTAATCCACTATGACGAATAAAATATACACACTCAAAGACATGACCAATCCCATGATACACTTTCCAAGCTATCAACTTCTATTCTACCCTCAAGCCTAGTGAATCACTTCGCCTACTTTCTATCCAAGACACTTCACTCATGTCTCTAGAAAGCAATTTCCGATCCAAGACACTCATGCCTCTAGGAAGATTCCCTGCGTAGCTATCCGAATCACAAAGATCATAGTTAAGCTTCCCTAGCTCAACCATCCGGAGTATCACACTCCTAGCTAAGACTTTTTGCTTAGTTATCCGGATCCCCTTGATCCTAACTAAGACTTCTTGCTTGGCTATCGGAAACACTTTCCTAGCCAAGTCTTCTTACTTTAAACAAAGCTTCACTCACTTTGAAAGAGACTTCTACCTTTTGCAAGGCAAAAGATCTAAGTGATGCAAATGATGCAAGCACATGCAACATAGAATATATTATCAATATATCCCATGGAAACTAGACTTAATCATGTGAGCACACAAGTCAAAAATTGTCTAGTTACAAAACATGAATTGAAACCTAGAGCATGTGAAACACCTAACTCATGTGATTCCTAGTTTCATTCACTAAGCTAACACTTGAATAAATCATATACATGAAACACATATTCAAGATATTAGAAACATACACAAAAATACTAGAATCACAAAATATGGTCAATGGATATTCTAGAAAGTATTTAGAGCAAAGATATAATGAATAATCAATTAAATCCTTGTTAGCTCTAAACACAAAATCAAATGTGCTAATCCTAGATTTCTTCAAATAAAGGATCCAAGCACATGCTAAAGTTATTAATCATAAAATGAGTAAATCAAATCACAAATAACCCTAGATATTAAACTAATCACAATATAACACTCAAACATGTGAAAAACTAGAATCATAGAAAACTAGTTCACATTTGTCTCTAAATAGACTTGATTAGATTGGATTTGAAGCTATCCTTCTCAATAGAATTTATCATACATATACATACATATAGAAGAAGAAAACCCAAGGTAATTGAAGGTTTAAAAAGATGAAAACACAAAGTTTAGTTCAATACCTAGGAATCCCGTGCAGTTTCGGTTTTGAATGTAGAACCACCACAAAACTCGATCAAATGGCTGCAAACTCACTTGGAGAAGGTAGGGGACTTGAGTACGAAGATTCTCCAACTTGAATCACTCAATTCAGAGTCCGAATGAGAATGTTATGGTGTTTGGAAGTTGTAAAAGTTGGAGAAAAAATTCTGCATTTCTCTTTTTCAAATTTTCTTCTACAAATGAAATGGGAGGGAAAGGAGATCATTTAAATGAAATGGAAGGAGGGATTTTGGTGGCCAACCAGCAGCAGCCACATCAGCTCCCCGTGAGAGGTGTGTGAGCCTCACGCGCTCCTCACGGGAAGCACCCCAAATGGCCTTTAGCCATTCTTGCTTTCTCGCACTCTCGCGTTCTTCTGTCGTATCTGGGCCTCCGAACTCCGAATTCGAATCTGTTTTTGGATTACGAACCATGACTCCCTCATGCACAAGGAAGACTATGAAAATTTGACAAAAGATTGAGAAATTGACTCGATATACGATGACGAATACAACACAACGTATGAGAACGTAAAGTGGCATAGCTTCCTAGTTTGGACTTGAAATGAGTAACCAAAATGACCAGGACTTAATAAGGAATCATATGAGATCATGGTTAAGTCCAAAAATAATAAAACAAAAACAAATAAATATAAAGTCACACAGGTATGCCATTTCCTTGAGATAGTCCTAGAACATGCAATTTCACAATGTTTGTTAAATTAAATCTAATGAATGTGCATACTTTGTCAAGTGTGTGAATGTGTTATACTAATGATGTACAACTATGTAGGGACACAAATGAATGCTATGTGTGTGTGTGCCTAAAGGCATTGCAAGGGGATAGAGGTCTAAGCATACCTTTGATGCTTTCTCCTCTTGAAGGCTTCACTTTGCTTGATGTGTTGTCCAACTTCCTTGAAGCTTGTTAAACCATGAATCCTAGACAACTAATCAATACAAAGGAAATGTCGTTTTGATATAGAATAGTGCCAATTCAATTCAAAATCCTAACATAATGTGTGTGGGAAGTGTGCAATTGGCAAGTAAGGATACACTAATTGACCATAAACTAGAAAACAGTAATAACCTATATTGCATTTTCGAAAAAGTAATACTATCATTTTGTCTTTCTATTTAATACATATATTGATCATGCATTGGGAAATTACTTAAAGCATACATGGTTATCACTTATGACAACCTAAATATTTTAATGAAGTTTAAATAAAACATCCATTGCATGGAAGCAGCATAACTTTATTCAATGAATTAGCTGCATCCCTTTATCCAAGAAAATTTATTGATGTGTTTAATACACATTTGGGATTTCAGTTGGATGAATATGCATTTATTTAGATTTTTTGACAAAGTAGTTCCATAATCAATAATTAGAAACCCAAAAATGTATATTTCACTATCATTCATGATTGCCCATTGCATGTCCTAAAAAAAAAAAAAATGGAATCACTTTTTTTATTTATTTATTTTATTTTTATTTTTAAAGTCTCTTGGTGATCCCTGCTATAATTTTTATACGGATGTAGTTTTAAACTGCTCCAGTTCATAGATTAAACCAAAGGTTCAACATATACATTAGCAAAAATTCAAGCGAATGTCCATTGATGTCAAAATAATGGATGTATGAAATTATGAAATAATAGAACAAATCATTCTAGGTATTTTTTTTTTTTTTTTAAACTAAAAGGAATTCCTCAAAGAGTTCATTCAATGACCAAGCGCACTATATCTAATATCAAACATATTACAAACAAACCCAAACAGGTGTGATCGACAAATCTTACACACTTTAATGGTGTGATTACATAGAATAGAATTTTTTTAAAAAAAAAATACAAATCAGATGGCCTGGTCTAATCAACCCAAAGTATTACAATGGAAAAATACGAACATAGCTTACTCATAGGAAAGTTTTAGTTGTAAACGATAGGTTGAGCAGTTGAGTGCCTTCTTGAACCACTTGGTGATACAAGTATGATGATAAATATGGGAGCATGGCATCAAAACAATTTCCCCTGCCGACGAAGAAAAATCTATTCACAATTATTTTCATCATAGTCTTTTCAACGTCTTCTACTAGGTCGCTACTGGAAAAGCATCCACGCAACTTACCTGGCAATGAATATTCATCTTCTGCATAAAGTTTATCAAATTGGACATGAAACTCACATTGCGCTGCGTCGTCTTACATTGCTAAAGTGCGATTCAGATAAACAAACTTAGTGGTGTAGCATAATTGCACTGTGAAGAAAAAACCTTGTGCTAGATTTTTTATGTCTTCCGGAACTGCAATCTGATCATCCATATATTCCACTATCCGGATTTAGAATCGATAATCTCCACAATTTTGCAATATATTATCTTGACTGTTTATGAAGAATATGTTGCACTTACTTAACAAGTGAAATAATATAAGGAATGTTGCAATTTAACTCTTCATCTTGACAATTCAGCTGTCATCTTTATTAATAAATGCATATGGGAGCATTTTTTAGTTTCAATTAAAAATTCGTAAAATAGAATGAAAAAAATAAAAAGCTTAATGATTTGTTGTTTTGTGGTGAGATGCACATTAATGACGTATTCAATGACTTACCACATGCATACAACAAAAATTACAACTACTATATGTTAATTATTTGCAAAATATTATATGCATATGGAGACACAAATTGGGTAGTCATATGGTATGATTGATATCAACGTTACAATATTAATTTTATACTTATACAACAATTTGTAATACCATTATAACTACAGTAGAACCCCTCTAAATTAATATTCTTGGGACCTACCCTTGAGTATTAATTTGAAGGGGTTATTAATTTGAAGGGTTTTACATTGTAAAATGTTATTTTGTCTTAGAAAATGTGTGAAAGTCGCTTTCTTATTTAGAGAAGGTTTCTTTTCGAGATCCCTTGTTTAGTCAGTTTTCTTCTTCAGGTAAATTTATTTATTTATTTATAATTATTTTAGGATTCCTTGTTTAAGAAAGATTTATTAAGAAAATTTCCAATTCCTTTTGGGAATGTGATTACATAGAGACTAAGCATACTCGCCCTATAAACAGTGAGGCTTATTCTTTGGTTGTATATCAAAAGAAGATCTCAACATATACCTAAAAATTTTATTCCTAACAGTTTCTAAAAATTCTCTCTTTTCTATCTTCTTTACTATAACAATAGGACAATTCAAAAATATCAGACATGTTGGCCTTGTACAAACTAACATCTTGAAGCAATTTTCTAGTTCTTGATTATTATGAAATATATTTTATACTTTTATGAAATTATTAATTTATACGACAGTCGGGACCGAAATTTTATACTGGATTTCAAAAATAAATTATGAATTATTATGATAGAGGGGTTTATTAATTTTTTACACTGGCCCGAGTCGGGATCGGGATTTTTTATTAATTTAGGGAGGATATTAATTTATAAGAGATTAATTTACAGAGGTTCTACTGTAATACATTTCAATTTAAATACGTGACTATGTGAATATGAATTGAGTTAGCGTACACATTCAGTAATAACATTATAACTAATGTATGTTAATTTTTCAACTGCGGTACTATGTGCATGTGGGAACATGAATCAACAAATCATATTACATAGGTATAACATTGATGTCCCTTGATATTAACATTACAGTATTAATGTTATATTGAAACAACAATTTGTAATACCGTTATACTTAATACATTTCAATTTATATACATGACTATGTGAACACGAATTGATCTAGTATACACATTCAGTAATAACATTATAACTAATGTATGTTAATTTTTCAACTATGATTGACAGAACCCGCCCTAACTCCTATCTTGAGTACGAAGGAATCCTGTGAGAATCTTATCTTTTTTATTTCTCTAGTGGGCTTGAGTTTGGGATTTACAATCCAAATGCCTACGTACCTTATACTCAATAAGGATCAAAGCCCTCGTAGTTCATTTAACTAATTGTAATCTTAATATTAATATAACTTTACAGGAACTCGAATGAAACCAAGGTTACTTCTAATAAAATTCCTTAATAGGATCACTTTAGCTTTTCAAGATTTCCCATCATGTAATTTAAAAGTGCAATGTAAATATGTGGGTTATGACCCATCACAAAATTTAATATAGTTAAAAATCAAATATTTGCTTTCTTTGTGTTGGACTCATCTGCTAGACATTTACGTATGAGAAAACAAATATAGGAAAGCTTTGATATCTTGAAATATGCACATATGCATAACATGCTTTAATTAAAATCATGAAATACTAATTATGTCATCACATGTGGCCCATCTCACGATACAAAAGAATCTGCACGAACCTGGTGATCACATTCTTTATCTATAATCAAATGTCTTTTTGAAACTATTCCTTTTGTATTCATTTAACTTTATACTAGCCAACCTAAATACAATCTACTATATTCTATAACATTAGAAAACTAATCTATGTCTTTAGTATCCCTTTCTAATTCAATCTAAGCTGTAATCTAGAACTGTATTATAACATATGAGATATAGAGTTAATTAAAAACATTCTCTGTGAATGAAACACATTTTTCTATAACTTCTTCATAATATAATAAAATAGTTTCTGCTTTTATAACATATAAATTTTCTAACATGAAATCTGATATTTGATAATCTTAAATATTTTCTGTACTTTTCATAATCTGTAAATATATAAATAATATGAAACTCATTACCAAACTGGTACCCAGAGGAAAATCTCACGTACGTGGCAAAGAATCTCAATGTACACGCAGAGTAGGGGGGAAATACATATCTCACATACACGGTGATATCTGATCACCCGTGCAGAGCTATAAATCTCACATGCACACTGATATCTAATCAAATGTGCAGAGCAATATATATATATATATACACACATATAATCTCACATACACGTCGATATCTAATCGAACGTGCAGAGTAATCTCACATACATGGCGATATTACCGCACATGCAGAGTAATTATCTCACATACATGTGTAGAGAAGCCCCAAAAGCCACATACACGTACAGAGTAGCCCCAAAGGCCAATAATTTGAATCTAATATTACTGGGGAGGGTACATGTCTGGAATCTTAAGGCATGTTTGGTATCGTTTTTAAAATGGCGTTTTGAAAACTTTTTTTAAAAATGGAAAGCATGTTTTTAAAATGATGTTTTTAAAAATGTAATGTGTTTGGTAGTGTTTTTTAAAAGTAGTTTTTTGAAACGGAAAACAATGTAAAAGTGTTTGGTTGTTGTTTTTAAAATGAGTGAAATAGTTGTTTGGAGAGAAAAGTTAAGGTTTATTTTGAAAACAATAGAAAACAATAAAAAGTTGTTTCTAACTTTTTAGTTATAACTTTTAAAAAGTTGTTTTTTGTTTTCAAAAACAGTTTTGTAAAACGTTCCAAACAACATTCTAGTTGTTTTTTGTTTTTAAAAACAAAAAACATTTTTTAAAAACAGATCCAAACACCATCTCAAAATTTGAGAAATCTTTGAAAATTGTTTGAATAAACTATTCTTATGTATATATATCTTGTAAATACTTTTCTGAAACCATAATTAAATTTATTGAAATTTCTCTAAACAATTATCATGAAAACTTGAATCTAGAAATACTTGTACATATTCTTTTCACGTTCTGAAAATAAAATGTGTATTCTTTATCTAATTCTGATCCCTAATAAACTCCATAAAATCTTTCACCATAACATAAGTCTGATTTCTTATAACATGCTTCTCTTTCTTGAAATAATATATATCTTAACTACTGGTCTTTAACATTCCATAACTTATAATCTTAAAATTATATCTAATAATCTCAGAGTCTATTAACTTAACAAAAGAATAATTCATTTGTTTTTAAAGTAATTCTAAATAATTAACTCTAACATATGATTCTAAAACGAATTAACTTAATTATAACTAAGAACTGTCTACTCACTGTACACCATTCTCAAATCCGTATAGAGGCTGGGTTCCATTTCTGAATCCATCTCTTCCTTCACTGTATCCAATATGTTGTACACATATATCCCTACAACTGGACCATATTTCATCTTCTTCTCGCTATCCCTATCTCTCTCTCACCCGATATGCCTATCTTTCTTCAATCTTTTCTCACATATTCTTTTCCTTCTATCCTCTATCGAGTCTCAAGCTTTCCTCTGTCTAATTTCTCTTCTGTTAATCGCTCAGATTCTATCTAGCTCTCGCCTGATTCTTTCTTTTCGTTTTCTCTTTCATTCTTTCCTTGTTTTCTGTTTGCTATTTCACGATAAAAAAAAAAGCCCTTCTCTCCTCTTGACTTTTTCTTTTATTTCTCTCCTTATCTACGAATCCAAATTACTCCTCTTTTCCTATTCTTTTTTATTCTTCTTTTTTTCCCACTAATCACATGCTATTGACACCTCTCACCTAATTTACCATGTATTGCCATGTGTCCATTCTTTTTGTTTTTTTTTTTTGTTTTTTTTTTAAGAAAAAAAGAACTGATTAGATATCTTTATGTAAGTCGGCTTGGGCCTATCTAACTGGATCTTGGGTCCTGTGTTTAGACTTGGATTCCAGGTTTGGAATTTTTTTTTTGGAACTGGACCTTACAGTGGTAGTACGTGCATGTGTGATCAAGTCAAAATTGGTATGATTTTGACCCTCATTCTCGTCTCTTTATGCTTGATTCTTGGGTGTTTCCCCGTATTTAATATTGTCAAATCGAGTGTTTCAGGTTTTATTAGGCCTCAAGGGCATTTGTGAAGAAGAGGAGGATTTTAGTGCAAAAAGGAGCATAAAGATGTGAAATAGGAAATTTTCGCCATTTGATCAAAGTGGGTCGCCATATGGTTGCAATGGCGACAGGTAGGTGTTTTTCAAGAAGCAAGATGTCACCTCTATATCGCCATATGGTCACCATGGCGACTGAGGATTTATTCAAAGAAGAATTGCATTAAGTGTGTTGCCATTTGCATGTCGACATGGCGACATTCAATGGCAAATGGTGACATCACTCAAATTCCTCAGTGTCGCCATTTGCTCTATGGCGAAAAAGATGAGATTGGTGGTGATAAGTGAATCTCAGAATACGTAACCATTTTACGCCACAAGGTCGCTATGGCGACAAAGTAGCGACATTCGTGCCACATCATCTTTTCAAGCAGTTATCAATACATGTCCAAGAGCCACTTTATATACTCTTGCTCTCCAACTTGAAGAAGGATTCAAGCATAATATTTAGCACAAAATTACAGAGTTTAGATCTAGTTTTTCTCTTCCATAGTTCATCTTTCAACTTCCTCCATTTTCTCATCTTGAACTACTTTTTCCATCCCAAACCTTAACACAATATCTTGATTACTTCACCAAATCACTCCTCCCTTTCCATTCTCTCCATTTCAATACCTTTGTCACTCACCATTAGACACCATCTATCAAGACACATCCCTCTTCCACCATTCTTTGCACAAGGAGCAATCTAAGGAGAAGAATGAGCAAGCACTAAAGTAGGAGACCTAAGGGTGATTTCCTTACCTATCACTTCTTTTTATTAGATTGTAACTATGTGTAACTAAACCTCTAATCTAAGGGATAGATTTGAGGAACTTGTGATTGTGGGTATTTTCTAAGCTTTTGTAATTGAATCTTTATATGTTTTCTATTCACTTTATATTTAGATTCTACATATTATATGATTTGCATTGTATATCACTAGTAGATCATACTCTTATGTGGGATAATTAGTTGTGAAACTAATCTTGGATTGACACCCTTTATTGGTTAAAGAACTTAGTGATTATAATAGACTAGTGGAGGGTATATCAACCACACTAGTCTAAACCTCTATTTGAAACGAACCAATCCCATCTTGACCCCCTCTCCTTAATCGGTTAGGCATCTTGGTGGGAAGTTGTTTAGTGTTCATAGTAATGACCTAAACACAATCTAGAAATCAAATGGTTATCATATATGAGATTTTTCCGTTAATGAGGCTTTGAAGGCATTACTCACATTCACTAGTAACTCAATTTATCACCTAGCATCTTTATTAATTGTTTTCACCATTTCACTTATCAAGATTGTTGAGTCTTCTCTTTTTCCTATCATTTTTGTATGTTTATTTTAGTAGCAAATTTGGTGGTTTATGAAACCACACAACTATATACGTTCAATGATTTATTTTATTGCGTTTAAGATTAGTCAATTTATCTAACATATCACTCTATCTCCCCGTGGAACGAACTTTGCTTACCACTTGCTAGAAATTTATACTTAAAGGATTTTACACTACTACAAAAAACGCAAAAGAAATCGATTATTCAAGTTTTTAAAACCGATGTCTATTTAAGTGATTTAGAAAAAACGCGCTAAAGACATAGGTTTTTAACCGATGTAAAAACATGTGAAAACACATCGGTTATATATAAAACCGATTTAAAAACCGCGACGTAAAATTGATGTATTAAGAAAATTAATCCTGCTGTCCGATTGCTCCACTGTCATCCGGCCGCCACCGTCCGGTGGCTGACACCGGCCAGCCACGCCTCTGATAATAATGACAATTAATTGTCATTATGAGGAATTGAACTAGCAACCTCAAAGTCAAAGTGGTAAGCCTTTATGGCCTAACTACAAGATTGGATGTGTTAACAATTGCACAATATTTATATATAACCTATATGAGTTGTTAGAAATAAAAAAATAAAAAATTTTTTTGATAAATTTAAATTTACTCAACTAATCAAAATTCTAATTTCTACTACAAACATATATTAAAAAAAAATATTGGTGGGTTTATGTTTCCTTTCATTTTTTGTGTGGTTTTGTTTTCTGTGATTGAACCAAAATTGGTATGATTTTGGCCCTCATTTCCTTCTCCTTTTGCTTGATTCTCTAGCAAATATCCTGTGATTTAATTGTGTAAATTAAGTGTTTTCAGGTAATTACAAAGTTCAGGGGCATTGGAGTAATTTTGGTGATTTAAGGGCAAAAGTGTAATTATTCAAGGAAGATTGAAGTTATTGTGATTTTACAAGAGATCAAGGGAGCATTATGTAATTTTCCAGGCAACACAGCAATCAGCGCCATGTCATCTAAAATTAAACGATGCGTTTTGATGGTAAGTGTGGGCCTCTGAGTGAGCCCCAGCCTACTGCTAAATGCGCCCCAAAGAAGTCAGCAGCCCATGCCCTCAACAGTGAAACAGTACGTTTTACAAAGTGGATGAGGCCCAAGGCGTGTGGCCCAAACACAAGTCCAATCGTTGCCGAAATGCCTGATCAGCGAGCCTATGTGCACCCCTGCTTGCATCTAAGCGCACCCCAAGAAGAAAGAGATAAGCCCATGCACCTAGTTTAATGAAACGGTGTGTTTAAGGATATGGGCCTCTAAACGCAGCCCCTACCCTTTCTAAATGCACCCCTTTAAAGACAAAATAACAGCAGCCTATTGCACCCCACTTCCCTGCTATTTGCACCCAAATTACATATTGATCTTCTTCTTCCTCACGCAGCAGCTAACAGCTATTATTGCACCAAACCCTAGCCGCCGGTGAAGCCCTTTCTTTCGGCCTATTTTCGATCGATTTTGGTCCCAATCGGACGGCAAACCGAACGGCAACCTATTCGCCCATTTTTGGTTCCTCCAAAACCACTAGAATCCAAGCCACCAAGTCCTCCTCCATCTCCCCTTTGTGTCGCCACTTCCCAAATCATGACAAAACCACGTAAATCGATGTCGCAGTTTGCATTCCAAGATCGCCAACGATAGGGAGTTGTTTTGGCACCTGATGGAGTCGCCATTTGCGTCGCCCTAGATGTCACCATTTATCAAGTAGCAACCACCTTCTCTGTTCAATTCTAATTGGTGGGGAAATTACAAAATGCCCCCCTCTATTGGACTAAATGGTAATTTACCATAGTCAGGGGTGTTTTGGTAATTTACCACCCGAGACCTAATTTGAAAATCCTATAAATTCATCACATTTTCCTCTTTTGAAAAACTTTTGACCACCAAGAAATCTCCTTTCTCCACCATTCCTTATCCCACCATTTTCTCTTCTACCTAAACTTAACATCTAGATTACCTCCCCCCAATCATTCCTTTCTTCCAATCGTCTCCACCTATCTCCTTAGTCACTTACAGTTTGACTCCACCTATCTAGACACATCTTCATCATCCACTCTTTGCACAAGGAGCATCAAAGGCAAGGAAAGAATCAAGTTTACAAAAGGAGGCCCATGGGTGATTTCCTAATCTTTTACTTGCCTTCCCTTTGATTTTAATATGTGTAATTAAATCCCCTTTCTAGGGTTTTGATGTGAGAACATTTGGATTGGGTTTTGCTTAAGCTTTAATATATTTTAATCTCTATTTGTGTTCTATTCATTTTATAATTAGATTCTATACATTATATAATTGACATGTATACCCACTAGTTGATTATACTCTTGTTTTGGATAATTTGTTATATAATCTTGATTGGATTGACAACCTTGATGGATTGAGAACATAGTGACTAGGATAGATTGTCAAAGGGTATATCAACCATGATAATCTAAACCATTAATTATAAAAAACCGATCCCGCTGTGACCCCCTCTCCTTAATCGGTTAGGCATTGCAGTGAGAAGTTGTTTAGGGTTCATAGTAATGGTCTAAACACATTCTAGAAATCAATTGGTTAACATTTGTGAGATTTGCTCACTAAGGTAGCTTGAGAAGCATTTCCCATAATCCACTTGTGATCTCATTAATTCCCTAGCAATTCTCTTAATTGTTAATTCCATTTATCTTATATAGATTTGTTAAGCATTCTATTAGTTTTATTAGTTTATTAGGTTTATTTTACATGTATGTTTGATGCCTTGACAAACCATACAACCATTCATTTTTATGATTTATTTTATAGCATTTAGATTAATTAATTTATTCAACTAATCACTCTAATTTTCTGTGGAACGAATCCTACTTACCACTTTACTAATTTAATATCTTAGTGGATTTTAAGTGGTGAAATTGGTTTTTAAAAACGATCACACACAAAACATATTTTGTTGAGTACCAAAATGACCTCATCATTCTACTGGAGATATTTTTGTACAAACTTTTTCCTTCAAACTCTATCTTTTGGCAAGGAAATAAATTTTTTCTTATAAGCTGGGTTCTTTGATTTTTTGATACGAATCCAACTGTATAAAGAACATAAAATTCTGGGTGGTATTTTGAAAGTTATGATCAATTATTCAATCAAATGTCAGAAGCGATTGGAGATATTTTTGTGCAAACTTTCTCCTTAAAACTGTATCTTTTGGCAAGGAAATAAATTTTTTTGTTCATGTTAGGTTCTTCAATTTTTTGATACGAATCCAACAGTATAAAGAACGTAAAATTATGGGCGATATTTTGAAAGTTATGACCAATTATTCAGTCAAAGGTCAGAAGCGATTGTAGATGATTAATTTTTGTGTAAAATTATTCCTTAAAACTGTATCTTTTGGCAAGGAAATAATTTTTTCATCCATGATGGGTTCCTCAATTTTTTGATACGAATCAAATGGTATAAAGAATGTAAAATTCTGGGTGGTACTTTGAAAGTTATGATCAATTATTCAGTCAAAGGTCAGAAGCGACGCGAATCCGCTAGTGAGATGTTTTCAGCACTCAATTTTACACTTTTTCAAATCGATTTTTGGAATATTTTCTGAACAAAAAGTGTTTGTTTGCATGTCTACTTTATTGTATCAAAATTTGAGTGAATAACGTTGAGTATTTTTAGAGATGCGCACTTGAATGTTGACATAGGTTAGATTTTAATTTCAGCAGAATTTTGCTTTTGAATCCATATCGGTTTTCCCAAAAACCGTTGTCTTTTCAAACCACAATATTTAAGACATTAGTTTTAACAGAAACCGATTTCTTATCAAAAAAAAAAATCCATATCGGCTTTCCCAAAAACCGTTGTCTTTTCAAACAGCAATATTGAAGACATCGGTTTTAAGGAAAACCGATTTCTTATTGGAAAATAAATCCATATCGGTTTTCCTTAAAACCGTTGTCTTTTGAAACCACAATATTTAAGATATCGGTTTTTATAAAAACCGATTTCTAAAAGTTTTTTAAAATCGGTTACCTAAAAACCGATGTAAACAACTGATGTCTTTTAACATTTTTGTAGTAGTGTTAAGTGGCTAAAAAAATGGTTTTCAAAAGATCAAATTAAAACATCATTTTGTTGAGTACCAAAACGACCTCATCAAAAATTGGCACCACTGCAGGGGAGTGGTAGCGATTGTTAAATTAATTGACTTTTCTTTGTAGTTTATAGATTTTGCTAGTTAGCTCACCAACTTTTATTTTTACATT
This sequence comes from Acer campestre, assembly GCA_954870605.1. Classification (NCBI taxonomy): domain Eukaryota; kingdom Viridiplantae; phylum Streptophyta; class Magnoliopsida; order Sapindales; family Sapindaceae; genus Acer; species Acer campestre. Next base: position 28,997,685 of record OX940809.1, on the reverse strand, counting down.
ATATGTAGTTTTATTTGCTTATAGATTTTCATAGTTCTTTCTACTTTTTTCTTGTGTTTTCTTTATCTATTCCATTTTCAGGTACTTGGGTATATGCACGGTAGGAGATCTTTAGGCAGAGGAGTTCACCCACTATTGGAAGGTACTAGCCATGTTGAGAGAATCGCGAGAGAATTTGAAGAGATTCCTAGGCAAGCTATGAGTACAAAGGGACAACAACCTAGGTGGGAGGGAGAAGCCCCTCCTAAGGAAGAGATGATTGAAGAAACTCCCACTAACCATGGTCAAAGGATGGCCATGGGAGAGTATTCACTACCAACGATCGGGAATCAACCCTCGCCGATTGTTTTAGACCCAGTTGCTAAAGGATATGAGTTCAGGACGATGCACGCCAATTTTTTACCTGTTTTCTATGGGAAGCTGAACGAAGATTGTTTACAATTTATGAAGGAATTCAGCGCAATCATTGAAACGTTCCCTATCATGCGTCTAACTAGGGAGCAACTTCACATGAGGTGTTTCCAATACTGCCTAAAGGACTTGGCAATAAAGTGGTTGATGGGACTTAGGCCAAGATCTTTGACAAGTTGGGGACAAATCTGAGGTGTATTCTTCAATAGATTTTTCCTAGCTAGGAAGGCTAAGGAGCTCAAGGTGAAGATAACAGACTTCAATGAGAGTGAAAAGGAGTTTTTTCATGAGTCATGGGAGAGGTATCAACTTCTGTTGGCCCAATGCCCTCCTTACAAGTTCATAAAAGAGTATAAGGTGTCTTGTTTCCAAGATGGTCTCACTCGTTTCTCTCAAGTATTGGTGGATAATGCTTACGGAGGTTCTTATGACATGAAGACCGCCACTGAGATATATGAGATATATGAGATGTTAGCACAAAACTCTCAACAAAGGAATGCAAATAGTGTTCGGGGTGGAAAGTTTGATTTGAGTGCTAACACGGAAACCACCATTGAGACTTTTAGGATGAACAAGAAAATGGAGTCTTTGACATCCTACATTGAGAGCATGGGATTTCCAAAGGCGGGAGTGAAGATGCTAGGAAGACAAGAGGGAAGCTCTAGTGGTCAATTCAGTGGTAGTGAAGGATTCAATAACATGAATCAAGGGCAAGAGCAAGAGGAGGTCCAAGCTATGAGTTTCCAAGGTCAAGGGAACAATCCCTACTCAAACAACTATAATCAACCATGGAGAAACCATCCCAATCTCTCTTGGTCCAATAACAACAACATATTGAACCCATAGCCTAGGAACCAACAACAATGAGTGAACAATCAAGTTGGATACCCACAAGGAGGAAACCAATAGGGAGGAAATCAATGGAACAACAACAACAACGCTCAGTCTAGCTCATACCAACCTCGTCGTAACATAGATGAAGAAATTAGAGGGATGATGCAAGGCTTCCAAAGAGCCGAACACACTTTGACAAACTTTATGCAAGCTAGTGGCCAAAGGTTTGGCAACTTAGAGGCATCATTTAGGAAGTTGGAAACTCAAATGGGGCAAATTGCCGAAGCCCTCCAAAAACAAGAGAAGGGAAAGTTTCAAAGCCAAACCGAACAAGCAAATGAGGGGAAATTTGTCAATAGGGATGGAGCTAGAGATGAAGTAATGATGTTTGAAGAAGCATTTCCATAAAAGGTTGATGATCCCGAAAGTTTTGTGATTCCTATATCCGTTGGAGATAGTGGGTTGCTAAAGGGAGTGCTTGACTTAGGTGCAAGCATTAGTATGAGGCCTCTATCGATTTATGAGAAGTTAGGTTTTATAGGTTTGAAGCCAACCGGGAAGAAGCTTATGTTAGCGGACCAAACTTTACAAGTAATGCATAGGGAGATAAAAGATGTACCTATTCTAGTAGATGGAATAGTGGTCCTAACTGACTTCGTGGTCTCAGACATCGGAGACAAATCCAATGATGATAGGGAGTGGCAAGTTCTACTTGGTAGACCTTTCATGGCTACCGCTCAAATGAAGATTGATGTGTGCAAAAGGAGAGTCGTTATGCACTCATTTGAGAGAAAGCTTGAGATTGATACCATCATGTGCAATGATGACCTAAAAAGCATTGGGAGTTGATATGTGGTGGATGTGCAACCACCAAAGAATAAGGGTGGAAAAGTAAGCAACTTGGTTCAATTGTATGAAAAGAATAGCCAAGAAGATAAAGAGAGTATAGGTGATTCTGAGATTGAAGGGCTCAAAAATGCCAATCAAGAGCTCATGCTTGAAGTGGAGGTACCCAAGGTGAAAAAATATGCTCTTAAGATGAAGGTCGAAGACCTAGCTAAGAGGAATCACAAACTCAAGAAGATTAATGTGTCTCTTACCAAGGAGAACGAATCAATGGTGCAAGAGCTTGAGGACTTAGCCAAGCTCACCGAATAATTTGAGGAGGAATCATCAAGGAAGATGAGAAAGACCCTTATGAGCATAGAAGCCAAGAACAAGGTGTTAGGATTATGCTCAATAGCAAGAGTGTAATAGTGTAATTAACAATCTTTTTCATATTAATAAAGTGATTTCTGTTTTAAACAAATCTTATAGCATTTATAGTTTAATAATTGTCAAAGTAAATAATCATAAGGTCTAAAGACAATGAGAAAAGAAGAATTGTTCATACATCTGGATATGTATGTGGTAGACACAATTCTTTAGTTAGTCTTGAATATCGTTCACAACTTAAGTTAAAGGTTGGGCACCTTTATCTTGTTAAAGTTGTAGAATTCTTTTGCTAGCATTTGAGTGGGATCAAATGAGATATGATGAGTCTAAAATCATCGGAGCGTCTTCGAGCAAAAGGATCTAGTGCACTGGGTGCATTGAACAGGATCACAATGAAATACTTTATCTATAACCGTCAGTAGATAAAAGTAATTTCATTATCAGGACAATCGGAGAGTCTATCTTAATCCTGAGATAAATGATGGACTTATGGTTGCAGGTGATATCATTTGAGCTATCAATGAGTACGATTATATCGCATAGTCTATCCTCGATAGTTTGGTGATATTCATTTGTTAATCGATAGAGGACTTCATTTATAGATATGGACATCGTGGCTCCATTTATTAAATGAGAGTATAATATCATCATATGGATGTTTTGAGGTAATTGGATATTAAATCTCAACGTTGAGTTTTCAATAGTGTCTGTTGAAAACATGGCTTCTGGACAAGTCAAAATATCCAAGTTCAAAATGTGGTCATATGAGTAAATATGGTAACTTGGAGAGTTATAGGCGGTCTATGAACTCTTGGCGATTACTGATATTAATCATGAGGATACACTATCTCCAATATGATTGTCTAGGGTATGAATGAGGAAGCATCTTCCTTTTCTGTCTTTATTTAAGAGTTCAATTTTAGCTCTTTAGTGGAATGAGCTAAAATTAATGGATCGGACCTAAGTGAATCATTTGTTGATTGTGATTAGGTTATGTCTATTGGAGCTTAAATTTAGATAGCCCGCCAAGATCCCCAATCCACACGGACTTGCATGGATCACTTGATATATTCTACCGGACCAATTTAGGGTCCATCTAGAATTGCAATTTAATATATTAAGAATATAATTTGCACATTATTTATATAATGGGCTGCACAATTATATTTATATATTAATGGATGACATGTGGGCTTGTTTCTTTTAGTAAGAATGGGTCTAGTTCACATGTGGGCTTTTTATTTAAAGTCCTATGGATTTAATGAAATAAGAAAAATAATATTTGGCCCAATATAACATATGGGGCGGTAAGGTGATTTAAAAGCCTTAAATATTATTTTGTTTTCATTGTTTAATTAAATAAGAATTAATTAATTTATTAATTAATTGTTTAATTAAGAAACAAATCTTTTCTGAATAGGAAATATGATTCCTATTGGTATACTATTGGTAGTAGTATACTTAAATTAAAAGACTTGTTTGACAAGGAAATAAATAATTAATTTTATTTATTAAATCAAATAAGAAGTCTTTTATTTTAGTCAAATAAGGAATAAAAGATTTATGAGTTTGATTAGGGTTTGGAAATCTTAAACTAAATAGGAATTAGGGTGCAACTAAATCTCCAATATTTCAGGAGTAAAAATTGCGGCAACCCTAATTATTTTTGGTAGAGATTTCGGCCACCCTAGGGCAAAAAGGAAGAGAAAAATTTGGCCACCTATATAAGGCAACTTATATTTTCGGCCACCACTAATGCTTAGGTGCAGAATTTATTTCTTCTTCTTCTTCTAAACTCATAGTTAGAGATCTATTATTCTACTAAAAAACAAAAGGAACATAGATTATTCTTTGATTGTATTCTAGTTGCTTATTCATCAATAAGCTGGTGAATACTATATCGATCAAGGTTCACGCGAGTTTCGATCATAAGATTGAGAACTCAAAAGTGACCGGAATAATCTTAGGTTCCTTTAGATTGTTTTTGGGACTAACGAATCAAGAAAAGTTTGTTTAATCCAATCACAGGTTTGCAATTCAAAGAGAAGGGAGACCACGCTCCTAGGTGATCCACGTTCGTGCTAGGATTGAAGATCTTGCGGATTACCATCGACGCAAGTCAATCGGATCACGCGACAAGAGGTATTAATCTTTTGTTACTTTATTATATATCTTTAATTAATCAAAAGGGTTTAAGGTTCATAAATTGGAAAAATTTTAAAAGCTACTCAAACTATTTTTTTTTTTTAGTCTCGCTTCCGCTGTGGGTACAATTTTTCCCTACAATTGGTATCAGAGCCTTGGTTGAACCCTTTTAATTAATTGATGTATATATACGTGGATCGATTTCTTTTTATTGTGATTATGCATGTTTTAGAAAGAGATGGCACTCTAGGTATTCGCATATATTTTTACTGCTGTGTATTAAAAAAAAAATAAAAAATTCTGCAGTAATTTTATTTGTTTAAATTAAATTGTAACACGTTCTACATCGAAGAATCGAAGACCTGAAGCAACCGGAACCGAGAACGAGCAACGTGCGCACCCTAGGAGTGGATTGGGCTGCGCATGGCAAGCCCAAAGCTTGGTGGGCTGCGCACGGCAGCCTTGCAAAGCCCAATGGGCTGGGCATGACAGCCCCTTATGTGGGGTTGTGGGCTGTGCAATCCCAAGGGTGGAGGCCGAAGGATGAGCGTATGGTTGATGGGCCACTTGAAGATCTTGTATTCCAAATTCATTGTAATTTACTTGTTTTTCTAGGATGGGCCAAAATTGTTGCTATTTATTTTATGCTTAAATATTACAATATTTATTATTGTATGATAACATGTCATATAGAATAGGAGTGCCACTCATATATCTCTTTTGGTATGAACATGCATTGAATGATTTAGGTATCTAAATTGGCATCTAGATAACTTGGTAAATCATTCTATGGGATTTAATCACACGCCTTAAATAATTGAGTGGGAGAAGGTGTTTTTGTAACACCTATGGCTTCCAAGATTAGTTGAGCTTAATTATTTTTGGTAATCCCCCAAAGGGGCATCCATGAATGGAATTTAGCAATATACTTCCTTACAAGGATAGACTAGACAATGGACTCTAACGAGATCTACTCCCAAAGGAGGGATTTTCGTGAGAGAAAATTGAGGGTCGATATCTTGGTAACATACTCAATGTAATTTTATTGATATCCTCCAAAGAGTTCTTGTCAGTAAAATTGCAAGGCTAAAATTGAAAACGCTGGTTGTTATGTTAACAATTAGGTGGGACCTAGTCTAACTAGTAAATGGTGCGAACTCCCAAAGGAGGCGTAACATTTATGGGTGTTAGATCACCGCTGAATTTTTATGATTGAGTTATTCATTTAATTCAAGATAAATATTTAAAAGTGCTTTATAATGATTATTTACTTATATTAATTTTTGTTTAATTAAGAAATCATGACCCCATCACTTATGAACATCCTGAAAGATAAAAGTTTAACCGGTAATAATTATGTCACATGGAAAAGGAAAATTGGGTTGTTGCTGCAAGCTGAAAAAAAAATATAAATTTTGTTCTAACTACTCCTAAACCACCTGCTCTTACTAATGAATCTAATAAGACGAGTATGAGCAGTGGAAGACCTCTAATGAGATGGCCAAATGGCTACCATCTCCGACGTGTTGCAACAGCAGCATGAAGGAATAGGGTCTGCTGCTAATATGATGATGTCTCTAGAAGAGATTCATTTGGTTGGTAAAGTTGCTACTATTAAGACCCGTCAGAAGGTCAAGGAATAATAGAAGAAAAAGCAACTTGGGCCTACCAAGAAAGAGACTAAGAAAGTAACCAAGATCAAAAGGAAGTGCTTCTTTTATGGTGAAAAGAGACATTGGAAAAGTAATTGCCCAAAGTCTCAGAATAAAAAGGAACAAGGTAATATGAATTATCTTGAAACATGTTTTGGTAGATTCTACAGATTCCTGGATCGTAGACTCTGGAGCCACTAATCATGTTTGTTATTCCTTACGGGGGTGTCAAGAAAGGAGAAGGCTAAATAAGAATAAGATCAATTTGCGCTTGGGCAACGGAACGTTAGTGTCTGCAAGTGCAGTGGGAGATATTAGAGTTTTGTTTGGATTCTAGAAAGCATTTAGATTTGATAGACGTTTATTATGTACCTCAATTCAAGAGGAATTTAATTTCAGTTTCTTGTTTGAATAAATTTGGATATTCGGTTACTTTTAATAAAGCTTTTATTATTAGTAAGAATAACAAAGTTATTTGCAAAGGTACATTGGAAAACGGTCTATACTTTTTGCATAGAAATATCTCTCACTCGTTAGACACAGAAATAACGAAACCTAATCATAAAAGAGTAAAATTATCAACAGATGAAACCTACCTATGGCATTTACGCTTAGGTCATATTAACCTTAATAGGATTAAAAGATTGGTAAGTGACGGACCTTTGAGTGACTTAAAGGTTGATGATCTACCAACTTGTGAATCTTGTTTGGAAGGTAAAATGACCAAAAGGACGTTCTCTGCCAAAGGTGCAAGAGCCACTGAATGTTTAGGATTGATACACACTGATGTATGTGGACCTATGAGCATTCAAGCTAGAGGTGGATATGAGTACTTCATCACTTTCACAGATGATTACTCAAGATTTGGCTATGTGTATCTCATGCGACATAAGTCGGATGCTTTTGACATGTTCAAAGCATTTAAAGCTGAAGTGGAAAATCAGCTTGAGAAACACATAAAAATCTTGAGATCTGATCATGGTGGAGAATATCTATCTGGTGAGTTTCAGCAATATCTTATTGATAATGGGATAGTTTCTCAGTTTTCTGCACCTGGTACACCTCAACAAAATGGGGTAGCAGAAAGGAGAAATAGAACTCTTTTGGATATGGTTAGGTCTATGTTGAGTTATTCAACACTTCCTATTTCTTTCTGGGGATATGCTTTACAAACTGCAATATACATTCTAAACCATGTACCATCTAAGTCTGTTCCTAAAACACCGCATGAGTTGTGGACTAGGCGCAAGCCTAGTTTACGACACTTAAGGATATTTGGATGTCCTGCGCACGTGTTAAAAGGAAAGACAGAAAAGATGGAGTCCCGTTCAGAAACATGTATATTTGTAGGGTATCCGAAAGAAACTAAAGGATATTATTTTTATAGTCCTTCAGATCTTAAAGTATTTGTTTCGACAAATGCTAAATTTCTGGAAAAGGACTATATGAATGATTTTGTGCCTAAAAGTAGAATTGTCCTGAATGAGATGTCAGGAGATACAATTCCACGAGAGGTTACACAACCAAACCCAATTGTAAGTTCCGATCCAACACAAGATCAACAACCTACCATTCCTCGTCGTAGTGGGAGGGTTAGAACACAACCCGAAAGATACATCGGTCTGGGAGAATCTGTAGAGAATCTCCCGGACGACAATGATCCCTATACATATAAGGAAGCTATGGAGGATGTTGATAGTCGCCATTGGCAAAAGGCAATGCAATCCGAGATTGAATCTATGTTCAATAACAAAGTCTGGTCCCTTGTAGACTTGCCTAAAGGGATAAAATCCATTGGGTGCAAGTGGGTATACAAGAGGAAAAGAGGTATGGATGGAAAGGTGGAAACCTTTAAAGCTAGATTGGTAGCTAAAGGGTATACACAGAAAGAAGGTATCGATTACGAGGAAACCTTCTCTCCTGTGGCCATACTTAAATCCATTAGGATACTCTTATCCATTGCAGCATCTTTAGATCTAGAGATTTGGCAAATGGACGTCAAGACAGCTTTCCTTAATGGAAGTCTTGACGAGAGCATCTACATGATGCAACCAGAGAGATTCATTGAAAAGGGCCAAATGGAAAAGGTATGCAAGTTGCAGAAATCCATATATGGATTAAAGCAAACATCCAGATCCTGGAACATAAGGTTCGATCAAGCTATCAAAGGTTTTGGATTTATTCAGAATCTTGACGAACCTTGTGTATACAAAAGGATTAAGGGCGATAAGTTGGTTTTCCTGATTCTTTATGTTGATGATATACTACTCATCGGAAACGATGTAGGTGTATTGACATCAGTAAAAGAATGGTTAGCAAAACAATTTGATATGCAGGACTTAGGAGAAGCAAGTTTTATTCTAGGTATCCAAGTTATAAGGGATAGAAAGAATAGAACGATTGCATTATCCCAAGCTTCATACATAGACAAAATCTTGTCTAGGTTTACCATGCAGGATTCCAAGAAAGGTATGTTACCTTTCAGACATGGAATCAAGCTTTCTAAGGAACAAGTTCCTAAGAATGAGCATGAAGAGCAATTCATGAGTAGAGTTCCATATGCCTCGGCAGTTGGAAGTCTCATGTATGCAATGCTCTGTACTAGACCAGATATTTGTTTTGCTGTTGGCATAGTTAGCAGGTTTCAATCGAAACCTGGTCCTGATCACTGGACGGCAGTCAAGCATATTTTCAAGTATCTTAAGAGAACGAGAGATAATATGCTTGTATACTCTAGAGGGGATTTGATTCCCGTTGGGTATACAGATTCTGATTTTCAATCAGATTCTGACTCCAGAAAATCCACATCGGGGGCTGTGTTTACTATTGGAGGAGGAGCAGTTATATGGAGGAGTATCAAGCAATCTTGTATTGCTGATTCCACCATGGAAGCTGAGTATGTTGCTGCATGCGAGGCTGCCAAAGAGGTTGTTTGGCTCCGCCAATTCTTGATTGACTTGGAAGTGGTTCCTAGTGCGAATAAGCAGATCACTATCTACTGTGACAACAGTGGAGCAGTGGCTAATTCGAAAGAACCAAGAAGTCACAAGAGAGGTAAACACATTGAAAGAAAATATCATCTTTTAAGGGAGATTGTTCAAAGAGGTGACGTGACGATTACCAAAATCGCGTCAGCAGAAAATCTAGCAGATCCCTTCACAAAGGCTCTACCTCAGAAGAGTTTCGATGGGCACCTAGAGAATATGGGCTTGAGAGATATGACACATTTGCTATAGCGCAAGTGGGAGATTGTTAGGATTATGCTCAATAGCAAGAGTGTAATAGTGTAATTAACAATCTTTTTCATATTAATAAAGTGATTTCTGTTTTAAACAAATCTTATAGCATTTATAGTTTAATAATTGTCAAAGTAAATAATCATAAGGTCTAAAGACTATGAGAAAAGAAGAATTGTTCATACATCTGGATATGTATATGGTAGACACAATTCTTTAGTTAGTCTTGAATATCGTTCACAACTTAAGTTAAAGGTTGGGCACCTTTATCTTGTTAAAGTTGTAGAATTCTTTTGCTAGCATTTGAGTGGGATCAAATGAGATATGATGAGTCTAAAATCATCGGAGTGTCTTTGAGCAAAAGGATCTAGTGCACTGGGTGCATTGAACAGGATCACAATGAAATACTTTATCTATAACCGTCAATAGATAAAAGTAATTTCATTATCAGGACAATCGGAGAGTCTATCTTAATCCTGAGATAAATGATGGACTTATGGTTGCAGGTGATATCATTTGAGCTATCAATGAGTACGATTATATCGCATAGTCTATCCTCGATAGTTTGGTGATATTCATTTGTTAATCGATAGAGGACTTCATTTATAGATATGGACATCGTGGCTCCATTTATTAAATGAGAGTATAATATCATCATATGGATGTTTTGAGGTAATTGGATATTAAATCTCAACGTTGAGTTTTCAATAGTGTCTGTTGAAAACATGGCTTCTGGACAAGTCAAAATATCCAAGTTCAAAATGTGGTCATATGAGTAAATATGGTAACTTGGAGAGTTATAGGCGGTCTATGAACTCTTGGTGATTACTGATATTAATCACGAGGATACACTATCTCCAATATGATTGTCTAGGGTATGAATGAGGAAGCATCTTCCTTTTCTGTCTTTATTTAAGAGTTCAATTTTAGCTCTTTAGTGGAATGAGCTAAAATTAATGGATCGGACCTAAGTGAATCATTTGTTGATTGTGATTAGGTTATGTCTATTGGAGCTTAAATTTAGATAGCCCGCCAAGATCCCCAATCCACACGGACTTGCATGGATCACTTGATATATTCTACCGGACCAATTTAGGGTCCATCTAGAATTGCAATTTAATATATTAAGAATATAATTTGCACATTATTTATATAATGGGCTGCACAATTATATTTATATATTAATGGATGACATGTGGGCTTGTTTCTTTTAGTAAGAATGGGTCTAGTTCACATGTGGGCTTTTTATTTAAAGTCCTATGGATTTAATGAAATAAGAAAAATAATATTTGGCCCAATATAACATATGGGGCGGCAAGGTGATTTAAAAGCCTTAAATATTATTTTGTTTTCATTGTTTAATTAAATAAGAATTAATTAATTTATTAATTAATTGTTTAATTAAGAAACAAATCTTTTCTGAATAGGAAATATGATTCCTATTGGTATACTATTGGTAGTAGTATACTTAAATTAAAAGACTTGTTTGACAAGGAAATAAATAATTAATTTTATTTATTAAATCAAATAAGAAGTCTTTTATTTTAGTCAAATAAGGAATAAAAGATTTATGAGTTTGATTAGGGTTTGGAAATCTTAAACTAAATAGGAATTAGGGTGCAACTAAATCTCCAATATTTCAGGAGTAAAAATTGCGGCAACCCTAATTATTTTTGGTAGAGATTTCGGCCACCCTAGGGCAAAAAGGAAGAGAAAAATTTGGCCACCTATATAAGGCAACTTATATTTTCGGCCACCACTAATGCTTAGGTGCAGAATTTATTTCTTCTTCTTCTTCTAAACTCATAGTTAGAGATCTATTATTCTACTAAAAAACAAAAGGAACATAGATTATTCTTTGATTGTATTCTAGTTGCTTATTTATCAATAAGCTGGTGAATACTATATCGATCAAGGTTCACGCGAGTTTCGATCATAAGATTGAGAACTCAAAAGTGACCGGAATAATCTTAGGTTCCTTTAGATTGTTTTTGGGACTAACGAATCAAGAAAAGTTTGTTTAATCCAATCACAGGTTTGCAATTCAAGGAGAAGGGAGACCACGCTCCTAGGTGATCCACGTTCGTGCTATGATTGAAGATCTTGCGGATTACCATCGACGCAAGTCAATCGGATCACGCGACAAGAGGTATTAATCTTTTGTTACTTTATTATATATCTTTAATTAATCAAAAGGGTTTAAGGTTCATAAATTGGAAAAATTTTAAAAGCTACTCAAACTATTTTTTTTTTTTTAGTCTCGCTTCCGCTGCGGGTACAATTTTTCCCTACACAAGGCACTTAAGGAATTAAAAGAGGAAATAAGCACGAAAGAGGTGGCATTAAAGATTGCAAAAGTGAAGAAGTGTGATTATTTGGTGGAGATAGATCGGATGGAACAAGCCATCAAGACACTCACCAAGGATGGTCACTCAAAGCCTCAAGCTCCAATGCAAAAAGGGAGAATTCCTCCTTTTCCTCTATCTTGTTATTTTTGTCATAGGAAGGGTCATATTAAATCTAGGTGTTTTGAATTTTTGAAGCATGCTAATCATGAAAGAACTAGACCTAGGATTAAACCTAACCATGTTAAGAAAGTTTGGGTTAGGAAGGATTTGGTGAACCAAATTCGTGTTGAATCTAGCGGACCAATTTGGGTAGTTAAGAGAAAGATAAATGAATGCTTGGTTAACCTTTTTGATGAGCATCATGGTCCCAATTTGCTTGTTAGGTTGTGGTAGTGCGGACTTGCACTTTTACATTTTATGCTTTGAAAAAAGTTTGGGTGTTTTATTTTAGCTTGAGTTGTGTTTCTTTTTTCTTATTTAGTTTTTAAATAAGTGTTCCAATGTCCTTGTTGTAGGGAAAAAATACGAGCACGTAGCGGAAGCGAGACTAAAATAGAGTTTAGTATATTTTAAAATTTTTTCCATATTGAACCTTAACCCTTTAATTAATTAAACATACATACGAAAAGATGAAATACCTTTGTCGTATGATCCGATTGACTAACGTCGATGGTAATCCGCAAGATCTTTCAAAACCGATCACGAACGTGAATCACCTAGGAGCGTAGTCTCCCTTCTTTGAATTGTGAACCTGAGAATGGACAACAAACACTTTTTCTGAATCTGTTAGTCACTATAATCTCCAAAAGGTTGCTAAGAATGTTCCGGTCACTTTTGAATTCACAATCATAAGATTGAAATTCGCGTGAACCTAATTCGAAAGTGTGTACAAGATCTCTTGATGTTAAGATCACTAGTACAACAATTCTTCTCTCACAAACCCTCTTGGCCGAATTCTCACTAGTATTAGAGTAGGATTTTTATTTTTTCTCTTTAGCAAAAGAAAATAAATTCTTCAAAAGGAAATTTCTAGGGTTGGCCGAAAATTGTCACTATACATATATAGTGACCGAATTTTTTTCCCTAGATAATTTAGGGTGGTCGAAATCCTACCCTAGTTAATTTAGGGTTGTCGAATTCTTACCTTGTCCAACAAGGTGATCACCAAAGTCCTTTTCCAAATAGGATACAAAGACTTCTTAGAATTCAAACTCTAATCCAACTCTTTAATGTATTTGTGACTATATAAAAGACTTCCTAATTTGACTAAACAAATAAAGTCTTTTATATTTAGTATAATACGAATAGTAGTATACTACTAGGAAACATTTTTCCTAATCAGAAAAAGATTTGATTTTTAATTAAATATTTAATTAACATATTAATTAATTTCCATTTAATTAAATAATAAAATAAAACAATATTATGGGCTAAAAATTAGCCATTGCCGCCTATGACTAGAACTTGGGCCTACATATTGTTTTCTTATTTTATTTAATCCATTTGGACTTTAATAAAAAGCCCACATGTGAACTAGACCCATTCTTACTAAAAGAAACAAGTCTACATGCCTTTCATTAATATATTAATATAATTAAACAGCCCATTAAATAAATAATGTGTAAATTATATTCTTAATATATTAAATACAATTCTAAATGGACCCACAAATAGTCCGGTAGAATATATCAAGTGATTCATGCAAGTCCGTGCGGATTGGGGATCTTGGCGGGCCTATCTAAATTTAAGCTCCAATAGACATAACCCAATCACAATCAACAAATGATTCACTTAGGTTCAATCTATTAATTTTAGTTTATTCCACTAAAGAACTAAAATTGCACTCTTAAATAAAGATGGAATAAGTTAACGATACTTATTCATACCCTAGACAATCATATGGGAGATAGTGAATCCTCGTGAAGAATATCAGTAATCGCCAAGAGCTCATAGACCGTCTATAGCTCTCCAAGTTACCATATTTACTCATATGACACTTTGAACTTGGATATATATTATGACTTGTCCAGAAGTCATCTTTCAATAGACACTATTGAAAACTTAACGTTAAGATTTCGTATCCAAAACCACAAAGCATCCATATGATGATATTCTACTCACATTGAATGAATGGAGCCACGATGTCCATATCTATAAATGAAGTCCTTTATCGATTAATAAATGAATACCACCAAATTATCGAGGATAGACTATGCTATATAATCGTACTCATTGATAGCTCAAATGATAACACTTGCAACCATAAGTCCATCATTTATCTCAGGATTAAGATAGACTCTCTGATTGTCCTAATAATGAAAAGACTTTTATCTATTGAAGGTTCTAGAAAAAGTATTTCATTGTGATCCGGTTCAATGCACCCAGTGCACTAGATTCTTTTATTCGAAGACCCTTCGATGATTTTAGACTCATCACAACACATTTGATCCCACTCAAATGCTAGTAAAAGAATTCTACAACTTTAACAAGATAAAGGTGCCCAACGTTTAACTTAAGTTGTGAACGTTATTCAAGACTAACTAAAGAATTGTGTCTACCTCATACATATCCAGATGTACGAACAATTCTTCTTTTCTCATAGTCTTTTGACCTTATGATTATTTACTTTGACAATTATAATAATAAATGCTATATAAGATTTTGTTAACAAATAGAAATTACTTTATTAATGTGAAAAGATTGTCAAGTACAACATTACACTCTTGCTATTGATCATAACCTTAACACTTGTTTGTGTATTGTGTACTTATGTTGTATTTGGTGAAGTATTGTAGGATCCAATCCAAAAATGCACTCAGTATGGCCACTAAGTGATTGTCACTATTTTTGTCGCCATGGACAAATAGCAACAATGTAAATGGCGACATTCACTTGATGAAGAATTCGTTGTCGCCATGAGATGTTGCTATGGCGACAGAGAGGCACAAAAGGCGACAAAAACAGACCTCATCATGTCGCCATGAGATGTCGCCATGGCGACAAAGAGGTACAAATGGCGACAACATGCAACAACTAGCTTTGTTGTCGTCATAAGGTCGTCATGGCGACAGAGAGGGACAAATGGTGACATAGGGCGAACAACATATAAGTGGTTGCTACAAATCAAAACGCCACACACAACAAAAAACGTCTCCTCTCAAATTCTCTCAACTTCTCAAGCCGTGGAACACACGAAATCATCGAAATTGGTAAGCAATCACTCTAGTTCTTCAATTTCTCCATTCACATTTGCCCTACATTGCATCTAGATATCCTAAGGGTGGTTTTGAGATTGATTTGAAGTAAATAGGGCCTAGGATTGGATTTTGTGGTGACTTTGGGTATATTGGAGTGTTGGAACATTGGTGGAGTGTTTGTGATTGATTGTAGAGTACTCGGAGAGTGTATGATTGTTGTTGAAGCGCCGTTGTGCTGTCGAATTTTTGTTTAACATTGTGTATCAGAATTAATGACGGAATGGTGCCCAAGATGAAATTCCCAAGCAAGGGAGGCAAGGGTAGTAAGGCCCTCACATCTAAGAAGAAGATGGTTCCAGAGTGTACTTTGAACATGGATTTTTAGGACTGAATTGAAACATTTAGTGAGAAGAATATTTGGCCTGAAAGGGGAATCAATTTAGAAGAATTAGTAAACACCCCTATCCCAGCAATAGTGAATGACATGGGATGGGGAGGATTAGCAGCCACTTCTCCTGATTATAGTGAGAGACTTATGAGGGAGTTTTATGCGGGGATGAAACCCGGTGAGTTCATGAGAGGTGGTCCTATTTTGGTTAGAGGGGCTCCCTTGTATTTGAATGCTGAGGACATTAACATCTATTTTAGGACCACATTGTTGGATTTCAAGGAGTTGCGAGAACGCATGGTAGAAGGAATTACCACAAACCCTTTGTATGTGAAAAATTCAATAGATTTCGCAAACACTTTGACGATCACTCCTATGATGATCTGGCTAAGGGACATGCTCTAAAACAGTCTAACTTGAGGATTGAGCCTGCATTTTGGCACATCTTCCTCAACTCCTCACTTAGGCTGGTTTCCCACTGGTCCATAGGTGCACAGTTCCATTTAAGGCAGCCCGGATTTTGCATTGTATCATGGAGAGGCAACCCATTGATGTGGGAATTATAGTGAAGATGGAGATTCAGATGACTGGGTGAAATGAGTCTGAGTCAGATATTCTTCCTTTTCCATTCCTGATTACAGAGGCGTGTAGATTGGCAGGTGTGGATTTATCTAGGGATGTGCTTAAACCCCCCCCACCCCACATATGATATGAATTTGACTACACGGCGTCGCTTGCTAAGCAAGCGTGGGCAGTTACCAACCGCTGGGAAGCGGAAGAGAGTGCGCAGATTAGAGATCGACACGAGTGTCGAGACATAGTTTGATAGAGTTATTCCGGATGAGGAGCGCTTTGACGATGATGGTGAGGATGATGGGACTCATGTTGTTGTTAATGATCCTAGTCAGCCTATAGGTCTTCGGATTTTAGATGGTGTAGAGCGCATTATGGGCACTCGGACCACTGACTTTGATATTTTACATGTTGATGGACTAGTTTTGGAAGCAAGGTAGAAAGCCTTAGAGAAGAGGTAGACGACTTTGGAGAGTCTGATTCAGGATTTGAGCGAGACCGTGATCACGGTATTTACAGAGCTCTGTCAGGATATGGGACTTACAACATATGTCAGGAGACTTAGGAGGACCACAAAGCCAGTCACAAAGACTCCATCTGTTCCAGCCACAGTAGCAGGATCTAGTGTGATTGCACCAGACTCTGTCCTGCAGACTGCACGGTCTGCCGCTGAGGAGGCAGCCCAGCTAGAGAAAGTTATAGCCCGTTCAATTACCGATTACGGAGTTCGTTATACAGGAGGGCCTCTAGTGGATGAGGCAGCTACATATAGGAGATGGAGAGAGGAGCAGGCCCGGAGAGCGGCTGTAGCTAGAGAGCAAAGACGGAAGGACTCAAAAGGGAAGGGTAGATTGGAGTATGAGCAGATCGAGGAGGATTTTGAGTAGTTGTCATCCTACCATCTTTTAGACATTATTTTGGACCCTCATCATGTGCATCATTTGCTTACTTGGATATTGTTTAGCACTTTGGTTTATTTTCAGTTTTTTTTGTTGGATATTTTATTGCTTTAAGTTTATTACCATTATTCCTTATCTTTCGTTATTTTTATTTCATTTTTGCTCTTGTTTCGTTTTTGCATAGAATAAGAGTGTGGTTTGGATTTTGGTAGAGGATTTAGGATGTATGAGCTTTATTGCTAAATTTTGATTGATTAGATGATTGTGCATATTAGGATGAGAGGGCAATATGCTGATTTGTTGACATTCATTGAATATTGCCGATGATATATGAATTCTTCCTTGGGACTTGTTGGGTTGCGTTTTTAACAATTTTTACCTCCCATGAACATTGAGGACAATTTCTAATTTAGGTTTGGGGGTACATTTGCGCAACACCACTTTGCTTGGTTTTAAAATTTGAGTCGAATTTTTCAAATTCTTGCGATAATGCCATATTTGAGCATGCTTTGCTTGTTGAGATTGTTCTTTACATGAAGTAGTGAGGAATTGTGCATCTTTGCCATTGTTTGGTTTAGATTAACGTCATGCCATTTAGGGTGTCATTGAACAAAGTGCATTAATCATTTTCTCCTAATGTTGAGTGAATTATCAAATTTGCTTTAAGGCTAAGAATTAATAGTGGAGATTCCCGTGAGGATCACAAACACGGCATTAAAAAGCATATTTCGAGTTGTCAAAAATTTCACTCTTGAAACATTCACTCTCAAACACTCATTCAAGCATGTATTGGTCTCATTTGCACTAAAATGTTGTTTGTGAAACAAATTATGGTGTGTTCAATATTAATCTAGAGGGGGGGGTGAATAGATTTTATCCAATTTTACCAAATTTTCGTTAATGGTCAAGATTACGAAAATACCCTCTACTAGTCAATATACAATAGCAAGTGTAATATGGTGCGGAAATTAAAAGACACTTGATATTTACGTGGAAACCCTCACGGGAAAAACCACGGGCTATGTAAGTGAGCCACACTTGAACATCGAATCCACTAAATGTGTAAAACGATTACAACCTAATCCCGGAAGTAACCACACACCTACCTACTCCCGGTATAAGTGAACCTAGTCCCAATGCTTGTGATTTATGCAACCTAATCCCGGAAGCAACACAAGACTTAGTTCTCAATGAAGAGAAAACAACCTAAGTGAATATATGAAATACTCAAAATGCAACAAGAGCAAGGCAACTCTATATGCTTACCTAGAATGATGATATATCAATGAAATCAATCCTAGATATCAAAAGCTAAATGACATATCATAAAGCCTTAGCTAGATGTTATCAATCACAAAACAATCCTAGCTATCAAACAATGTCAACATGTCCAAACATGTGAACTCAATTAGTTGTAGAGAATTTCTAACAACATAATTGTCAATTAAATCCACAAGAACATTCAATTAAGCTTGACTAGATAAATAAACATTAATCTATCAACCTAATCATCAACCAATTGTACAAGAATGTTCTAGGGTTAGCTATTTAGGGAAAATCATCCTAATCATGTAAGCTATCAACAATCAACTCATCTCAACCAAAATCAAAGACTCAAACATGTTATAAACAACATTAAGTAAAGAGTCATGCATTTAATTAATAACTAAATGCTAATCCTAGGCAAACATGTCATAAATATGAAACAAAGAGATGTAGAACATGTAGAGATTACCTAGTCAAAGAATTCAAGACAACCCATGCTTGGATGATGTTAGGAAGAAGCTAGATGCACATGGGAAGTGGTTTGGTTGAGTAAAGGTGAGTTCTTGAAGCTTTCTCTCTCAAGAACAATGGAGACTCTCTCTCTCTAGGGTTTGATTTCGTGGCACTCTTCAGAATGATGAGAAAGATATGTATTTATAGTGTAGAGATAATAGCCCTATCAAATACAAGAATTTGGCTTCAAAAATGAGTCAAATCGGACTCCAAACGAGTGAGATATGGCCAAATTATGAAACAGGGTCGGAACCAGGTTTGCCGCGGTCTAGGCTGTCGCGGTCACCCAACCGCGGCACTATAACCACGGCACAACAGAATTATTTCTGTCGCTAGCATGCCGCTGTCACCCAACCGCGGCGCTTGAACCGCGGCGAAGCGTCACAGCACAAAGCTTGATTTTCAAGCGACTCAAAACATGACCAAATGACATCGAAACCTTTCGTATAATATATCGTTGGAAAGGTATGGAAGTCTACTTTCTACTCCAATTTATGAAATGACATTTCAATGTCTGTAGAAAAAGTTATGGTCAATGGAGTGACCAAAGGTCAGAAACGGACAAAAACAGAGTTGCCCTGTTTTGGTGGTCACTTTGGAGATTTCAAAACCAATCCAAACGGTCATGAAATATTACGAATAATATATCGTTGGAAAGGTATGAGTGTCTAGTTTGTCCAGAATTTTACAAAACTCAATTTAAAACTGTGTAAAAAGTTATGGTCACAAGACCATACAAAGGTCAGTTTTGAAAAACATTTAAATCATTGAAATCCAATATTTTGAACCTAGACACTTTACTCCAATCAACCAAACCAAATCTAACACTTATCCAAGAGAAGAATGAGTCCTTCTCAAGTGGTCAACCATCGCGCTAAGACATGCACACCATCGTGCAAGCGCGGACGTTACCGATCACACAAAAGGAAACGAATTACACCACACTTAAGACTAACATGAAGTGCAAGTGTGGTTGTGAACATATAACATGCATGGGAAAGGATAACATCATGAAAAATCACATATGCACAAATCAATGAAACACATATGCATGATAACAAATGCAAGATAGATAAAGATGCATGCAAGTGTGTGTGTGCACCTAATCTCTTCAAGAACCAAGTCAAGTGATATACCTTTTGAAGCTCTTGATCTTGAAGTCACCGGGATGCTTGGAAGCTTGCCTTGATAATCATCAAGATGACCTAAGCTACCCACAACACAATCATCCCCAATGTGGTATGTCATGAAATAAGCCAATCACAAAATAGAGGTCCTTACAGTTTGCCATAGAATATTATGGACTGCTTGTTGATGCTTTATTTTGCTTAGTGGACAAGCCTTTAGAAATGATTTTAGGCAATGCATGTGAAAAACCACTAATTGGCCTAAAATACTTCCAACCCATCTAAAATATGTGTGCTCCCAAGCCCCTTTGAAGCCAAATACTTTTTAAGCTTTTCATTCATGAACCACATCTACATGAACCTTATAAGCCTTCAAATATTGATTTACCTTGACCAAATGATTTACTAAAGCTTAGAGCATCTTCAACAGACTCTTCTATTTTTACTCTTCAAATGTCTATTTGCTTACCTATGTGGCAATTTAAAGAGTGAAAAAAGAGAAGCCCCTCCAAAAGACTATTCAATTAGAAATAGATTTATATTATTTTAATGAAAGCACTCAAATTCCTCCCCCAACAAATCTAATTTCCCTCCATTTTTTTCAAGTTAGATATAATAATATGATATTATTAAATATTCAATATTAATCTCATTTTAAAGATCTAAATGAGACATTTCTAACAGTATAATTTTTATAATGATAAAATTTATAAATTAAAACTTATTATATATTAATTGAATTTAATTGAAAAGATAAAAAAATATAGATGTCAAACATTAATGATGATGTGATATAAAAAATAATATAATAATAATTGAAGAGAGAGAAATCGCTCTTCAATATTAAAGAGAGAGAAGCAAAATCTTATTTGAAGAATCTCATTTTAAGAGTCCGTTGGAGCCAAATATGCTGATGTGGCTCTTTTGACTTTAACAAATATCTCATTTGAAGAGCCTTTGGGAGATGCTCATAGGAAATCAATGTAAGATCTTGTACTTAAAAATGTAAAGGTGTGTACATAGGCATGTAAATATGTGCAAAGAGTCTTGCAAAGCAAGGAAGCTTGAAAAGAAAATGAAAAGCAAAGAAAAACAAAAGCGAAAAGAAAGATTGGCAAAGCAAAGAAAAGAACAAGGAGAAAAAGAGAAACAAGAATTAGGCACAATTGGCCTAGAAAGAAAATGAAAGTAAAGTGAACTACTCAAAATGAAAAATTAGAGTAGGATGCACATGTAAATGGAAAGCCTGGACGCCTTAATTGTGAACAATATGTGTGAAGCATGTGGAACTCATAGTTAGAATGTATGCCTTATTATAATCATCGGGTTCCTTGTTATCCATTGTCCCATTCTTTGTTTCACCATCACCTAATGCCCCGCTACAACTAAAAGAAAGACCTTCATGATCTTTAGGATTGTCCATTTTGTGAAATTTGGTTGAAACATGTTCTTTCTAATTCATGGCTTGCTATTCCATTCATGAGACTTACTTTTCAGAAATTGTATTTTAAAGATCATCATGTGCAATCAATTAGATATCCATGACATGAATTCATATTGCACATGTGTTTTTGAGTGAAACTTGGGAATCTTAGAGAAGAGAAGAGAGAATCCGGTAAGGATTAGTTATCAAGGTGAATTACATTCTAAACCAAATAGCACCTTTGCTTTGAAGCTTTGGCATTTTGAATGTAAGATTGCATTACGTACAATCATATGTAGAGTGGCATGCTCTTAATCTTTACTTAACATTCTCTTACATGTAGAAGTCCTCACTGATGCATAATTGTTTTAATCTCTTCATGTTGGTTTCGCATATTGATCATGATAAAGTAAAAACCTTTGAAATGTCTGGATGCATGTTTTTAGGGATTGATTTGTGATTGTTTTGCTCGAGGACTAGCAAAAGATAGGTTTGGGGGTATTTGATCAAGCCAAAATTGGTACGATTTTGGCCCTCATTCCTATCTCTTTATGCTTGATTCTCGGGCGTTTCCCCGTATTTAATGTTGTTAAATCGAGTGTTTCAGGTTTTATTAGGCCTTAAGGGCATTTGTGAAGAAGAGGAGGATTTTGGTGCAAAAAGGAGTATAAAGATGTGAAATAGGGCATTTTCGCCATTTGATCAAAGTGGGTCACCATATGGTCGCCATGGCGACAGGGAGGTGCTTTTCAAAAAGCAAGATGTCGCCCCCATGTCACTATATGGTCGCCATGGCGACAAAGGATTTATTCAAAGAAGAATTGAAAGTATACAAACAAGGTTAAATTGCTTAAGACGTACCTAGAGGGGGGGTGAATAGGTTTTTCACCTAATTTCAATCCCTTGAACAAACTTACGTTTGTCCCTCAAGATAGCCTTACATACAACACAAACATCACGGAATCATACTAAGACAAGTTATCATGTGATCATTCATACATTGTCTAAGTATCAATAAGTTGTATGAGGTATAAAGAAAATACCAAAACAATTAACAAGATTACTTGTATATCAATATATGTTCAATCGTTACAAGTATATACAAATCTTGCTGTACATAAAATTCTAAACAATATACAAAAGAAATTTAATTACAAATACGATCAAAAGAATATATTTACAAATCACACTTTACAAAATCTTGTATCCAAAAACATCACAAGTGAAGATTGTACTACAAGATTAAAACATACACAAAAACAAATATAAAATATAGAGATAGGAAGAATTAACACAAGAGATTTTTTAACGTGGTAAAACCTCCAAGGAGGAAACATCCACGGGTTGAATTACAACCATTGGGTACTTATATATATTTGGAAAGTAAATTATAAATTCCACAAAGTGACCAATCCTAGATCACCAACCCATGTGGAGTATATGTTTACCCAATCCCTATTGGAAGATACAAAATCCCTCAATAATGTAAACCACATATTGGAACTCATACCAAACCAACATCGTTGGAAGATTAGAAATTCCTTAAGAGTGCATAAATATCCCATGTACCCCACTCTATCGGACTCTATGTCTAACCAAACACCCGGGCCTACCAACATATAAACCAACTCTCTATATAAGGCACACGTGCCTCTAGAAAGCCTCCCATGCATGACTATCCAAGTCCTCCCGACTTTAGCCATGACTTCTTGCTTGTCTATCCAAGTCCTCCCAACTCTAGACAAGACTTCTTGCTTACCTATCCAAGTCCTCAAGACTCTAGGCAAGACTTCTTGCTTGGCTATCCGAGTCATCCCGACTCTAACCAAGACTTCATGCCTTTTACAAGGACTTCCTAGTGTGATCATGTGAATGCAAATAATGCAAACAATCAAAACAACATAGAACATGTGATCAATACATTCCATGGAACAACTAGATCTAGAGATGTGAGAACACAAGCAATAGAAATCTAGATGCAAAATCATGAATGAAAAACCTAGAGCATGTGAAAACAATTAACACATAAAACTCCTAGATTCATTCATACAACTAACACTTGAACAATTCATATACATGAGGCACAAGTTCAAGATGTTATAAACATACATAAAAATGCTAGAATCACAAAATGTATTCAACAAGTATTCTAGCCAAAGATTTAGAGATAGGAGATATGTTAAAAACAAATCAATCCTAAATATCTCTAAAAACACATACAAAGGCTCTAATCCTGGATTTCATCATTCAAGGATCAAAGACACATATAAAGGATTATTAATCATAAAATAGATCAATCAAGTGTCAAATAATCCTAGATATCAATCTAATCACAATACAGCTCCCAATCATGTTAAAAATAAAGAATCCAAGATTCTAGTCAACATGTGTCTCTAATTAGACTTTTCAATTAGATTGATTGTGAAGCTATCTTTCTCAATAGCATTCACCAAACATACATATACATATAGAAGAAGAAACCCCAAGCAAATTGAAGGTTTAAAAAGATGAAATCATCAAGATATGAACTCTACCTTGATTTCACGAGCTGGTTGTGTTATGTGTAGATCACTCTGAAAATCAATCAAACAGCTGCAAGATTACTTGGAAAAGGTAGAGGACTCGATTACAAACAATCTCCAACTTGAATCACTCAATTCCGACTTCGTATGAGAAAGTTATGGTGTTTGGAAGTTGAGAAAATTGGAGAGAAAATTCTAGACGGGATTTCACAATTTTTCTTCTTAGAAACAAATGGAGGGAATTGGAGAGATTTAAAAGAAAGGAGAGAAGGGCATTTTTGTCCACAAAAAATAGGCCAAGCCAGCCTTGCCCACATGTGGGGTGCGTGTGCCACATGTGACCAGAGGGCTGGTTGGGCCGTGTGGCACACGGCCTCCACACGAGGATGCCTTGCCATGGCCTTTGGCCACCAAGCTTCTCCCGTGCACCTCTCACGTTCTTCAGCCGTATTCGGGCATCCGAACTCCGATTTTGAATCTATTTTTGGATTACAAATCATGACTCCCTCATGCACAACGAAGACTATGAAACTTTGACAAAAGGTTGAGAATTCATCTCGGAAAACGACGACGAACACAACTCAACGAATGAGAATGAAAAGTAGCGTAGCTACATCGTTTGGACTCGAAACTTAACATATGAGTAACCAAAATGACCGGGACTCAATAAGGAATTAATTAAGATCAAGTACAAGTCCAAAACATAAGAAACACAAACATACAAACACAAGTTCACATATGAATGCCATTTCCTAGACATAGTCCTAGAACATGCAACTCTAAAATGTATGAGCATTTGAGTTCAATGCATGAGCATACAAAATCATGTGAATGTGTTATATAAATGGTTCACAATGATGCATATACACTTATGAATGATTTGTGTGTATGTGTGCCTATGCCTTGTAAGAGGAATGAGGTCAATTATACATTTGATGAGCAATGAAGCTAATTCCCCTTATCGAGCCATCATCTCGCATGTACCGTAGTCAAATCTTTCTTTGAAGCTTTGTATCATCATCAATATGACCACATAAACATTACAAGATAAACACATTTTATTATGGAATATATGCCAACAACAACTAAAAACCTAACTGTAAGGATTCCCATTGTTGATTGGCTTATTTCGTAGACAAACCACATATTGGGGGTTTGAATTGTAAGGGTAGTTAGGTGATTGAAGATCATGTTCAGAGGCCCTTTTCAAGACCTCAAGGGAAGAAGCACTCCAAAGGTATAATTCTTAGTGTTTCTTGTAATGAAGAGAAATAGATGCACACACACACAACACTTGCATAATTCTTATTCTTGAATGTGTTGTGTCTTTATTGTGTGTATGCATGAATTGCTCATTTAATCTCTCTTCATTCTTGTCCATATGGGTGCATCTTGCTTGGAATTTCACATCATATTTTTCTTTTTAGGAAACTCCATCAGGTGCGTTTTTGCGCCCTGTTCTGCGGGCAAGGCCGCAGAAATAAGGGCGCAGAACAAGGATCAGAATTCATACTCTCTGTCCTCTTTTCTGCGCCCTTGGTTTTTGCGTTTAGGGGCCGCAAAACCATCAGGTGCATTTTTGCGCCCTTGTTCTGCGGCCAAGGGCGCAGAACAAGGGCGCAGAATCGGGCGATCTGTTGCAAATTTTTCAAAACGACGTCATTTCATCTAGGGGTCCTATATAAGTATCATCTTCTTCCTTGCTCGTTTTTTAAGAGCTCAAAATCAGACCTTAGAGTGAGAAACTCAAACCCTAGAGAGAGAAAGCTTCAATCTTGCTTCTTTAACTCTCCAAACCCAAAACCCATGTGCATCTAACATGTTTCATGCATCAATCTTCCATGGGTCTTCTTCATTTATGACTTGGTAAGTAGAACAAACACCACATCTTCATTTATTGTTCTATCTTAGTCAAGACATGTCTTTTATTGCTTAGTTTAGCAAATCTTCACTTTTATTGCATATTTAGTGAAGTTATGACATGATTGGGTTTTGTTTGTGGTAGCTTACATGATTAGGATGATTTTCCCTAAATAGCTAACCCTAGAACATTCTTGTACAATTGGTTGATGATTAGGTTGATAGATTAATGTTTATTTATCTAGTCAAGCTTAATTGAATGTTCTTGTGGATTTAATTGACAATTATGTTGTTAGAAATTCTCTACAACTAATTGAGTTCACATGTTTGGACATGTTGACATTGTTTGATAGCTAGGATTGTTTTGTGATTGATAACATCTAGCTAAGCTTTATGATATGTCATTTAGCTTTTGATATCTAGGATTGATTTCATTGATATATCATCATTCTAGGTAAGCATATAGAGTTGCCTTGCTCTTGTTGCATTTTGAGTATTTCATATATTCACTTAGGTTGTTTTCTCTTCATTGAGAACTAAGTCTTGTGTTGCTTCCGGGATTAGGTTGCATAAATCACAAGCATTGGGACTAGGTTCACTTATACCGGGATTAGGTAGGTGTGTGATTACTTCCGGGATTAGGTTGTAATCGTTTTACACATTTAGTGGATTCGAGGTTCAAGTGTGGCTCACTTACATAGCCCGTGGTTTTTCCCGTGAGGGTTTCCACGTAAATATCAAGTGTCTTTTAATTTCCGCACCATATTACACTTGCTTTTGTATTTTGACTAGTGGAGGGTATTTTCGTAATCTTGACCATTAACGAAAATTTGGTAAAATTGGGTAAAATCTATTCACCCCCCCCTAGATTAATATTGAACACACCATAATTTGTTTCAATTGGTATCAGAGCGGGTTCCTAGATATACATAGGTGATCCTTGCTCATTTTGGTGTGTTTTGCATTTGTGTGATTTTTGTTCATTCATACATTGTGCATTCATTTCATTTCATTCATAAACACAATGAGTGGAAACGGTGGTAGCAACGAAGGGGCTTCTAGCACACGTCCTCCTCTTCTCACCGGATTGAATTACTCCTCATGGAAAGGGAAGATGGAATCCTACATATGTCAACTTCATGACCGAGCATGGATGTCGGTTGAAGATGGATATGATCTTCCCATGATGACTCCTACGGGTGGAGGAGAAGAAGTTTTGAAGCCTAAGGCACAATGGAGTGCACAAGAATTTGAGGCGTCAAAATGGAATAGGAAGGCTATGCATGCCATCCTATGTGCCATGGATGAGAATCAATACAAGTTGATTCAAAACACTAGGGTTGCTAAGGAGGCATGGACAATCCTAGAAGTTGCTCATGAGGGAACCGAAGTTGTGAAGGACTCCAAGCTTCAAGTTCTCCAAACTCAATTTGAGATGCTCAAGATGGAGGAGAATGAGTGCTTCAACGACTTCGAGATCAAGTTGATGGACATAGTCAACCAAAGTCATCAACTTGGTGATCCTTATTCGGATAGGAGGATTAAACAAAAGATTATGAGATCCTTACCGGATAGGTTTGAGTCAAAGGTGACGGCTTTAGAAGAAAATAGTGGATATAAGGATATGAAGCCGAGTGAAGTCATTGGAAGACTTCTAGCCTATGAGTCTAGGAAGGGTCCTAGCACTACTCCTCCTAAAAAGCAAAAGGGTATTGCTTTGAAAGCTTCTAAGGATGAAAAGGAGGTGAAGAATGACTCGGATGAAGACATGGCCTTGTTTGTGAAAAGATTCAACAAGGTTATGAAGTTTGGAAAGAAGGGATTTGGTTTTAGAGGCCAAGACAAGAAAAAGGTTCCCTTCAAGAAGTTTGAACCAAGGCAAGAGAGGACCGAAAGGAAAGGGGTCCGTTGCTTTGAGTGTGGCGGGATTGGTCACTTTGCTCCCGAATGTGCTAATCACAAGGAAAAGAAGAAGGGAAAAGTGATGGCCGCCACTTGGAGTGGAAGTAGTGATGACTCCAATGAAGAAGATGATTCTTCGGATGATGAAGACATCATGGCTAACTTCCTAGC
The DNA here is from genome assembly GCA_954870605.1 of Acer campestre. Classification (NCBI taxonomy): domain Eukaryota; kingdom Viridiplantae; phylum Streptophyta; class Magnoliopsida; order Sapindales; family Sapindaceae; genus Acer; species Acer campestre. The sequence continues at coordinate 28,970,003 of OX940809.1, read as the reverse complement.
TTTTGCCTCTTCTCACAAGAGCAAAAGTGGTAGTGAAAAAGAGGAAGAGAGTCAAAGGGAAAGTGACTCTAGTGAAGATGACTCCGATACTAACTCTACTAATGGATATGTGGAGAAAGAAGTGTTAGTTGAATATCTTAAGGAGTTTAGGAGCTTAGAGATGAAAACCACTAAGAAGATCAAGATGTTGAGAGAAGAAAATCTTGAGCTTTCATCTCACAATGATCTCTTAAGTGAAGAAGTGGAAAGACTTAAGAAGAGAGAAGATAAGCTAAAAGAGGAGTTAGCTTTATCTAGGAGGAATGAAGAAGGTTTGAAGAGGGAGCTTGTTGAAGCTAAGAAGTCACTTACTAGGATGGACTCTAGCACCAAAAAATTAGATCACATGCTTGGTGTTGGAAAGAGTCCATGTGACAAGAGAGGTCTTGGGTTTGAAGATTGTCAAGAGACCACCTCCTCTAAGAAGACCGTGTTTGTTAAGAGCTTGGGCAACATAGAAGCTTCTCCGGTGCACACTCCTAGGAAGAAAATTGATCTAGGACAAAGCTCAAAAAGTGCACAAGTGAAGGTTGCACCAAGGAGACAACCTCAAGCCAACATTCCTCATCTATTGGCTCAAAAAGGGAAAAATCCAATCATGCAAGTCCAACATTGGAAGCAAGATAGACCGGTTCAACAAAGAAGATGGATTGAACCCTCTCAACCACAAAGACATAGGAAGACTTCCATGCAAGCTCAAAGACAAGGTATGATTCCTCAATTCATTCCAATTTGTCACTTTTGTGGTTTTAATGGTCACATAAGACCAAATTGCTTTCGATATATTAAAATGTGTAGAACTAGAAGCATGATTGAGAAGAGAAAGACTAGAGCCAAGATGCATGTTCCTAGGAATGATATGACTAATTTGCATGATCCTAGGACATCTAGAGCCCATGTACCAAAGACCTTTAAGAAAGAAAATGTTGTTCTTAAATGGATTAGAAAGAATGAAAATGTTTGCCATGTTGCACAAATTGCCTTGAAGGCAAATTCTTCTAATCTTTGGTATCTTGATAGTGGGTGCTCTAGGCACATGACGGGAAACAAGAGTTTCTTCGAGACTCTTGTTATGGAGGAAGGAGGAAATGTCACCTTTGGTGATGGATCCAAAAGGAATGTCATAGGGAAAGGAACCATCTCCGTTCCCGGATTGCCCTCCTTATCCAATGCTTTACTTGTTGATGGCTTGAAAGCCAATTTGATTAGCATTTCTCATCTTAGTGATGAAGGATATTCCGTCTTGTTTAACAAAGAGAATTGCTCTATCTTAAAGCCCGATGGACAAACCTTATTGAAAGGTATGAGATCTAGCGACAATTGCTATTGTCTTGAAGCTAGAATAGTCTCAAACAATGTGTCCAAGGATGAGCAAATTGAGTTGTGGCATGAAAGACTTGGCCACATGAACTTTCGGGATCTACGGACCCTTGGAAAGTTTGAATGTGTGCGTGGCCTCCCTAAGCTTGGGAAGAAAGCCAATGGTATTTGTGGACCTTGTCAACAAGGAAAACAAACTAAAAGCATGCACAAAAAGGGCAAGTATCTCTCCACCAAGGAGCCCCTAGAGCTTCTCCACATGGATCTTATGGGTCCTATGCAAACCGAGAGCTTGGGTGGAAAGAGATACATTTTTGTTTGTGTAGATGATTTCTCTAGGTTCACATGGACATATTTTCTTAGAGAAAAATCCGAAACTTTTGATAAGTTTAAAATGCTTTGTACTAAACTTCAAAATGAAATGAATTCTAACATTAAAAGCATAAAACGGATTAGAAGTGACCATGGGAGGGAATTTGAGAATGCTTCTTTTGAAACCTATTGTGATAGTATAGGTATCTCCCATGAGTTTTCGGCTCCTAGAACACCTCAACAAAATGGAGTTGTTGAGAGGAAAAATAGGGTCCTTCAAGAGATGGCCCGTGTGATGTTGCTTAGCAACAATGTGTCTAGGAATCTATGGGCCGAAGCCATCAACACGGCTTGCTACATAGGAAATAGAGTTTTCCTAAGGCCCGGTACTAGGAATACCTCCTATGAGTTATGGAAAGGCAAGAGGCCAAATGTTAGCTACTTCCACACATTTGGAAGCAAATGCTACATTTTAAATGACCGAGATCAACTTGGCAAATTTGATGCTAAGAGTGATGAAGGTATCTTTATTGGCTATGCCTTGAATAGTAGAGCCTATAGAGTTTTCAATAAGAAAACTCTAAGTGTTATGGAATCATCTAATGTTGTATTTGATGATGAAAGGCTCAAGTGTAGTAATCATGAGGAGGAGGTTATTCTTAGTGATGATTCTCCTTTGGAGAAGGTTGTTGTGACTCCTAATGTGGGGACATCCAATGTTGTTGAAAATGACACACAACCTATTGATAGAGTTCCTAACTTGGACTCTAATGAACCCGCTCCATGGGTTAGAAGACTCCATAACAAAGAGGATGTTATTGGAGATGTGAATGAGGGTGTTAGGACTAGAAGGCAAATAGCTAATCTTATTAGCTTCACATGCTACACCTCTCAAATAGAACCCAAAAAGATTGATGAAGCTCTAAATGATGAGTTTTGGGTTCTTGCCATGCAAGAAGAGCTAAACCAATTCGAAAGGAATGAGGTTTGGACTCTAGTTCCTAGGCCTAAGACCACTAATGTCATAGGCACAAAATGGATATATAGGAACAAATCCGATGAGGATGGCAACGTAGTGCGTAACAAGGCTAGACTTGTTGCACAAGGGTACTCTCAAATTGAGGGTATCGACTTTGAGGAGACTTTTGCTCCCGTTGCCCGCCTAGAGTCCATTAGGCTTCTCTTGTCCATCTCTTGTGTGCACAAGTTCAAATTGCACCAAATGGACGTTAAGAGTGCCTTCCTCAATGGCTTCTTGCAAGAGGAAGTGTTTGTTGAGCAACCCAAGGGGTTTGTGGATGCACACCACCCCAACCATGTCTATCGCCTCAAGAAGGCTCTTTATGGGTTGAAACAAGCACCGAGGGCTTGGTATGAGCGCCTCACTCAATTTCTTGTCAACAATGACTACACAAGAGGTAGTGTTGACAAGACACTATTCATCAAGAAAGACAATGATGAGCTTTTTATAGCTCAAATATATGTTGATGATATAGTGTTTGGATCCACCAACAACACCAAAGTCCAACAATTTGTTGATGTTATGTCTCATGAATTTGAGATGAGCCTTGTTGGTGAGCTTAGTTACTTCCTAGGTTTGCAAATTAGGCAATTAAGTGATGGGATCTTTATATCCCAAGCCAAATATGCCAAAAACCTAGTGAAGAAGTTTGGTCTTGAGAAAGCCAAACATTGTAACACACCCATGAGCACCACTTTGAAACTAAGCAAAGATGCTAGTGGTAAAAGTGTAGAACAAACACTTTATAGGGGTATGATAGGAAGCTTGCTTTATTTGACCGCAAGTAGGCCCGACATATCCTTTAGTGTGGGTGTGTGTGCTAGGTACCAATCCGATCCCAAGGAGTCCCATCTCTCTTGCGTCAAGAGAATCATTCGATATGTGAATGGGACTTCTAACTATGGGATTTGGTACTCTTTTGACACTAATGCTAGTCTTGTAGGCTTTAGTGACGCGGATTGGGCCGGAAATTGTGATGATAGGAAAAGCACATCGGGCGGTTGCTTTTTCCTTGGAAACAATCTTGTTTCTTGGTTTTGCAAGAAGCAAAACTCAATCTCCTTGTCCACGGCGGAGGCCGAGTACATAGCCGCGGGGAGTGGATGCACACAACTCCTATGGATGAAGCAAATGCTAGTAGACTACGGATTCAACCAAGGTACACTCACTCTCTTTTGTGATAACATGAGTGCTATTAATATTTCCAAGAATCCGGTTCAACATTCTAGAACTAAGCATATTGACATCCGTCATCATTTCATTAGAGAACTAGTTGAAAATAAATGCATTGTACTTGAGCATGTAGGTACAAATGATCAACTAGCCGACTTGTTTACAAAACCTCTAGATGCTACTCGATTTAAAACTCTTAGTAGATCTATTGGAATATGTCTTGTGGAGTGATGAGTTATAGTATTTGACCCCTATAAGGGGAGCTCAAGCAAAGAGAGCAAACTTGCATGAATTGTCATATGCAAAAAGTTAACTTCTTTTATGCTCTTTTATGATTGTTTGAGAATGCTTGGTGAATAACATTGATTAATGCTTTAATAATGTTTTTAATAACACCTTGCACGGTTGCCTAGCATGTACTGCATGATTTCTATTTTTGCTTGAGTATGCTTATCCATTTGAGGAATGTTCTACTTGTTAGTACATGTGATTGACCTCAAATTATTCTCCATGTTCATGATTCTTTGATATGCATTCTTAAGCTCTCTCTTGAAAAAGGGCTACTGGCAATATGACGTGCAGCCGCCCAATGTAGGAAATGGCTACTCATTTGAAACCGAGTGAAAGCCTTCAAGAGAGTTACATTAGCATGATAAACAGAAATACATGCTTGCTAGGATAAAAGAAAAAAAAAAAAAAAAAAAAAAAAAAAAAAAAAAAAAAAAAAAAAAAAAAAAAAAAAAAAAAACAGAAAAGTTGAAATGTGTTTGATGATGTGTGTGATGCATTGCTTAATAAAGACCTCAAAATTGTTGATTGATGATGTGTCTTGCAATGTAGAAAAGATGATATTTTTTGATGTGATTAGTACACTCTGCACACAAATGCTTGGATATATATCTTCTTGTCATAACAACAGGGCTCTAATTGGTTTGACTTCATTTGGAAAACCTGTTGATTGTTGCTTTGATTGATTCTTATGCATGAGCTCAATAGTGCTTGTATTACATGCTAAGCAACTTTTACACACACACACTTTTCTGTGAATAAAATCTCCTTGAATCTCTCTCAATTCTTGAATTGCATAAAGTTCGTTTATATGATTATGCAAATGCCTTTTATGCAAATAGCTCTCTTTGCTAAAGCAATCCAATAGGGGGAGCTCCTTTGCCTATCTCATGACAAAAAGGGGGAGAAGTCTTGAGAGATATAGGGGGAGCATTGTGTATGCTTTGGGGAGAAGTTTGAGAGAGAGTAACCTTTGAGGGGGAGCATTGCATACTCATACATTGCATGATATTGTGGTTAAAAGATTCATATGCAAATGCTTGTTTTTCTTTCACTTGATCATCTCACATACACTTGCTTTGGAAGTGTATTCTAATTGTTTTGAAGGTTTGGTTATTCTACAAGAGATTGAAGACTTGAAGTTTTATTTTCTTATCTCTTTGTACTTTGTAATGTAGAATTTCCCGAAGTTTCATTTATCTTGTGAGGATCAATGTGAGTGGTGGTTTTGTCACGAAATAGCCAAAGGGGGAGATTGTAAGGATTCCCATTGTTGATTGGCTTATTTCGTAGACAAACCACATATTGGGGGTTTGAATTGTAAGGGTAGTTAGGTGATTGAAGATCATGTTCAGAGGCCCTTTTCAAGACCTCAAGGGAAGAAGCACTCCAAAGGTATAATTCTTAGTGTTTCTTGTAATGAAGAGAAATAGATGCACACACACACAACACTTGCATAATTCTTATTCTTGAATGTGTTGTGTCTTTATTGTGTGTATGCATGAATTGCTCATTTAATCTCTCTTCATTCTTGTCCATATGGGTGCATCTTGCTTGGAATTTCACATCATATTTTTCTTTTTAGGAAACTCCATCAGGTGCGTTTTTGCGCCCTGTTCTGCGGGCAAGGCCGCAGAAATAAGGGCGCAGAACAAGGATCAGAATTCATACTCTCTGTCCTCTTTTCTGCGCCCTTGGTTTTTGCGTTTAGGGGCCGCAAAACCATCAGGTGCATTTTTGCGCCCTTGTTCTGCGGCCAAGGGCGCAGAACAAGGGCGCAGAATCGGGCGATCTGTTGCAAATTTTTCAAAACGACGTCATTTCATCTAGGGGTCCTATATAAGTATCATCTTCTTCCTTGCTCGTTTTTTAAGAGCTCAAAATCAGACCTTAGAGTGAGAAACTCAAACCCTAGAGAGAGAAAGCTTCAATCTTGCTTCTTTAACTCTCCAAACCCAAAACCCATGTGCATCTAACATGTTTCATGCATCAATCTTCCATGGGTCTTCTTCATTTATGACTTGGTAAGTAGAACAAACACCACATCTTCATTTATTGTTCTATCTTAGTCAAGACATGTCTTTTATTGCTTAGTTTAGCAAATCTTCACTTTTATTGCATATTTAGTGAAGTTATGACATGATTGGGTTTTGTTTGTGGTAGCTTACATGATTAGGATGATTTTCCCTAAATAGCTAACCCTAGAACATTCTTGTACAATTGGTTGATGATTAGGTTGATAGATTAATGTTTATTTATCTAGTCTAGCTTAATTGAATGTTCTTGTGGATTTAATTGACAATTATGTTGTTAGAAATTCTCTACAACTAATTGAGTTCACATGTTTGGACATGTTGACATTGTTTGATAGCTAGGATTGTTTTGTGATTGATAACATCTAGCTAAGCTTTATGATATGTCATTTAGCTTTTGATATCTAGGATTGATTTCATTGATATATCATCATTCTAGGTAAGCATATAGAGTTGCCTTGCTCTTGTTGCATTTTGAGTATTTCATATATTCACTTAGGTTGTTTTCTCTTCATTGAGAACTAAGTCTTGTGTTGCTTCCGGGATTAGGTTGCATAAATCACAAGCATTGGGACTAGGTTCACTTATACCGGGATTAGGTAGGTGTGTGATTACTTCCGGGATTAGGTTGTAATCGTTTTACACATTTAGTGGATTCGAGGTTCAAGTGTGGCTCACTTACATAGCCCGTGGTTTTTCCCGTGAGGGTTTCCACGTAAATATCAAGTGTCTTTTAATTTCCGCACCATATTACACTTGCTTTTGTATTTTGACTAGTGGAGGGTATTTTCGTAATCTTGACCATTAACGAAAATTTGGTAAAATTGGGTAAAATCTATTCACCCCCCCTCTAGATTAATATTGAACACACCATAATTTGTTTCACTAACAAGAATTGCATCATGTGTGTCGCCATGGCGACATTCAATGGCAAATGGCGACATCACTCAAATTCCTCAATGTCGCCATTTGCTCTAGGGTGAAAAAGATAAGATTGGTGGTGATAAGTGAATCTTAGAATGTGTAACCATTTTATGCCACAAGGTCGCCATGGCGACAAAGTAGCGACATTCGCGCCACATCATCTTTTCAAGCAGTTATCAGTACATGTCCAAGAGCCACTATATATACTCTTGCTCTCCAACTTGAAGAAGGATCCAAGCATAATATTTAGCATGAAATTATAGAGTTTAGATCTAGTTTTTATCTTCCATAGTTCATCTTTCAACTTCCTCCATTTTCTTATCCTGAACTACTTTTTCCTTCCCAAACCTCAACACAATATCTTGATTACTTCACCAAATCACTCATCCTTTTCCATTCTCTCCATTTCAATACCTTTGTCACTCACCATTAGACACCATCTATAAAGACACATCCCTCTTCAACCATTCTTTGCACAAGGAGCAATCTAAGGAGAAGAAGGAGTAAGCACTAAAGAAGGAGACCTAAGGGTGATTTCCTTACCTATCACTTCTTTTTATTAGATTGTAACTATGTGTAACTAAACCCCTAATCTAGGGGATAGATTTGAGGAACTTGTGATTGTGGGTATTTTGCTAAGCTTTTTGTAATTGAATCTTTATATGTTTTCTATTCTCTTTATATTTAGATTCTACATATTATATGATTTGCATTGTATATCACTAGTAGATCATACTCTTATGTGGGATAATTAGTTGTGAAACTAATCTTGGATTGACACCCTTGATTAGTTAAAGAACTTAGTGATTAGGATAGAGTAGTGAAGGGTATATCAACCACACTAGTCTAAACCTCTATTTGAAACCAACCAATCCCACCTTGACCCCCTTTCCTTAATCGGTTAGGCATCTTGGTGGGAAGTTGTTTAGTGTTCATAGTAATGACCTAAACACAATCTAGAAATCAAATGGTTATCATATATGAGATTTGTCCATTAATGAGGCTTTGAAGGCATTACTCACATTCACTAATAACTCAATCTATCACCTAGCATCTTTATTAATTGTTTTCACCATTTCACTTATCAAGATTGTCGTGTCTTCTCTTTTTCCTATCATTTTTGTATGTTTATTTTAGTAGCAAATTTGGTGGTTTATGAAACCACACAACTATCTACGTTCAATGATTTATTTTATTGCGTTTAAGATTAGTCAATTTATCAAACATATCACTCCATCTCCCTATGGAACGAACTCTACTTACCACTTGCTAGAAATTTATATCTTAAAGGATTTTAAGTGGCTAAAAAATGGTTTTCAAAAGATCAAATTAAAACATCATTTTGTTGAGTACCAAAATGACCTCATCAATGTGGGAACATGAATCGGCAAATCAAATTACATAGGTATAATGAAAGTGCAAATAAACTCGGGTGTGTTTACAAATATTAATCTAGAGGGGGGGGGGGGGGGGGGGGGAATAGATTTTAACTAATTTTTACCCAATTTTCGTTTAAGGACAAGATTACGAAAATACCCCTAATAGTCAATATAAATACAACAAGTGTAATATGATGCGGAATTTAAATAACACTTGATGTATACGTGGAAAACCCAACCACTGGGAAAAAACCACGAGCTGTATAGTGCGCCACACTCGAACCTTGAAATCCACTAATTGAAATGGAGTTTACAACCTATATAGACCTCGTTTAATACTCCGGTCTATAACCCCCCACTTCTACCACACGGGCCTTTAAAAGTGGCTCTAGTCCATTTTACTTGTGGCCTAAGCAACCTTAGCCAACAAGACTTAAATTCTCAATGAAGAGATAATACAACCTATGTGTGAATATATAAAAATATTCAATACATGCAATAAGAGCTAGGCAACCCTATATGCTTATCTAGGATGATAATATGTCAATAAAAACAATCCTAGATATCAATAGCTAAATGACATGTCAAATAGTTTAGCTAAAAATAGATTATAAAAACCTAGATAGCTATCACAATACAACACTCAATCATGTCATCACAAACAATCTCTATTTTGAATATAAGATATTAATCTAAGAACATTCAAATAATAAAAGAGATGCCTTGATAAATAAAACACTAAATATCAATGGATAAAAGTGAAGAACATACCAAGGGAAGTGTGATGACCAATACCCATTCAAATAAGCAAACTAACTATGCTAGAAAATGCTTAGATGATCTTTGATGCACATGTATATGGTTTGAGTTTTAGGAAATGAGTTCTCTATGAAATATCTTTCCAAAATCTCTCAAATGAGTTTAGGGTTCTTTTTGAGTTGGTCAGAGAAATGAGAAAGTGTGATATTTATAGACATAGAAAATAGGGCATGTGAAAAGACAAAATTGCCCTTGAAATCACCGTTCGGCGGTTTCATTCTGCGGTCGTGACAGCAGAATTGAACCCGAGAAGCAGGGGTTCAATCGGAGACCACATTCGGCGGTTTGGGAAACCGCCGATCAGAACCTAAAAAGAAACGGACCTAAAATATCTAAAACGGCGGTTTCATTCGGTGGTTTCGAAACCACCGATTAAACCGCCGAACAGAGACTAAGATAATAAATGCATAAGGTCTATTCGGCAGTTTCGATTCAGCGGCCTAGCCGCCGATCGTAATCGCAGATCCAATCCAGAGCTCTCTGGAATTAAACGGCGGTTTCAATTCGGCAGTCATGGCCGCCGATTAAACTGCCGATTCACCACTGATGGTGAAACCAAAAGAGAAGCTAAGGGCATTCTCCGAAGGTGATCTTCGCGCTAAACCAAGCACATTTTCGTGCATGCACGGACGTTTCCGAACAAGTCTGGAAACGAATTACAAGACACAAAAAATACACAACAAGATACATCAAAAAGTGCAAGTGTGTTAATGTGACATTTGAAGAGAATGCACACAAAAGTGAAGCATACATATGCAAACATTACTAGTGAGTGTGTGCAACTAAATCTCTTCAATAAGAAAATACGCAATAGAGATATACCTTTGGAGTGCTTGTCATCCTTGAGGTCTTAAGTAAGGCCATTGAACATGATCACCTATCACCTAAGCTACCCTTTACAAACAACCCCAATATGTGGTTTGCCCACGAAATGAGCCAATCAAAAATCGGGAATCCTTACATACAGTAATGTTGATATCAAGGGATATCAACATTATACCTATGTAATATGATTTGCCGATTCATGTTCCCACATGCAAATAGTATCACAGTTGAAAAATTAGCATACATTAGTTATAATGTTATCACTGAATGTGTACACTAGCTCAATTGGTTGTGGGTTTAGCTTAGCTTGTAATGAATCTCTTATGTGTTCTATTCATTCAAATTAATAGATTCTATTCATTATGTAATTGACTTGTATATCACTTGTTAATTGCAATCTTGAGTGGAGTAATTTGTTATATATTCATATGTGGATTGACACTCCTTGTGTGATTAAGAACCCATTGAATGGGATAGATTAGTGGTGGGTATATCAACCCCACTAATCTAAGCCTTTAGTGGTTAACATAATGAGATTGGTACATTAAAGTAGCTATTTAGCATAACCCACATTCAATTGTTAATCGATCTATTCCCTAGCTATCTTATTAATTGTTTTCATCATTACTCTTATCAAGGTGTTGAGTATTATATTTTTCATAACATTTTTGTATTTTCATTTTAGTAGTTAGCATTGGTGGTTTTAGAAACCACACATCTATCAAACACTATGATTTATTTTATTGTTCAAAGATTAGTCAATCTATCTAATTAACTCTCCATATCCCTGTGGAACGAACTCGCTTACCATTTTACTATCAAATCACATTTTAAAAGGATTAAGTGGCTTAAAAGAGTTTTCAAGAATCAATCAATAACTATATCATTTTTGTGAGTGCACGACAGCTCATCATATACCTCTTATTCTTTGTAACCTTATGCATTCCTGTAGCCCAGAAAGAGGGGTTGGGCACCCCGTTTGATCAATACAAATTTCCCATTTTGTTGATTCACATAGAATCTTGCTTATTCTTCTAATTTAGAAAAAATCTTGAAGCTTTGCACACTTGTGAACAGTTGAACCCAAGTTGGATGCCTGTACCCTGATAAAATAAACCAAGATTCCTGGTAATCAAATGTTTAACATCCTTGTGCTTTGTTGTTTCTAATACTAGCGGGATCTATTCAAGTATCCACGTCTTCTTCTAAAATCGGGCCTTTATGAACATGTAATAATTTAGAGTTCTGGGTATCTTGATATGGAACTTTGCTCATTCAGGCTAACTATTCAGATTGTCAATTTAGGCCACTTCAGCACCAGGTCCTCGTAGGGAAATGGAGAGATAAGGTACCAGGTATCTTGATCCTTCTGAAGATCTGTCTTGGTAGGCAACTTAGGCCATTTTAGTACCAGGTCTTTTTGGAGAGATGGAGAGATAAGGTATCAGGTATCCTGTTAAGGTATCCCGATCATTCTGATGATCTATCCTGGTAGGCAACTTGGGCCACTTTAGCACTAGGTCTTCTTAGAGGAGGGTATACCCCAACTAAGGCAGTAGGAGCGCCATAAGGCTATTTCTCGGTCTTGAGGATACGGCGGGCAACTAAGGCCACGAGTCCGGATCCCTAGTCTAGTAAATTAGATCCTTCTTAGAGGAGGGTATACCTCGACCAAGGCAGCAAGAGCGCCATAAGGCTATTTCCTGGTCTTGAGGATACGGCGAGCAACTAAGGCCATGAGTCCGGATCCTTAGTCTGATAACCCAGAATCTTCTTAGAGGAGGGTATACCCCGACTAAGGCAGCAGGAGCGCCATAAGGCTATTTCCTGGTCTTAAGGATACAGCGGGCAACTAAGGCCACGAGTCCGAATCCTTAGTCTAATAACCCAAAATCTTCTTAGAGGAGGGTATACCCTGACCAAGGCAGTAGGAGCGCCATAAGGCTATTTCCTGATATTGAGGAAATTCAGTTATGGTGAAAAAAAAAAAAAACTTATAGGATAAACATAGGCGAGTCATGTACGCGAAATAACGGGCTTTATTGAATTGTTCAGAAAATGCAAAATAAATTCAGGGTAGGCATACCACCCGATATAAGCCTTTCACAAAATTTTTAAGGATAGAATTTTCTGAGGTGATCAGCATTCCATGTGTGATCAACAGGATATCCTTCCATGTCTTCTAGCTTGTAGGCACTCACCCTCCCACCCCCCACACCCACCCCCGAAGCATTGCTTTAACCAAGTAAGGGCCTTCCCAATTTGGTGCTAGTACCTCGTCAGACCTTTTCCGTGTGTTTTGAGTTACTTTCCTGATAACCAAGTCTCCTTCTTTGAATTTCTAGATTCTCACCTTCCTGTTGAAGTGTCAGGCTATTTTACTCTAATAAATTGCCACCCTTTCAGTAATTCTGCCTTGCTTTTCCTCCAGAAGATCCAGGTTGGCCCTCAATTTGGTCTCGTTATCTGCTGGCTCAAAATGTTGGACCCTGAAAGACATAAACTTGTGCTCGATAGGTAGAACCACCTATTTCCCGAATACCAATGAGTAAGGGGTTTCCCTTGTTGCAGTTCTCCTCATTGTCCTGTATGCCCATAATACATTGGGTAATTCTTTTACCTATAAGCCTTTTTTCTATTGGAGTTTTTTTCTTCAGGAGCTTCTTGATGTTCTTGTTGGTGGATTCAACTAGCCCATTAGTGTGAGGATGGGCTACCGATGCAAAACGGAGATCAATATTCTAGTCTTCATAGAAATCCCTGAAGTTGGCATTATCGAACTGCTTTCCCAGATCAGTTATAATGGCCATCGGGGTACCAAAGCGGCATACGATGTTCTCTTTGACAAAGCTGGTAGTCTTTTCTTCAGTTATCCGGGTAAGGGCTTTAGCTTCTACCCACCAAGAGAAGTAATCTATTGCCACTACTGCATGTTTAGCCTGGCCTGGTACAGTTGGGAGCGGCTTGATTAGTTCTAGTCCCTAGATAGTAAAGGGGTAGGGTATACTGATCAAGGAGAGTCTTTCTGGAGGGAGGCGATGAAGGTTTGCTATTTTCTGACAAGCTTCGCAGGATCGCACAAACAGTTTTGCATCTTGGTGTATAGTCACCAGAGGTAGCCCATTATAAGTATCTGGTGAGCTAATGTCTCTTCTGATGCGTGGTTACCACAATCTCTTGAGTGTAACTCGTTAAGTGCCCAGTGTGCATAGTCCAGATGCAGACATCTCAGTAATGGAAGAGACTTCCCTTTGCGGTAGAGGTATCCATCTACAAGGTAGTACCAGGTAGCAATTCTCTTGAGCTTGCGTGCTTGATCCGGATTTGTAGGGAGAATGTCGCTTTGGAGGTAGTCCATTATCGAATCCATCCAACAGAGGAGTCGGCCGACTGGGTGGACCTCTCCCCCTTTAGCTAAGGTGGAATAGGGTATTAATTGGAGAGGTACTCCTCTGGGTAAAGCATGTCTTTCACCTGTTGCAATCTTGGCTAAGACGTCTGCACGATGGTTCTTCTCTCTGGGAACCTACTCTATTTTCACACCTTTGAATCTCTTCATTGCTTCCCGGACCTTAGTCAAGTATGTTGCCATGTTGTCACCTTTTGCCTAGTACAACCCCGACACCTGATTGACTACCAATTGAGAGTCGATTTTGACCAGGAGGAAATCAGCCTTAAGGCTTCTGCTACTCCCATTCCTGCTAGTAAGGCTTTATATTCTGTTTCGTTATTAGTGGCTCTGAACTCAAACCTGCAATAGTGGCTGCATTTAACCCCCTCTAGGTCAATCATGACGATTCCTACTCCGCATCCCGACTGTTTTGATGCCCCATCCGTGTATAGGACCTAGGTCTTGCTACCTTCGGGCCAGTCCGGATTGTTTGGATCCAGATCTGGGTCTATTGACTTATCCAGGTCCGAAGTCATGCTGAATTCCATTATGAAATCGGCCAGGGCTTGGGCTTTGACCGTGGTTCTTGCCTTGTATTTGATATCAAACTGGGTGAGTTCTAGGGCCCATAGGACAAATCTGCCTGATACATCTAGCCTTTGGAGGAATTGTCGCAAGGGCTGGTCAGTGACTACCACGATGGTATGTGGTTGAAAGTAAGGTCGGAGCTTTCTGACTGTAGTTACCAAGGCATAGGCGAGCTTCTCTAGGAGGGTGTAGTTTTTCTCAGACTTAGTGAAAGCACGGCTCACATAGTAAATCAGTCTCTATACCCCGTCATTGCACTCCTTTACTAAGGCTCCGCTTGTAGCAGCCTCTGAAACTGCCAAATAGAGTAAAAGTTCTTCCCCCGGGGTTGGCTTCACCAACAAAGGCAGGCTAGATAAGTACTCCCTCAAAGCTTGGAAAGCCTGTTCGCTTTGCTCGTCCCACTTTATCTTCTTTCCATGCTTAATTACCTTGGAAAAAGGAAGGTACTTATCAGTGGAGCGGGATATGAACCAATTCAATGCTGCTATCCGGCCAGTCAACCCTTGTGCCTGCTTGAGAGTTGTAAGTGACTTGAGATCTAATATAGCTTTGATCTTCTTGGGATTGTCTTCGATCCCTCTTTCATGCACTATGGATCCCAGAAACTTCCCTGCTGCTACCCCGAAAGCATACTTAGCGGGGTTTAGTCTCATATGGTTCTGTCTTATCACCTGAAAAGTTTGGCGCAAGTCTCCTATATGTTGATCAGCCTCCTGAGATTTTGTGATCATGTCATCTATGTACACCTTCATGGATCTTCCTATCTGTTCTTTGAACAATTTGTTCACCATACGCTGGTATGTGGCACCTGCATTTTTAAGTCCGAAAGGCATTACCTTATAGTAGTAGAGGCCTTGGCCGGTGATAAAGCTGGTCTTGTCTTAGTCAGTAGGGTGCATCATAATCTGATTGTACCCCAAGGAAGCATCTGTTAACCGCCAAAATTGGCGAGGGACCAAATAAGAATTTTCCACCTCAACACAAGAAGCAGGTGCGAACACAATCCAGATACCTCGACAGAGTTGAGCCCGATATGCCCAAGTATGAACCCCTTTCAGCGGGATCCACCCCGTCAGCGTCTTAAAGGACCAAGCCTGGTTATGATGGGGCACCCTAGGGACCCCGCATCGTCCCATCAACACTACACCCTAGGGACCCCGCAACACCTCGACACAGCTTCCTATGGACCCCACGGCACCTCGACACGGAGTTCTACTGATCATCTCATTACAAGTCAGCCACATATCCCCCTACTACCGTCAGTAGGATGCTTATTAAATGTAGGCAGCCCGCTAAAGCAGAAGAGCACTAGGAAGCCGGACCCTAACACCAAGAACTAAAAGCTCCACGAAAGATCCAGTAAAACGTCGCCGTACAAAGGAGGTACACTTCTTCCCGCCAGAGAGTCCTAATTTGAGCAGAACAGTACAGTAAGAATCCAACTAGGAAGGTAAGTGATTGACTCCACCTAGGAAGGAAAGATTGGATTCAGCGAAATAAAGCTCCGAAGTTATCTCCTAAGAAAGGGAGGATCCTGCATTGGCCAAACCCTAAACCGAGATTTTAGGAGTGCCTGGCAAGAAAAACACCTATATATACGAAACAGTTTCTTCAGAAAAGAGGACCACTTATCGACAGGCACACTTCTTCCACCATTACCATCTCCATCGCCGGAACTATGATCTGTATTCCATTGTAACCCAAATCAGAAATTAGTTCATACGTTGTAAAGAAAAGAGACTATCCAATAAAGCTTATTGATTGACCAGTTTGATATACGTCATTATTTAGCTCCGGCTTTGTTAGGGACTTAGTCGGTATCGAACTACTTGATACCCCTCCGACCAGGGTCAATCTTGATCTTGGTCCCTTTAAAGTTGTTATTTGGAATCTCATCTCAATAACGATTTTCAGGTAACAGCATCCATTAAGCTTAGGAGCTTGTTACCCACGGTGGAATCATTCAGCTGATCTATCTTAGGTAGGGGAAAGCTATCCTTGGGGGCAAGCCCGATTGAGGTCGGTGTAATCCACACACATTCGTCATTTCCCGTTAGACTTGGTTACCATGACCACATTGGTGATCCATTCGGGGTACCAGGTGTTAACCACCAAAATTGACAAAGGACCAAAGAAGAATTTTCTACCTCGGCATAAGGTGGACATAAGAATCCAGACACCATTCGGCTACACCGATAAAGGGGGACCCCAACTGATCCGAGTGCATACCCCCTCCAGCGGGGTCCGGTCCAGCCTTTCCCCCAGCTTCTTAAGGAACCCGCTAGCATCTTGATTCATAAGCATTGCCCCGAGCCAGACTACTTATTAAAACCTGCAGCGGGGTCCAACCCCGTCATGCCCTGGCTTCCTACGAATCCCGCAGCACCTCAACACGGAGTTCCACTAGGCATCCCGCTATGGTACCAGCCAGACATCCCCCTACTTCAGCAGCAGGATGCCTAGTGGTTTACACCTTCTAATATAACCAGCCCGCCAAACAGGAGGATACCAAGCAGCAAGATTCTCATACCAGGATTAAAAGCTCCATAAAGACTTATTAAAACACTGCCGTCCAGTCAAAACAGAGGAGATGTACTCTTTCCCGCCAGAGAGTCCTATTTTAAACAGGTTAACACAACTAGAATCCTCATAGAAAGGAAAGATTAGCTTACGAGATTGACTCCTCCTAAGAGGGAAAGATTAGATTCGGTACGTAAAAGATCCGAGATTATCTCCTAAAAGGGAGGAGGTCCTGTAATTACCAAACCCTAGTCCGAAATTGTAGGAGTGCATGGCAAGCAACAGGACTTATATATACATCGTTTTGCTCACCAGGGAAAGAGGGGGAAAATATTATCTCCAGGAACCCTACGACCAATTCTACTTATCGACATGCACGAGTTCACCATCACCACCATCTCCATTATTCACCGAGCCTTCATGGTTCACTTCTAATCCTGAAAAGTATAGTCCATGTATTTGTAACGTAAAGTGATGAATAAAAAGCTCTTCTTGTTTGTTTATTAGCGTTCCTAATCGTTTGTGCATTATCGAGGACCTAGTCGGTATCGAACTACTTGATACCTCTCCGATCGGGGTCACCTCTGATCTTGGTGCCCCTTAAAGTAGTTATTTGGAATTTCACCCCCAGTGACGATTTTTCGGTAACACCGGGATTCCCTGATGAACCCGGCCTTTAGGAGCTTGTCTAATTCTTTCTGGACTACAACGTTCCGTTCGGCATTGAAATGTCTTCGTTTCTGTTTTATTGGTTTAAAGGTTGCATCTACTGCTAATCTATGAGTAGCCAAACTAAGGGGGATGCCAGGCATCTCTTCATTGCTCCAAGCGAAGAAGTCATTGTATTCCCTGAGGAGCTTTACCAAGTCCTTCTTGACTTCGGGGTTCAGTCCTCCTCCAACTTTCAGCACCTTAGTTAGGTCTTCACCCCTGACAGGAATTTCTTCTAACTGATCCGCGGGATGTCCACTGACCCATCCCTGCTCTTCTTCTTTCGGTTCCTCTATGATTACGTCTGGTACCTCACCACCTTCTAAGGCGTAGTAATCCTGTTCCGGCATATTCTGACTTGGTCTATCAGACAAATGTGCACTTTGTCTAGCAAGCGCTGCGGGGTTGGTAGACACCGCGTAGTGATGCGGTCGTTTTGCACAACAAAATAATGTTTTAAATATGATCGTTTTGAAAACTAATTTCACCACTTCAAAATCCACTTAGATAGAAAATTAGTAAAGTGGTAAGCAAGGATTCGTTCCATAGGGAATTAGAGTAATTAGTTGAATTATTTAACAATTCCTAAAAATGCAAATAAAGTAAATCATGGTAGTTTGAATGGTGTATGGTTTAAGAAACCATCAAACATACATGGAAAATAAAAGTAATAAAATGTAAAGAGAATATGAATAGATAGTGTTACCAGAAAATCGTCACTGGGGGTGAAATTCCAAATAATGACTTTAAAGGGACCAAGATCAAAGATGACCCCGGTCGGAGAGGTATCAAGTAGTTCGATACCGACTATGTCCTCGATAATGCACAAACGATTAGGAACGTAAGTAAATAAACAAGAAGAGTTTTTTATTCATCACTTTACGTTACAAATACATGAACTGTGTTTTTCGGGATTAACAGTGAACTATGGAGACTCGGTGAGTAATGGAGATGGTGGTGATGGAGAACTCGTGCGTGTCGATAAGTAGAACTGATCGTAGGGTTTCTGGAGATAATTTTTTCGGGCCCCTTTCTGGTGTGGAAGATGTTGTATATATAGGTCATGTTGCTTGCCACGCACTCCTATAATTTCGGTCTAGGGTTTGGCAATTACAGGACCACCCTCCTTTTAGGAGAAGAACTCGGAGCTTTTACGTGCAGAATCTAGTATTTCCCTCCTAGGAGGAGTTAATCTCGTAAGCAAATCTTTCCTTTCCTAGGGGATTCTAACTCAGTTGACCTGTTTAAAATAGAACTCTTAGTTGGCGGGAAGGAGTACAGGTCCTCTGTTTTGTCTGGACGACGGCGTTTTATTAAGTCTTTAGGGAGCTTTTAATTCTAGTATGAGGGACTTGCTGTTTGATATCTTCCTGTTTGGCGAGTTGATTACACTTGGGGGTGTGAACCACTATGTATCTTGCTGCTATTTGAGGATCGGGCCACCAACCAGGTCAGTAGTGGGGTTCCCTGTTGATGAAGTAGAAAGGTGTCCAGATGGTACCGTGCTGGATTGCTTGGTGGAACTTTGTATCGGGATGCTGTGGGGTCCATAGGAAGCTAGGGAATGACTGGGTTGAACCCCGTTGGAGAAATTTGCGAGTAGCCTGGCTCGGGGCAATGCTTATGATCCAAGATTACTGTCGGGGTCCTTGAGAAGCTGGAGAATGGATGGGCCTGATCCCGTTAGAGGGGGTGTGTATTCGGATCAGTCGGGGTCTTCCTTCTTCAGTTGGGACCCCAACCCTTACGTGGTAGCTGGATACTACCTGGATCCCTATGAATTCCTTGTGTTGAGGTGGAAAATTCTTCATTGGTCCTCTGCCAATTTTTGGTTAACAGAAGTCCTCCCCTGACTTGGACATTGATACCTTGTCGGGGTCGGAGTCAGGATCCTGTTTATACTTGAAGGATTTTCTGTCCGCATATTTCCTTGTCTGACTAGTCCTCCACTGTGGAAGAGGAAATCTTTCTTTGATACGTTAGTACTAATTGTGCAATCTGCGTGTCAATCGATGATTGGTTTCTTCATTTTTAAAAAGAGCTGTTTTGGCGCGATTAATGCGGAAAACGCCTCTAACCCATTCCGCCGGTCACCGCTCCCGGTTTCCTGGAGTGCAACTGCCTACCCTTTTCTATAAATAGACCGGCTCTACTGATGCTAACTTTCCTACTTTCAATCAAGCTTTCAAAATCACAGCAGAGAAAAAAAAAAAAAAAAAAAAACCCTAACTGTCTTGCTTTCTTTCTTCCTTACTAGTAATCTTTCAAGCTTCTTCTATCCTCTTTCTTCTCCAATGGAAACCCTTTCAAAACCTCTCACTACTCCACAAGAAGTTTCCGCTGATCAAAACCCTTCAGTGGTGAACTCTACTCACCCCGACCCCGCCTCTCCACGCTCTACTAACAGCCTTGACACTTTGTTCAGTATGGAGAAGGCTGATTCGGGGGAGGCTTCTCCAACATTGACGGGGAAGAAATGAAGTCAAGGCGGAGACGGCGCCTTTAGTGACACCCCGTGGACTCAGCACCGTTGTTCTACATGAAACCCGTGAATCGGGTTGGGTTTACACAATCAACCAGAGGACACTGTTATTATCAATGACGAGGTGGATGCGGCGAGGGTTGGTGGTGGTGGTGGTGACAGAGGCGTCTCTCTAGTCGGGGTCCAGTCCGGCTCCTTCGCTTCCTTCCATGATGGGAGGATAGTCCCCGACTCTGTGTGTACCTCGGACACACTAGCTAAGCTAAGCTAAGCTAAGGGAGGAATACAAGATTCCAGACTACATCACTCTCTCTCTCTCTCTCCTTCATCAGGGTTAAGACGTGTACACCCCGCCTCAGGATCGCCAGCTGATCCACAAGGCAGCCTTCGAATGCAGAGTTCGGCTGCCATTGCATCCCACTCTTCGCCAGGCTCTTGTAGTGCTAGAGTTAGCCCCCTTCCAGATCTCGTCGGGGTTCTGGAAGCATTTGACGGGGTTCTTGGTGCTATGGAAGGAGCAGTGCGAGAAAGATCACGTAGACCGGGAGTCGGGGTTGGATGAGCTCCGTTTCCTTTTCAATATTGTAAATATGGTGCCCCGGGGTCAATTTTACCTGAGGGCATCAAATGACATGAAGTTTACCTTCCTATGGGCGAATGTGAAGTACGCTGTGCCATGGAAAGAGGAATTGTTCGTGGTTGAAGGCAAGTGGGGGCGCACGGCCTTCATCGGGGGGTATGAGTACCTCGTCCCTACCTAGTTCACAGCAAGGGACAAATGGGCGAAGGGAGTGCTTTCCCTTGAATCTCGGGACATCCTTTCAAGGATCATGAAAAGGGGGTAAACGAACATCAAGTATCCTACTCTTGACCCCTTTGAAGGAGACCGACTGGAGCGGTACTTGAAGATTTCCCTCGCCCTTCCTGGTAAGTAATTGTATCTAACTCTCCTATGTTTATGTGTATGTCTTCCTCCTTCTTTGTTTCTTATTAAGTTCTTTCTTTTTCTTTGTAGTATCTATAGCCCCGATGGCAGCGGGGTCTCCCTCCTCGTTTGGAACAGGGGATCTACTTCTGCCTGCTTCTGCTTCTCCTTCTCCTGTTCCTTCTCATTCTACCACTGCCAGAGTCGTGTCGGGGTCCACACGCATTGGAACCGATCCCATTTCTCCTCCGGCCCCATCAAAGACGTCTGCTGGTGTTACCATTTCTTCTCTTGCTCCAGCGGGGTCTGGGGTCAAGACTCTTGCTCGCCTTTCCACCTCTCCCCTATCGTGCTCAAAGATCAAGGACATGCTAGCTTGAGTAGCTAGGGCTCTGAAAAGCAGGCACAGAAGAAAAGCCATGATGTTGTTCCTCCTGCTGCAAAGGTTTTACCAATTGCTCCTCCCTCAGCAGCACCCTCCAAAGACCGTGTTGGAAGTACGGATAGGGAAGAAGCTATCTTTCTTTCTGCTCCAACTGCTAATGTTCCCTCTAGATCGGGGTCAAGGGGTGCCACCTTTGACGAGGTGGTATCCCGATTCGCAACCTCCTGCCTTGGGGGAGGCTTGATGTGTAGGGAAAAATATGTTTGCACGCGGCGGAAGCGAGACTAAAAGAGTTTAGTATATTTTAAAAAAATTTCCATATTGAACCTTAACCCTTTAATTAATTACATATATACGAAAGGATGAAATACCTTTATCGCGTGATCCGATTGACTAACGTCGATGGTAATCCACAAGATCTTCCAAAACTGATCACGAATGTGAATCACCTAGGAGCATGGTCTCCCTTATTTGAATTGTGAACTTGAGAATGGACAACAAAAACTTTTCTGATTCTGTTAGTCACTACAATCTCCAAGAGGTTGCTTAGAATATTCTGGTCACTTTTGAATTCACAATCGTGAGATTGAAATTCGCGTGAACCTAATTATAAAGTGTGTATAAGATCTCTTGATGTTAAGATCACTAGTACACTATCGAAACAAGAACAATTCTTTTCTCACAAAAACATCTTGGCCGAAAATCTCACTATTCTAAGAGTAGGATTTTTTTAATTTTCCACTTGCAAAAGAAAATTAATTCTTCAAGGAAAACAACTAGGGTTGGCCGAAAATTCTCACTATACATATATAGGGACCGAATTATTTGCCCTAGTTTATTTAGGGTGGCCGAATTCTTGCCCTAGTTAATTTAGGGTGGCTGAATTCTTACCTTGTCCAACAAGTTGATCACCAAAGTCCTTTTCCAAATAGGATACAAAAGACTTCTTAGAATTGAAACCCTAATCCAACTCTTTAGTGTATTTGTGACTATATAAAAGACTTCCTAATTTGACTAAACAAATAAAGTCTTTTATATTTAGTATAATACTAATAGTAGTATACTACTAGGAAATATATTTCCTAATCAGAAAAAGATTTGATTTTTAATTAAATAATTAATTAACATATTAATTAATTTCCATTTAATTAAATAATAAAATAAAACAATATAATGGGCTAAAAATTAGCCATTGCCGCCCATGACTAGAACTTGGGTCTACATATTGTTTTCTTATTTTATTTAATCCATTTGGACTTTAATAAAAAGCCCACATGTGAACTAGACTCATTCTTACTAAAAGAAACAAGCCCACATGCCTTTCATTAATATATTAATATAATTAAACAGCCCATTAAATAAATAATGTGCAAATTATATTCTTAATATATTAAATACAATTCTAAATGGACCCACAAATAGTCCGGTAGAATATATCAAGTGATTCATGCAAGTCCGTGCAGATTGGGGATCTTGGCGGGCCTATCTAAATTTAAGCTCTAATAGATATAACCCAATCACAATCAACAAATGATTCACTTAGGTTCAATCTATTAATTTTAGTTCATTCCACTAAAGAACTAAAATTGCACTCTTAAATAAAGATGGAATAAATTAACGATTATCATTCATACCCTAGACAATCATATGGGAGATAGTGAATCATCGTGAAGAATATCAGTAATCGCCAAGAGCTCATAGACCGCCTATAGCTCTCCAAGTTACCATATTTACTCATATGACCACACTTTGAACTTGGATATATAATATGACTTGTCCAGAAGTCATCTTTCAATAGACACAATTGAAAACTCAACGTTAAGATTTCATATCCAAAACCACAAAGTATCCATATGATGATATTCTACTCACATTTAATAAATGGAGCCACGATGTCCATATCTAGAAATGAAGTCCTCTATCGATTAACAAATGAATACCACCAAACTATCGAGGATAGACTATGCTATATAATCGTACTCATTGATAGCTCAAACGATAACACTTGCAACCATAAGTCCATCATTTATCTCAGGATTAAGATAGACTCTCCGATTGTCCTGATAATGAAAAGACTTTTATCTATTGACGGTTCTATAAAAAGTTTTCATTGTGATCCAGGTCAATGCACCCAGTGCACTAGATTCTTTTACTCGAAGACCCTTCAATGATTTTAGACTCATAACAACACATTTGATCCCACTCAAATGCTAGTAAAAGAATTCTACAACTTTAACAAGATAAAGGTACATAACCTTT
This sequence comes from Acer campestre, assembly GCA_954870605.1. NCBI lineage: Eukaryota > Viridiplantae > Streptophyta > Magnoliopsida > Sapindales > Sapindaceae > Acer > Acer campestre. The sequence goes on along the minus strand of OX940809.1, from coordinate 28,946,606 downwards.
AACTTAAGTTGTGAACGTTATTCAAGACTAACTAAAGAATTGTGTCTACCTCATACATATCCAGATGTACGAACAATTTTTCTTTTCTCATAGTCTTTTTGACCTTATGATTATTTACTTTGACAATTATAATAATAAATACTATATAAGATTTTGTTAACAAACAGAAATCACTTTATTAATATGAAAAGATTGTCAAGTACAACATTACACTATTGCTATTGAGCATAACCCTAACATGATGAACATGGCAAAGCTTCCTACTGACATCCTAGTTGCCAAGGGAGCATCCGTTTTGGCTAAGGTAAACTCCTACTTTCTCTTATTATTCCTTTTCTTCCTTCTGGTAAATACTGACTTTCTCTCTTCTTTTCACCGGGTTTCAAGTTCACTCTAGCTGTGGAGAGACAGCTGCTGACCTTGAGGGTGGCTTACATTGGGGTCTAAGCCAAGTTAGAGGACGCCTAGCAGGAATTGGCTCAAACTCAGCAGAGTGTGGCTCCTCTGCTTCAAGCTGCCAAAGAATCTGAAGAGGGCAGGCAGGCGCCTTGGTGGATATGAGACTCCTTGAGCGCTGCCTGGATACTGAAATCGTCAGGTCCCTGTGCCAATGGGAGGAGAGGGAGTGCTTGAAGAGAGAGAAGAAGCTGTTGCAAAGTGAGAACCAACTCTTGCGGGATACTGTAGCAAGTCTGGAGGCTCAGGAGGGTCCCACATTTTAATATGGTTATTTCACAGCCTGCTATGAAGTGGCCACTGCCTTGCCTCCTCCCTTTGACCTTTAGGCCACTTTGAACTGGGACCACGATCAGATTCTGGCAAATGCTGCTAAACTAGTAGATGGGGACCATGAAGAAGATGTTCCCCCACAGAATGCTACTCATCCGGGTCAAGAGGCTGGTATAGCTGTGGGGGTCCAGCCTGATGGCGCTGAGGGAGCAGTCCAGGATCCTCATATCCAAGAAGAACAAGTGGCGGACCCCGTACTTACCTCGGGAGTGGTCCAGGTGGAGGATAGGGAAGATCTGGCTGGATTCAGGATCCCAACAGCAGGAGGGACCCAGAGTGAGTCTACTGCTACACAGGGGGATGCTGCTGTAGGGAAAAAAATATACCCGCAGCGGAAGCGAGACAAAAAAAAAATAGTTTGAGTAGCTTTTAAAATTTTTCCATTTTTATGAACCTTAAACCCTTTTGATTAATTAAAGATATATAATAAATAACAAAAGATTAATACCTCTTGTCGCGTGATCCGATTGACTTACGTCGATGGTAATCCGCAAGATCTTCAATCCTAGCACGAACGTGGATCACCTAGGAGCGTGGTCTCCCTTTCTTTGAATTGCAAACCTGAGAGCGGATATAACAAACTTTTCTTGATTCGTTAGTCCCAAAAACAATCTAAAGAAACCTAAGATTATTCCGGTCACTTTTGAGTTCTCAATCTTATGATCGAAACTCGCGTGAACCTAGATCGATGTAGTATACACAAGCTTATTGATGAATAAGCAAACAATATACCATCAAAGAATAATCTATGTTCCTTTTGTTTTTAGTAGAATAAAAGCTCTCTATCTATGAGTTGAGAAGAAGAAGAAAAAATAAAATTTCTGCACCAAAAACCCTTATGGCCGAAATTCTCTTCTTTTTCTTTTAAGGGTGGCCGAATTCTTTCTTTCAAATGGACTAGGGTTGCCACAATTTTTACTCCAAAAATATAGGAGTTTTAGTTGCACCCTAATTCACTTTCTAAGAGTTCAAACCCTAATCCAACTCATAAATCTTTTATTCCTTATTTGACTAAAATAAAAAGACTTCTTATTTGATTAAATAAATAAAATTAATTATTTATTTCCTTGTCAAACAAGTCTTTTAATTTAAGTACACTACTACCAATAGTATACCAATAGGAATCATATTTCCTAATGAGAAAAGATTTGTTTCTTAATTAAACAATTAATTAATAAATTAATTAATTCTTATTTAATTAAACAATGAAAACAAAATAATATTTAAGGCTATTATAGCACCTTGCCGCCCCATATAATATATTGGGCCGAATATTATTTTTTTTATTTCATTTAATCCATAGGACTTTAAATAAAAAGCCCACATATGAACTAGACCCATTCTTACTAAAAGAAACAAGCCCACATGTCATCCATTAATATATAAATATAATTTAGCAGCCCATTACATAAATAATGTGCAAATTATATTCTTAATATATTAAATGCAATTCTAGATGGACCCTAAATTGGTCCGGTAGAATATATCAAGTGATCCATGCAAGTCCGTGTGGATTGGGGATCTTGGCGGGCTATCTAAATTTAAGCTACAATAGACATAACCTAATCACAATCAACAAATGATTCACTTAGGTCCGATCCATTAATTTTAACTCATTCCACTAAAGAGCTAAAATTGAACTCTTAAATAAAGACAGAAAAGGAAGATGTTTCCTCATTCATACCCTAGACAATCATATTGGAGATAGTGTATCCTCATGATTAATATCAGTAATCGCCAAGAGTTCATAGACAGCCTATAACTCTCCAAGTTACCATATTTACTCATATGACCACGTTTTGAACTTGGATATTTTGACTTGTCCAGAAGCCATGTTTTCAATAGACACTATTGAAAACTCAACGTTGAGATTTAATATCCAATTACCTCAAAACATCCATATGATGATATTATACTCTCATTTAATAAATAGAGCCACGATGTCCATATCTATAAATGAAGTCCTCTATCGATTAACAAATGAATATCACCAAACTATCGAGGATAGACTATGCGATATAATCGTACTCATTGATAGCTCAAATGTGAAACAAATTATGGTGTGTTCAATATTAATCTAGAAGGGGGGTGAATAGATTTTATCCGATTTTACCCAATTTTCGTTAATAGGCAAGATTACGAAAATACCCTTTACTAGTCAATACAAATATAGCAAGTGTAATATGGTGCGGAAATTAAAAGACACTTGATATTTACGTGGAAACCCTCACGGGAAAAACCACGGGCTATGTAAGTGAGCCACACTCGAACCTCGAATCCACTAAATGTGTTAAACGATTACAACCTAATTCCGGAAGTAATCACACACCTACCTAATCCCGGTATAAGTGAACCTAGTCCTAATGCTTGTGATTTATGCAACCTAATCCCGGAAGCAACACAAGGCTTAGTTCTCAATGAAGAGAATACAACCTAAGTGAATATATGAAATACTCAAAATGCAACAAGAGCAAGGCAACTCTATATGCTTACCTAGAATGATGATATATCAATGAAATCAATCCTAGATATCAAAAGCTAAATGACATATCATAAAGCTTAGCTAATCAAGATTCAACAAAACCTAGATAGCTATCACAATACAACAGTCAATCATATTCATCACAAACAATCTCTATCTTATATCTAGCATGTGAACATAAAGCATACAATAAGATAAAGAGATAACTTGACAAGAAAGAAACTAAAATTAGATGAAGTTAGTCAAAATCTTACCAAGAAAGATGTGATGATGCAAAACCATACATGGATGAGTCCTAAATGGTCATGAATGATCCTAGATGAACTTTGATGATCAAAGGAAATGGTTTGAGTGTTTAAAGGTGAGTTCTTGATGATTTTTCTCTTGAAATATGTTCTAAGTGAAAAATATGATATTTGGAACTCTTGAAAACGACCTAGAAATGAAAGAGGCATATATATAGTATGCCAAAGTGAAGTGGTGTCGTTTTGTAAATTTTGCAAAAGACCGCCGATTCTGACCCCTTGATTCTGCGGCCTTGACCGCAGAACACAGGGCGCAGAACTGTACTCAACAGATTTTGCGGCTTATTCTGCGACCACGGACCGCAGAACTCAAGGGCGCAGAAATGCACCTGACAGTTTTGCGGCCCCTAAACGCAAAAAACAAGGGTGTAGAAAAGAGACCAGAGAGTATGAATTCTGGTCCTGATTCTGCGGCCTCATTTATGCGACCTTGACCGCATAACAGGGCGCAAAATCGCACCTGATGCATCATCCTAAAATGACAAGTATGATGTGCAATACCAAGCAAGATGCACCCATATGGACAAGAATGAAGAGAGATTAAATGAGCAATTAATGATACACACAATAAAGACACAACACATTCAAGAATAAGAATTATGCAAGTGTTGTGTGTGTGTGCATCTATTTCTCTTCATTGCAAGAAACACTAAGTATTATACCTTTGGAGTGCTTCTTCCCTTGAGGTCTTGAAAAAGGGCCTTTGAGCTTGATCTTCAATCACTTAACTACCCTTACAATTCAAACCCCCAATATGTGGTTTGACCACGAAATAAGCCAATCAATAATGGGAATCCTTACAAAATGATATCACCTGCAACCATAAGTCTATCATTTATCTCAGGATTAAGATAGACTCTCCGATTGTCCTGATAATGAAATTACTTTTATCTACTGACGGTTATAGATAAAGTATTTCATTGTGATCCTGTTCAATGCACCCAGTGCACTGAATTCTTTTGCTCGAAGACACTCCGATGATTTTAGACTCATCATATCTCATTTGATCCCACTCAAATGCTAGCAAAAGAATTCTACAACTTTAACAAGATAAAGGTGCCCAACCTTTAACTTAAGTTGTGAACAATATTCAAGACTAACTAAAGAATTGTGTCTACCACATACATATCCAGATGTATGAACAATTCTTCTTTTCTCATAGTCTTTAGACCTTATGATTATTTACTTTTACAATTATTAAACTATAAATGCTATAAGATTTGTTTAAAACAGAAATCACTTTATTAATATGAAAAAGATTGTTAATTACATTATTACACTCTTGCTATTGAGCATAATCCTAACAGCTGCTACCCGAGAAAGTGATCAAGCTAGACTTCAAGTTCTGGCGGTTGAGAGGGCCCAAACTGATGTCGAAGTTGATGCTATAGGGGTGGAAGCAGTTGGTCAAAGCGAGCTTCCAGAGGAGGAAAAGGAAGACTGATTTAGCTCTCCCCCCTTTTTTCTTTTGTTGTATATATACATTTTTTTTTTCCTTTTGTAGCCTGAAATGGGAGCTGGGAACCCTGTTCTATTAATACAACAACTTCATTTTTCTAGTTCATGCTGTGTCCTGCTTGCTTTTCTACTTAGAAAAAATTTCAAAGCATATAAACTTGCGAGTAGCTGGACCCCGAATGAGTAACTGTGCCATGACAGCATAAATTGTAGGATGCTTGATTGCCGGACGACTAAAAATCCTTATATCTCGTTGACGTAGAAACTGGCAAGATCTGATACTTATCATGTCTCCTTAATTGGACTCTCACGAACATATAATAATATAACGTATAGAGTATCCTGTCAAGGTGACCTGATACTTGTGATAACTTGACTTGATGGTCCTCTCAATCCCCTCTGACTGTCGACCTTCTAGGAGAAAAAGTGGAGTAGTGAGTTAGGTACCCTGACAAGGTATCTTAATCCTACTGTAAGTCTGTCCCGGTAGGCAACTAAGGCCACTTTAGCACTAGGCTTCTTGGAGGAGGGTATTCCCCGACAAAGGCAGCAGGAGCGCCATAAGGCTATTTCCTGGTCTTGAAATGGAGAAGTAAGGAGTCGGGTATCTTGATGAGGCATCCCGATCCTATTGTAAGTCTGTCCTGGTAGGCAACTAAGGCCACTTTAGCACCAAGCTTCTTGGAGGAGGGTATTCCCCGACCAAGGCAGCAGAAGCGCCATAAGGCTATTTCCTGGTCTTGAAATGGCGAAGTAAGGAATCAGGTACTTTGATGAGGCTTCCCGATCCTACTGTAAGTCTGTTTTGGTAGGCAACTAAGGCCACTTTCGCACCAGGCTTATTGGAGGAGGGTATTCCCAGACCAAGGCAGCAGGAGCGCCATAAGGCTATTTCCTGGTCTTGAAATGGCGAAGTAAGGAATCATGTATCTTGATGAGGCATCCTAATCATACTATAAGTCTGTCCTAGTAGGCAACTAAGGCCACTTTAACACCAGGCTTCTTGGAGGAGGGTATTCCCCTACCAAGGCAGCAGGAGCGCCATAAGGCTATTTTCTAGTCTTGAAATGGCGAAGTAAGGAATCAGGTACCTTAATGAGGCATCTCAATCCTACTATAAGTCTATCCTAGTAGGCAACTAAGGCCACTTTAGCACCAGGCTTCTTGGAGGAGGGTATTCCCCGACCAAGATAGTATGAGCGCCATAAGGCTATTTCCTGGTCTGGAAATGGTGATTCAGTAATGGCGAAGAACGAACATCAAGTCAGAGATACTGGAGAATCAAGTAGGAGACATTGAACACTGGATACATGAGAGTCATATAGGAGAAGGAACTGATTTTATTGAATTTCCCAAGCAGTACAATATGAAATCGGGGTGATGGCCAGCCGATATGAATTAAATTACTAAGGGTAGAATTTCCTGAGGTTATCGGCGTTCCATGTATGATCCACTGGGTGTCCTTCCATGTCTTCTAGCTTATAAGCGCCACCCTGAAGTAGTGTTTTAATCAAGTAGGGACCTTCCCAGTTAGGAGCTAGCACCCCGTCAGACCTCCTTCGTGTGTTCTGGGTTACTTTCCTGAGAACCAAGTCTCTTTCTTTGAAATTCCGGATCCTCACCCTTTTATGGAAGTGTCGGGCTATCTTACTCTGATACACAACCACTTTTTCAGCGACCCTACTTTATTTTTCCTCAAGTAGATCCAAACTGGCTCTTAGCTTAACCTCATTGTCTTTTGGTTCATAATTTTTAACCCGGAAAGATATGAGTTTATGCTCGATGGGTAAGACTGCTTCAGTCCCGAACACTAGCGAGTAGGGGGTCTCTCATATTGCAGTTCGCCTGGTTGTTCCGTAAACCCACAGTACATTGGGTAATTCTGCAACCCATAACCCTTTCTTCTATTGGAGCTTTTTCTTCAGGAGCTTCTTAATGGTCTTGTTGGCAGCTTCAACGAACACGTTGGTCTGAGGATGAGCCACCGATGCAAAATGGAGATCGATGTTCCGGCCTTCACAGAATTCTCTAAAGTTGGCGTTGTCAAATTGTTTTCCTAGATCAGTTATGATGGCTATCGGGGTACCAAAATGGTAGACAATATTTTCCTTGACAAAGTTGGTGGTTTTTTCTTCAATTATCCGGGTGAGGGCCTTGGCTTCTACCCATCAGGTAAAGTAATCTATTGCCACCACTGCATATTTGGCCTGGCCCGGTGCAGTAGGGAGCGGCCCGATCAGGTGTAGTCCCCAGATTTTAAAGGGGTAGGGTGTTGATGTGTAAAATCGTGTTATAAAAACCTAACTCGCAAGTGCACGAATCGTGAGATAAGTACAGCGACAAGTAGGGATCGTTCCCACGAGGAAAAGTGATTTATCGACTAAAACTAATTCTAATTAAAGCTAAGCAATTAACAGTAACCAAGAGATTTGAGATTGATTTGATTGGTTTGAGATTAAAACTAGATTGAACTAAGAAAGCAGTTAACAAGAATATGTGAATGTGATCAAGAGGTGAGAGAACTAGGTCATCAATGATTCCTGAAAATATATACTTGCGTGTGTCTAAACAAACTAGAGGGGGGGTGAATGGGTTGTTAATCCGATTAGTTACCAAATTTTCTGATTAGTCAATATTCAAAAATAAACTCAAATTAACAAACAATAATCAAGTGTAATATGTGCGGAATTTAAATAACACTTGATATTTACATGGAAACCCTCACGGGAAAAACCACGGGCTGATATGTGCGCCACACACACGGTCCTCGAATCCATTATATGTAATGATGATTACAACCCTAGGTTGACCTCTAGTCACACCATTCTCGGTTACTAATTCACCACTACTACCCGCAGGCCTTTTTTAGCAAACCTAGACCAAGGGTGCTTGAGCACTACACACCGGTAGTCACAAGACTTAACTCTCAATGAAGAGATCAACAACCTATGTGAATATGATAATATTCTAAATGCAAATAATGCTAGGCTACACTAAATGCTTAACTAGATGTTATAATGCAAATCAACACTCTAGTTATCAACATTGCCTACATGCTCATGCATGAGGACTCAATTAGATGCAAAGTGATTCTAGCAATCTAATTGTCAACAAACAAGGCCAACTCAACACAAGTTGTCAATAAATATGGCAATGACAATAAATGCAATTAACAAGTGCAATCAAGGAATTGTCAATCAAAATGCCAATCAACACATGTTGACAATGAACATGGCTAGGACTATAAATGCAATAAACAAATGCAATCAATGAGTCCTACACATCAATGTCTAAATGAAAATCATATAGACTTAGCTAGAGGGCAAAATAGTCCTAAATGCTAGCTATCAACAAACAACTCATCTCAACCAAAATCAGAGACTCAAACATGTTATAAACAACATTAAGTAAAGAGTCATGCATTTAATTAACTACTAAATGCTAATCCTAGGCAAACATGTCATAAATATGAAACAAAGAGATGTAGAACATGTAGAGATTACCTAGTCAAAGAATTCAAGACAACCCATGCTTGGATGATGTTAGGAAGAAGCTAGATGCACATGGGAAGTGGTTTGGTTAAGTAAAGGTGAGTTCTTGAAGCTTTCTCTCTCAAGAACAATGGAGCCACTCTCTCTAGGGTTTGATTTTGAGCTCTCAAAAAGTGTAATTTTTGCTCTCACAAATGTCTAAGAAGACAAGGCAACATATATATAGAGAAGCAATCAAAATGATGTCGTTTTACGGACAAACATCAGAGGTTGCTATTTGCAGTCGCCATTTGCACAAATGGCGACCTCAGCTTTTCTTCTAGGTCGTTGTTTGTGCAAATGGCGACCTCTGACGCAACACACACAAAACCTTCTATGTCGCCATTTGTCTCATGGCGACCTCACACCTTATGCTTTTTCAAATAAAAAAACATTCTGTCGCCATGGCGACCTAACAAATGGCTACCCACACAAATGGCGACCTTTGTGTACAATGTGCAAGAGAAATGTGACATGTGAAGAAAATACACACAAAGGCAAAGCATACATATGCAACCATTTGAAGTGAGTGTGTGCAACCTAAATCTCTTCAAATTAAAAAGTCAAGATACAATTAATAAAACATGCATGAAGAGATATTCAAGAACATGAATGCACACATATAAAAACACACAACATACAAGTATTAGAAATATGCATGAGTTGTGAGTGTGTGCAACTAAATCTCTTCAAGAGGCAAGTCAAGTGATTACCTTTTGCTCTTGCTCTTGAAGTCACGTTGGGAAGTCCGGAAGCTTGCAAATCACAATAACCTAAGCTACCCGTTACACACCAATCCCAATGTGGTTTGTCATGAAATAAGCCAATAAAAAATGAGGCACTTACAATTCCCAACTACGTTTACTCAATGCCTCGAATTGACTTTCACAAAGAATGTTAATCAAGTTAAGGGCTCGTTCTTATATTATGTATAATTAGTGCTATGTGGTCCTGGAATAAATCAAGTACTCTCTACTGCAATCATTAGCAAAACCTGCATAAAAACTATAACAGAAAATACATCAACCATACACCAAGCGCTCTCAGTTGAGTCAATAGCAAACCCTGCATATAAACTATAACCTAAAACCCACAAAGCACACAATCAAGTATTCTCAATCACAGTCATTAGCAAAACCTGCATGTAGACTACGATTGAGAACCCATTAAGCATAAGAACACGAGAACCAAAGATAACGTGCAATATCCTGCTACGATAAATTCATTCATTCAATTGAATATTGGCTAAGAATGGTGAAACCCACACATATCTCAACCTTAACATATAAAACCCTAAATTCAAGACTAGCACTAACCATGCATAGACAATAAGAAATCACAAATTGAATGAATCAAAACTTGAATTACGAAAACATAGTCAATTCTAACAAAGAGTATTCATAGAGGTTCACATTGAATCCCTAGTATGGATTTAGTTACACATAGATGAAATAAAAATAAGAGAGAAGTAATTGATAGAACCCATGGAAATAGTAGACACTCTTCCAATCTCTGATGCTGAAAATCTTCTCCTTCGTCTTCAAATCTTCTATATGTAAGATGAAAGAAAGTTTGTTAAGTGATTTAGGTTATGAATGATGGTTGTTGAACTGTCTCCAGACGAACCCCCTTCTGAATAGAAAACCCCTCTATTTATATCTGCTCGGGTTTCAGTGGAGAAACCTATTAAATCGCGGAGTCTTGGCTGGACCGCTGCCGGACCGCTGCCACTTTGGCAGCGGTGTGGCAGTGGTTTTCCACAATTGGGAACGCTACCACTTTGGCAGCGGTTAGGGAGCATTTTGCACAGCGGTCTCCTCTACCCAATAAACGCTGCAACGCCTCTCTCAGAAAATAGCAGCGGTGTGAGAGCACTTTTTGCTCAATTTCAGAAAAGACCCTAGACTTCTTCCAAATAGCACTTTTTATATGAAATTCTTCAAATAACTCAATCTGGTCCAATAACCTGAAAACACTCAAACACACCCATTAAAGTGCTAAAAGACTCAAGAAGCAAGCAATTGATTGGAGGAATGGGGATCAAAAATATATACAATAAATGACCGATCAGGTGTGCTGATTGGGGAGAGTCTTTCTGGTGGGAGGTGATGGAGGTTTGCTGTTTTCTGACAAGCCTCACAAGATCGTGCAAACTGCTTTGCATCCTGGTGTATAGTCGGCCAGTACTAGCCTATTCTGATTATCTGGTAAGCTAGTGTTTTTCCCGATACATGATTTCCACAGTCCCCCGAGTGTACCTCGTTGAGCGCCCAGCCCGTATCGTCGGGATAGAGATATCTGAGTAGAGGGAGAGATTTCCCCTTACGGTAAAGGTATCCATCTATCAAGCAGTACTGAGTAGCTATCCTCTTAAGCCAGTGGGCTTGATCCGGATTTGTAAGGAGAGTGTTACTTTGGAGATAGTCTGCTATTGGATCCATCCAACATAGGGGGCGGTTGACTAGGAGGACCTCTACATCCTTAGCTATTTTGGAACGGGAAACCAATTGGAGGGGTACTCCTTTTGGTAAAGCATGTCCTTCTCCTATGGCAATCTTGGCCAGGACATCTGCGCGATGGTTCTTCTCTCTGAGCACTTGTTCTATCCTTACACCCTTGAACTTTTTCATTACTTCCTAAACATTAGCCAGATAGGCCACCATGTTGTCACCTTTTGCTTGGTACAATCCCGACACCTGATTGACCACTAATTGGGAGTCACTCTTGATTAGAAGGTACTCAGCCCCCAAAGCCCCTGCTGCACTCATTCCTGCTAGTAGAGCTTCGTACTCTGCTTCATTGTTGGTGGCTCTGAATTCAAACCTGAAACAGTGACTACATTCGACTCCTTCAGTGTCAATCCCGATGACCCCAGCTCCGTATCCTGACTAGTTTGAAGCTCCATCTATGTAAAGGACCTAAATCTTACTGTCTTCGGGCCAATCCAGATTGGCTTGATCCGGATCCGGGTCTGCTGACTTATCTAGACTTGAGATTGTGCTGAATTCCATTATGAAGTCAGCTAGGGCTTGGGCCTTGATCGTGGTTCTTGCCTTGTATTTGATGTCAAACTGGGTGAGTTCTAGGGCCCATAGAACCAATCTACCTGGCACATCTGGCCTCTGGAGGAATTTCCGCAGGGGTTGGTCAGTGACAACTGCGATGGTGTGAGCTTGAAAGTAAGGCCGGAGCTTTCTAGATGTAGTTACCAAGGCGTAGGCGAGTTTTTCTAGGAGGGTGTAGTTTTTCTCGGACTTAGTGAAAGCCCGGCTCACATAGTAAACTGGTCTTTGCACCCCATCACTGCATTCTTTCACCAGTGCTCCACTAGTAGCAACTTCTGAAATTGCTAGATAGAGTAGGAGCTCTTCCCCCGGGGTTGGTTTTACCAATAGAGGCGGACTTGACAAGTACTCCCTTAAAGCTTGAAAAGCTTGCTCGCTTTGCTTGTCCCACTTCATCTTCTTCCCCTGCTTAATGATCTTGAAAAATGGGAGGCATTTATCTGTGGAGCGAGATATGAACCGGTTCAAGGCTGTTATCCGGTTGGTTAATCCTTGTGCCTGCTTGAGAGTTGTATGGGACTCAAGGTCTAGGATAGCTTTGATCTTCTCAGGATTAGCCTCGATCCCCCTTTCATGCACCATGAATCCCAAGAATTTGCCCGCTACTACCTCGAAGGCACATTTAGCGGGGTTCAATCTCATCTGGTTCTGTCTTATCACCTGAAAAGTCTGGCGTAAGTCCCCTGTATGCTGTCCAGCTTCCTGAGATTTTGTAATCATATCATCTATGTACACCTCCATGGATCTTCCTATCTGCTCTTTGAACAACCTGTTCACCATACGCTGGTATGTGGCACCTGTATTTTTGAGTTCGAACGGCATTACCTTATAGCAGTAGAGTGTTAGGATTATGCTCAATAGCAAGAGTGTAATATTGTATTTAACAATCTGTTTCATATTAATAAAGTGATTTCTGGTTTAAACAAATATTATAGCATTCATAGTTGAATATTATAATTGTTAAAGTAAATAATCATAAGGTCTAAAGACTATGAGAAAAGAAGAATTGTTCATACATCTGGATATGTATGTGGTAGACACAATTCTTTAGTTAGTCTTGAATATTGTTCACAACTTAAGTTAAAGGTTGGGCACCTTTATCTTGTTAAAGTTGTAGAATTCTTTTGCTAGCATTTGAGTGGGATCAAATGAGATATGATGAGTCTAAAATCATCGGAGTGTCTTCGAGCAAAAGAATCTAGTGCACTGGGTGCATTGAACTGGATCACAATGAAATACTTTATCTATAACCGTCAGTAGATAAAAGTCTTTTCATTATCAGGACAATCGGAAAGTCTATCTTAATCCTGAGATAAATGATGGACTTATGGTTGCAAGTGATATCATTTGAGTTATCAATGAGTACGATTATATCGCATAGTCTATCCTCGATAGTTTGGTGATATTCATTTGTTAATCGATAGAGGACTTCATTTATAGATATGGACATTGTGGCTCCATTTATTTAATGAGAGTATAATATCATCATATGGATGTTTTGAGGTAATTGGATATTAAATCTCAACGTTGAGTTTTCGATAGTGTCTATTGAAAACATGGCTTCTGGACAAGTCAAAATATCCAAGTTCAAAACGTGGTCATATGAGTAAATATGGTAACTTGGAGAGTTATAGGCGGTCTATGAACTCTTGGCGATTACTGATATTAATCACGAGGATACACTATCTCCAACATGATTGTCTAGGGTATGAATGAGGAACATCTTCCTTTTCTGTCTTTATTTAAGAGTTCAATTTTAGCTCTTTAGTGGAATGAGTTAAAATTAATGGATCGGACCTAAGTGAATCATTTGTTGATTGTGATTAGGTTATGTCTATTGAAGCTTAAATTTAGATAGCCCGCCAAGATCCTCAATCCGCACGGACTTGCATGAATCACTTGATATATTCTACCGGACTATTTGTGAGTCCATTTAGAATTGTATTTAATATATTAAGAATATAATTTGCACATTATTTATTTAATGGACTGTTTAATTATATTAATATATTAATGAAAAACATGTGGGCTTGTTTCTTTTAGTAAGAATGGGTCTAGTTCACATGTGGGCTTTTTATTAAAGTCCAAATGGATTAAATAAAATAAGAAAACAATATGTAGGCCCAAGTCTCTTGTCATGGGCGGCAATGGGTAATAATAAGCCCATTATATTGTTTTATTTTATTATTTAATTAAATGGAAATTAATTAATATGTTAATTAATTATTTAATTAAAAATCAAATCTTTTTCTGATTAGGAAATATGTTTCCTAGTAGTAAACTACTATTAGTATTATACTAAATATAAAAGACTTTATTTGTTTAGTCAAATTAGGAAGTCTTTTATATAGTCACAAACACACTAACGAGTTGGATTAGGGTTTGAATATTATATACATGAAAAGTTGAATTCAGATTGCTATAAAATATATATAATATATGGCAACTTAATTATTGCCGAGATATATAATATAATATATATATATATAAGCAGAATTCAAGTCAAATAATATATATATATGGCCGGTGCAGAACAAAAACACATATAATGCATGCAGTGTTTGCATGAAACTAAATATGCATAGTTGAGTTGCGTGCAAGTTTTAAATACATATAATATGCATGCAGTGTTTTAAACAAATAATGCATGCAATGCTTTAAACAAAAACAATGACATATTAGGCGTGCATATATACTTGATTTTGAGAGAATTTTTGGCATATATATATATTGCGGCAATAGATATATATATATATTATATATATATTTTGCGGCAATAGACATATATATATATATATATTCTTCATATATTTTCAAAAAACCTAGTTTTTGCAATTGAGAGCTTTTTCTTTTGTTAGAGAAAAATTAGATCCAACTCTAAGACTAGTGAGTGATTCGGCCTAGAGGTTTGTGAGAGAAGAATTGTTCTTGTTTCGATAGTGTACTAGTGATCTTAACATCAAGAGATTTTGTACACACTTTCGAATTAGGTTCACGCGAATTTCAATCTTACGATTGTGAATTCAAAAGTGACCGGAACATTCTTAGCAACCTTTTGGAGATTATAGTGACTAACAAAATCAGAAAAGTTTTGTTGTCCATTCTCAGGTATACAATTCAAAGAGAAGGGAGACCACGCTCTTAGGTGATTCACGTTCGTGATCAGATTGGAAGATCTTGCGGATTACCATCGACGTAAGTCAATCGGATCACGCGACAAAAGGTATTCTTCTTTTGTTAGATAATATATATCTTTAATTGATTAAAAGGGTTAAGGTTCATAAAATTGGAAAAATTTTAAAAGCTACTCAAACTATTTTTTTAGTCTCGCTTCCGCTGCGAGTACAATTTTTCCCTACAATTGGTATCAGAGCCCTGGTTGAACCCTTTTAATTAATTAACGTATATATACGTGGATCGATTTCTTTTTATTGTGATTATGCATGTTTAGAAAGAGATGGCACTCTAGGTATTCGCATATATAATTACATGTGGATGTATGGATTTATATATGTTTATGTGGATTGTTATTGCTCGATTTTGGTCCTAGATTTTCAATGTAATTTTGGTTTCGGAATTGTAATAAGAAGGGTGGTCTATCATCGCCATAATTCCTTCTTGGTAGTTGCTAGTTTATTTTTTTATTTATTTTAAAGTGCAGTATTTTTATTTTATGTGCAGTTTTTTTTTGTAAAAAATCACTGCAGTGAATAAAAAAAAAAAAAAAATTACTGCAGTATTTTATTGTTAAATAAAGTTGTAATACGTTCTACATCGAAGAAACGAAGCAACCGGAACCGAGAACGAGCACCATGCGCACCCTAGGAGTGGGTTGGGCTGCGCATGGCATGCCCGAAATCAAGTGGGCTGCGCACGGCAGCCTTGCAACCAAGAGGGCTGCGTACGGCAGCCATGCAAGGCCTATGGGCTGCGCATGGCAGCCCCTTACGTGGGGTTGTGGCCGTGCAATCCCGAGGAGGGAGGCCGGAGGATGGGCTTATGGTTGATGGGCCACTTGAAGATCTTGTATTTCTATTTCAATGTAATTTACTTGTTTTTCTAGGATGGGCCAAAATTGTTGCTATTTATTTTATGCTTAAATATTACAATATTTGTTGTTGTATGATAACATGACATATAGAATAGGAGTGCCACTCATATATCTCTTTTGGTATGAACATGCATTGAATGATTTAGGTATCTAAATTGGCATCTAGATAACTTGGTAAATCATTCTATGGGATTTAATCACACGCCTTAAATAATTGAGTGGGAGAAGGTGTTTTTGTAACACCTATGGCTTCCAAGATTAGTTGAGCTTAATTATTTTTGGTAATCCCCCAAAGGGGCGTCCATGAATGGAATTTAGCAATATACTTCCTTACAAGGATAGACTAGACAATGGACTCTAACGAGATCTACTCCCAAAGGAGGGATTTTCGTGAGAGAAAATTGAGGGTCGATATCTTGGTAACACACTCAATGTAATTTTATTGATATCCTCCAAAGAGTTCTTGTCAGTAAAATTGTAAGGCTAAAATTGAAAACGCTGGTTGTTATGTTAACAATTAGGTGGGACCTAGTCTAACTAGTAAATGGTGCGAACTCCCAAAGGAGGCGTAACATTTATGGGTGTTAGATCACCGTTGAATTTTTATGATTGAGTTATTCATTTAATTCAAGATAAATATTTAAAAGTGCTTTATAATGATTATTTACTTATATTAATTTTTGTTTAATTAAGAAATCATGACCCTATCACTTATGAACATCCTGAAAGATAAAAGTTTAACCGGTAATAATTATGTCACATGGAAAAGGAAAATTGGGTTGTTGCTGCAAGCTGAAAAAAAAATATAAATTTTGTTCTAACTACTCCTAAACCACCTGCTCTTACTAATGAATCTAATAAGACGAGTATGAGCAGTGGAAGACCTCTAATGAGATGGCCAAATGGCTACCATCTCCAACGTGTTGCAACAGCAGCATGAAGGAATAGGGTTTGCTGCTAATATGATGATGTCTCTAGAAGAGATTCATATGGTTGGTAAAGTTGCTACTATTAAGACCCGTCAGAAGGTCAAGGAATAATAGAAGAAAAAGCAACTTGGGCCTACCAAGAAAGAGACTAAGAAAGTAACCAAGATCAAAAGGAAGTGCTTCTTTTGTGGTGAAAAGAGACATTGGAAAAGTAATTGCCCAAAGTCTCAGAATAAAAAGGAACAAGGTAATATGAATTATCTTGAAACATGTTTTTCTGGTAGATTCTACAGATTCTTGTATCGTAGACTCTAGAGCCACTAATCATGTTTGTTATTCCTTACGGGGGTGTCAAGAAAGGAGAAGGCTAAATAAGAATAAGATCAATTTGCGCTTGGGCAACGGAACGTTAGTGTCTGCAAATGCAGTGGGAGATATTAGAGTTTTGTTTGGATTCTAGAAAGCATTTAGATTTGATAGACGTTTATTATGTACCTCAATTCAAGAGGAATTTAATTTCAGTTTCTTGTTTGAATAAATTTGGATATTCGGTTACTTTTAATAAAGCTTTTATTATTAGTAAGAATAACAAAGTTATTTGCAAAGGTACATTGGAAAACGGTCTATACTTTTTGCATAGAAATATCTCTAACTCGTTAGACACAGAAATAACGGAACCTAATCATAAAAGAGTAAAATTATCAACAGATGAAACCTACCTATGGCATTTACGCTTAGGTCATATTAACCTTAATAGGATTAAAAGATTGGTAAGTGACGGACCTTTGAGTGACTTAAAGGTTGATGATCTACCAACTTGTGAATCTTGTTTGGAAGGTAAAATGACCAAAAGGACGTTCTCTGCCAAAGGTGCAAGAGCCACTGAATGTTTAGGATTGATACACACTGATGTATGTGGACCTATGAGCATTCAAGCTAGAGGTGGATATGAGTACTTCATCACTTTCACAGATGATTACTCAAGATTTGGCTATGTGTATCTCATGCGACATAAGTCGGATGCTTTTGACATGTTCAAAGCATTTAAAGCTGAAGTGGAAAATCAGCTTGAGAAACACATAAAAATCTTGAGATCTGATCGTGGTGGAGAATATCTATCTGGTGAGTTTCAGCAATATCTTATTGATAATGGGATAGTTTCTCAGTTTTCTGCACCTGGTACACCTCAACAAAATGGGGTAGCAGAAAGGAGAAATAGAACTCTTTTGGATATGGTTAGGTCTATGTTGAGTTATTTAACACTTCCTATTTCTTTCTGGGGATATGCTTTACAAACTGCAATATACATTCTAAACCATGTACCATCTAAGTCTGTTCCTAAAACACCGCATGAGTTATGGACTGGGCGCAAGCCTAGTTTACGACACTTAAGGATATTTGGATGTCCTGCGCACGTGTTAAAAGGAAAGACAGAAAAGATGGAGTCACGTTCAGAAACATGTATATTTGTAGGGTATCCGAAAGAAACTAAAGGATATTATTTTTATAGTCCTTCAGATCTTAAAGTATTTGTTTCGACAAATGCTAAATTTCTGGAAAAGGACTATATGAATGATTTTGTGCCTAAAAGTAGAATTGTCCTGAATGAGATGTTAGGAGATACAATTCCATGAGAGGTTACACAACCTAACCCAATTGTAAGTTCCGATCCAACACAAGGTCAACAACCTACCATTCCTCGTCGTAGTGGGAGGGTTAGAACACAACCCGAAAGATACATCGGTCTGGGAGAATCTGTAGAGAATCTCCCGGACGACGATGATCCCTATACGTACAAGGAAGCTATGGAGGATGTTGATAGTCGCCATTGGCAAAAGGCAATGCAATCCGAGATTGAATCTATGTTCGATAACAAAGTCTGGTCCCTTGTAGACTTGCCTAAAGGGATAAAACCCATTGGGTGCAAGTGGGTATACAAGAGGAAAAGAGGTATGGATGGAAAGGTGGAAACCTTTAAAGCTAGATTGGTAGCTAAAGGGTATACACAGAAAGAAGGTATCGATTACGAGGAAACCTTCTCTCCTGTGGCCATGCTTAAATCCATTAGGATACTCTTATCCATTGCAGCATCTTTAGATCTAGAGATTTGGCAAATGGACGTCAAGACAGCTTTCCTTAATGGAAGTCTTGACGAAAGCATCTACATGATGCAACCAGAGGGATTCATTGAAAAGGGCCAAATGGAAAGGGTATGCAAGTTGCAGAAATCTATATATGGATTAAAGCAAGCATCCAGATCCTGGAACATAAGGTTCGATCAAGCTGTCAAAGGTTTTGGATTTATTCAGAATCTTGACGAACCTTGTGTATACAAAAGGATTAAGGGCGACAAGTTGGTTTTCCTGATTCTTTATGTTGATGATATACTACTCATCGGAAACGATGTAGGTGTATTGACATCAAGTAAAGAATGGTTAGCAAAACAATTTGATATGAAGGACTTAGGAGAAGCAAGTTTTATTCTAGGTATCCAAGTTATAAGGGATAGAAAGAATAGAACGATTGCATTATCCCAAGCTTCATACATAGACAAAATCTTGTCTAGGTTTTCCATGCAGGATTCCAAGAAAGGTATGTTACCTTTCAGACATGGAATCAAGCTTTCTAAGGAACAAGTTCCTAAGAATGAGCATGAAGAGCAGTTCATGAGTAGAGTTCCATATGCCTCGGCAGTTGGAAGTCTCATGTATGCAATGCTCTGCACTAGACCAGATATTCGTTTTGCTATTGGCATAGTTAGCAGGTTTCAATCGAAGCCTGGTCCTGATCACTGGACGGCAGTCAAGCATATTTTCAAGTATCTCAAGAGAACGAGAGATAATATGCTTGTATACTCTGGAGGGGATTTGATTCCCGTTGGGTATACAGATTCTGATTTTCAATCAGATTCTGACTCCAGAAAATCCACATCGGGGGCTGTGTTTACTATTGGAGGAGGAGCAGTTATATGGAGGAGTATCAAGCAATCTTGTATTGCTGATTCCACCATGGAAGCTGAGTATGTTGCTGCATGCGAGACTGCCAAAGAGGCTGTTTGGCTCCGTCAATTCTTGATTGACTTGGAAGTGGTTCCTAGTGCGAATAAGCAGATCACTATCTACTGTGACAACAGTGGAGCAGTGGCTAATTCGAAAGAACCAAGAAGTCATAAGAGAGGTAAACACATTGAAAGGAAATATCATCTTTTAAGGGAGATTGTTCAAAGAGGTGACGTGACGATTACCAAAATTGCGTCAGCAGAAAATCTAGCAGATCCCTTCACAAAGGCTCTACCTCAGAAGAGTTTCGATGGGCACCTAGAGAACATGGGCTTAAGGGATATGACTCATTTGCTATAGTGCAAGTGGGAGATTGTTAGGATTATGCTCAATAGCAAGAGTGTAATATTGTATTTAACAATCTGTTTCATATTAATAAAGTGATTTCTGGTTTAAACAAATATTATAGCATTCATAGTTGAATATTATAATTGTTAAAGTAAATAATCATAAGGTCTAAAGACTATGAGAAAAGAAGAATTGTTCATACATCTGGATATGTATGTGGTAGACATAATTCTTTAGTTAGTCTTGAATATTGTTCACAACTTAAGTTAAAGGTTGGGCACCTTTATCTTGTTAAAGTTGTAGAATTCTTTTGCTAGCATTTGAGTGGGATCAAATGAGATATGATGAGTCTAAAATCATCGGAGTGTCTTCGAGCAAAAGAATCTAGTGCATTGGGTGCATTGGGTGCATTGAACTGGATCACAATGAAATACTTTATCTATAACCGTCAGTAGATAAAAGTCTTTTCATTATCAGGACAATCGGAGAGTCTATCTTAATCCTGAGATAAATGATGGACTTATGGTTGCAAGTGATATCATTTGAGTTATCAATGAGTACGATTATATCGCATAGTCTATCCTCGATAGTTTGGTGATATTCATTTGTTAATCGATAGAGGACTTCATTTATAGATATGGACATTGTGGCTCCATTTATTTAATGAGAGTATAATATCATCATATGGATGTTTTGAGGTAATTGGATATTAAATCTCAACGTTGAGTTTTCGATAGTGTCTATTGAAAACATGGCTTCTGGACAAGTCAAAATATCCAAGTTCAAAACGTGGTCATATGAGTAAATATGGTAACTTGGAGAGTTATAGGCGGTCTATGAACTCTTGGCGATTACTGATATTAATCACGAGGATAAACTATCTCCAACATGATTGTCTAGGGTATGAATGAGGAACATCTTCCTTTTCTGTCTTTATTTAAGAGTTCAATTTTAGCTCTTTAGTGGAATGAGTTAAAATTAATGGATCGGACCTAAGTGAATCATTTGTTGATTGTGATTAGGTTATGTCTATTGAAGCTTAAATTTAGATAGCCCGCCAAGATCCTCAATCCGCACGGACTTGCATGAATCACTTGATATATTCTACCGGACTATTTGTGAGTCCATTTAGAATTGTATTTAATATATTAAGAATATAATTTGCACATTATTTATTTAATGGGCTGTTTAATTATATTAATATATTAATGAAAAACATGTGGGCTTGTTTCTTTTAGTAAGAATGGGTCTAGTTCACATGTGGGCTTTTTATTAAAGTCCAAATGGATTAAATAAAATAAGAAAACAATATGTAGGCCCAAGTCTCTTGTCATGGGCGACAATGGGTAATAATAAGCCCATTATATTGTTTTATTTTATTATTTAATTAAATGGAAATTAATTAATATTTTTTTTGTTTTTTTAATAAAATTGGACTGATCTAAGGGGAAAAAGCATCACAAGCGATCATATGCTGAAAAACCCCTAGACAGTATCCGTATATAAAAGAGATAAAAGAAAGTAAAAAGTGACAAAAAGCAACAAAGCACAAAGAACCAGGGAAAACAACCCCAAACAAAAAGAGGCACGTAGGCCACACCAAAAAGAAAAAGAAAACATCAAGAAAAACGAAAAGACTCGCGGCCCATGCAGTCATTGCCAACTAAAGAAGAACAGAATGGCGGGGCAGAGAACCACCAAGAATCTGTCTGAAGCTCCAAAGCATGCTTAGAAAGCATATCTGCAACTTGATTACCCTCCCTAAAAATATGTGAAACCTGAAAATCCATATGTGAGATTTGGAAGATGCAGCGCTGCCACGCCTGACGAACCCTCCAAGGAACCAACTCAGAACGAGAAGAGAGAAGCTGAACCACATAAGAAGAATCGCTCTCAAGCCAGATTCGATGCCACCCATACTTCCAAGCAAAATTAATGGCCAATGAGGCCGCGAGAAGCTCAGCCTCAAAAGCGAAAACCTGACCAAGAGGAATAGCAAAGCAACCCTTCACAAATGCTCTACAGTTCCGAAAGATACCACCACAACCACCAACCCCCGGAGAGCCCATAGCAGCGCCATCAGTATTCACTTTGATCCAGCCGGGGGCCGGAGGCGACCAAACCACACTCTTGATAACTGGGGCTTTAGAAGGGCGACCCTGAAGACCAAATCGACGAAGAATCAAAAGGTCATCCATACAGTTACGCATACAACCAATCCCAAGGCGATTAGCCTCTGAAACCGCACACCAGACCAAAGAAAGGACGGATCTAAAGTCCACCGACTTCCCTTCAAAGATCCACTGATTACGAGCAGTCCACACCCCCCATACCACTGCATGGATAGCCGCTTTCCACAAAATCCTGACCTGCTCACTAAAGGAAACTGACATGGCTTGCAAGAAGAAGGATTGCCAAGTGTCGGTAGAGACACGTCGCTGGAAAGTCGAGAAAACCGCCTCCCAAAGAACAACCGCCAGGGGACAATGAAGAAAAAGATGATCTACAGATTCACTACTAACCCCACAAATACTGCAACGAGAAGCCAACTGGAACCCAGACCTGCAAAGGCGATCCTCAGTAGGAAGCTTGTTCAACATCAAACGCCAAGTCAAAGCAGAGCGAGAGGGGGGAATAAAACGGGACCAAACATCTCTCCACCAAACAACCTGAGGAATATCACGGAAAAACTGGGAATAAGCAGCCTTGCAAGAAACACGACCATCCCGAGAATTAGCCCAAACCAGAGAATCCACAACAGGAGAAATTGCAATACGATCAATCCGAAAACACAGATCCGGGAAACGCGCTCGAAAACAATCGGCTAGCACCCATCTACCCTGATGAATAAAATCCGAAACCCTCGCCCGGAGCAGATTAGCTAAATAATCAGGAATCCCTAAAAGGTCCAAAATGGGAACCCCCAACCAATTATCCCGCCAAAAGTCCCTCTGAGAGTTCTCGCCAATTAGCCAGATACCTTCCTTAAGAAGGGAACTATAATTAGACCGAAGAGAAGACCAAATCGAGGAGGTGACATACCCTCCATGAGGCTTCTGTAAATGCCTGAGATACCTCTCCCGAAGAAAAGAGAAAGCAAAACCATCAGAGGTCATAAACTTCCAGGTGAATTTCCGCAATAGTGAGTCATTCAGCAACCCAATATCTTTCAGACCAAGACCACCTTGTGAGTAAGGCCTACAACAACGATCCCATGCAACCCGAACCAACTTAGTCTCCTCACAGGAACCGGTCCACAAAAAGTTTCTCAACTTGCGGTTAATTAGTGACAGAAGAGAAGAAGGCCACTTGTAAATCATGAAAGAGTGCACAAATGAACCAGTGATGACTGACCTGATCAGAGTAGCACGACCGGCCAGAGAGAGAGACTTGCCCTTCCATTTAGCGAATTTAGACAAGATCTTATCCGCAATAGGGCGTAGCACTGCTTTTCGAGGCTTACCTCGAAATAAAGGGACTCCCAAATAAGAAAACGGAAGATGCCCAATCTGCATACCAACCAGAGACTGCAAACTACCAATCCTAGAGGGGGAGATAGAAGATCCGAAATAAATCGAAGACTTACCCCAGTTAACCAACTGGCCTGAAATATCACCATAATTGCCAAAAGCACCCATGATATGCTTTAGATTCTTTTGAGTGCCTCTGCAAAAGATCAAAACATCATCTGCATAGAGCAAATGAGTTGGAGCCAAAAAACCCCTTGGGGAGGAAATCGGCAGAATCTGAGAAGAACCCACCAACCTCGTTAATAATCTACTAAGGAAGTCCTCTGCAATACCAAACAAAAGCGGAGAGAGCGGATCTCCCTGACGAACCCCTCTAGAGCAACCGAAATATCCCTCTGGGACCCCATTCAGAAGAACTGAAAGCCTAGACGAACGAAGAATACTGTTCATCCAATCCACAAAAATAGAAGAGAACCCAAAAGCCTGAAGCACTCTGCAAAGGAAAGACCAATCCAGGGTGTCAAAAGCCTTACGAATATCAATCTTCATGGCCAAGTTACCCCCATAGCACTTCTTATGCAACACATTCACACAGTCAGAAGCCAAAGCAATACAATCCTCGATATGCCGGTCTCGAATGAAACCGAACTGCTGAGGAGAAATAATCCTGGAGGCAACAAGAGCTAAACGATCAGCCAAAATCTTCGAAGAAATTTTAAATAGAAAGTTGCTAAGAACAATCGGACGAAACTGATCAACCGAAATAGATTCCCTCAGCTTCGGAAGAAGAATAATGAAACTGGAATTAAGACCCGGGAAAATAACTCCGGTGATGAAAAAATCCTGAACAGCAAGGACCACGTCACTACCAACAACATCCCAACATCTTTGATAAAATCTACCAGAAAACCCATCTGGCCCAGGGGCAGAAGCAGCATCCATAGCAAAGACTGCATCGTGAATTTCATCTGCAGATGGAACGCTAGTCAAGAAAACGTTCTCTACGGCAGTTACCAAGGAAGGAATCACATCATCTACAATAGATAAATCTCTTCCAACTTGAGAAACATCCGAGGAAAAAAGGTCAGAATAATAACTAATGATATGATCCCTGATGGTAGGCCGATCCTCCGAGATAACCCCATTAATCGAAAGGGCTGATATAACATTACGATACTGCCTACGTTTGATAGAGGCATGAAAGAATGATGTGTTCCGATCCCCATCACGAAGCCACCTAACTCTAGACCGATCCCGAAAAAAACACTTCTGTCTCTGTAACAACACATCAAGCTCAGAATGAACACTCGCCTCGGCCATAAAAAGATCATCTGAAAAACCCCGGTTAGACAAATCTAGCTGAATAGAATGAAGCTCCGCACACTTCCCAGCAATGGTAGAGTTAAGATCACCAAAAACCTCCCAATTCCAAGACTTGAGAGCCTTCTTCAAGCTTCTCAGCTTATAGATAACAACCTGAGGAGGCCTACCCACAACATGAGAGCTCCAAATCCTACGAACAATAGCAATAAAATCAGGATGCTCTAACCACATGCTCTGAAACCGAAACGGTCTATGACTAGAGACCTCAAAATCTGACAACCGAACCAACAACGGGCAGTGATCTGAACAGATACGGGGAAGAGCCACACACGAAATTTCCCGCCAACAGGAAATGCAACCATCAGAAACCAAAACTCTATCTAATCGTCTCTCAACTCTAGTGCGGTTACTGCGACCTCTAACCCAAGTGAATCGGGCACCCTGAGAACGAATACCAACCAAATCACAATCCTCAATCATCGACCTGAAATCCTCACAAGAACCACGGGCAGGAGAACGAGAACCCAAAGCCTCATGAGCACCCAGAACCGCATTAAAATCCCCAACAACCAACCAGGAAGAAGAAACCAAACTAACCATATCATGAAGAGACTGCCAAAGAGACCTACGAACCACTGTAGAAGTGCTCGCATAAACAAAAGTGTACCAATGCACCCGAGAACCGATCGAAAGTGAAACAGTAAGATGTTGCTCATGACAATGAACTATCTGAACCTCAGGAAAAGAAACACAAGCGAAAACCCAAATAGTCGGAATCAACCCACCCCTATCATTCATGCCCACCAGACGAAGATCGAGAGAAGACCAGAAACCTGAAGAGATAGAGGAAAAATCAACCATAGGCTCTGCAATACAAACCAAAGCAGGTCTATGTAAACGACATAACTCTCTAAGTACCCGCCTCGTGGGCTCGCCCCGGATCCCACGACAGTTCCAAAAGAGAACATTAGTCATCGAAAACCGTCGGAGGAGCCCGATATCCGGACTTTAAAGAAGCCAGCCTACGCTCAACCCTCAAAGCTCTCTGAGCAATCTCATCATCGGCGAACTCACCCTCCTCCATTTGGGAAGCCCATGAGGAATTTGCAATGAGGTGAAGCTCGGCCTGAGATTCTGACAACGGACTCGAGGTCCGAATAAGCCCCCTAGGAACCACAACCGAAGAACAAGAAACACCAGATCCATCACTACTCTGATCCACATTGACATTCGAAATTGAAGACACAACCGCCTCCTCAGAAGATTGATTGCTTGAAACCTCATGAACCCTAACTTGCCGACGAGCTGTCTGACCCGGACGAGAAGATGACCTGGATAAAATGGTAGAGACCATAGGACGAACCTGATTGACCAACGAAGAACCCTGAACAATAGTCTTAGCATCATGCATTACCCCTACAGTCGAACTGACAGAACTAATAGAAGGATTAACAACCGAAGAACTAGAAACCAAAACTGAATCAGTGCCCTCATAATCAAATCCTGAACCCTTGCAAATCTGCAATGCCTGGGAAATCATTGGAGGAACTGAACTCGAAACCACTTCAGAAATAGCTGACACGGTAGACGAAGATGGATCCGAAGAAAGAACCAAACTAGCGGACGGAATGGATCCTGAAATCAAATTAGACCCTACTGAAGTATGGACAACCACCGAATCTTGACCACCTATATCCTGATGAATAGCTGTAAAAACATTGGATAACGGGACCTCCTCCTGAGGTGCAATAACAGGGCGATAAACTGATTTAGAAGAACGGGTCCGAACAGGCTGAAAACCATCAGCTCCAAAAACTCTAGAATCCTCCGCTATATCCTGGGTTGATTTTGTAGAACTAGTTAGAGGAACCTTAGAAGACTTGTTCCAACGACAAGAACTAGGCAAATGACCTATAGAAGAGCAAGTAGAGCAAAAAACTGGGAGATTCTCATACTCAATAGCTATAAAAGAACTATGAAATTCATCCCTCTCTAGCAACACTGAAGTAGGTAGCACAGATGACACATCCACATCAACTAGAACTCTAGCATAATGACCAAAATCCCCATCACTAGTAGCCTTGTCCAACCGCAATGGCACCCCAATCCCTCTAGCCAAGTCAGAAATAATTTTTGGATGCCAGTATTCCCACGATAAATCAAAGAGCCTAACCCAAACCTGAGCATTGGTGGACTTCTGTAGCGATGGGTTAAAATCCGGGACCCAAGGCTGTAAACGAAGAATACCTGGCTTCAGATGAATTGAACCTAACCCCCAAACATGAGTCTTCTCAGCAGGAGACTTCAAAAGAATCTGATAATATCCTCTCCCTAGAGAGATAAGTCGCCAATCGGAGTTTAGCATCCAATGCTTGCTAAGTCTTACCTTAAGATCCACAAGCTTCCAAGGCCGCTCACCACTGGAAAGCACCACACGACCAATAAGAGCATTCTTACACAACTCAAGACGAGCCTGATAAGCAATCGGATCCACCCGAACAGAAACATACCCCCCCTTCTTAGAGGGAACTGATGGCACCGGTAAAGTCTCAACAGGAGAAGATTTGAAAAGACCCGCAAAAGACTTACCACCCTGGACCATAGGCGCTGGACTCTGAATGAGACCTGTAACAGAATCCGAAACGATCATCGAAACATCCCCCTCAGGCTGAGAAGGAATCAACTCTCCAACCAATGAACACACCCCACCAGATGCAAGAGGAACAACCCGATAAGAGGAATTCACTCCACTCACTGTACTCCGACCAACCAGACTATTCGAGGTGGAAGACACTGCCACCGGAGATGAAAGAGACAAAGCGGCCTCCATGCACATAGGATCCATCAAATACTGAAGAAAATCACTGTAGCAAAATCACTGTCGCGGGATACTGTAGCGAAACACTGTAGCGGAATCCTGTAGCGAATCACTGTAGCGGACTGGAATAGTGACTGAACTGTAGCGGAAACACTGTAGCGGGGCCAATACTGTAGTGGAAACACTGTAGCGGCAATGGAACACTGTAGCGGGACACTGTAGCAGTAACGGAACACTGTAGCAGCACTGTAGAAGCGACGGAAGTACTGTAGCAGCGGCGGAATCACTGTAGCAACGACCACTATTCACTTTTTTTTTTTTTTTTTCTCCCTAGGGTTCTTTCATTGAGTAAAAACTTTCCCTCAAAAAAAAATATATCTATACTAAATATGTTAATTAATATGTTAATTAATTATTTAATTAAAAATCAAATCTTTTTCTGATTAGGAAATATGTTTCCTATTAGTATACTACTATTAGTATTATACTAAATATAAAAGACTTTATTTGTTTAGTCAAATTAGGAAGTCTTTTATATAGTCACAAACACACTAACGAGTTGGATTAGGGTTTGAATATTATATACATGAAAAGTTGAATTCAGATTGCTATAAAATAGATATAATATATGGCAACTTAATTATTGCCGAGATATATAATATAATATATATATAAGCAGAATTCAAGTCAAATAATATATATATATGGCCGGTGCAGAACAAAAACACATATAATGCATGCAGTGTTTGCATGAAACTAAATATGCATAGTTGAGTTGCGTGCAAGTTTTAAATACATATAATATGCATGCAGTGTTTTAAACAAATAATGCATGCAATGCTTTAAACAAAAACAATGACATATTAGGCGTGCATATATACTTGATTTTGAGAGAATTTTTGGCATATATATATATTGCGGCAATAGATATATATATATATATTATATATATATTTTGCGGCAATAGACATATATATATATATTCTTCATATATTTTCAAAAAACCTAGTTTTTGCAATTGAGAGCTTTTTCTTTTGCTAGAGAAAAATTAGATCCAACTCTAAGACTAGTGAGTGATTCGGCCTAGAGGTTTGTGAGAGAAGAATTGTTCTTGTTTCGATAGTGTACTAGTGATCTTAACATCAAGAGATTTTGTACACACTTTCGAATTAGGTTCACGCGAATTTCAATCTTACGATTGTGAATTCAAAAGTGACCGGAACATTCTTAGCAACCTTTTGGAGATTATAGTGACTAACAGAATCAGAAAAGTTTTGTTGTCCATTCTCAGGTATACAATTCAAAGAGAAGGGAGACCACGCTCCTAGGTGATTCACGTTCGTGATCAGATTGGAAGATCTTGCGGATTACCATCGACGTAAGTCAATCGGATCACGCGACAAAAGGTATTCTTCTTTTGTTAGATAATATATATCTTTAATTGATTAAAAGGGTTAAGGTTCATAAAATTGGAAAAATTTTAAAAGCTACTCAAACTATTTTTTTAGTCTCGCTTCCGCTGCGGGTACAATTTTTCCCTACATAGAGGTCCTGTTCACCATACGCTGGTATGAAGTTAGTCTTGTCCTAATCATGATTTGATTGTACCCCGAGAAAGCATCCATGAAGCTTAGGAGCTTGTTTCCTACAGTGGAGTCAATGAGCTGATCTATCTTAGGTAAGGGGAAACTATTCTTGGGGCAAGCCCGGTTGAGATCAGTGTAATCTACACACATTCACCACTTCCTGTTAGACTTGTTTACCATGACCACGTTGGCAATCCATTCGGGGTACCGGGATTCCCTGATGAACCCGGCCTTTAGGAGCTTGTCAACCTCTTTCCTAGACAGCGGCGTTCCGTTCGGCATTGAAGTGTCTTATTTTCTGCTTTATTGGTTTGAAGGTTGCATCCACTGCCAACCTATGGGTAGCCAGGCTAAAAGGAATGCCAGGCATCTCCTCATGGCTCCAAGCAAAGATGTCGTTGTACTCTCTGGGGAGTTCTACTAAGTCCTTCTTGATTTCAGGGTCCAGATCTCCTCCAACTTTTACTGTCTTTGTTGGGTCTTCGCCTGATGACTCACTTTTTGTGTCTTTACCAAATTGCGAATTACCAAAAGAATCTTTATAAAATGAATCTTTACGCAATATATTTTAAGTTTTAAAAATGAGTAAAGTGGTAAGCTTAGAATTCGTTCCACAGGGAATTAGAGAAATATATTGAATTAATTAGCTAATCTATAAACAATAAAATAAATCATAAATGATGAATGAGTGTATGGTTTGTCAAACCATCAAACATACATACAAAATTAACCTAACTAAAAATATGGTGATATGAAAAATAGAAGACTCACAATCTTGATAAGAAAAATGGATGTAACAAATTAATGTTGATGCTAGGGAATTGATTGATTAGCAAGTAGGTATGGGTATTGCTTTTTAAGCCACTTTAAGGACCAATCTCTACATGTTAACCAATTTAGGTTTAGATTAATGTGGTTGATATACCCTCCACTAATCTATCCTATTTATTGGGTTCTTAATCACTCAAGTTTGTCAATCCAAGAGTGATTATATAACATGTTATTCTAAACAAGATTGTAATTAACAAATGGATATACAAGTCAATCACATAATGAATAGAACCTAATGAATTAATAAATAGAACACATATAGAGATTCATTACAAAGCTTAAGCAAAAACCCACAACCAAATGTTTATCAAATCAATCCCCTAGATTAGGGGTTTAATTACACATAGTAGCAATCAAATAGAAAACAAGTAAATGGTAAGGAAATCACCCTTGGGCCACCTTCTTTAGTGCTTGATCCTTGTTCTCCTTTGATGCTCCTAGTGCAAAGAATGGAAGATGGGGATATGTCTAGATGTGTGGGTGTCTATGGAAAGTGACTAAGGAATTGGTGGAGAAATGGTAGGGAAGGAATGGTCTAGGGAAGTAATCAAGATTTGGTGTGAGTTTTTGGGTGGAAAAGATTAGTCCAAGTGTAGAAATTGAGGAATTTGGGAGGTGATTAATGGAGGAAGAGGAGATTGGTAGGAGAGAATAGGCTTGGTATTCAAATTGAAAAGAGGATGAATTTATAGTGTTTTCAAAATAGGTTACGAATGGCTAATTACCAAAACACCCCTCTATTTGTCAAATTGCCATTTTGGCCCCTCTAGGGGGCCTTCTTGTAATTTGCCTACCAAATTTCACCAATCAGAGCAGCACAGCAACGTGGTCACGGTTTGGCACAAATGGCGACCTTGGAGCGACAAAATGGCGACCTAGGGGCAAAATGGGGAGAAATGGGCGTGATTTGTTGGCATTTTTACGGCTGGAATTCAACCGATTGAGGCACCAGAAATGTTGCGACCAGCCAACCGTTGTCCTTACCGTCTGTTTAGCGTCAGAGATGGCCGACAGTAGGTCGTAGAAGGTCGTCTTCTAGCCGGCGGCGCATCTAGGGTTTGGGGCCATGGCTGTCAGCTAGCTCGCTGAAGGAGAAGATGAACATGTGAAAAGGGGTGTCCTTAGCAAGGAGATGGAGTGCAATTAGGCACTGGTCACTTGTCTTTAAGGGGGTGTAGTTAGAACAGACCTTTGGTGCGTTTAGGCATGACTGTTCTTGCGTTTGGGCCACGTTGGTGTGATCTTGAGTTTGGGCCAAATTGAGCCCAAATCTGCTATGCTTGTGGACATGAAACGCACCGTTTCATTTAGTGTTTTGGGCTAATGGGGGGTGATCAGAAATGGGCAGGGGTTTGTTCAAAAGCCCAAGGACCCACTAAACACACCGTTTCAAGTGTCCTACATGGCGCACTAGCCTGAATTGCTTGGCAATTTACGGACAGGTCCCCTGCATTCTTCTAGAATCACGAAAACGTCAATCTTTTCCTTGTATTTTACGTTTTTGCCCCCAGTTTCTCCAATTTACAACAATGCCCTTCAACTTTTAAATACCTGAAAATACTTAATAAACAACATTAAAACATGGGGAAAATGCCCGAGAATCAAGCATAAAGAGATGGAAATTAGGGCCAAAATCATACCAATTTTGGCTTGATCATCGCCCCTGAAACAAATTACGGTGTGTACAATATTAATCTAGAGGGGGGGTGAATAGATTTTATCCGATTTTACCCAATTTTCGTTAATGGTCAAGATTACGAAAATACCCTCTACTAGTCAATATACAATAGCAAGTGTAATATGGTGCGGAAATTAAAAGACACTTGATATTTACGTGGAAACCCTCACGGGAAAAACCACGGGCTATGTAAGTGAGCCACACTTGAACCTCGAATCCACTAAATGTGTAAAACGATTACAACCTAATCCCGGAAGTAATCACACACCTACCTACTCCCGGTATAAGTGAACCTAGTCCCAATGCTTGTGATTTATGCAACCTAATCCCGGAAGCAACACAAGACTTAGTTCTCAATGAAGAGAAAACAACCTAAGTGAATATATGAAATACTCAAAATGCAACAAGAGCAAGGCAACTCTATATGCTTACCTAGAATGATGATATATCAATGAAATCAATCCTAGATATCAAAAGCTAAATGAAAATCACAAAGACTTAGCTAGATGTTATCAATCACAAAACAATCCTAGCTATCAAACAATGTCAACATGTCCAAACATGTGAACTCAATTAGTTGTAGAGAATTTCTAACAACATAATTGTCAATTAAATCCACAAGAACATTCAATTAAGCTTGACTAGATAAATAAACATTAATCTATCAACCTAATCATCAACCAATTGTACAAGAATGTTCTAGGGTTAGCTATTTAGGGAAAATCATCCTAATCATGTAAGCTACCACAAACAAAACCCAATCATGTCATAACTTCACTAAATATGCAATAAGAGTGAAGATTTGCTAAACTAAGCAATAAAAGACATGTCTTGACTAAGATAGAACAATAAATGAAGATGTTGTGTTAGTTCTACTTACCAAGTCATAAATGAAGAAGACCCATGGAAGATTGATGCATGAAACATGTTAGATGCACATGGGTTTTGGGTTTGGAGAGTTAAAGAAGCAAGCTTGAAGCTTTCTCTCTCTAGGGTTTGAGTTTCTCACTCTAAGGTCTGATTTTGAGCTCTCAAAAACGAGCTAGGAAGAAGATGATACTTATATAGGACCCCTAGATGAAATGACGTCGTTTTGAAAAAATTGCAAAAGAACCGCTGATTCTGCGCCCTGTTCTGCGGCCTTGACCGCAGAACACAAGGGCGCAGAAATGCACCTGACAGATTTTGCGGCCCCTAAACGCAAAATCCAAGGGCGCAGAAAAGAGGACAGAGAGTATGAATTCTGATCCTTATTCTGCGGCCTTATTTCTGCGGCCTTGGCCGCAGAACAGGGCGCAAAATGCGCCTGATGGAGCATCCTAAAATCTAACCATGCTATGCAATACTAAGCAAGATGCAACCAAATAAACATGCATGAAGAGAGATGAAATAGGCAATAATGCATACACACAATAAATACACAACACATTCAAGAATGAGAATTATGCAAGTGTTGTGTGTGTGTGCATCTACTTCTCTTCATTGCAAGAAACACTAAGTATAATACCTTTGGAGTGCTTCTTCCCTTGAAGTCTTGAAAAGGGCCTTTGAGCATGATCTTCAATCACCTAACTACCCTTACAATTCAAACCCCCAATATGTGGTTTGTCTACGAAATAAGCCAATCAACAATGGGAATCCTTACAATCTCCCCCTTTGGCTATTTCGTGACAAAACCACCACTCACATTGATCCTCACAAGATAAAAGAAACTTCGGGAAATTCTACATTACAAAGTACAAAGAGATAAGAAAATAAAACTTCAAGTCTTCAATCTCTTGTAGAATAACCAAACCTTCAAAACAATTAGATTACACTTCCAAAGCAAGTGTATGTGAGATGATCAAGTGAAAGAAAAACAAGCATTTGCATATGAATCTTTTAACCACAATATCATGCAATGTATGAGTATGCAATGCTCCCCCTCAAAGGGTTACTCCCCCTCAAACCATCAAACCATAAACTCCCCATATGCACAATTGCTACAACAATTAGCAACTCCCCTTACCACATCCTACTCCCCCTTTTTGTCATGATATAGGCAAAGGAGTAGTCCCCAACCGGGTCACTCATAGCAAAGAGAGAAAGAAGCATACAAGATAATGCATAGTTAGATAAGCCACTTTATGCACTCAAGTAATTGGAGAGAATCAAGGAGATTTATTTTATTGAAAATGTGTGAATTAGAAATGCTTTGCAAACAAGACATGTTGCATTCAAGTCCAAAAAACAATGGTATTTGGCAAAGCAAATGACAAAGGTTTCTGTTAACTGCCTTTTCTGGCAGAGGACCAAAGAAGAATTTCCCATCCTTACCAAGTAGAGGGATGCCGCGAGAAGCATCTAGCTACCTCTGAAAGGAACCAAGATCAACACACATATCTATTTATCGTGGTCTAGATAGCCCAGTAGAAGGATGCTGCACCCGAAGGACCACGCGGGACCCCGCTGGACCCCGCAGATCCCGCAGTACCCCGCGGATCCCGCAGGATCCCGCAGGACCCCGCAGATCCCGCAGTACCCCGCTGGACCCCGCTGATCCCGCTGGACCCCGCAGATCCTGCAGTACCCCGCAGGACCCCGCTGATCCCGCTGGACCCCGCAGATCCCGCAGGACCCCGCAGGACCCCGCTGGACCCCGCTGGAGCCCGCAGATCCCGCAGTACCCCGCGGACCCCGCGGACCCCGCCGGACCCCGCGGACCCCGCTGGACCCCGTGGTACCCCGTACCCTATGACTAGTCCTCCAAACTCCTCCCGACCACCTAGCATACAAGACATCGATAGAGGAGGTCGTAAATACCAAGGAAGAGCTAGACCACACCAAGAGTTTATGTAAACAAGGAAATTGCCTTGTTCCCGCCATTCAAGAGTCCTATATTAAAGAGGAGTCAACTCCTTAAGTTAAAAAAGGAATCACTTGATTACGGAGAATCAATCCCACGATCTTCTCGCCTATCAACGTGGAACGCCCCGTAAATTGCTAGGTTATTGGATTTAATTTAGGGGAGTGAGCAACAAGAAATAAAACCTATATATATGACATGATTTTCGACAGTGAGGGGGGGATCTTCGGCCTGCTTTTGATCTTCTTTTTGGCTTCTTTTCTTCTTCTTGTCTACTGGTTAGAGAAAAGGGCCGATGCCCACATATTATTGTAAGCTCTCTGGAGCACTTATGTTGTATTATTCTCCTACTTGTGTAAGCTCCCCGGAGCACGCCTTATTGATAAATATATAAATGATCTCTCTCCACCGGATACTACCTAGGGGTTTTTCAGCATATGATCATGCGTGATGCTTTTTCCCCCTAGGCCAGTCCACCTTCTATCAAAAAGACTTGTCATTCTCTCCCTCGTATCTATTTTTATTACACATGTATGTAAGTTTATCACTGAAGAATTCCTATCCCATATCTTGCTTGCTTGCTTGCTATCCGGGTCGGGGAGTCACAAAGGAGATCTAGAAAAAAGTATGGGATGCGGGATACGGGATGCGGGGTATCGAGTACCGAACGTGGGGTATCGGGGTCCATAAAGAGGGATCACAACCCTTACTCCGACATGGGAACCCCCAAGCGCCATCTTCTCCATGTGCCTGAAGCCCCGACAGTCGGGATGATTTTTTCTCCTACCTACTGCACCTCACTCCAGAATTTTTTACTTGTACAAACCATGGTACCTAGAGGTACCTACCCCGCTGTAGCCTACCGGGTAGCAGTCTGAGGGTGTTAATTGAAATTCCTCATCCAGAGCGAATTTACGGTTAACATTTTGGCGCCGTATGTGGGAAGTTCACTAGACCAATGTGGCTTCCTTGTCTCTACATGAGCGTATGTTTCTCTATCTCTTACATATTATCACTTTACATGTGATTTAGTGCATTCCGCTGCTATATTCACTACATGTTTATACCATGATGCCATGATACCTTGTTTCACCCTGCTAGTTCCTTTATTACCAATATGATTTTATAAAAATTTGCATGAATCATGTGAACTAAATCATCGCCTATTATAATCGGTTGATATTTCGCCTTATATATGTTGCTACTTGAATACGTTGAACATGCGGAGTGCATCTCGATGTAGCTCTATGAGATCTAATTAATCTATTGCCGAGCAAGCTTAGTTATTCGTGGCATATTATTCATGCGGTTTACCCTTTCTCCATATTTGTATGTACTGCATGTGCACCACGAGTGGTGCTCACTTTGTCATCTGACAACTTTTGTTTGATGTGGAGCGAATATAACGTGTGGGACTCCTAGTGGAGCCGGCCTACTATGCTGCCCTTCTGAAACAGACCTGCTCCGGTACATCTAGAGCTCCTATGCAGTAGAGCAATTTGGAAGATTTTCGATCAAGCCTGAGAAAACAGCATCTGCTGATGGGTCAACTTCAAAAATTAAACTGTATCATCTCCGAAGGAACGGGCTTTCGCGCCCTATATGGTTGAAAAGATACGGAAGTTAGCTTTCCACAGAATTTTATGGTTTGTGATTTCGAGTTTTCTTGAAGGAGTTATGACCATTTTACTACTCAAAGGTCAGCAGGAATTTCTATGCGGGCAGCATCTGCTGATGGGTCAACTTCAAAAATTAAACTGTATCATCTCCGAAGGAACAGGCTTTCGCGCCCTATATGGTTGGAAAGATACGGAAGTTAGCTTTCCACAGAATTTTACGGTTTGTGATTTCGAGTTTTCTTGAAGGAGTTATGACCATTTTACTACTCAAAGGTCAGCAGGAATTTCTATGCGGGCAGCATCTGCTGATGGGTCAACTTCAAAAATTAAACTGTATCATCTCCGAAGGAACAGGCTTTCGCGCCCTATATGGTTGGAAAGATACGGAAGTTAGCTTTCCACAGAATTTTACGGTTTGTGATTTCGAGTTTTCTTGAAGGAGTTATGACCATTTTATTGCCCAAAGGTCAGCCTAGAATTTCTACGCGGTATTTGGGAAACAAAGCATGGCGGGCTACCTATTTGGGAATGAAGGAGTAGCACGACCGGTAGAAGACCAGGATCATGCAGGAGGCTCCTCACTTTTGTACCGGGCCCCTCAATGCCCAAGTGAGCCTCCTAGGTTCCAGTTCATCCGAGTGGAGTCCAGAGCCTCATTTCAGCCGCTGGATACTTCTTGATGCCCTAGCAAGCCTCTGGACCAGCATCATGCAGGAGGCTCCTCACTTTTGTACCGGGCCCCTCAACGCCCAAGTGAGCCTCCTAGGTTCCAGTTCATCCGAGTGGAGTCCAGAGCCTCATTTCAGCCGTTGGGTACTTCTTGATGCCCTAGCAAGCCTCTGGACCAGCATCATGTAGGAGGCTCCTCACTTTTGTACCGGGCCCCTCAACGCCCAAGTGAGCCTCCTAGGTTCCAGTACGTCCGAGTGGAGTCCAGAGCCTCATTTCAGCCGTTGGGTACTTCTTGATGCCCTAGCAAGCCTCTGGACCAGCATCATGTAGGAGGCTCCTCACTTTTGTACCGGGCCCCTCAACGCCCAAGTGAGCCTCCTAGGTTTCAGTTCATCCGAGTGGAGTCCAGAGCCTCTTTTCAGCCGCTGGGTTCCAGTTCGTCCGAGTGGAGTCCAGAGCCTCATTTCAGCCGCTGGGTACTTCTTGATGCCCTAGCCAGCCTCTGGACCAGCATCATGCAGGAGGCTCCTCACTTTTGTACCGGGCCCCTCAACGCCCAAGTGAGCCTCCTAGGTTCCAGTTCATCCGAGTGGAGTCCAGAGCCTCATTTCAGCCGTTGGGTACTTCTTGATGCCCTAGCAAGCCTCTGGACCAGGATCATGCAGGAGGCTCCTCACTTTTGTACCGGGCCCCTCAATGCCCAAGTGAGCCTCCTAGGTTCCAGTTCATCCGAGTGGAGTCCAGAGCCTCATTTCAGCCGCTGGGTACTTCTTGATGCCCTAGCAAGCCTCTGGACCAGCATCATGCAGGAGGCTCCTCACTTTTGTACCAGGCCCCTCAACGCCCAAGTGAGCCTCCTAGGTTCCAGTTCATCCGAGTGGAGTCCAGAGCCTCATTTCAGCCGTTGGGTACTTCTTGATGCCCTAGCAAGCCTCTGGACCAGCATCATGCAGGAGGCTCCTCACTTTTGTACCGGGCCCCTCAACGCCCAAGTGAGCCTCCTAGGTTCCAGTTCATCCGAGTGGAGTCCAGAGCCTCATTTCAGCCGCTGGGTACTTCTTGATGCCCTAGCAAGCCTCTGGACCAGCATCATGCAGGAGGCTCCTCACTTTTGTACCGGGCCCCTCAACGCCCAAGTGAGCCTCCTAGGTTCCAGTTCATCCGAGTGGAGTCCAGAGCCTCATTTCAGCCGTTGGGTACTTCTTGATGCCCTAGCAAGCCTCTGGACCAGCATCATGTAGGAGGCTCCTCACTTTTGTACCGGGCCCCTCAACGCCCAAGTGAGCCTCCTAGGTTCCAGTTCATCCGAGTGGAGTCCAGAGCCTCATTTCAACCGCTGGGTACTTCTTGATGCCCTAGCAAGCCTCTGGACCAGCATCATGCAGGAGGCTCCTCACTTTTGTACCAGGCCCCTCAACGCCCAAGTGAGCCTCCTAGGTTCCAGTTCATCCGAGTGGAGTCCAGAGCCTCATTTCAGCCGTTGGGTACTTCTTGATGCCCTAGCAAGCCTCTGGACCAGCATCATGCAGGAGGCTCCTCACTTTTGTACCGGGCCCCTCAACGCCCAAGTGAGCCTCCTAGGTTCCAGTTCATCCGAGTGGAGTCCAGAGCCTCATTTCAGCCGCTGGGTACTTCTTGATGCCCTAGCAAGCCTCTGGACCAGCATCATGCAGGAGGCTCCTCACTTTTGTACTGGGCCCCTCAACGCCCAAGTGAGCCTCCTAGGTTCCAGTTCATCCGAGTGGAGTCCAGAGCCTCATTTCAGCCGTTGGGTACTTCTTGATGCCCTAGCAAGCCTCTGGACCAGCATCATGTAGGAGGCTCCTCACTTTTGTACCGGGCCCCTCAACGCCCAAGTGAGCCTCCTAGGTTCCAGTACGTCCGAGTGGAGTCTAGAGCCTCATTTCAGCCGTTGGGTACTTCTTGATGCCCTAGCAAGCCTCTGGACCAGCATCATGTAGGAGGCTCCTCACTTTTGTACCGGGCCCCTCAACGCCCAAGTGAGCCTCCTAGGTTCCAGTTCGTCCGAGTGGAGTCCAGAGTCTCATTTCAGCCGCTGGGTACTTCTTGATGTCCTAGCAAGCCTCTGGACTAGCATCATGTAGGAGGCTCCTCACTTTTGTACCGGGCCCTTCAACGCCCAAGTGAGCCTCCTGGGTTCCGATTCGTCCGAGTGGAGTCTAGAGTCTCATTTCAGCCGCTGGGTACTTCTTGATGTCCTAGCAAGCCTCTGGACTAGTATCATGCAGGAGGCTCCTCACTTTTGTACCGGGCCCCTCAACGTCCAAGTGAGCCTCCTAGGTTCCAGTCTGTCCGAGTGGAGTCTATAGCCTCATTTCAGTTGCTGGGGACTTCTAGGATCCAAGACATGCCCTGGACCAGGTTAACCCCTCCAGGAGGATCTCCATTACCGAATTTCCTAAGTACCGAGAGAGCTACATAGCGCTCTTGATGCCCTGGACCGGGTCAACCCCTCCAGGAGGATCGCCATAACAGACCAGGAGGGTTTTATAGCACTCCTGATGCCCTAGACTGGGTAAACCCCTCTAGGAGGATCTCCATTACCGAGTCAAGACTAGGAGAACTACATAGTACTCCTGATGCCTTGGACGGGGCCAACCCCGCCAAGAGGATCTCCATTGTTAAAGCGCCTCAAGACCAGGAAATAGCCTAAGGGCGCTCCTGCTGCCTCGGTCGGGGAATACCCTCCTCCGAGAAGCCTGGTGCTAAAGTGGCCTTAGTTGCCTACCATGACAGCCTTGGTCGGGGAATACCCTCCTCCGAGAAGCCTGGTGCTAAAGTGGCCTTAGTTGCCTACCAGGACAGATTACAGTAAGAGTCGGGATGCCTCAGGGTACCTGGTTCCTTACTTCGCCTCGAGACCAGGGGATAGCCTCAGGGCGCTCCTGATGCCTTGGACGGGGCCAACCCCGCCAAGAGGATCTCCATTGTTAAAGCGCCTCAAGACCAGGAAATAGCCTAAGGGCGCTCCTGCTGCCTTGGTCGGGGAATACCCTCCTCCGAGAAGCCTGGTGCTAAAGTGGCCTTAGTTGCCTACCAGGACAGACTTTCGCCATTTCGAGACCAGGAAATAGCCTTACAGCACTCCTGATGCCCTGGACCGGGCCAACCCCTCCAGGAGGATCTCCATTACTGAATCGCCTCAAGACCAGGAAATAGCCTAAGGGCGCTCCTGCTGCCTCGGTCGGGGAATACCCTCCTCCGAGAAGCCTGGTGCTAAAGTGGCCTTAGTTGCCTACCAGGACAGCCTTGGTCGGGGAATACCCTCCTCCGAGAAGCCTGGTGCTAAAGTGGCCTTAGTTGCCTACCAGGACAGACTTTCGCCATTTCGAGACCAGGAAATAGCCTTACAGCACTCCTGATGCCCTGGACCGGGCCAACCCCTCCAGGAGGATCTCCATTACTGAATCGCCTTGAGACCAAGAAATAGCCTTACGGCGCTCTTGCTGCTTTGGTC
This sequence comes from Acer campestre, assembly GCA_954870605.1. Taxonomy (NCBI): domain Eukaryota; kingdom Viridiplantae; phylum Streptophyta; class Magnoliopsida; order Sapindales; family Sapindaceae; genus Acer; species Acer campestre. Next base: position 28,906,330 of record OX940809.1, on the reverse strand, counting down.
GGGAAACACCTTCCTCCAAGAAGCCTGGTGCTAAAGTGGCATAAGCTGCCTACCAGGACAGATCATTAAAAGGATCAGGATCCCTTATACGGGACACCTGGTGCCACAGATTCGCTATATGAAGACCTGGTGCAAAGGTGGTCTTAGCTGCCTATTAGGACGTTTTCGCCAAGGTACCAGGATTCCTAGAACAGGAATGCCAGGTACCCAGATTCACCATATTCCCTACAGTGATCCGCCATAGCTCATCTATTTTTGCAGGAATGACTAGTACCATGGTTCGCCTAAAGCGAAGTGTGCAGAGAATGGTTTTCGTTTAAAGTAATGACTACCAACAAAGAAAGATGAGCAAAATTCTTCATGTATTACATATCCTGACTCCAACCCCTACTAGGTATCGGTGTTCAAGTCAGGGGGGACTTCTGTTAACCGCCTTTTCTGGCAGAGGACCAAAGAAGAATTTCCCATCCTTACCAAGTAGAGGGATGCCGCGAGAAGCATCTAGCTACCTCTGAAAGGAACCAAGATCAACACACATATCTATTTATCGTGGTCTAGATAGCCCAGTAGAAGGATGCTGCACCCGAAGGACCACGCGGGACCCCGCTGGACCCCGCAGATCCCGCAGTACCCCGCGGATCCCGCAGGACCCCGCTGGACCCCGCAGATCCCGCAGTACCCCGCGGGACCCCGCAGATCCCGCAGTACCCCGCTGGACCCCGCTGATCCCGCTGGACCCCGCAGATCCCGCAGTACCCCGCAGGACCCCGCTGGACCCCGCTGATCCCGCTGGACCCCGCAGATCCCGCAGTACCCCGCAGGACCCCGTTGGACCCCGCTGGACCCCGCTGGAGCCCGCAGATCCCGCAGTACCCCGCGGACCCCGCGGACCCCGCTGGACCCCGTGGTACCCCGTACCCTATGACTAGTCCTCCAAACTCCTCCCGACCACCTAGCATACAAGACATCGATAGAGGAGGTCGTAAATACCAAGGAAGAGCTAGACCACACCAAGAGTTTATGTAAACAAGGAAATTGCCTTGTTCCCGCCATTCAAGAGTCCTATATTAAAGAGGAGTCAACTCCTTAAGTTAAAAAAGGAATCACTTGATTACGGAGAATCAATCCCACGATCTTCTCGCCTATCAACGTGGAACGCCCCGTAAATTGCTAGGTTATTGGATTTAATTTAGGGGAGTGAGCAACAAGAAATAAAACCTATATATATGACATGATTTTCGACAGTGAGGGGGGGATCTTCGGCCTGCTTTTGATCTTCTTTTTGGCTTCTTTTCTTCTTCTTGTCTACTGGTTAGAGAAAAGGGCCGATGCCCATATATTATTGTAAGCTCTCTGGAGCACTTATGTTGTATTATTCTCCTACTTGTGTAAGCTCCCCGGAGCACGCCTTATTGATAAATATATAAATGATCTCTCTCCACCGGATACTACCTAGGGGTTTTTCAGCATATGATCATGCGTGATGCTTTTTCCCCCTAGGCCAGTCCACCTTCTATCAAAAAGACTTGTCATTCTCTCCCTCGTATCTATTTTTATTACACATGTATGTAAGTTTATCACTGAAGAATTCCTATCCCATATCTTGCTTGCTTGCTTGCTATCCGGGTCGGGGAGTCACAAAGGAGATCTAGAAAAAAGTATGGGATGCGGGATATGGGATGCGGGGTATCGAGTACCGAACGCGGGGTATCGGGGTCCATAAAGAGGGATCACAACCCTTACTCCGACATGGGAACCCCCAAGCGCCATCTTCTCCATGTGCCTGAAGCCCCGACAGTCGGGATGATTTTTTCTCCTACCTACTGCACCTCACTCCAGAATTTTTTACTTGTACAAACCATGGTACCTAGAGGTACCTACCCCGCTGTAGCCTACCGGGTAGCAGTCTGAGGGTGTTAATTGAAATTCCTCATCCAGAGCGAATTTACGGTTAACAGTTTCCAATTAGAATTCAAACCAATTTTACCATTTGTCATGAGAAAAGCAAGAATATAGAGAATTTATTGATTTTCATTTTTAACAACAACTATATCCAACTTTATAAGCGAAACATGGCATGAGCGACTTTGCACCCTATTTGATTTTTCCGGGTATGAAACCCGTATGATAGTAACCATGTTCAACAAATAAAGAAAGAGAGACTTTGAATGGATACATGATCCTTTATCAATTTTAGTCTCACTAGCTTTTTCACACATTGTTTTGCATTTAAGAATATGCAATCATCAATTCATGCTTTTCCAATTTAGCAAGGCATTTGAATTTCATGCTTTTCAAGTTCATTAGCATGTCAATTAAGAATCATCATGTCATGGAAATAACTATAGGTCATTCAAATCATACTTCCTATGAAAATTTCCTAGTCCAAAAATGCATGTTTGAACATAAATATGACATGGATTGAAAACAAAGCAAGGTTCACACTTATTGAGATAAAAGCATATATACATATGTCCAACCAAGCTTACTTCAAGCAAATAAAAGAGAAGCACAAGATCTTTCAAATAATTTGCATGCATCAAGTATACAAAAAGCTCTCTTTGCTTGAGTTCCCCTTATGGGGTCAATAACTAGAACTCATCACTCCACAAGACATATTCCAATAGATCTACTAAGAGTTTTAAATCGAGTAGCATCTAGAGGTTTTGTAAACAAGTCGGCTAGTTGATCATTTGTACCTACATGCTCAAGTACAATGCATTTATTTTCAACTAGTTCTCTAATGAAATGATGACGGATGTCAATATGCTTAGTTCTAGAATGTTGAACCGGATTCTTGGAAATATTAATAGCACTCATGTTATCACAAAATAGAGTGAGTGTACCTTGGTTGAATCCGTAGTCTACTAGCATTTGCTTCATCCATAGGAGTTGTGTGCATCCACTCCCCGCGGCTATGTACTCGGCCTCCGCCGTGGACAAGGAAATTGAGTTTTGCTTCTTGCAAAACCAAGAAACAAGATTGTTTCCAAGGAAAAAGCAACCGCCCGATGTGCTTTTCCTATCATCACAATTTCCGGCCCAATCCGCGTCACTAAAGCCTACAAGACTAGCATTAGTGTCAAATGAGTACCAAATCCCATAGTTAGAAGTCCCATTCACAAATCGAATGATTCTCTTGACGCAAGAGAGATGGGACTCCTTGGGATCGGATTGGTACCTTGCACACACACCCACACTAAAGGATATGTCGGGCCTACTTGCGGTCAAATAAAGCAAGCTTCCTATCATACCCCTATAAAGTGTTTGTTACACTTTTACCACTAGCATCTTTGCTTAGTTTCAAAGTGGTGCTCATGGGTGTGTTACAATGTTTGGCTTTCTCAAGACCAAACTTCTTCACTAGGTTTTTGGCATATTTGGCTTGGGATATGAAGATCCCATCACTTAATTGCCTAATTTGCAAACCTAGGAAGTAACTAAGCTCACCAACAAGGCTCATCTCAAATTCATGAGACATAACATCAACAAATTGTTGGACTTTGGTGTTGTTGGTGGATCCAAACACTATATCATCAACATATATTTGAGCTATAAAAAGCTCATCATTGTCTTTCTTGATGAATAGTGTCTTGTCAACACTACCTCTTGTGTAGTCATTGTTGACAAGAAATTGAGTGAGGCGCTCATACCAAGCCCTCGGTGCTTGTTTCAACCCATAAAGAGCCTTCTTGAGGCGATAGACATGATTGGGGTGGTGTGCATCCACAAACCCCTTGGGTTGCTCAACAAACACTTCCTCTTGCAAGAAGCCATTGAGGAAGGCACTCTTAACATCCATTTGGTGCAATTTGAACTTGTGCACACAAGAGATGGACAAGAGAAGCCTAATGGACTCTAGGCGGGCAACGGGAGCAAAAGTCTCCTCAAAGTCGATACCCTCAATTTGAGAGTACCCTTGTGCAACAAGTCTTGCCTTGTTACGCACTACGTTGCCATCCTCATCGGATTTGTTCCTATATATCCATTTTGTGCCTATGACATTAGTGGTCTTAGGCCTAGGAACTAGAGTCCAAACCTCATTCCTTTCGAATTGGTTTAGCTCTTCTTGCATGGCAAGAACCCAAAACTCATCATTTAGAGCTTCATCAATCTTTTTGGGTTCTATTTGAGAGGTGTAGCATGTGAAGCTAATAAGATTAGCTATTTGCCTTCTAGTCCTAACACCCTCATTCACATCTCCAATAACATCCTCTTTGTTATGGAGTCTTCTAACCCATGGAGCGGGTTCATTAGAGTCCAAGTTAGGAACTCTATCAATAGGTTGTGTGTCATTTTCAACAACATTGGATGTCCCCACATTAGGAGTCACAACAACCTTCTCCAAAGGAGAATCATCACTAAGAATAACCTCCTCCTCATGATTACTACGCTTGAGCCTTTCATCATCAAATACAACATTAGATGATTCCATGACACTTAGAGTTTTCTTATTGAAAACTCTATAGGCTCTACTATTTAAGGCATAGCCAATAAATATACCCTCATCACTCTTGGCATCAAATTTGCCAAGTTGATCTCGGTCATTTAAAATGAAGCATTTGCTTCCAAATGTGTGGAAGTAGCTAACATTTGGCCTCTTGCCTTTCCATAACTCATAGGAGGTATTCCTAGTACCGGGCCTTAGAAAAACTCTATTTCCTATATAACAAGCCGTGTTGATGGCTTCGGCCCATAGATTCCTAGGCACATTGTTGCTAAGCAACATCACACGGGCCATCTCTTGAAGGACCCTATTTTTCCTCTCAACAACTCCATTTTGTTGAGGTGTCCTAGGAGCCGAAAACTCATGGGAGATACCTATACTATCACAATAGGTTTCAAAAGAAGCATTCTCAAATTCCCTCCCATGGTCACTTCTAATCCGTTTTATGCTTTTAATGTTAGAATTCATTTCATTTTGAAGTTTAGTACAAAGCATTTTAAACTTATCAAAAGTTTCGGATTTTTCTCTAAGAAAATATGTCCATGTGAACCTAGAGAAATCATCTACACAAACAAAAATGTATCTCTTTCCACCCAAGCTCTCGGTTTGCATAGGACCCATAAGATCCATATGGAGAAGCTCTAGAGCCTCCTTGGTGGAGAGATACTTGCCCTTTTTATGCATGCTTTTAGTTTGTTTTCCTTGTTGACAAGGTCCACAAATACCATTGGCTTTCTTCCCAAGCTTAGGGAGGCCACGCACACATTCAAACTTTCCAAGGGTCCGTAGATCCCGAAAGTTCATGTGGCCAAGTCTTTCATGCCACAACTCAATTTGCTCATCCTTGGACACATTGTTTGAGACTATTCTAGCTTCAAGACAATAGCAATTGTCGCTAGATCTCATACCTTTCAATAAGGTTTGTCCATTGGGCTTTAGGATAGAGCAATTCTCTTTGTTAAACAAGACGGAATATCCTTCATCACTAAGATGAGAAATGCTAATCAAATTGGCTTTCAAGCCATCAACAAGTAAAGCATTGGATAAGGAGGGCAATCCGGGAACGGAGATGGTTCCTTTCCCTATGACATTCTTTTTGGATCCATCACCAAAGGTGACATTTCCTCCTTCCTCCATAACAAGAGTCTCGAAGAAACTCTTGTTTCCCGTCATGTGCCTAGAGCACCCACTATCAAGATACCAAAGATTAGAAGAATTTGCCTTCAAGGCAATTTGTGCAACATGGCAAACATTTTCATTCTTTCTAATCCATTTAAGAACAACATTTTCTTTCTTAAAGGTCTTTGGTACATGGGCTCTAGTAATCCTAGGATCATGCAAATTAGTCTTATTATTCCTAGGAACATGCATCTTGGCTCTAGTCTTTCTCTTCTCAATCATGCTTCTAGTTCTACACATTTTAATATATCGAAAGCAATTTGGTCTTATGTGACCATTAAAACCACAAAAGTGACAAATGGGAATGAATTGAGGAATCATACCTTGTCTTTGAGCTTGCATAGGAGTCCTCCCATGTCTTTGTGGTTGAGAGGGTTCAATCCATCTTCTTTGTTGAACCGGTCTATCTTGCTTCCAATGTTGGACTTGCATGATTGGATTTTTCCCTTTTTGAGCCAATAGATGAGGAATGTTGGCTTGAGGTTGTCTCCTTGGTGCCACCTTCACTTGTGCATTTTTTGAGCTTTGTCCTAGATCTATTTTCTTCCTAGGAGTGTGCACCGGAGAAGCTTCTATGTTGCCCAAGCTCTTAACAAACACGGTCTTCTTAGAGGAGGTGGTCTCTTGACAATCTTCAAACCCAAGACCTCTCTTGTCACATGGACTCTTTCCAACATCAAGCATGTTATCTAATTTTTTGGTGCTAGAGTCCATCCTAGTAAGTGACTTCTTAGCTTCAACAAGCTCCCTCTTCAAACCTTCTTCATTCCTCCTAGATAAAGCTAACTCCTCTTTTAGCTTATCTTCTCTCTTCTTAAGTCTTTCCACTTCTTCACTTAAGAGATCATTGTGAGATGAAAGCTCAACATTTTCTTCTCTCAACATCTTGATCTTCTTAGTTGTTTTCATCTCTAAGCTCCTAAACTCCTTAAGATATTCAACTAACACTTCTTTTTCCACATATCCATTAGTGGAGTTAGCATCGGAGTCATCTTCACTAAAGTCACTTTCCCTTTGACTCTCTTCCTCTTTTTCACTACCACTTTTGCTCTTGTAAGAAGAGGCAAAAGCTAGGAAGTTAGCCATGATGTCTTCATCATCCGAAGAATCATCTTCTTCATTGGAGTCATCACTACTTCCACTCCAAGTGGCGGCCATCACTTTTCCCTTCTTCTTTTCCTTGTGATTAGCACATTCGGGAGCAAAGTGACCAATCCCACCACACTCAAAGCAACGGACCCCTTTCCTTTCGGTCCTCTCTTGCCTTGGTTCAAACTTCTTGAAGGGAACCTTTTTCTTGTCTTGGCCTCTAAAACCAAATCCCTTCTTTCCAAACTTCATAACCTTGTTGAATCTTTTCACAAACAAGGCCATGTCTTCATCCGAGTCATTCTTCACCTCCTTTTCATCCTTAGATGCTTTCAAAGCAATTCCCTTTTGCTTTTTAGGAGGAGTGGAGCTAGGAACCTTCATAGACTCGTAGGCGAGAAGTCTTCCAATGACCTCGCTCGGCTTCATATCCTTATATCCACTATTTTCTTCTAAAGCCGTCACCTTTGACTCAAACCTATCCGGTAGGGATCTCATTATCTTTTGCTTGATCCTCCTATCCGAATAGGGATCACCAAGTTGATGACTTTGGTTGACTATGTCCATCAACTTGATCTCAAAGTCGTTGAAGCACTCATTCTCCTCCATCTTGAGCATCTCAAATTGGGTTTGGAGAACTTGGAGCTTGGAGTCCTTCACAACTTCGGTTCCCTCATGAGCAACTTCTAGGATTGTCCATGCCTCCTTAGCAATCCTAGTATTTTGAATCAACTTGTATTGATTCTCATCCATGGCACATAGGATGGCATGCATTGCCTTCCTATTCCATTTTGACGCCTCAAATTCTTGTGCACTCCATTGTGCCTTGGGCTTCAAAACATCTTCTCCTCCACCCGTAGGAGTCATCATGGGAAGATCGTATCCATCTTCAACCGACATCCATGCTCGGTCATGAAGTTGGCATATGTAGGATTCCATCTTCCCTTTCCATGAGGAGTAATTTAATCCGGTGAGAAGGGGAGGACGTGTGCTAGAAGCCCCCTCGTTGTTGCCACCGTTTCCACTCATTTTGTATATGAATGAAATGGAATGAATGCAAAATGTATGAATGAACAAAAAACACACAAATGCAAAACACACCAAAATGAGCAAGGATCACCTATGTATATCTAGGAACCCGCTCTGATACCAATTGAAACAAATTACGGTGTGTACAATATTAATCTAGAGGGGGGGTGAATAGATTTTATCCGATTTTACCCAATTTTCGTTAATGGTCAAGATTACGAAAATACCCTCTACTAGTCAATATACAATAGCAAGTGTAATATGGTGCGGAAATTAAAAGACACTTGATATTTACGTGGAAACCCTCACGGGAAAAACCACGGGCTATGTAAGTGAGCCACACTTGAACCTCGAATCCACTAAATGTGTAAAACGATTACAACCTAATCCCGGAAGTAATCACACACCTACCTACTCCCGGTATAAGTGAACCTAGTCCCAATGCTTGTGATTTATGCAACCTAATCCCGGAAGCAACACAAGACTTAGTTCTCAATGAAGAGAAAACAACCTAAGTGAATATATGAAATACTCAAAATGCAACAAGAGCAAGGCAACTCTATATGCTTACCTAGAATGATGATATATCAATGAAATCAATCCTAGATATCAAAAGCTAAATGAAAATCACAAAGACTTAGCTAGATGTTATCAATCACAAAACAATCCTAGCTATCAAACAATGTCAACATGTCCAAACATGTGAACTCAATTAGTTGTAGAGAATTTCTAACAACATAATTGTCAATTAAATCCACAAGAACATTCAATTAAGCTTGACTAGATAAATAAACATTAATCTATCAACCTAATCATCAACCAATTGTACAAGAATGTTCTAGGGTTAGCTATTTAGGGAAAATCATCCTAATCATGTAAGCTACCACAAACAAAACCCAATCATGTCATAACTTCACTAAATATGCAATAAGAGTGAAGATTTGCTAAACTAAGCAATAAAAGACATGTCTTGACTAAGATAGAACAATAAATGAAGATGTTGTGTTAGTTCTACTTACCAAGTCATAAATGAAGAAGACCCATGGAAGATTGATGCATGAAACATGTTAGATGCACATGGGTTTTGGGTTTGGAGAGTTAAAGAAGCAAGCTTGAAGCTTTCTCTCTCTAGGGTTTGAGTTTCTCACTCTAAGGTCTGATTTTGAGCTCTCAAAAATGAGCTAGGAAGAAGATGATACTTATATAGGACCCCTAGATGAAATGACGTCGTTTTGAAAAAATTGCAAAAGAACCGCTGATTCTGCGCCCTGTTCTGCGGCCTTGACCGCAGAACACAAGGGCGCAGAAATGCACCTGACAGATTTTGCGGCCCCTAAACGCAAAATCCAAGGGCGCAGAAAAGAGGACAGAGAGTATGAATTCTGATCCTTATTCTGCGGCCTTATTTCTGCGGCCTTGGCTGCAGAACAGGGCGCAAAATGCGCCTGATGGAGCATCCTAAAATCTAACCATGCTATGCAATACTAAGCAAGATGCAACCAAATAAACATGCATGAAGAGAGATGAAATAGGCAATAATGCATACACACAATAAATACACAACACATTCAAGAATGAGAATTATGCAAGTGTTGTGTGTGTGTGCATCTACTTCTCTTCATTGCAAGAAACACTAAGTATAATACCTTTGGAGTGCTTCTTCCCTTGAAGTCTTGAAAAGGGCCTTTGAGCATGATCTTCAATCACCTAACTACCCTTACAATTCAAACCCCCAATATGTGGTTTGTCTACGAAATAAGCCAATCAACAATGGGAATCCTTACAGCCCCTGATCAAGATCTCCTCTAACTGATCTGCGGGATGCCCACTGGTCCAACCCCGCTCTTCTTCCTCCTACTCTTCCACGATTATGTCTAGTATCTCTCCTTCTTCCAAGACATAGTGATCCCGCTCTGACGCTTGATCGGTCTATTTCTATATATGTTTTAGACCCCTATTTCCTAGTCTTTGTGCTTTGTTCTCGAGTATTTTAGGTTGTTTGTTGTGCTTGTTGAGCTGTGCAGGTCTCGTTATCAGAAGTTGTGCGAATATTCAAGTATGGAAGAAAAGATGTCAATGTTGATCAGATATACATTTTCTGCAGTGGACCGCCCCCTAGGTATGCATTTCTAGCGGTCATATGTCGCGGTCAATGCATGTTGAAGCTTCCAAGATAAAGTCATGAAGGACCGCCCCCTAGGTAGTGCCTACCTAGCGGTCCTATCTAGCATCAAACTCCAGAGATGTTGTCCATGAAGGACCGCGGCCTAGGCATGTCCTGTCTAACGGTCCTAGCTTGCACTAAACTCCAGCAGTGTGTCAATCAAGAGGCCGCCCCCCAGGCACTGTCCTACATAGCGGTGGTCTCTAGTGATGTTGCAAAAACATGACCGCGGGGTAGGTAAGTTGCCTACCTAGCGGCACGTGCAGTGAGATTTTAAGAAGTCTGTTTCGTTTAGGTCAACAAATGACGAAGTTCCGAGCCATATAAATAAGACATCATAAGGCTTTCAGGGGAGAATGCGAGACTGAGAGCTATACTACCATCCATCCTTGGAAGACACCGAAAAGCAAGAAGAAGGCGAAGGATTCGAAGCAAGATTAGAAGACAACAATGGGTTCTATCTTCTCCTCTTCTATGTTTTTGTTTCCTCCATTGATGTGTAACTAAATCCATACTAGGGATTCAATGTGAACCTCTATGAATACTCTTTGTTAGATTTGACTATGTTTTCATAATTCAAGTTTCGATTCATTCAATTTGTGATTTCTTCTTGTCTATGCATGGTTAGTGCTAGTCTTGAATTTAGGGTTTTATATGTTAAGGTTGAGATATGTGTGAGGTTCACCATTCTTAGCCAATATTCAATTGAATGAATGAATTTATTGTTGCAGGTTGCACGTTATCTTTGGTTCTCTTGTTCTTGTGCTTAATGGGTTCTCAATCATGGTTTATATGCAAGGTTTGCTATTGACTGTGATTGAGAATACTTGATTGTGTGCTTTGTGGGTTTTAGGTTATAGTTTATATGCAAGGTTTGCTATTGACTCAACTAAGAACGCTTGGTGTATGGTTGATGTATTTTCTGTTATAGTTTGTATGCAAGGTTTGCTATTGATTGTAGTAGAAGTACTTAATTTATCCCAGGACCACATAGCACTAATTATACATAATTTAAGAACGAACCCTTAATTTGATTAACATTCTTTGTGAAAGTCAATTCGAAGCATTGAGTAAACGAAGTTGGGGAGCATTGATGACCTAGTCCTCTCACCTCTTGATCTCATTCACATATTCTTTTTAACTGTTTTCTTAGTTTAATTTAGTTTTAATCTCAAATCAATCAAATCAATCTGAAATCTCTTGGTTAATGTTACTTGCTTAGCTTTAATTAGAATTAGTTTTAGTCGATAAATCTCTTTTCCTCGTGGGAACGATCCCTACTTGTCGCTGTACTTATCTCACGATTCGTGCACTTGCGAGTTAGGTTTTTATAACACGATTTTAAACATCAACGCTCCATGACTTGGATCACTGGTTACGTGTGCGCATTGCTTAGTTAATGCTACGGGGTTGGTAGACACTGCATAGCAATTGCGGGCTGCCTGCTGATCCCCTCTAACTTCTCCTACTCCTGTTCCCACCGGGAATTTCAAAACATTATGGTAGATTGACAGTACCCCCCTAATCCCTGACAAGAAAGGCCTACCCAAGATTGCATTATAGGCAAACGGTGTGTCTACCACAATGAACTCCGTCATTATGTTCTATTGAAGAGGAGCTTCTCTGACTATTACTGGCAGAATCTTTATCCCCATTAGTATTACAGAGTCCCCTGTGAACCCATACAAAAGGGAGGTGCAACTGCTGTAACAAGAGTTCTTCAGATTGAGTTGCTCGTGAGCCCCCTTGAATAGAATATCAACACTGCTTCCCATATCAATCAGGACGCGATGTACTAGGCAGATGGCGATCTGTACCATAATTACTATTGGATCATCATGCGGTTGAACTGTGTTGTAGACATCTTCCTCTGTGAAAATGATTTTGGTGGAGCTGGATAGATCCCGAGATCCATTACTGACTTTAAGTACCTCATGATCAGCATTAAGCCTGGGAATCTTCCTTGCATGGTTCTTTCTTGAATTGTTAGAGGTTCCGGCTAGAGTAGGGCCTCCACTGATGGTATGGATCACCTGGATCTGTTGTATCAAATCCTTCTCACCATCTCTCCTTCTTTCTGCTGCCTCTTGCATTTCGCTCTGTACCTATTTCCCTTCTTTGATGATGTCCTGTACCTGCTGTAAAAATTCAGTTAAAAGACCTCCTCTTACCAATCTTTCAATCTGATTGTGGAGGCTGTAGTACTCAGAGGTGTTGTGCCCTATATCTTCGTGGAAATCATAATATTTGTACTGATTCCTCCTGTCAACTGGGACTTTCATGGGACCTGGCTTTCTGAGTAGTCCCTTATCCCGAATGGCGAGATAGATGGTTTCTCGCGAAGCATTGAGAGGGGTGTGGTGATTATAACCCTCTTCCTCTCTTGCTATTCTGGACAATTCCTTCAGAGGGATCTCCCTGGGGGGTGATCTCCTGGTCGGGTACCTTTCTTGGTACGAGGGAATAGGAGGCGGTTGGTAGGTAGACCGGTTCGGAGGCTGATTCTGGAACTTCCTAGCTGGTGCGGGCTTCGGAGCCTCCTTCTTATGGCGTGGTGCTAATCGGGCTTCATCGTGCTCGATTTTAATCTGGAGCTTATGTCCACCTGTTTTAGAGCCCGGTTGTAGGCTTCCTGGTACGACTCTGGAGGATGCTTAGCAAATGAGTGAAATAGTCTGCCAGCCCACAAGTTTCTCCGAAAGTTTGCTAACGTTTCCTTCTTGTTGAACACACCCATCTGAACGACATCTTTATGGAATTTCTCCACATAAGATCTCAAAGTTTCACCCCACTCCTGAACCACGTATTGCAGTAAGATTGGGTCTTTGGGACGAGGCTTGACCCCCTGAAACTGTGCACAGAAAGTTGTGGTAAGCTTAGAAAAGGAATCAACAATACATGGTGGTAATTTTTTGAACCATGTCTTGGCGCAGTCGATCAAAGTTGAAGGAAACATTCTGCACATGGCTAGCCGGGTCACACTTTGAACCTCCATCTGATGGACAAAACTTTCTAGATGGCTAACGGGATCATCTTTCCCGGAATACTTCTCAGAAGGCATCCTGAATTTGGGGGGTAACTTTGCCTCCCTAACTCTTTTGGAGAAAGGTGCATTCATCTCACCCAAGGGGTTCTTCTGGACTCCTTGGTGCTTCCCCTTCTTTAACTGCTCCAACTCCTTCACCATTTTGGTCATCTAATCCTCTAGGCACTGGGATTTCTTGGTTCCGGATCAGGCTACTGAACCCTCTTCGTCCGAAGTTTCTGACTCAATGACCACCTCCTATCGCTTTGCTCTCTGATGTCTTTCTTTGGAGCTCTTTCGGGATATGGCACTTCCTTCTGAATCGGGACATGGATCCTTCTTCTTTGCCCTTGGTTTTGGTGGAGATTAGGCCATCCTATGGGGAACTTCAATCGCGGACATCACTAGTCTGGGTCTGAGATCCGCCCATTGAACTGGGAGAGGTGGACCCAATCGGTCAAACACTGGTACTCGGGTACTTGGGCCAGCATCCCCTAGGACCCCAGCTGTTTCGAAGGGAATCCCCTGGGCTATCATCCGGAGTCGGATGGCTTCTACATATGCTGCAGCATGTTGTTCTAAGACATCCCAATTAACTTCCTACCTGGCGAGGTCTTTAGGCACAGGGCCCACAGCTGGTGGAGGCACTGGTGGTGGATTCTCAATCCTGGTACCTTTACCCCACCTCTGGGCTCTTTCGGTGGAAGCGAGGGACTGGAGTCCTAATGGTTTGAGATGACCCTAGGAGGATCGGAGTCTCATTCTGAAGATTTCTAGGTAGAACTAGGCTGTTTAGATGTTGGTTGGGATGTAAATTGATTCCCACAGACGGCGCCAAAAGTGTTACCGAAAAATCATCACTAGGGGTGAAATTCCATATAACGACTTTAAGGGGACCAAGATCAAAGATGACTCCGGTCGAAGAGGTATTAAGTAGTTCGATACCGACTATGTCCTCGATAATGCACAAACGATTAGGAACACAAGTAAATAAACAAGCAGAGCTTTTTATTCATCACTTTACTTTACAAATACATGAACTGTGTTTTTCGGGATTAACAGTGAACTATGGAGACTCGGTGAGTAATGGTGATAGTGGTGCTGGAGAACTCGTGCTTGTTGATAAGTAGAACTGATCGTAGGGTTTCTGGTGATAATTTTTCCAGGCCCCTTTCTGGTGTGGAAGATGTTGTATATATAGGTCTTGTTGCTTGCCATGCACTCCTATAATTTCGGTCTAGGGTTTGGCAATTGCAGGACCTCCCTCCTTTTAGGAGAAGAACTCGGAGCTTTTACGTGCAGAATCTAGTCTTTCCCTCCTAGGAGGAGTCAATCTCGTAAGCAAATCTTTCATTTCCTAGGGGGATTCTAACTCAATTGACCTGTTTAAAATAGAACTCTTAGTTGGCGGGAAGGAGTACAGGTCCTCTGTTTTGTCTAGACAACAGCGTTTTATTAAGTCTTTAGGGAGCTTATAATTCTGGTACGAGGAACTTGCTGTTTGATATCTTCCTGTTTGGCAGGCTGATTACACCTGGGGGTGTGAACCACTAAGTATCTTGCTGCTACTTGAGGATCGGGCCACCAACCAGGTCAGTAGTGGGGTTCCCTACTGATGAAGTAGAAAGGAGTCCAGATGGTACCGTTCTGGATTGCTTGGTGGAACTTTGTGTCGGGGTGCTGCGGGGTTCATAGGAAGCTAGGGAATGACTGGGTTGAACCCCGCTGGAGAAATTTGTGAGTAGCCCGGCTCGGGGCAATACTTATGATCCAAGATTACTGGCAGGGTCCTTGAGAAGCTGGGGAATGGATAGGCCTGATCCCGTTGGAGGGGGTGTGTATTCGGATCAATCGGGGTCTTCCTTCTTCAGTTGGGACCCCACCCCTTACGTGGTAGCTGAATACTGCCTGGATCCCTATGAATTCCTTGTGTCAAGGTGGAAAATTCTTCCATGGTCCTCTGCCAATTTTGGTGGTTATCAAATAGGAATCCAATAATAACAACCTAGATAAGAAAATGGATTAAACAATTAATTAGAAGTCTATGGAAATGATAGAGTAGCTAATGGACTTTGAGCAATTCATTAATGGCTTCATTAATGCACTATTCACACAATCAAGGACCGATCTCATTCATAAGTGTTGTTTAGACCGTCACTACGAACCCTAAACAACTTCCCACCGCAATACCTAACCGATTAAAGAGAGGGGGTCACGGCGGGATCGGTTAGTGACGATCGAGTGGCCTAGGCAATCGTGGTAGGCCTACCCTTCAAAAGCCTATCATATTCACTATGTGCTACAATCAATCAAGTGTGTCAATAACTCAACCAATTTTATCACAAATTATCCTACAACATATTGCAATCAATAAGTGTGTCAATACTCATTTAATCACATAAGTGCAAGATCTAATTAAAAAGTAAATAAAACTCTAATTATGCAAACAAAATATTGAAAGCCTTAATAAATACTCATTGTCCAAAAGTGTCTCAAATCATCCCCCTAGAAAGGGGGTTTAATTACACATAATCACAAACAAAGAAAGGAAGTTAAATGGAGAGAAATCACCCTTGGCTCTCTCTTGTAAGCTTGATCCTTCCTTGAGCTTCCTTGCTTGAGTCTTGTGCAAAGATTGGGTGTTGAGGAGGTGTCTAAATAGGTGGAGTCAAATGGAAAGTGACAAAGGAAATGGGTGGAGAAGATGGAAAGAGAGGAATGATTTATGTGGAGTAATCTAGGTGTTTATTAGAGAGGAGAATGGTAAGATTATGAGTGGTGGAGAAAGGAGGTTTCTTGATTGTCAAGAGATTCTCAATTCTTAGCATAAAATGGTGTATTTATATGTTAGAAAATCTAGGGTATGAAATGGACATGTAAGGACAAGAATACCCCTAAAAAATGGCTTGAAAAACGTCCATTTCGCTACTTTAGAAAGTGGAGTTCGCCATGGCGTCGACCTAGGGTTGGCGTGGCGACAGGGAGTGCGCAGCAGTTACTTAAACGGGCATACATTTCTGTAGAAAACTCGAAATCACAATCCATAAAAACCGCTGGAAAGTATACTTCCGGGGCTTTCCGAATATATATAATCCGAAATGTGGGTCGATTTGAAGAGAGAGATATGACTATTTGAAGATGAATGATCTGTACACACTTTTTACCATTTCAGCCCCTTTTGCCACCAATATTACTCCAATGCCTCTAAACTTTATAAATACCTGAAAAAACTTAATTCACACCATTACATCATGGGATATTGCCCAAGAATCAAGCAAAAAGAGAAGAAAGTGAGGGCTAAAATCATACCAATTTTGGTTCGATCATGTAACAGTTACGGGTTGCCTGTTGATCACCCCTGACTTCTCCTACTTTGGTTCCTATTGGGAATTTCAAGACGTTGTGATAGGTGGATAGTACCCCCTCTAATCCCTTACAGGAATGGTCTACCCAAAATTGTATTGTATGCAGACGGGGTATCTACCACAATGAACTCTATCATCACATTTTGTTGAAAATGAGCATCCCTAACTATGACGGGTAGAATTTTTGATCCCATAAGCATGACGGAGTCCCTTGTGAACCCGTATAGAGGTGAGGTGCAGCTGTTGTAGCATGAATTCTTCAAGTTGAGTTGTTCATGTGCTCCCTTGAACAAGATGTCAACACTGCTTCCTATATCTATCAGGACGCGGTGTGCCCAAAAATTGGCGATTTGCACCTAGATTACCATGGGGTCGTCATGGGGTTGAACTGTATTGTAAACATCTTCTTCTGTGAAAATAATCCTGGTAGAGCAAGATGAATCTCAGGACCCATTACTGACTTTGAGCATCTCATAACCGTTATTGAGCCTAGGTATCTTCCGGGCGTGGTTCTTTCTCGAATTGTTGGAGATTCTAGCCAAGGTAGGGCCTCCACTAATGGTATGAATCACCTGGATCTGCTGCATCAGATCATTTTCCCCATCTCTCCGTCTTTCTGCTGCTTCTTGCATCTCGCTCTGCACCTGCTTCCCCTCCTTGATGCTGTCTCGTACCTGCTGTAAAAATTCAGTCAATAGGCCTCCCCTTGCCAATCCTTCGATTTAGTTACAGAGGCTATAGCATTCAGAGGTGTTGTGTCCCACATCCTCATGGAAGTCGCAGTGCTTGTATTGGTTCCTCCTGTCAACTAGGGCTTTCATGGGACCTGACTTCCTGAGTAGGCCCTTATCCCGGATGGTTAGGTAAATGGTTTCCCGCGAAGCGTTGAGGGGGGTGTAATGGTTGTACCCCTATCCGGGTTACTTTCTTCAGCGGGGCAATTCTGGGAGGTGTTCTTCTAGCCGGGTACCTTTCCTGGTACGAAGGGAGGTGAGGTGGCCTATAGGTTGACCGGTTTAGGGGTTGGTTCTAGAATTTGTTGGCTGGTGCAAGCTTTAAGACTTCTGTTAACCACCAAAATTAGCGAAGGACCAAAGAAGAATTTTCCACCTCGACACAATGAAGACATGGGAACCCAGACACCATCCGGCTACCCTGATAAAAGGGGGACCCCGACTGATCCTAGTGTATACCTCCTTCAGCTGGGTCCAGCCCAGCCATTCCCTAGCTTCCCATAGACCCCACGGTATCCCGATACTAGGTTGCACCCCGTACCTCGATTCACAATTCAGTACCCAGTACCCCGATTCAAAGTACGGCATGCAGCCTCCCAATTCCGACAAGTACCCCGACACAGAGCTCCACCAAGTACCCCGCTACAGTCTCGCCTTATTTCAACCCTCAAGTAGCAGAAGGATGCTTAATAGTTCACACCTCCTAGTGGAATCAGCCCACCAAGCAGGAAGATTCCAAGCTGCAAGACTCTAATGCCAGAATTGAAAGCTCCATAAAAACTTATTAAAACGCCACCATCCAGTCAAAACAGTGGAGATGTACTCCTTCCCGCCAACTAAGAGTTCTATTTTAAACTGGTCAACTCAATTAGAATCCTCCTAGGAAGAAAAGATTTGCTTACGAGATTGACTCCTCCTAAGAAGGAAAGACTAGATTCTGCACATAAAAGCTCCGAGATTATCTCCTAAAAGAAAGGAGGTCCTGCAATTGCCAAACCCTAGACTGAAACTATATGAGTGCATGGCAAGTAATGAGACCTATATATATAATGAGTTTTTACACCAGAAAGAAAAGGCCAGAAACCCTACGCTCAGTTATACTTATCGACACGCACAAGTTCACCATCACCGCCATCTCCATTACCCAGTGAATCCTTATACTTTGTCATTAATTCAGAAAAACATAACTCTTGTAATTGTAGTACAACGTGATGATCAATAAATAGCCTATTTGTTTATTTTCTTATGATCCAAATCGTAGGTGCATTATAGAGGACACAGTCGGTATCAAACTACGTGATACCCCTCCGACCGGGATCACTCTTGATCTTGGTTCTCTTTAAGTCGTTATTTGGAAATTCACCCCAGTGACGATTTTTCGATAACAACTTCCTTCTTAGGACGGGGTGCTAATCAGGCTTTATCATGCTCAAACTTGATCCGGAGCTGTTCTTCTATGTCCACTTGTTCCAGAGCCCAGTTGTAAGCCTCCTGATAAGTCTCTGGTGGATGTTTAACAAATGACCGGAACAATCTGCCAGCCCATAAGTTTCTCCTAAAATTTGCCAATGTCTCCTTCTCATCGAACACTCCCATCTGGATAACCTCCTTGTGGAAATTTTCCACATAAGATCTCAAGGTTTCACCCCGCTCCTGCGTCACATACTGAAGCAAAATAAGGTCTTTGGGGCGAGGCTTGATTTCCTGAAACTGTGCACAAAAGGCCATGGTAAGCTTAGAAAAAGAATTAACACTACCTGATGGTAATTTCCTGAACCACGTCTTAGCACAGTCGGTCAGAGTTGAAGGGAACATCCTGCACATAGCTGACCAGGTTGCATTTTGAACTTCCATTTGGTGGACAAAACTCTCCAGGTAGCTGATGGGGTCCTCTGTTCTAGAATATTTTTCAGCGGGCATCTTGAATTTGGGGGGTAATTCCACCTCTCTAATTCTCCTAGGGAATGGTGCATTCATCTCCCCCAAGGGGTTCTTCTGAATTGTTTGGTGCTTTCCTTTTTTCAATTCCTTAAGCTCTTTTGCCATCTTGGCCATCTGATCTTCCAGGCGCTTGGACTTTTTGCATCCGGATCGGACTACCAAACCCTCTTCATCCGAGGTTTCTAAATGAAGGGCCACCTCCTTCCGCTTAGGTTTTTGGTGTTTAATTCTAGGACTCCTTCTGGATCTGGCACTTCCCTCTGAATCGGGCTACGGATTTTTCTCTTTTTCCCTGGACTTCGTTGAGGGTTGAGCTCCCCTAGGAGGAATCTAAATGGCGGACTTCACTAATCTGGGTCTGAGATCCACCTGACGGACTGGGATTGGGAGAGGTGGTCCTAGTCGGTCAAACACTAGTACTCGGGTACCTGGACCAACATCTCCTACGAGCCCGATTGCTTCGAACGGAATTCCCTGTGCTATTATCCGGAGGCGAATAGCTTCTACATAGGCTGTTGCCTGCTGTTTAAGAGTGCCCCAATAGATTTCCTACCCAACCGGGTCTCGGGGTATTGGTCCCGTAGCTGGAGGGAGTGCCGGTGCCGGATTATCATTCCTGGATCCTCTACCCCGCCTTTGGGCTCTCTCGGTGGAAGCAAGGGACTGGGGTCCTGATGGATCAGGATGAACCTGGGAGGATCGAAGTCTCATTCTGAAGATCTTTGGGTAGAACTAGGCTGTTTTAAGAGATTGGTTGGGAAAGTATTTTTCCTACAGACGGCACCAAAAGTGTTACCGAAAAATTATTGTTAGAGTGAATCTCCAAATAACAACTTTTAAAGACCGAGATCGGGATAGATCCTGATCAGAGGGGTATCACATGGTTCGATACCAGCGATGCTCCTTACACAACAAGTCAGATTCAGATATAAGAAATAAGGTAAATGTGTAAGATTTTTGTTGATGGTATCTCTATATTATGAATACAAAGGATGTGTTCTCTAGACTAGGGTAGTATGTTAAGCTTCAGTAGACGATGGAGGTGGTGGTGACGTACTCATGCATGTCGATAAGTAGCACTTAATATAGGTTACGGTTTAGAGATGATTTTCCCATCCCCTTTCTGGTGAGTACGATGTTGTTTATATAGGTCCCGTTGCTTGCCATGCACTCCTATAATTTCGGTCTAGGGTTTAGCGATTACAGAACTTTCCTTCTTGATAGGAGCCAATCTCATAGGAGCTTTAATCATCAAAATCAAGTCATTCCTTCCTAGAAGGAATTCTAGTAGGAGCTTTAATCATCATAATCAAGTCATTCCTTCCTAGAAAGATTCTAGTAGAGTTGACTTCTTGTTCAAATGGTCTCAACTGGCGGGAAGAACTCTGCTTCCTCTGTTTGACTAAACGAAGGCGTTTTATTCCCCTGTTTGGAGCTTCAAAAATCTATCTGCTGGGCATATGAGTCTTTAATCTTTATGAAACTCTTCGTATGGTTTTTAGCTGCCTGGTTGGCTGATCCAAGGAGATATCTGGATTCTTGGCTACCTTGTCTCCTGCTAGCTTCGAGCTTTTCTGTCGGTCCTTTGGTCGGCGGGGTGTCCTGATATCAGTTGTACTTATGGCGGGATATCTGGATGATGTAGTAGCGGGATACTGCTTGGAGGGCTTCGTATCGGGATACCGAGTGGAACTCCATGTCGGGATACCGCGGGGTTCATGAGAAGCTAGAGAATTGCTGGGCTCGATCCCTCTAGAGTGGGTATGTATCCGGATTGACCAGGATCCTCCCTCTCTTGGAGTAGCCGGATGGTATCTGGATTCTTGGCTACCCCTTGTATCGGGGTGAAAAATTCTTCTTTGGTCCTTCGCCAATTTTGGCAGTTAACACTTAGCCTCAAGACTTACTTCTCAATGAAGAGATTAAACAACCTATGTGAATATGCAAAGATATCCAAATATGCAATTAATGCTAGGTTACACTAAAAGCTTATCTAGGATTATAAGATGTCAATTAAATCAATCCTGGATAGCAATTGCTATGTGAAATGGCATACAACATAGCTAACATAGATTAAACAATCCTAGGTATAGCTATCACAATACATCACTCAATCAAAACAACACAATAATCTTTATTTTGTATAATAGAATATGATCTAAGAACATATAAGTAATTAAAGAGATTTCTTGTTAAGTAAAACAATAAGATTAGATAAAATTAGTGAAAAACTTACCAAGGCATGTGTGTTGAGTAAAACCCATGCAAGAAAGCATCTTAGATAAGCTAGATGATTCTAGTAGAAGTTTGATGCATATGAAAATGGTTTTGAGTGATCAAAAGTGAGTTCTTTTGAATATTTTCTCTCTTGAAAATGTTCTAAGTTAAAAATCTGATCTTGAATTCATGTAGGCTAACCTAAAGACTTAGAGGCACTTATATAAGTGATCCCCTCAAAGCCATACCGTTTTGGCCATTTTAAAAACCAAACTTTGTTTGAGCAGTTATGCATACTGCTACCCAGGCAAGTGCCTGCGCCGCGATACACAAAGCGTGAATGCTCTGGTGTTTGACGCTGTGGAGACCACCCCATAGGCATGTGTCTCCGCCGCGGTATGCACGGTGCAAAAGCAATAGGTCTTTGATCTAGCTTGGACCGCTGCCCATGCATGTGTACCGGAAGCGGTACAGGCAGTGGTAAAGAGAAGATTTCTCTTTTCAAAGACATTTCACACTTAGTCTAAAATGAGCAATATGTGCAAGTGTGAAAAGTGAAGAGATTGTTCATAGAAAGCATTAAACACACATGCATACATGATGTGGTGTGTGTGTGTGCAACTAATCACTTCAAAGAAAACTAAGCACAAGAGATATACCTTTGGAGTGCTTATCAACTTGAGGTCTTGAGAGGGCCTTTGAGCTTGATCACCAATACCAAAGCTACCCTTACAATTCAAACCCCAATTTTGGTTTGTCACTGAAATACGCCAATCAAACTTGATGAAACACACTTTACATAAAAGAGTAAAGAAAAAAAAAAGTACCAAAAGTGCATCAGTCCTTCAACATATCATTTGCATTACTTAGGTCAACCATATCCCAATCGCCTTCCGGATGAACCTTCTTCATATAGTCCTTAAAAAGCTTAAACTCATCCTCCATAACTAGATTGTACGCACCAGGCACATCCTTTCTAGTAAACTGTTTGCACTTGATTTGGTCAAGAGTAGGGTGGCGAAAAAGCTTACAGTCTACTGCAGTTATGTCGCGTTTTAGTTTCCCTCTGGTACAAACCATTGTCTCCCAATTACCACAGTCGGAGTTGGAGTCAGTTTTCAATTTCTTTGTCGGAGTTGCTGAAGGGTTTTCCATGATAGAGAAACAAAGAAAAAACATATTGAAAATACAGAGAGAGAAAGAGATTAATATGGAGACAAAAAATTATTTGGTGAATAGATAGATAGATATATATATATAAGTAAATATAAAGTGTTATCTGAAAATCGTTAATGGGATGAAATTCCAAATAACAACTTTAAAAGGACCAAGATCGAGATTGATTCTGGTCGGAGGGGTATCATGTAGTTTGATACCGACGATGTCCCTATCCAAGCAAGCACGACATGGAATACTAGAAATCAAACAAAAAACAAGTTTTATTCATCATCCCTTTGCATTACAGACCTATGACTGTGTATTTAGGGGTTACAACAATGTATGATCGTTTGGTGAGCAGTGGAGATAATGGCGATGGAGAATCTGTGCCTGTCGATAAGTAGAATTGGACTGTAGGGTTTTTCTTTTTTCTTTTTCTGCGATAAATAAGTAGTTGTATATATAGGTCCTGTTACTTGCCATGCACTCCTATAATCTCGGTCTAGGGTTTGGCCAGCGCAGGATCCTCTTATTTTTAGGAGATAATCTCGGAGCTTTACGTGTAGAATCCAGTCTTTCCTTCCTAGGAGGAGTCAATCTCATGATCAAATTGTTGCCTTCCTAGTAGGATTCTTACTGTGTTGACCTGCTCAAAATAGGACTCTCTGGCGGGAAGGAGTATATCTCATCTGTACGGCAGTGTTTTATTGGATCTTTTACGGAGCTTTAGTTTCTAGTACGAGAATCTGGCTGCCTGGTATTCTCTCGCTTGGCGGGCTGGCTATATCTGGAAGTGCAAGCTAGTAAGTATCTGTTGATAAAGTAAGGAGAAGTTTGACTGGTATTATAGTGGGATGCTCAATAGGACTCCGTGTCGGGGTGCTGTGGGGTTCATATGGTAGCGGGATGCTTAGGAGGACTCCGTATCAGGGTGCTGCGGGGTCTATAGGAGGCCCGGTCATAGCGGGGTTGGATCCCGCTGTGAGTTCTAGTGAGTAGTCCGGCTCGCGGTCATATTTCTGAATTAAGATGCTGGCGAGGTCCTAAAAAACTGGAGGAAGGCTAGACTAGACCCCGCTGGAGGGAGTGTGTGTTCGGACCAGTCAGAGTTCGCCTTTGTCGGGGTGTCCGGATGGTGTTTGTACTTCTATTTTATCTTGGTGTTGAGGTGAAAAATTCTTCTTTGGTCCTTCGCCAATTTTGACGGTTAACAGAAGTCCCCCCTGACTTGGACACTGATACCTAGTCGGGGTCGGAGTAAGGATCTTGTCGTTACTTGAAGGGTTTTCTGCCTTATCTGCTTACTTCCTTGTCTGACTAGGTTTCCACTTAGGAGGAGGAAATCTTTATTTTGTACGTTATAACTAGCTGCGTGTCGATCACTGATCGGGTTCCTCGTTTTCAAAAAGAGCCGTTTTGACGCGATTAATGCGGAAAACGCCTCTACCCATTCTTCCGATCACCGATTCCGATTTTCGAGTGGGTAACCGTCATCCCTCCTTTATAAATAGACCGGCTTCATTGGTGCTTTCTTTCTTACTTTCAAACTTTCAAAATTGTAACTAAAAACAAACCCTTGCTCCCTTTCTCTTTCTCTTTGCAATCTTCAAGAAATCTTTTTTCTCCTTCCCTCTCCTTAAATGGCTTCTCCTTCACAGATCCCTGCTTATCAAGAAATTACTACCGAACAAAACCCTCCTGTGGTAACTTCCACCCATCTTGACCCCGCGTCTCCGCCTCTGTCCGATAGCATAGACGCCATTTTCAATATGGAGAAAGGCGATGTGGAGGAAGACTCCCTTACCTCGGAAAAGAGGAAACAGGGTCGAGAGGGGGATGGGGTTGCTGATGAAACCCCGCGGGCTCAGCGTCATCGCTCTACCTGAAACCCTCGAATTGGGTCGGGTTTTCACAACCAACCAGAAGACTCGGTCTTGATCGGTGATGAAGTGGACGCCACAAAGTCGGGCAGTGGTGATGGAGGCAACGACGAGAGGGTTTCTCTAGTCGGGGTCCAGGCCGGCTCCTTCGCCCTCTTCCATGACGGGAGAATAGTTCCAGACTCTGTCTGCACCCTGGATGCCCTGGCCAAGCTAAGGGAGGAGTACAAGATTCCAGACAACATTACCCTCTCTCTTCCTCATCGGGGCTACGACGTCTATACCCCGCCTCAAGATCGTCTGTTGATCCACAAGGCGGCCTTCGAATGCGGTGTTCGACTGCCACTACACCCCACGCTCCGCCGGGCTCTTGTCGCGCTGGAGTTAGCCCCCCTTCAGATCTCGCCGGGGTTCTGGAAACACCAGACGGGGTTCTTGGTGCTCTGGAAGGAGCAGTACGAGAAGGATCGCATCGAGCGAGAGCCGGGATTGGATGAACTTCGCTACCTCTTCAATATCACCAGTATGGTGCCCCGGGGTCAATTTGACCTGAGGGCAAACAACGACATGAGGTTTATCGTCCCAGAGGCAAACGTGAAGTATGCCGCGCCCTGGAAGGAAGAATGGCTCGTGGTGGAGGGCGAGTAGGGGTGCACCGCCTTTATTGGGGGACATGAATACCCCATCCCTACTCAGTTCACAGTGAGGGACAAGTGGGCGAAAGGGGTGCTAGCTCCTGAATCCCGGGACATCTTTGCGAGGATCATGAAGAGGTGGTATACTAATATGCAATACCCCACTCTTGACCCTTTCGAAGGAGGCCGATTAAAGCGATACCTGAGGATCTCCATCGATCTTCCTGGTAAGTTGACTGCATCTTGCTCTTCTGCTTTTTAACTTCATTTTTCTCTTGTTGCTTCTTATTAAGCTTCCTTCTTTCTTGCAGTGTCTGCTGCCCCGTTGGCAGCGGGGTCTCCATCCTCCTCTGGAGCGGGGGATATGACTCTGCTAGCTCATTCTTCCCCTGTCCCTTCTCCTACTTCTGTTGCCAAGACTGTGTCGGGGTCCATCCGAGTGGGAACCGACCCCAACCCTCCTCCTGCTCCCTCAAAAACAACTGCTACTGCTCTAGCGGGGTCTATGGCCAAGACTCCAGCTCGCCTTCCTTCTACTCCTCCTTCGCGCTTAAGGATTTTGGCAATGTTGGCTAGGGCGGCTAAGGCCCGAGGTTCTGGAAGGCCAGCACAGAATAAAGCTGCCCCTACAACAAAGACTTCACCTGCTCCTCCTCCTACTACTACAGACTTTTCCAAAGATCCAGCAAGAATCTTGGTGGAGAGGGCAGTTATCCCCATCCCTCCCCCGATTGCTGATGTGGCTTCTGGATAGGGGTGTTACCTTTGACGAGGTGGTGTCTAGATTTGCGGCCTCCTGCCCTAGTAGAGACTTGACGAATATGGCCAAGCTTCCCACTGATATCTTGGTTGCTAAGGGAGCATCCGTTTTGGCTGAGGTAACATTCTTCTTTTCCTCTTACTATCCTTTCTTCCTTCTGCTAAGTACTGACTTCCTCTTTTTTTTTTTGTAGGGCTTTAAGTTTGCCTTGGCC
Source organism: Acer campestre (assembly GCA_954870605.1). Lineage (NCBI taxonomy): Eukaryota > Viridiplantae > Streptophyta > Magnoliopsida > Sapindales > Sapindaceae > Acer > Acer campestre. The sequence goes on along the minus strand of OX940809.1, from coordinate 28,880,493 downwards.
ATGGAGAGACAGATGCTGACCTTGAGGGAGGCTTATATCGGCCTCCAAGCAAAGTTAGAGGATATTCAGCAGGAGCTGGTCCAGACCCAGCAAAGCGTAGCTCCTCCGCTTCAAGATGCCAAAAATTCAGAAGAGGGGAGGCAGGAGGCCTTAGTGGCTCTTAGGCGCGCTGAACGTAGTCTGGATACTGAAACTGTCCGGTCCCTGCGCCGTCGGGAGGAGAGGGAGTGCGTGAAGAGAGAGAAGAAGCTGCTGCAGAGCGAGAATCAACTCTTACGGGAGACTATAGCAGGCTTGGAGGCTCAACAGGGGCCTTCATTCGAGGATGGCTACTTCACAACCTGATACGAGGTGGCCACAGCTTTGCCTCCTCCCTTTGACCTCGAAGCAGCCTTGAACTGGGACCGGGAGAAAATAATGGTGAAGGCTGCCCAGCTAGCTGGAGGGGATCAAGAAACAGAGGTTCCACAGGACGCAGCTCATCCAGGTCAAGGGGCCAGTGTAGATGCAGAGATCCAGCTTGGTGGTGTTGTGGAACCTGCCCAGAATCCTCCTATCCAAAATGAACGAGTGGTGGACCCCGAGTCTGTCACTGGAGTGGTCTTGGTGGAGGAGGATGAGGGGCCAGCTAGATCCGAGGTCCCTATGGTTGAGGGGACCCAAACTGGGTCTTCTGTTGTGGAGGAGGGAGCTCAAGAGAAAAATCCCGATGTGCTTCAAGTGCCAGCGGTTGAGGCGGTCCAAACTGACGCAGTAGCCGAGCCTGTGGGAGAAGGGGCAGCTAGCCAAGGAGAGCATCCAGAAAAAGGAAAAAAGGAGTAATCTGGCCTCCCCTCCCCCCACCCCCCCCCCCCCCCCCCCACCCCCCTTTTTTTCTATTACATTTTTTGTAGCCCGACTCGGGAGCTGGGCACCCTGATTATAAATATAATTGTTTTCATTACTTGCTTCATACTTGTGTCCTTCTCATGTCCATAGTGCTTATTGTTTGTTTTGCTCAAGGATGAGCAAAAGATAGGTTTGGGGGTATTTGATCGAACTAAAATTGTTATGATTTTAGCCCTCAATTCCGTATCCTTTAGCTTGTTTTCGAGTGTATTTTGGTGTCTAATGGCTCATTTTTAATCAATTACAGGCATTTAGTGCATTTCGGGTAAGACATGAGATTTGGTGGCGAAAAGGGTTGAAATTGTAAAAAGTGTATGCAGATCATTCAAATTCAATGAGGCATATCTCTCTCTTCAGATCGAATCATATTTTGGTTTATATATATTCGGAAAGCCTCGGAAGTCTTCTTTCTAGCACTTTTTACGGATTGCAATTCCAAGTCTTCTACAAAAAGTTATGCCAATTTTAGTAACTACTGTGCATTCCCTATCGCCACGGCGACACCCCTTTTTAGAAGGGGCGAAATAGATGTTTTTCAAGCCATTTTTGAGAGGTATTCTTGTCCTTTCATGCCCATTTCATACCCTATCTTTTCTAACATATAAATACACCATTTTATGCTGAGAATTGATAATTCTTGACAACTCTTGTTCATCAAGAAACCTCTTTTCTTCACCACTCCTAATCCCACCATTCTCCTCTCCAATAAACACCTAGATTACTTCACTTAAATCATTCCTCTCTTTCCATCTACTCCACTCATTTCCTTTGTCACTTACCATTTGACTCCACCTATCTAAACACCTTCTCAACACCCAATCTTTGCACAAGACTCAAGCAAAGAAGCTCAAAGAAGGATCAAGCTTACAAGAGAGACTCAAGGGTGATTTCTCTCAATTTTACTTCCTTTTTTTCTTTGTGATTATGTATAATTAAACCCCCTTTCTAGGGGGGTGATTTGAGACACTTTTGGAAAATGAGTATTTATTAAGGCTTTAAATATTATGTTTGCATAATTAGAGTTTTATTTACTTTTTAATTAAATCTAGCATTTATGTGATTATATGAGTATTGACATACTTATTGATTACAATATGTTGTAGGATAATTTATGATAAAATTGGTTGAGTTATTGACACACTTAATTGATTAGAGCACATAGTGTGAGTAGGATAGGCTTTTGGAGGGTAGGCCGACCACAATTGCCTAAGCCATTTGATCGTCACTAACCGATCCCACCGTGACCCCCTCTCCTTAATCGGTTAGGCATTGCAGTGGGAAGTTGATTAGGGTTCGTAGTGACGGTCTAAACAACACTTTTGCATGAGATCGGTTCTTGATTGTGTGAATAGTGCATTAATGAAGTCATTGATGAATTTCTCAAAGTCCATTAGCTACTCTATTATCTCCCTAGACTCCCAATTAATTGTTTAATCCATTTTCTTACCTAGGTTGTTGTTATTGGATTCCTATCACATTTTATTGCTTTTATTTTCCATGTATATTTAATGGTTTCTTAAACCATACACCATTCAAACTACCATGATTTACTTTATTTGCATTTTTAGATTAGTTAAATAATTCAACTAATTACTCTAATTCCCTGTGGAACGAATCCTTACTTACCACTTTACTAATTTTCTATCTAAGTGGACTTTTAAGTGGTGCAATTAGTTTTCAAAATGGTCACATTTAAAACATTATTTTGTTGAGTACATAGCGACAGCTCATCATGAAACAAATATATTACGCGCGTGCGTGTCTAAAATAACCTAGAGGGGGGGTGAATGGATTGTTAATCCGTTATTACCAAATTTTTTGGATTAGTAAATATTACAAATATAACCCTAATTCACCAAATAACAAAATCAAGTATAAAATGTGGAAATTAAAGAATACTTGATTTTTACGTGGAAACCCTCAATAGGGAAAAACCACGAGCTGTTATGTGCGCCACACACGGTCACCAAAATCCACTATATGAAAAGACGGTTACCCTCAAGTGATTCTCGGACTCTCACCCTAAATAACCTTAGGCTATGGACACTACCACTTGCAACTTTTGGTTCAATCCCTAATGATATTCCCTGATACACTGCTATTGGCATGAGCACCTCCTAATCTACCCGCAGACCTTTTATAGTGGCACTTGACCAATTGTTTGAGTACTAAGCCACCTTAGTCACACAAGACTTACTTCTTAATGAGGAGATCAATAAACACCTATGTGAATATAAAATGATATTTTATTATGCAAATAATGATAGGTTATACTAAATGCTTATCTAGGATTAAATGATGACAATAAAATCAATCCTAGATATCAAAATAGCTATATGTCATGGCATACAACTTAGCTATGTTAAGGATAACCAATCCCAGACACAATAGCTATCACAAATAATCTCAATCATTTTAATGAAATAAATTGTTAGATTTGTATAAGTGATCGAACCAAAATTGGTATGATTTTAGCCCTCATGTCCTTCTCCTTTTGCTTGATTCTTGGACATTATCATGTGATTTAATGGTGTAAATTAAGTGTTTTCAGGAATTTATAGAGTTTAGGGGCATTTGGAGTAATTATGGTCAATTGGGGGTGAAAGCGTTAAAAATGAGGGAAGATTGAAGTTGTTGCAAATTTGGAAGATTTTAGGGAGCATATCGTAATTTGCCACGCAACATAGCCTTCTCACGCCACCTCAATCAGTGCAAAGCCCAACATTAAAACAAAGTTAAAAACAAAAAGTGGCCCAAGTTATATAATGTGGTGAGCTCACCATCCCAAAGCCCAAATTGCACCCCATTTCAATTCTAATTGCACCCTTTTTTTAGACTTATAACGTCAGCACATTGCACCCCATTTCCCTACTAAATGCACCCCATTCCTATTCATCTTCTTCTTCCCCCCCCCACGTGAAGACAGCCATGGCACCTTCCCACCAAACCCTTGCCGATCGGAAAAGGGCCAAAACCGACCTACCGGTGGCAGGAAACCGACCGGAATTAACGGCCACACGACCGACAGCCCAATCATTCCACTTCCGGCCCTCCAAATGGTTGGAATCCAAGCTGCCAATTTACGCCTAAAATGCCCTTAGTTGCCCCCAATCCCAAATCGCGACCAAACTGCGTAAATCGAGGTCGCGGTTTGCATTCCAAGGTCGCATTTGGCTTCAGATTTGTCACAATTTGGGTCGCTCAAGGGTCGCCATGAACAACAAGTAGCGACCACTCCTCTATGCAAAACTGATTGGTCAGAAAAATTACAAAATGATCCCCTCTATTGGACTGAATGGTAATTTGCCATGGTCAGGGGTGTTTTGGTAATTTGCCACCCGAGACCTAATTTGAAAATCCTATAAATTCATCACATTTTTCCTCTTTTGAACAGTTCTTGACAACCAAGAAACCTCATTTCTCCACCACTCCTAATCCCACCATTCTCCTATCCAATAAACACCTAAATTACTCCACATAAATCATTCCTCTCTTTCCATCTTCTCCGCCCATTTCCTTTGTCATTTTCCATTTGACTCCACCTATCTAGACACCTCCTCAACACCCAATCTTTGCACAAAACTCAAGCAAGGAAGCTCAAGGAAGGATCAAGCTTACAAGAGAGACCTAAGGGTGATTTCTCTCCATTTTACTTCCTTTCTTTGTTTATGATTATGTGTAATTAAACCCCCTTTCTAGGGGATGATTTAAGACACTTTTGGACAATGAGTATTTATTAAGGCTTTCAATATTATGTTTGCATGATTAGAGTTTTATTTTCTTTTTAATTAGATCTTGTACTTATGTGATTATATGAGTATTGACACACTTATTGATTACAATATGTTGTAGGATAATTTGTGATAAAATTGGTTGAGTTATTGACACACTTGATTAATTGTAGCACATAGTGAATAGGATAGGCTTTTGGAGGGTAGGCCTACCACGATAGCCTAGGCCACTCGATCGTCACTAACCGATCCCGCCGTGACCCCCTTTCCTTAATCGGTTAGGCATTGCGGTGGGAAGTTGTTTAGGGTTCGTAGTGACGGTCTAAACAACACTTTTGAATGAGATCAGTCCTTGATTGTGTGAATAGTGCATTAATGAAGCCATTGATGAATTGCTCAAAGTCCATTAGCTAATCTATCATTTCCCTAGTCTCCCAATTAATTGTTTAATCCATTTTCTTATCTAGGTTGTTGTTATTGGATTCATATCTATTCATATTCTCTTTACATTTTATTGCTTTTATTTTTTCATGTATGTTTGATGATTTCTTAAACCATACACCATTCAAACTACCATGATTTATTTTATTTTGCATTTTAGGAATTGTTAATTAATTCAACTAATTACTCTAATTCCCTATGGAACGAATCCTACTTACCACTTTACTAATTTTCAATCTTAGTGGATTTTCTAAATGGTGAAATTGGTTTTCATAACGATCACATTTAAAACATTATTTTGTTGTACAAAACAACCACATCAATAAGCATGAAAACCTAGCTATCACAAAACAACTCAATCAATCAACACATAATCCCAATCTAGTAAGTAGAATTTAATCTAAAGCATACAAGTTAAAAATGAGATAAATTACTAAGTAAGAACACTAATTATGTAAGATAATAGTGAACAACTTACCATAACATGTGTGTTGAAGAAGATCCATGCATTAGCACATACTAGATGATCCTAGATGATCCTAGATGATGATTTATGCATGTGGAGTTGAGTTTGTGTAATCAAAGATGAGTTCTTGGATCATTTTCACTCTTAAAAAATGTTCTAAGTTAAAACTATGATCTTGAACTCATAAGAGAAGACCTAGGCACAAAGAGGCATATATATAGGGTGCCAAAATGAAACTGCAGCGTTTTGATAAATGACACCACAATTTCTTCTTTGTCGCCATTTGATCTTCTATGTCGCCATTTGTTCTCAGGGCAACATTTCATGGCGACACCATATTTTCTTCTTTATCGCCATTTGTTCTCAGGGCGACAACTCGTAGCGACACCGTACTTGATTGATTTTCGGAAATCAATCTTTCTGTCGCTACTTGGTCGCCACAGTGACAATGTCACCATGTGCTCAAGGTGACAACATCAAAGGGCGACAATGCCCTGTTTTCCACTTTGTGCACAATGTGCAAGTGTGCAAAGTGGTGAAACCAAAGGAGAAGCCAAGGGCTTTCTCCGGTGGCGATCCTTGCGATCCTTGCGCTAAACTAAGCACACCATCATGCATGCACGAATGTTTTCGAACAGTCTTCGAGAAACAAATTACACGACACACTAATAACACAACACAATCCATCAAATATGTGCAAGTGTGAAGTGTGAAGTGAATGCATCCTAATGCCTAAAATGTCATGGCATTTCAATTGACAAGATGCAATCAATTAAACATGCATGAAGAGATATTCAAGAACATGAATGCATACATATAAAAACACACAACATACAAGTGTTAGAGATATGCATGAGTTGTGTGTGTGTACAACTAGATCTCTTCAAAGCAAGTAAGCACTAGAATATACCTTTGGTGCTTCTTCTCTTGAGGTCTTGAGAGGGCCTTGGTTGTGCAAATCACCAACCATCAAATGCCTAAGATACCCTTACATCAAGCCCCACATGTGGTTTGTCACCGAAACAAGTCAATCAAACTTGAGGAACTTACAAGTTGTTTAGTTGTCAGGATAAAATAATTTTCTCTACATCAATTTGCCCCATTTTCTCCACAACTTCGCTCCACCACTCCACCACTATATCAGTTACTCCAATTTCCCCATTATTGCATTATCGTTTACTATTCCTATTTTTTAGATTTAGTTTCATTGTTGTTCTTATTTTTAGCGGTAGTGGTTGTACGACTTATGACTTATAAACAGCCAGAACTGTTTGAATGAAAATCAACCATTGAATTAAACAAAAAAGATCATAGCCATCTCTTCTATTTTCTGCTCTCTTTCTCTATCTCTCTAACTGATACATATCACTTTGTGTCACATTATTATACGTTTTTGGTTAAAATTATACACAATGAATTACTAAAACGTAATTCATTTGTTTCAGTAATTGTGAACGTAATTGTGAAATTAACTTCAATGTTCTCCTATAATTCATTTGTTTTCAATCTATATCAGACCATTGTATTAATTTTTAAACATTAGAATATAAGATGATAAGAATTTCTATGCAATGGCATCTGAGATTTGATTCACGATTCAAAATAAAAATTCTAAAAATTAGTATACCATTTTAAGTTATCTAAAATAATTTCAATATCATCTATAAATTTATTTATTTTTTAAAAAGTAATTTATTTATTAATAATTTTGAACAGAAAAATGAAATTACATAAAAATTCCAACCAAACAACTTTTTCCTAAAATATTTTTTCATCCCACGATTTGAATAACAAAAAGCCACATGAATTGATGAATTCTACATAAAACATCCGAGGAAATAGGAGGTTTTGTCACTCTTTTGAGTTAGTGTAGTGTTTCACGAGTGACACTGCTTTAATAACTTAAGTTTTAAAGGTACTAAAGTAAGTAAACTTTCAAAAATGTCCTTACTTTACATATATATTTTATTTACTTTCAGTTTTTCAATTTTTTTTTTTTTTATCTTCTTCATCAGCTTCCATTAGAGGTTGAACAGACCTCCATTAGGGGTGGAAATCGACCTCCATTGGAGGTCAAAGTCATTCGACCCCCGTTGGAGGTCGATTAAGAAGAAGATGAAAAATAGAGTTTGGAAAAAAAAAATTCAAGTAATTTTCGAGACTTTTCATGTATTTCCAAGACTTTTTAGGTAGTTTCCGAGACTTTTTGGTAATTTCCGAAACTTTTGGTAATGTCTAAGACTTTTTGGACAAAAATGAAATTTTGAGACTTTTGGTCATTTCCGAGACTTTTTGGTAATGTCCGAGACTTTTGGTGATGTCCGAGACTTTCTAGGTAAAAATGAATTTTTCCGATACTTTTAGATTTGGTCATTTCAAAATTTTCGTTTTTGCTAAGAAAGTCTCAAAAATTAATAAAAGTATCGAAAATTACCAAAAAGTCTCGGAAATGACCAAAAGTCTCAGAAAATTTCATTTGTGTCTAGAAAGTCTCGAAAAAATTTATTTGTGCCCAGAAAGTCTTAAAAATTACCAAAAGTTTTGGAAATTACCAAAAAGTCTCGGAAACTACCCGATAAGTCTCGGAAATTACCTAAAGAATCTCGGATACCTGAAAAGTATAGGAAATTACGTGACCAATTTTTTTTTCTCATCCTCTTCTTAATCGACCTCCAATAGAGGTCAATTTCAACCTCCATTGAAGGTTGATTTCAACCTCCATTGGAGGTCAGTTCGACCTCCATTGGAGGCCGATTCCTACTCCCAATAGACACTGACTTCGATCACCTCCATTGATGGAGGATTTTGAAAAAAAACAAAAACAAAAACAAAAACAAAATAGTGATGAAGATTACTGTGGAAGGCATTTTTGGAAAGAACCCATTTTAGCTACCATTTAAACTTAACTTATTAAAATAGTGATAGTCTTAAAATACCACCTCAAAAGGTGTTATATAATTTTTGAACCCTCAAACATCCCCTCAATAACTCAATGATCAATTGTTAGTGAATTTTATTTTGTTTGAAACATTATGCCAAATGCATTAAACATCCAAAATACATCTACTCCTACAACATCAGGGAAATATATGTACGATTCAAATATCTACTGCCAAGCTGAAATATATATACTCCTACAACATCAGGGAAAAAACTCATCAAACATACCGGCAAAATAAACCTGATGGGACTCAAATCCTTCATCACAAGGATGGAACGAGAGATGTACACCAGTTGAGACAAGATGAGATGTGCGTAATTGGTAGTGATTGATAAAAGTAGAATATTTGTGATTAAATCCCGGAGACATGCACTACTTCATAAAATTCCTTGGAGCTTATAAAAGGACAGATGCATCTAAGTGATAACACTCATCTTCAGAAACTACAAATCCATCTATTCCAAATGTATACCAAAAAGGGATTTTGATGATATTACACAGTTTTTCCAAGAACTCAAGTAACTTAGCAGGTTCACCAATTTATTACCAATATACAATCACTAGAAAGACAATCTCCGTCAGAAAATTGTTTCCATGTTCTTGTAAAATTTGCAAACTAGAGCCAGTTGAAGGGTTACACAGTTCAGTTCCTTTCCAGGTTCAACAATACGGCGATACCCCGAGCAACGGCTCCAGGCTGGCCAACTGCTGGCGCAGGAACCTGTATACTGATTCAGTTGTCATCGCAGCTATTCGAACAACAACACCTATTCCCTGAAGACAAAAAACCACTACCTAACTTGAAATTTACAAAAGCCTTTGTAATGGAAATTTGAAAACTGTTTGCTTTACATGGTAAATCCACATTTAATTCCAAGTAAAAATGATTGTAAACATGAGATATGCAAGGAGACAATTACAGAGCTTCTCAGCTTTAAAACATGATTAGTTGAGTCTGGTTGCAGTATAAGAATTGCAGTGGCCTTGTGACAGTCATTTCTAATGAGTGACAAACATACCTTAGGACCAAAGACGCTGCAAGAAGCAATAAAGGTCGGCTTGGTCAAATAACAATCAGAACTCGTTTTTCCACGTTGTCCCAAGCCATTAGAAGGAATGTATAATTGCTCAGACATCATCCTCTTCACGTTTTCTTGAATTTGATTTTGAATTTGCTTTAGCTTCGGCCTACAAGGAGGAAATCAGTGAATCCAAAATGGATTGGTTTATCTAAATTCCTTTCACTAATCAGCATATTGAACCAACAAAATCACAAACGAAAATAAAAGATTGTGGAGGAGGAGACAAGCAATAGTACATGATGAAAGTATCTACCCCAATAGTATGACCATTGCAATGACTTGGTAGTCTTGCATACGTTCTGAAACGCTGGTATTGCTTCCTTGTTCTAGCAGTACCTGTGACAAAACACTCAACCCTTTACAGCAAGGAGGTGAAACAGCACACTAAGTGTCTACAACCACACTTAGATGAAATTATTATGATAGTTTCTCTTAATATTTTAGATGGATTCCAAATTAAAATTCAAACAAATGTGGTAATATAATATCTGTGGTTTTTGTATCTTCAATTTGATGTACATTATACAATTTATTTGAAAATTTTAACTCCATTGAATTGACGGGGAAAAAGATGTCTTCACAAATCAATCTTTACTCGGGTCTTTCAATTGTAACATAAAGGTGCAAAGAAACAGCCAAATAAATTTACATATTACAAGCCTCTGCTTCAACATTCGTTTCATGTGTACCAATCATTAATCAATTTGTTGTTAGGGGGTTTTCTCCCACATTAGTTGAAGTCAAAACTAGTTTGTGGTATAAATAAGCAAAAACTAGCCTTAACCCCACGAGGGCCTTTTCACGGACAAAACGGTGAGGCCCAATTGGTCAAAGCGAAGTTTTGGCGTCAACTCAATTAAAACAGTCTCCTCTTACAATTTGGATTCTGCTACAAGGATTCCACTACATCATTTTAACCCAATATATCAATGCAACATTTACTAGATATACAAGATTGTAAGTAGACTAACATTGACCCTAGAGTATATGAAAACAAAGAATTGCTGCCATTTATTCAACAAATTTAATACGTAAAATGAAATCATTTAAAACCATAATCCCAAACTTAAGCAATTTTGTTAAGTTTGAAGGACGCCTCTATTCTGCCCTGAATATTGAAGCATGCATCTTGGTGTGATTAGGATTCTGAGTTTGGCTCTCAATATAAGTTACACCCAGAAAAAAATATGATAAAATGAAAAGAAAAAATAAATCCTACAACGTAGCATTTGCATCAATTATTAAAATTGCAACATTAATAAAAAAAATTACCGTATCAAGAAACAAAGGCTGATTGCCTTCTAAGAATATGTGGTTGGTGCTCTTGTAAAGTTCAAAATCCCATTTCTCACCGCTTTCATGGCGCCCACTTGTAATCCAATCAACAATGACCAAACTAGAGTCTGAAACCACTCTAAAAATTTGTTTCTGAGAATACCTTGCAGTTGAAAAGCACGTCACTGGATCTGGAATCACAGCTAAAATGGCATCACTCCCAATTCTTGCCTACTGCATGGCAATAACTACCCATTGTCACTTGAAACCGTCTACCATATTATTAGTCAAAAAGTAGAATCTTTAATGAAATTTGTGCATAATCCGGTAAGCATGATTTTATATTTGCTTTGTGGAACTTTGAAAACTCCATCTAGTCACAACTATTATTTCTTTCTTCAAGATCAAGTCACAACACAACAAGTACAAGTAAAAAAAGACTAAAAATTGATACAATGGAGTCAAAAACATGTTATGGAGACCATGTCAGAGCATTGCTTCATGTTTGAGTCTTGTATGGATTAGCATGAAGTCCAGTTTCTAGTTGTCTTAGTATTTTGCATGAGTAGTTGACATATTCTTGTTGTCATCTCATGAATCGCAGCATGTAAACATTAGCCTAATTCTATAAAAGGAGTTGTACTCGATGAATAAAAATTTGGCTTTTTGACTTTGAGTTCATTTTCTAAAATCTGGAAGCTAAGATTCTCTCAATGTAACCCTACTTAGTTTTTCATTTCTCCACCATTCTCAATCAGTAAAAATAGGTAGAAATAAGGTCACTGTGCCAAAGTATATAAGAGCCTTGGTATGGACCAAAGGGTAGAAAGACGTGAGTATTATCATCTCTGGCCACCAGCAATTATTGGAGAAGATGGATAATCTCTTTGAAAATGTGTGCGGATCTAGAAGGGGAAGGGGTTTCTCAGGGTCTACGGAAAGCTATTAGTGGCTCCTTTCGATCATATACCTCTAAACAAGTCAAAAGCCTTTTATATGTTTATCAAGTACAGCCTCCTTGTACAGAAGTAGACTAATGCTCAATCAAGATGGCAACAAATTATATCAACTACTTACATCAAAATTAAAGACAACTAAACCCCAACAACTACTGAGAATTGAGAACAGGTTAAAAGAAAGGCAAAACACTAAGAGGACTCCATATAATCTATCTATACGACTCAAAACACCAAGCAATGCTATGATGTAGTCTCCATAACATGATATAACAAGAATTGAGCACCCATCAGTGTAACAATAAAGTTTGAAATACAATGATATTGTCTTCCATGTTATATTATTAACGTAAGACCATTACCTCCAGGATTTGCTCAGAACACTTGGACCCAAGAGACTTGTATACCTATATCACAAATATAAACAAAGAAAAGAAAAGTTGGGAGAATTCATAATAAACAACCCACAGATCAAATGAATTCCAATTCACCAAATCCATACAATCCAGTGCAATATGCATTTTCCATCATCAAAAACCATCTTTTCATTAAAATACATAATTTAATTAAGTTGAGAGAAGACCTTTGTCGAAGCTTGAGTAGTTAAAACTGTGGTGCAGCCATCTCCAATGCTAAATTCACATGAAATGGAATCTCCCTACAAACCCAACAACACGAATGAACAATAAAAGAAAAACTGGAAAAGCACAACTCAAAAAAGCAAAAGTGAGAGATGAGAATGGAACATACAGAGACAATCCCACCACCATAAGTGAGGGTGTAAACCCAAACAGCATCATTTTCTGAAGAACCCACCTGAGAATTCATAGCTCCAATGCATTTAACTTTATATATAAATTACTATATACACATGTATATGTAAAATTAAAAACAAGAGGAAACCAACCTTATTTGGGATGATGAATTTGAGTGGATATTTGGAGAAGCAGCTTGTCACAGTTGACTTCCCTCCCACTTTCTCCACTACCAACCTTCCGGTTTGTGTCTCCATCTCTCTCTCTCTCTCTCTCTCAATAGTACAAAGTGCTGGACTGCTTGACAAAACAAAAAGTACATCAATGGGTGTGCACTGGATTGGGCCGAGTGGAGTGGCTGGGGTAATGTGCAACTTACACACACCCACATTTGGTTTTCAGATACCCAATTTTATAAGTATCAAATAACTTCATCATGATAGTGTGGGCCGTGTGGCAATTGAGTGTTGTGACATGATGGATTGTAGTGCTCTCACTAGTTAACAGAATACAAACACACAATTTGGTTTGGTGGTAAAAAAAATTCATTTAAAAAGTTTATTCCGTCGGTCAGTAGAATAATTTAACGGGTAGTATTTAACGGTCAGGCTTTTTGTTATTTTATTTTTTTTATATATACCACTAAAGAAAAAGAAACAAAAGTATAATAAAGAATAATAAATAACACTTAGATTTCATCTGAATCATTTTTTATATGATTTGGCGGTATGGTTCATTTGACATAAAAAAAGGTCCGACTGGGTACTGACCAGATCAGGCCGTGAAAAAAAAATAAATAAATAAATAAGAAGTGACCTTTTGTAATTTTGTAAAGAGGCCGGAATGACAACGAAAAGATAACACGGAGATGACCTAAGAAGTAAGGAGGGTATGTTTAATACAAAAGTGGGGTGCATTAGGATTACTCTAATGTCTTACTAGGCTTGTTGCGTGAGTGTCACGTGACCATCCATCAGTCAGCTAAACCAAAAACCTCTCTCTGGTAACTGGTTCCTGTGTGTGTTTCTCTAGGGTTTTATACTTCCATCTCAGTCTACTCCAAGGTACCATCTTTTTCTCTATTTACTTTTAAGTTTATCATTTTTTGCATTGAATCTGAAATGGGTGTCAACGAAAATAGCTTGAATATGGTTTATGGTTGTCTCTGATTAAAAAAATTAAATCTTGTTCTAAATGTATTGAGAACCCTAAATCATGTACCAAAAGTCGAATCCTTTTCACTCTAATCAGACACCCACCACCGAAACTCAATACTATATAATCAAATTCTTATGAGGGTTATGTTTATTTTTTCTCATTTGCTTTTTGAACCAGATTTAATCTTGCCAATTTTCATTTCTTCTCTCTTTTTTTTCCCTGTGTGTTTGTAAGACAGTCCAATGATACAACATGAATTATGGGTTTTCATAGCCAAAAAATAAAAATAAAAACCATAGAATTTTGGGCATCTAATTGAACGAAAAGGGCTAATTTTGATGTGGGTGCACTCATTGCCCTTTAAAAACAGGTATGGGGGCTTGGATGGTGGATTCCTGTACAAGCCCCATCCTGCTGCCATCTCTAAGTTCCCCCCGTAGTTGCTTCGATTTAGTTTCCAGAAGATCAAATTTGAAGATAGATAAATATTGGTACTGTGTTTTATACCGGCTTGTATATTTTCCGTGTCATGTTTTGTTAAAGCTGTTGAAACAATGTGCAATTAGCGGCCAAGTTCATGTTGCACTTATTAATTGCAAAGAATGATCATTCCTATGATTAGCTCGCTTATCCCATAATAAGTTAGGAATAAAAAGAAGTTCACTGAGTGCTTGATATTAAGTATTTTGCAGGTTGAATTTCAATTTATTATTGGAAAAGCTTGTACTGAATGAAAAGCTGGAAATGAGCTTAATTTCAAGGCTAAGACATCATTATTTTCCAAATGGCTTTTCCAAAAACCCCCATCTTCCCCCTCTGATATCACTGAATGTCTTGAACTTTGGGGTGATTTCTCGGGGCTTAGCTCAAACTGCAAGGAAAGAGGAAGAAGAAGAGGAAGAGGTGGAGATTGATCAAAGAAGACTCCCTGCTGATTATGATCCGATGACTTTTGATCCCACTGAGCATCGTAGTCCTCCAACTGAGCGTGTTTGGAGGCTCATAGACGAAATATCTGGACTCACAGTGGCTGAAAGTGTGGAACTTGGTTCCATTATAATGAAGAAACGGGGAATGAAGGAACCGCCAGTTATCGGGGTTATGAAGCCTGGTGCTGCTGGATTGGCTGGAATGGCAATGAAGGCATCGGCTGGAGCAGCCAAGGAGGAGAAGAAACCTGAGAAAACTGTTTTTGAGTTGAAGTTAGAATCATATGAAACATCGTCAAAGATGAAAATAATAAAGGAAGTGAGGAGTGTTATTGATTTGGGTCTCAAGGAAGCAAAGGATTTGGTGGAGAAGACGCCGGTAGTTTTTAAGAAAGGAGTGTCAAAAGAAGAAGGTGAGCAAATAATTGAGAAGATGAAAGCTGCTGGGGCAAAAGTCATCATGGAATGATTGAAAGCCTCTTGTCAGTAATTCAGTCGAAACTTTTTGAATCTAATATTGTTTTCTTAGACATCAAACTTTTTGTATCTTCACTGAGTTTAAGGTGAGGATTTACTACCGGATGCTATCTTTACTCTGTTGATTTCCAAGCATTCAAAGCTGTAATTTTGATCTACAATGGCTACAAATCATGTTCATCATTCTAGAGGGAAGAATAACTGATTGTGTTTCCACAGTATTTGGCATCTTCTTTTCTTTTGCTTAATGTTCTTATTATAGTTTACATGATGAGTTAGAAAAACAATAATCGAAGCAGATTTTGTAGCTTATTGACTTTTTAATGTGCTTCCCTTGAAGTTATAAATCTTTGGTGTGGAATTTTCTATTAAAAAGTTCATAGTTTCTTCGTTTTGACTGTTTTCTTGTTGTCTTGGCTGTGATAATTCAATGGAAAGGCAATAGCATACTCATGAAAAGGATGTAGTTTCGTTGTTCTATTGCATTAGCAGATGGAAACCTCCATTTTTGCCTTGATTTTCTCCTTATTTCATGTTATTTACAAATGGATTATTGCTTTCAAATGCATTTTGATTTTTGTGGACCTTTGGAACCATGATTTATTGCCATAGAACTACCAATTGCACATTTTCAACCATATTCCTACATGTTCACGTTCATACAATTAAATAGATTCGTACAATTAAATTAAATAGATTCTGATAGCCTCTAAATTGGAATAAAAACATTTTTATACATAAAAAAAACCCTTTCAAATAATTTCAAAACTTTTCATTGATTTAGTAGTATTTGACTGGAAAATGGACTAGCATCTTGTAATGTTATTATTCCTTGATGTTATATTACAACTTATCTAACTGTGACATTACTGGCAACCCTGCATGGTTATCCATTTAAGTTCAACTCTTTTCTCCCATTATTATCAAACATATAACTGTTGAAGATCAGGTACACAAGTCACAAACTTTGAGTGTCAACACAAAATCTCTGGTTCCTTGAAAATACATTAACCTAACTGGCACAACATGGTTGCAAGCTTATGCATCCCATGAGAGAACTAAATAATCCTATCACAATCTTGGTACTGAAGATTGAACCACAGGGTTTCACCCAGAAAATGTAGCACAAGGAAAAGTTCAAAAGTCAAACATCAATCAATGTCTGAAGTGCCTCACATTGGTAAAAACCAGTGAAACCCCATACTTGTTACAGCAGTCTATGGCATCCCCGTCTCTGATGCTCCCGCCAGGCTCTGCAATCACTCCAACCCCGCTTTCACAGGCCTCTTCCACGGCATCTTTCCATGCTGTTTATAGAATAATTTTCATAGAGATTAATATAAAGACATAAAGACCTCATACTAGATAATTATTTAATTACTATTTGTTCTTTAAGTTACTATTTTACCCGGTGCAAGTGTCTTAACAAATTTCCAATCGTTCCCCACTAATAATTTACTTAAATTATACCTAGAAATTAACTTAACACTTATGACAACTGTTAGTGAGATTTATCTTAGTCGGTTAACAAGAAAGTAATTACCAAATGGGAAGAAAGCATCGCTAGCTAAAGCAGCTCCTTTAACCTCATCTCCTGCCTTCCTCAATGCTATTCTCAAACTCTCGAGACGATTTGGCTGCCCACTTCCCATGCCAAGCATACAGTTATTCTGCCCAAATGACAAAGATAAGATTTTTCTGAGTCTACCAAACATTTTCACATAACCAAAATATTACAAAAGATTCATCTGGAAAAACACCAACCTTTGCTATTACAATGGCATTGCTCTTGACATGCTTGACACACAGCCATGCAAATTCCGCATCACGTAGCTCACTTTCTTGTGGAGTCTTTCCCGTGACTACATTGAATTGGATATCTTGGGGAGTCAAGTCATCTGAATCCTGAGCTAGCCAGCCACCACCAACTTGCCTGAGTGAAAGCTTTCCACTTTCATTCTTTTTTGCCTCAAGGATTCTTAAAGTCTTTGATTTTCCACGAAGAATCTCAAGTCCCTTCTTTGTGTAACTGGGAGCAACTACAATCTCATAAAACATCCGAGTTTCACCATCTGTTGGGCTCCTATACTCTCGGATTTCCTTAGCAAGAACCTAGAAGCACATTGAGGTAAGTATTCAGAAATGTAAAGTGAGTTTCAGCACCAGTCTAGTTCTACAGTTAGTCAGGTCAGCAATCCAATCACTAAATGCTATTGTATGTCATTGCCAATATTCTTCTAACTTTTCAGTGAAGATGATAAGACAATAGATATCAAATGACTTGTACTTATTTATATGACTTCACAACCACTCCAGGAAGCTTTTATAGAAGCTGGAGCTTAACAAGTGAATTCAGTGATAAACTTGAAAGCTGTAGATAACAAATTACCTCATCAACTTCTATGTTGAAGGCTACGATGCCACCAAATGCACTAACTGGATCTGCTTTCACTGCTAGCCTATAGGCTTCAAGGATATCATCACGGGAAGCTACTCCACAGGGATTTGTATGCTTTACAACTACACATGTAGGGTTCGTAAACTCTGATACACAATTCCAAGCTGCATCAGCATCTAAATAGTTATTATATGACATCTCCTGCACCAAGAAGAAAAGCACAAAGCATGTGTGAATGTGATAGAATGAGAAACCATGAAAACGAGAAATGCCAGGAAATGAACCGAAATGCCATAAAGAACCTCTGATTTGAAAATATTATCATGAATTCAGTTATTTTTAATAGTATATCCCATGAAATCCTAAAATTAGATTACAACAGCTAGTCTAAAACAAATTGAGTATCAACATAGTTAACCTTTAAAGAAACTCTAATACAAAACATAAAGAATAATCAATGAAGTCACTTCCATTTTAACCTTTATGCTGCCAGTGATTCACAAATTAACATCTAATAACAATAATTCGATACAGAATTCAGTATAATGCTCCTCCGATTCAATATATCCCTAAATTATAAACCTTGATCTACTTTTACCCCATAGAAGTCAGGTTTTATTAATATATGAGAAACACACCTATATATAATTATAAATCCTAGTTATTAATATATTACAGAAAGTTGTCTTCTCTAACCACAACTACACCACGAGGTCGTGGGCTCGAGTCCTCCCCCTCCACAAAAAAACAGAATAAGTAATATTTCAAAACAAAAAAAAAAAACAAAAAACAAAAACAAAAAAAAAAAAAAAAATACATTCACAAATGAACCAGATAAATAGCATATCACTTGTCATACAATTATTGATGATGAACAAATTCTCATGTCTGAAGAATAGCAAATAGCTGTCAATGTATCTCACCTTCCCATGGTGCTGAATAGCTGTTGCAATACCACCAGCATTGACCTCAGTAAGACTCTTGTCAACATAAAATGCGGCCTTTTGGTGAGGATTTTCACCATACCGTAGAGAACTTTTGAGCGAGAGGGGAACTGTTAAGCTAGGAGGAAATTTATCTTCAAAAAAGAAAACAATTCAGTCAATAACAATCATCGTGATACGGAATGCTGGAAACAAATTCACTGCAATCAGAGGAAACCTTTAAAATGTTTTTAACTTTTGGTTTACCAGCCAATGGCATTTCCAAACCACCCTCCGTAATTGGAGAGATTACCTCCGTCCATATAACTTTGTGTATCTAAAATTACTAACAAGAGATTTCTGATTACCCCATCAATAATGATGTCTACAACACAGAAAAGGAATAAAACAGTACCTCCCACAGTCTGTTTCCACAACCACTCTGAAACTGCAGAATCATAAGAAGCAACATGTTGAAAAGCTTTCCAAGCAAGCTTTCTACGAAACTGTTGATCATCCTGATTTCCTTTGAGATATTCCAAAAGTGCAGGGTAGTCTTCTGAATCAACAACCACCAAGACATCCTTGTGATTCTGTAAAATAGGTACATGTTAGATGGAATCCATAGAAATGGAAAACCAAAATTCAGCTCAATATTTTTAAATTGTCACATAATTATTACATTTTGCATCGTGTTAAATCATTTTTGGCTAACAGAATGCTGCTATTGGAATATTCAGGACTTGCGGATTATGCATGTATGGGGTTGAAAGAAAGTCAGAATTACCTCCACATAATTTTTTTAAAGATATTGGATATTACTACTCCATCAAATTTCTGGAATGTCAAAACAATTTGAAAGGCACTAATTTCTAATCAACTTGAAACTAATAGACAGCATTCTACAAGCCAAGGCTCAATTGTTCAGAGATTGCCATAAGCAGACGCAAGAATTACTTGGGTTTTACTGCATAGCATTCACATGATGTAACTGGTCAGTCCACACACTTTGCCTACCTATAATATTACACCTCAAAATAAGCCAGAGGAGATAGATTCATTCTTCGTTAATTTCAGTTATTAAAAAAGACCATTTTATTGACAATGAAAGTCATTAGATTAGCTTATGTTAAGAGACAAATGAATATGTGTAAATTGAGATATACTGATCAGTGTAGTCTTATCAATAACAGTTAACAAGGCACTACAGTCGCTTAGTAAATAACCTTTGCAGCAGCTCTGATCATGGCAGGACCACCAATATCAATGTTTTCAATTCCATTCTCAAAATCAATCCCTCCGGCAGAAGTAACTGTATCATAGAAGGGGTACAAGTTCACCACCACTATATCAAAAGTACCTGTACGGAAATATTTTAGCAGGATGAGTCCAAAAGGCCCAAAAGGCCCAGAAAAATATTTAAGAGAACAAAAAAGCAAAAATTATGGAGACATATTTAAAGAGTTTCATTGTCGCTTACCAATTCCATGTTCATTTAGAGCTTCCATATGATGCTTTTGGTCTCTTCTAGCAAGAATACCCCCATGAATATTGGGGTGTAAAGTCTTCACACGACCATCAAGCTGAAAGAGAAAACTAACATTAATACTGTAATTAAGAGGGAGAATCTGATATTAGGTTCGGTAAATATTTTTCATGTAAATGAAGAGTGCATAAGGAGAGAGGACATAACAATATACCTGATGTAAGTAAAACCTTTAAACATAATAATAATATATATATATATATATGTTTTGATACGAAAAGACCAATCCTGTTGTGCTTCCCAACAAAGCAGGGTTCTAGGGGGGGTGAAATTGAAAGTTGCAGCTATAAGAATTCAAGCTAACTTTCTAGTGCTTGAGACCTAAGTTCATAGTGCTGTTATGATAAGTCATTAAATGAAGTAGTCCATTTTTGAAGAAGTTGTTTATATAATAACCACCTTTATCCATTCAACTTATATGAAATCACTTATGGTTCAATTGTACAAATAATGCACTTTATCTCAAACATAAGAGAGCTACAATAGCCGGTTAAACAACCAAAAAAGATTCTAACACTTGATTAGGGAAGAGAGAAAACTTCCCGTACTAGGACTAGTGGCCGCACTTAATCAGTCATTTCATATACAACACTGATCGATCAGCAGTATTATGTTATTATTTTAAAACATAACATATATACTGATATGAAGGAGACCCTCTAAAAACCGATAAGAAGTAGTACTTAACGTGTTATATAAATTGACACCAAAATGCATGCGAATTGGGCCAGATTTTTCTCTTTATCCGTACAAATGCAATGCATCAACGTCAGAGATCAGTGAAAGAATGAAGGAGCAGGGGCTTTTCTATTAGAGAAGTGATTTTGCTTCAGATTTAACAGGAAAAGAAAAACTCCTGTTCACCATTACTTTTCTAATTAAGATACTACTCTCAATTACAACTTTGTTACTTTGTTTTATTATGAACATCAACAATATTTCTTCCTTCAAATATTAACAAAACCACTTGAGTAATTTTACAAACAAAAAAGAACGAAAAGGATTAAGTACAAAAATAGTGTATCTCGCTCATTTAGGTGACATACCCTAAACATTTAAGCACCAAATCACCAACCTCAGTAACATCAGAAATCATTCAATAAGATAATAAGAATAGAAATTATTCATTCCAAGTTGTGTATAGCAAACAATTTTACCATTTCTGGAAAGGAGGTGAGCTGTTCCACTTTAGTCACAGAGACCCCAGCTTTTTCTAAAGCAGTAGCAGTCCCACCAGTCGAAACAATTGTGTATCTGCACAGATTACAAACAAAGCCAAATTTCCATCAAAATAACCAACAGTAGACTACAATGAAAAAAGAAAAAAAAATTTATAAAAGAACCAACCCCAGTTCTTGTAACCCAGTTCCAAGAATATCCAAGTCCTTCTTGTCTGATAAAGATATCAAAACTTGCTTATTTCCTGCAACAAAGAACACACCAACCATGTCAACCATTTACAGCACAAAAACATATATAAAGCAGAAAAACAGAAAGATTGAAACAGACAAAGAGGCTGTACCAGGGGCAGGTGAGTGGGGTTGGTGGGAAGGAGCAGTAGAGAGAGTCTGAGAGAGGGACATGGCTTTGATTGGGGAGAAGTTGGAGCGCAGAGAGGAGGGGGAGTGGAGGTGCACGCAGACGATTGAAGAAGAAGAAGAAGAAGAGGAAGTGGGTGATGTTCTTTTGTGGTGGAGAAGGGTGGCGGTGGATTGCAGCGGGTGAGAGGCGTTGAAGGGGACAATGGTGGCGGAGGTGGCAGCAGAAGAGGCGGCAGACAAGTTAAACATCTCTATTGTATATGTTGATGTGAAGACAACTTGTTTTGTTTTGTTTGTTTTATTACTTCACTCAAAAACCCGCTAGTACTTTGGTTACTCCGTTTGGTTTTGCCTTTTCTTTTTACATTTTTAGAGCAAATTACACAAAGTTCCTTGATTATATGCTTACTTTCAAAATACCATATAAAATATCATAATAACACTAACTACCCACCCATTGACTAATCGTTTATTAAATAAATGGAAAAAGGAAATACTACATCCGTCCTAAACACTTGTATTTATTAAATATAATATTAATAAAATAATTTAATTTTAAAGTATCTTTTGGAACTGTAGAGCATTTGTAAAGGGTTGCTTTGCTATTCCTCTTGGTCAGGTTTTCGCTTTTGAGACTGAGCTTCTGGCGGCCTCATTGGCCATTAATTTTGCTTGGAAGTATGGGTGGCATCGAATCTGGCTTGAGAGCGATTCTTCTTATGTGGTTCAGCTTCTCTCTTCTCGTTCTGAGTTGGTTCCTTGGAGGATTCGTCAGGCGTGGCAGCGCTGCATCTTCCAAATCTCACATATGGATTTTCAGGTTTCACATATTTTTAGGGAGGGTAATCAAGTTGCAGATACGCTTTCTAAGCATGCTTTGGAGCTTCAGACAGATTCTTGGTGGTTCTCTGCCCCGCTATTCTGTTCTTCTTTAGTTGGCAATGACTGCATGGGCCGCGAGTCTTTTCGTTTTTCTTGATGTTTTCTTTTTCTTTTTGGTGTGGCCTACATGCCTCTTTTTGTTTGGGGTTGTTTTCCCTGGCTCTTTGTGCTTTGTTGCTTTTTGTCCCTTTTTACTTTCTTTTATCTCTTTTATATACGGATACTGTCTAGGGGTTTTTCAGCATATGATCGCTTGTGATGCTTTTTCCCCTTAGATCAGTCCAATTTTATTAAAAAAAAATAATTTAATTTTAAATTATTTTAATGTTCATATTCTCCATCCAAAATCTAGAACAACCCATACTCATCTTTCTCCTTTTTCTCTGCCCATCTTATCTTCTTCTTTACCGTCACAAATTGATGAGAATCAAGAAGCATCACCAAAGGCTCAATTGCATTTCCAGTTGGGCCAATTGCAAGGGTCAAGAGGATCAAAGAAACATTTAATGATAATTGATTCTGAGTTGCTGAAGTACAAGTTCGGCCCACATGAAGACCAAATCTGGGCTAAACTTTGTAGACCTCTACAGAGGGCATATGAGGTCAGATTATCTATTATAATATGTTTCTGGAAAGCCCAAGACGAGCCCTACAGATGTTATGAAGACTCCGTCATCCGTAACAGATCGCAACAGGCCCAAAATCAGCCATTTATCTTATTACGCGCAGACTTGAGCTGGACAAGAGCTGGACACCAAGCAGAACTTCGTGGGCCTCTACAGAAGGCATATGGAGTCGGATCGTCTATTATAATATGTTTTCGGAAAGCCCAAGACGAGCCCTACAAATGTTATGAAGACTCCGTCCTTCGTAACAGATCACAACAAGCCCGAATTTGGATATCTAGCTTGTTGCGCGAAGACTTGAGCTGAGGAGTCCGAATTTCAGCTTAATTCCGTGTGGTTGGAGGAGTCCTAATTTCAGCATACTTGTGTGTGGTACAAGTTAGGGTTAGAGAAGATTCAATTTCAGTTTTTCCTTTTTAGTTTGCAAAGAATAATGGTTGATTTGTTTCCCGAAATTAAGGGGCTGATTTGCTTCCAAATTTAGCCTTTCAATTAGGAAATAAGTCAGTAGTTGCTTGTTTTAGTTTGTTTAATTTTCTTTCCCGTTTTGTAAGGCATTAATTGCCGAATATTTGTTCCCTTTTAGGTCTTAAATATTTTAGTATTTAAGGGACTCATTGATGTATTATTCAGGAGACTTTGAATGGAATAATATTATTAGAGAGAACGTTTTCTCTTGGTTCTTCATTGAACTATAAACTTATCAAGGGTTATACCTTGTGGCGTTCAAACTTGACTTATCACTCACCTTCTTTCTTGTTCTTGAGTGTGGCGTCTACAACCTTCTTGATACCATTGGTTATTATCTCCTTATAGATAATGGGTCACGGTCCTTATATTTTCTTTGTTTTTATAAACTTGAATTAGAAAACGATCCTTCGTTGCCATATATTGGTTCCGGATCTCACTACTCTTTGTGAGGTTCATATCACAAATTCATCCAAAAACATAGTCAATAAAACTTATTAAAAATACTCATGGAGAAGATCACATCTCTTCCTTTTTCTTTTTTCTTTTTTTTGAAATCTGGAACCAAAATCTCCATTAATATAGATTCAGATCTCCTCTATTAAAGATGGAAAAGATCTGAAACTAGAATCTCCATTAATGTAGATTACATGTTGGAGAAAAGAGAAAAGAAAGGGACAAAAGAGAGAGAACTTATGTTGGTGAGAAAATGGAAGTGAAGGATTTATTTTGTGTGGTGGTGATATTTAGATGGAATATGTTATGTGTCTAATTGAGTAGTCTCACGCTGGCTAAGTATAGGATTAGTTGTGGGTATGTAACCCAATGAGCATCCTCTCCTTACTAGTCAATTTTTAAGGATGATTTCTACTTAATGGGTTCATCTAATTGAGTCTCGCATAGGCGACCCATTGGGCACCCTCTCCTCACAAATATGTTTTTAAGGATAAGTTCTACTTAATAAGTTTGTATCAATAATGTTATATGCCAATTAAGTCATATTGGCTAAGTATGTGATTAGTTGTTGCCTTGTTGGTATATAACTCATTGGACACCCTCTCTTTCCAAGCCGATTTTTAATGAATAAATCTATCTATTGGGTTGTATTAGAGAAGTTTGGGTTTGAATTTACATTCGAATTTAATGATTAGACTGAATCTAACAAATTATTCATCACATTATTACAGGATGTTTTGGTTATTGATTTTTAAGCTTTCATTTTTGTTGGTTAAAATGATGTTTGAAAACCAGGTCCAAGCGAAGTAGAAGAAAACATACGAAGTGCTAAGGAATATATATATATATATAGTCTTTCTATTGTCAGTTCGTCCTGACAATAAATATATCATGACGAAGTTGTGGACCATAAATTATAGAGAAGTCTTGACAAGTGTATACACTTTGAGTCTAAGTATGTAAATCTAGTGGTCAACATTTTTCGTCATGATATATTTATTGCCGACAATAAAAAATATGTATATATATATTTGATATGAATATTTATTATGTCGATTTCAGGTTGGATAGTGAGAGAATAGATATCCATAGCTGTCTTGCTTGGTTCATTTAAGTAAAGATGGAAAATTGTAGCATAATGGCAATAATGTAATTAATAAAAAACTTGTGGCTTTTAATTGATTACCATGTAAAATGAACACTTGTCTTGCAGGCAAGTAGAGAGAGAGAGAGAGAGAGAGAGCCAACGAATGAGTGTGGCGACGAGTGTATTTATGCTCACCCAAACTAACTAGGGTGAATCATTACTACTCACTCTAGGTGTTGACACGTGTCTCAAACTTTGAGTTAACTTTGGGTTAATTTTGGACTTTGGGTTAAGTTTAGACACGTGTCAACACCTGGAGTGGGTGGTAATGATTCACCCTAGTTAGTGTGGGTGAGCAAAAATACACTCGTGTGGCGTCTGTCTAAAGCAAGAGTAAAACTGACATTATTACCATTTTTTTGATTAAAGAGAAGAAGTATTATTATGACATTTTCACCAAAATTAGGATATGTTAATGTAATTTGCCCTTCTCGTAGGCTACTAGTGCGTTTAAAAGTAGAGAAAATGTGATGTATGTGCATCTATTTTTTTATTAAAAAATAAAAATATTGTGACTAAGAATCCACTACCAAAGTTTATCGAGATTGAACAATAATGGTGCACCAATAATCAAATTCGAAAGATGAGAAGAGGTCTATCGAATTTTTTATTTTTATTTTTTTCCTTTTAACTAGTAAAGTAGGACTTCAAATTAATAAAAATGTTCCCGACATTATCATCCAATAATATATTTATACATCCATTTTGTAAGTAAACATATTATTATAATTTTAAAAATAAACTTTACCGTAAACACAAACCCATACTAATGCCAATAATAATCTTATAAAAAGAAATTTATTCATTTACTAAAAGCAGCCAATTAGATTATTAGTACATCCAAATTCAAGTTGAAAAACATTTTAGAGACCTTCACTTTGTTTTTGGTTTATATGAATTATGAAAATCCTAACTCTAACTCAATTCAAAATAAATAAAATAAAATAAATAAAATAAAAATAAAAATAAACTCAATCACTTCGGTTCACAAGACTCATATGCTCATTGATCATAGGTCAAAATTGATTAGTTGATGCAAATGCAAGTACTCAACACCGCATCGAAAATTACTAATCATCTTTTAAGAAATTTTGAACGATAAAGAAACTAACATCAGCCACATGTCTATGTGGAGCAGTACTTGCTGCATTCATTGGTATGAGTCCTACAATAATTGAATTAAATGGTCGATATATACCCTATCATGCACCACTCAGTAGTATACTTAGAAAAAGTAAACCATAATTTTTACCCAATTGCACCGATCAATCTACTATTTTAATTGATTTTAAAGAAGAGGGAGTTTGTTTTTCAATCTACATCTTATGGGGCTGAAAACAAGCAAGGCCAAATATGTTTTTCTGTTTATGGATGTCAAACAAAGTACTTTAAAAAAAATGAAAAAGCATAGATAAAAAGCAAAATTACTTTCACAAAATTAGTAGCCATCTCTCTCTCTAAATCTCACTCACTCACTCTTCGAACTCAAGAAAATGACGAAGATCTTTCGATTCCTCCTTTTTTGCCTCAGCACCTCCTTGAGAGATGACAAGACCATCAAAGAAGAAGAATCTGTCTCCTCTGAAGAAGAGTGTCAAGAAGCACCTCACCAACTCCTCCAAAATGACACTCCAGCAATCGTAACCCTCCAAGTTGATGGTCATCGACACTATCTTCAAGCAACAGTGTGTCCACCTCTGGTTCTACGTCCAGCACGACCGTCTCTCGACAAGACGTCAAGACCCATCCTCCTCCTCGATCTCTTTGTCCCTACCCATCAGCTCGTTAGGAAAATGCGCAACGGACACGTCCGAGTCGCACTCGAGTGCATTTCACCCGAACTCGGCTCGTGCCCGCTCTGACCCGAGTGCAAGATTGGGTACGCAATCCGCAGAAAAGCCAACCACCATAACCATCTAATGTTAAAGACAATGCAGTCAATAACCGTGGGAGCTGGCGTCATTCAGGCCGGGTTTAGGTCATCGGGCCGAACCCGATATTTGTCTTGCAATTGATTCTTCAATATTTTTGCCTTAATTATTAGGTTTGCATGAATGGTGGACCCAAGAACCGATGCAATCGATTGTGATGTAGCTTCTTTGTTTTTGGCCACCCTTCGGCACATCGAATGGCTTCCCCAAACACTCTTGATCATGAATGTCACCCCATCCGTAAGACATGATGCATGTAGTCTCCAATCACATGCATCATTCTTGCATTCTTGCAAGTCATTGTATACCAATTTTCAAAAAAAAAAAAAAAAAGGGTCATTGTATACCTATAACTATCTTTCTTGATTTTCTTCAAAGTAAACCCCTCTTAGATGACATACCTTTTAACAACATCACGAGTTATCTTGCGTTCCTAACAATATGTCCATCTTCAAATTCAATGGTCTCATTTTGATTTGGGCATTGATGTTTCGCACAATATCTAGCCACTCTACTCAACCTATTTTTGTTGTCGAATAACAATATGACAATTGTTTCATCACCGCTAGGATCACAACGGTCATGGTTACTAGGATCTTGTTCGTCATTTTCATTAACCAAATTGACATCTAATTCACCCTGACTCTTTATCAACCTCATACTCTTTGTCAACCGTACTCTCATCACTTGTTACATCTCTAACTAGTTCAACATCAGGGTACTCAACATTTTCTACTAGAATCAGTTCATTCATCAAGGTACTCGACATCTTCATGTGGAACTGGTTTAACATTGTTTTCATCACTCCAAGGAAGCAAGCCAACTGGTTCATCTTTAGGGAATTCGATGTCATTGGGGACCATAATCAATTCGAACTTTATGATGAGCTTTTCACAACGGTCAAACTCCTCGAAGCAGAACATTAACTCTTCATCTATTGTTAGCACATGACACAAGTCATTCCACGGAAACATAATGGATAATTGCCAATTTTCTCAACGCTCGATATGGTGCCCCTTTAGTTCCTTCTTAGCATCGTTTATCAGGCTAATCACACTATACTCTCTGGGTTCTATGATATGCACAATACATATCAACAGTTTGGTTGACATACTTCACAAAAACTCAAAACGACAACATTTTGAAGAAATTGCACATATCAAATTTACCACTATATCATTACCATGTTAACAATTCAAAATATACATTACACAAAAATCTATAAATGTACACTATGTCTCACTATACACCATGCAAACATAATACATACAACACTCATGATCAGTTTATGTTCAGTACACTCTCAAAACCCAAACACAAATTGCATACACATACACAAAATAACATTAAAAAATAACCCATTACCAAAATTGAAAAAACCACTAGAAAAATTATAGAAACCAATGCCAAATTAAATATATATATATATATAAAACCCTATACTCAACACAACATCAGAAATACACAAAACATAACACTTAGAACAAAAACTCAAAAGACACATTAATTATTAAATACACAAATCAAAATCAGAAATATTGAATCTTTTTTCAAGAAAAAAACAAAATTTATCAATTATTTAACTAAGTGTATGCAAAAAGTCATATATATATATATATATATATATTTTAAAAGATCCAACTTGAGAGCGAAATCGAACAAAACAGAGACTTAAACTTATTAGTTTTGTTTTGTCCTCTATTGTCGGTGATGAGGTCGTTTCGTACTCTTTCTGATTCCTTCAAAGCTTTTACGGTGGTGAGTTGAAAGTGTTATGGATGGTAATCGAAAATGCACAAGGATAGGGTT
The DNA here is from genome assembly GCA_954870605.1 of Acer campestre. Lineage (NCBI taxonomy): Eukaryota > Viridiplantae > Streptophyta > Magnoliopsida > Sapindales > Sapindaceae > Acer > Acer campestre. Next base: position 28,851,667 of record OX940809.1, on the reverse strand, counting down.
TGTTGGTGGGAGGTGACTGAGTGGGGACCAAATGCTTTTGTTTTGATTCTAAGGATATAAAGGCCAGGAAAGACCTTTCCCTCTCTCCCCTGATGCTTTTTGCTATTTATTTTAATTTTATATTTTATTTTCTTATTTTATTAATTTAATAACATTACACGTGTCAAATGCCTTTAGCGCCACCAGCAAATGACGAATATAGCCCTCTTTCTGTTAATTTAGGCATATACTAACCATTTTAAATATTTGGTTAGATTCTTTAAAAAAAAAGTGTTTGGTTAGATATTTATATCTCTTATCATGTAAGAGGTTTCGAGATTAAATTTCCTTTATTTATGAGTTTGGAAGACTTTGTTTAGGTTCTGTATGATATCATGCAATTTATATGAGAGTAAAAATATCAACAAAAGAAAATAAAAATTCTTAGGATCAATTATAACTTGGAAATTGTTATTTATGCCTTGTTTTGTGGATTGTACTGTATTTATTTTTTGTTTTTTGTTTTTTTAGAGACTGTTCTGTATTTGTAACAGGTGGGGTTTTAAATGTATTAGAATAATTTAATGCATTGTTCGGCTTGTTTTTGCGTTCTATTAACTATAGTACATTTTAGACAATATGAGGTTGGCCAAGTAGTTTGACCCTCACACCTATACCATGAGGTTGTGGGTTCGAGTTTGACCCCTTCCTCAAATCTCGAATCATTGTAATTTTCCAAAAAAAAAAAAAAAAAAAAAAAAAAAACAAAAAACAAAAACAAAAACTATTAACCATAAAATTTAGCCATCTCTCCAGAGAAGGATTTTCTTATCACCAAGAACCTCGCCGACCCGATCTGCTCGATAGGACCTGGTCTGAACCGTAGGCCCAGTCCATCCTTAGGTTCAAAACTAGAGAGGGTCAAACCCCTATCAGGGAGCGAGCCTGAACCACGGAGGACTAAGTCCCACCTAGGAGGAAGACCCGATCTAACCCCTCATGTATGAGGGACCTAGCTTAAGAACTGGATCCCAGCCAAGGGGAGGTGGATACCAAGAAAAGAAGCGGAGTAGGGTAACCTCACAATCCAGGTGAATCGCCACGTACGCAATAACAATGCTTTTACAAGCAGGGGACTCGCTTTGAAGGCACCGGGACTTGTCCTAGGGCTGAGGCAAGCCCTAAAAAATAACCACCCCAAGGAAAGAAGAAAAGAGAGTAAAGGACGGTGGGTAGTTGGGCAGTTAATGCCCAAGCAGTAGACACTAGAAAAGAAAGAAAGGATCTGATAGACGAGATCCAACTTGAGCTCTCATCGCCAATGGCTAGATCAGGCTCTACCTAAGCCCTAGCCAAGGTCAACTATCTTAAGCACTAAGGTAGCAACTGCACTTCCCCAGCAAAATGCATGTAGAAGGCTTCTAAGCTAAAAAGGGAAAGCTTAGGAAGCATCGCTGGACAGGTGTAGCGCCACAAGCGTTGATGTTGTCCTTTGGCAAACGAGATGCTGAAAGCAATGAGTCACGTTAGGGAAAAGCGGAACTAGCCAATCAGAGGGGGATATTAAGCCACCTAAGTGCCACGAGGACCCCCCTAAACCGCCTAATCGGCAGTAGGGCATATATGGAACAATCATGACCCTTCGGGAATGTGCCACCCACAGGCCCGCCGAAGGGAATGGCGAGGATTTGATAGGAGATCTCCCACCTAGAAGAAGGACCCCTCACTTATCCACACAAGTGACACCCTATAAATACCCCAACCCAAGAAGAAGAAATGATGCACGCCCTTAGAAAGAAAGAAGAGTGATTCAGAGCTTTAACCTACTTGGTTACTTCTCTACTAAATTCTCCACCAATTTCTCTTACGCCTCGACTCATAGAAGGGTCTATCACTTGTTAGCCTGATTGTGCATGATGTATCAGTGCTGCTTGGCTACATATTGTAAGCTCCCTGTAGCCATATTCTATATTAATGAACAATTTAATCCCTTTACCTAAAGAACAGATCTTAACCCGATAGTATCACACCCAACAAAGCATCAACCTAGCTGGGATAGATATAAACAGTGAACCGTGACAAATTTGGCTTACTAGCTAGGCCAGGGTGTCAGGCCTGCCAATCCCACCAGATCCACCCGGCCAACCCCGTGCACCTCACCCATCGATTACGAGCCCAATTTTATCCCTCCTACTAGGTCCGACCGCTAGGGGGCAATAGTACCTCATGGTTGACCATTGTATGGAAAGTCCCGACAGATTTTCTCGATAACAAAAACTATAATAAATTTTATATAAAACAAAAAATAAAATTATAATACATTTTAATTACTCGAATATAATGGGGAGATAATAATAATAATAATAATAATAATAATGTATCAAAAATTAATGGTCAAACATTAACGATAGGGAGATCAATGTTAGTGAAAAGATTGTTTCCGTATGTAATTAGGCAAACCTCTGGTAGGTTTTATGTAATTACTTCAAATAATAATAATAAATTTTAAATATAATACAAAATAAACGTATATAATATGTTTTAAACATTAAATTTACAAATTAAATAAATAAATCTAAATATAAATAAAAATAAAACAATATAAATGAAATTAAATTAAAATAAAATATTAAATTATTCTAATAATATAAATATAACAATTAAATTATTAAACATTCTTGAAATTGGTTACATGAACAATAATTTATTTAATAAAAAATTAATTATTATTTAAAAAATAAATATAACCTATATATTTTTTCTAATTTTTAAAATTTTATCATTTTTACAAAATATTTGTAAATAAAAATAACATTCAAATAATTTATAACTTAATATAATCTAATATAAAATATTACAAAATACAATACAATTACAATTTGCCAAACATAATCTATGGACTCGAAAATTTAATAGCACTCTTTAAAGAGTGAGTTTTAAGATTATCACTAATTTAATAACTTAAATTTTAATAACACCAAAAGTGTGGATTTAAAAAAAATAACTTTAAAACACACTCAAAAAAATAAGTCTTGCGCTTTTTTTTTTTCGATACTTATTTTCGAGTTTCCAAGACTTATTTTGTTGTTTCCAAAACTTATTTTGTATATCTGAGACATATTTTATAATTTTCGAGACTTATTTTGTAGTTTTCAAAACTTGTTAAGTATATTTGCAATTTCCAAGACTTATTGGGAAAAAAATATATGAAATTTTCTAAATTTTTTTTGTTCATCTTCTTCATTGACCTCCAATGGAGGTCAAACAAAGTTCGACCATTGGAGGTCAAAAGACCTCCATTAGAGGTTTGTTCCATCTCCATTGATGGAAAATGTTAAGGCCATTTCGTACGTGATTTCAGCCCCATTTCCAAGTCTTTTCACTTGGTTCTCGAGTGAAATCAGGTGTTTAACGATTGATATTGAGAAAGAAAGGAGATAACAGTAGAACTAAGATTTCTGGAGAAAAATTTCAAAAAATAAAGAATTGAAAAATTGCCATTGATGAGCTCTAGAGAGCTTTTCAGATTTCAATTAAAATGTAAAAGAGTACACACGTTTTGTTACTTATTAGAAAACTGAGAATCATCTAACAAACTTTTCTAACTAACTCCTAAAAATCAGGATTCTCAATAAATCAAATGCTGACACATCAGCATTACAAACTAACTTTCCATAGCCACTCAACGTCAGCTTCAACCTTTCTGTTGAATTGGCACTTGCTCTTTGTTGAGTGACTACAAACTTGTGCTTTACTCTGTTTTCCTTTTTGTTGAATTTGATCCTCTTGGTCATTGTTAACTTCTGTGATTACTTTAACAAAAATAAGCTTGTGCAGATGTATTTAGCATTCCAGGGGTATTTGACCAAAGTTAGGAGATTTTGGTGCTAAAAAGGAGAATACAAGGAAATTGAAGTTCGATGCACGGTACATTCGTCATAGCGAACCACACAACCTTTCTAGAGAGTTGCTGCGGTACATGTCGTCGATTTTGCGAAACCATTCCAGTAACTTTGCGCTATTGGTTTCATTATAGCAAACTGCACATTGAACGTCTAGAGGTTTTCTGCGGACATTGCATCATAGTCAATAGCGCAAACGTATTGTGCATAGAGGCTTCAGCTCAGCAAACATTGGACTATGTGCCCTAATTCTGCTTACCTATAAATACCTCACTTTCTCTCATTTTTAGGAGCTTCCACCTCTCTATAGCCAAGTATAAATAAAGAACACATGTTTACACCTCCAAACACAAATCCCACGCCATCTCACCTAGATCCACCAACTTCCATCCATTTTTGAGCAACAGAATTGAAGGAGAGATTGAAGAGAAGAAGACAACAAGCAAGAAAAGAGGAAGCTTTACCACCATTAGTTCCCTCTTATCTCTTTATTTCTTGTTTTAGTCACGTTGAGAACCATTATTGCATCGTATTTATCTATATTTTTTTTATTGTGTTGTGCATGTGATTATTTAATGGGATTTTGTATGCTTAAGGCTATTAGGTGATTGGTCATCATACCCAATGTATGTTTAGTAAGGTAGAAATATGTGAAGCTTGCATGTATGACCTATATTGTGTGTCATTAAACTTAATGAATCCATATGCATTTATTGTAGTCATTGAGAGATAGATTATAGGTGTGTATGGATATTGCCTTTATTGCTTGAGAGAGAATAGAGGTTATTCAAGGGTCAACACGGGTCTTTAACTTTCACTTGCATGATTGAAATCGATGTCATAACTATCTCATCTCATTGCTCACATCATATTTGCCTGCTTTAGTTGTTTTAATTAATTAGTTATATTAGTTTGCTTTAATTAGTTAGAGTTATAGTAGTGTATAATCAAATCAACCATTTATTGTTTGTTCAAATAATAATAGATTTAACATATTTTGGTACTTAACAACCAAATCCTCATGGGAACAAACTTTACTTTCATTATATTACATGTACCGACCTCGTACGATTTCGAATAGCTTTAATACGTGTCAAAAGACCTCCATTGGTCCTCCATCAATGGAGGAGGTTTTTGAACAAAAAAAAAAAAAAAAAAAAAAGCCTTAAAAATAGTAAAAACATAATAAATAAAAAATGAAGACAAAGGATATTTTACCTAATGGTGCCATTTAAACTTAACTTAATAAAAGAGTGATAATCTTAAAAGTTAAAAAAAGAAGAAGAAGTGGTATTTCCCCTATTTCAACAGTAATCAAATTAGTAATTAGACTAATGCCAGAAATTGTGATTGAATTGGACTGTACAAGTCCCGAGATCATACTTTTTTTTAAAATAAAATAATAAAGTCCCGAGAATATATTATCAATTGGACAATGCTTGTGAACTGACTGGTCAGTATACAAAGTACTTACCACACTAATGAAAAGTTGACACGTGGCTTATTTTAAAAGAATGTAAGGAGATAAATATAAAAAGTGAAAGAAAAAATATCACATGCCAACACCTCATCGATGGGTCAGTATCTTAGGTACTGACCGGTCAGTAGTCAAGCATTTTCCTTATCAATTTAATACAAAAAATGTCATAATTGAATATTATTATGAACCATATTTCAATTATTTATACATGTGAAAATAAATAGTTATTTGAGGTGAATGAGTGATCAAGCACCACTTTTTGATCATTTTATTTTTTATTAGGTGATTGAATAATACTATAATTTTATCAGAACCATTAGACTGTATCAATTGCATGAATGCAGATCCGATGGCTATCAATTATATCTTACCATGTCTGCCAACTAAAACCATATCAGTAATTAGTTAAATCTGACCACTACCCGACGTGACTTGGTAAATAGAGCTTATTCAACTTTACAAGGTCCCATGTTCGACTATTAAGAATGATTTTACAATATCCTATTATCCTTTTATAAAGTTTAGTGTAAATTGGAATTTTAAAGGATGAAAAAACAGAAAGGAAAAAAAGAAAGAAAATAAAGACCTGGAATTAGAACTTGAAAGTCAGTAAATGGAGAAACAAATTTTATACAAATTGGAGCACAAAAACTGCACAACATTTACAAAATAGCTCTTGCTAGTGTGGCGAATGAAATCCAAAACATCAGATGGATTAAAATCTAATTCCCATCTGCAAAACAAGTCAATTTCTAAATAAGTATTTTGTATATTCAGATTCAGATGAACACAAAAAACAAAGTAAAATTAAACTAAACTACTCTGAATTTGTTATCAAAAATAACAGATTTCAAAAGTTTTGGATCCCAATCATACAGAATCCTAAAGCTGGGTGTGCAAGGACTCCCAAACACATCATTAGCATATATCTAAATTAGATATAAGAGACCAATGGATTGAATGCTATCCGATGGTTATCGGAAGTCCTGGTAACATTACCCTATTAGTTAAATAATATGGATGTCTACTGAAAGCTGAAAATATACCTTTGTTAGACAACTTCTACTGGAGCAGCTACTGAGAGAGGTGTTTTGGATGCAAATGTTTTGTGGGAATGCCATGCAACTGAGATGGTCCAACATTAGACTGGTCCTTGAAAAGAATTAGAACCCGGTTTAAGCAATTGGAAGAATAGTAAGCCAGATATCTCAATGAGACAATTTAATTACCATATCTTGTAAACCATCCTGAATGTCGAAACAATTTGGAACAGTTGAGGGTCTGAAATGCAGCTGCCCCTGCAAGAATGTAAAGGGTAACGTTAATCAACAACCTTGTAGAAACAGCAAAATTACTCTAGGATTTCTTTCAATATTTTGAGCTGTGTATGAACAAAGATTGCCTAAGAAAGCATGAATGTCATACTTGAAACCCTCCCTGAAAGTAGCACCATCGTACACAAAAGCAAAATCGTTAACAATCACATAACAAAATGCCATACCATCCCGTGCATCCTCTGTTGAGTGATGTAATGAGCATCATGCATTGGTGCAATAGAGTTCAATTGTCCCTACAACAGAAATAAAAGAAGCATTAAGATATACACAACAGCAAAAGTGTCACACGTACTAGGTAAACTATAATATATTAATATGAATTACCAGCCCTTGCATATTATGTTGATTTCCATAGTAATCATCACGGCTTGGAGCCATTGAGTTTAATTGTCCCTAAAAAAAGAGATCAAATGATGAACATTGGTTAAATATGATCATGTTACTGCAAAATCCTTCAATCATAATTACCAGAGCAATGAGGGAAAAGAAACCTCATACCATTCCCTGCACAATTTGATGAGCACCGAAATAGCCATCAAGTGTTGGAGCTCTCGAATTTAGTTGTTCCTACAATAAGAATTTAAACATAACTCTAATATTTTCTGAACCCATCATTCAAATGACATCCAAAATTGTTTAACATAAGTTCTTATTTAACTATTAAGGTTACTATTAAATTACACCATATCAGCCCTTGCATTCTCTCTTGTGTTTCATAAGAACAGTCAAGGACTGGTGCTCTTAGTAAACTTGAGTGTCCCTACAAGTATGGAACCCACTTTAAGATATTCCTTTATAAAGAAATATCAGCACCCGCCTTTCTCTACAAATATAAAATTATAGTTAAAACAAGGACACAATAAACTAACCATTTGTTGCCAGCTGTCATGCATCCCAATGGTAATGACTTCAGTTTCTGGATGTACCTGAAAGATATGTTGCACAAGGACTATTCAATTAGATGAACTAAACGAATTTGAGCACGGACTAGGCTTAATTAGTGGTGAGAATGCAGCTAACCTGTCTTTTCTTGGGCACACTATTATTTTGATTAGTCTTTGATGTACCTTGGTTCACATCTTCATAGTCATGAGGACCTTGAGTTGATGGCGAGGTTGAATCCATTACACTCTGAATTGAATTATTGACACTCTCACACTTTCTCAAAGCTTCTTCCAGTGCATTCAATACAATACTGTAACTCTCTTGAGTTAAAGACCCTTCATCACCCAATTTAAAGGCCCGCTGACATAGATCATTGTAGCGCTGAACCCTTGACTTGGCCACATCTGATGGATCTCTCCCTGTTTGTTGACTCTTAGCATCCTTAGTCCAACGTGCCAATATATACTGTGATGGAATGCTGTGTACACCAAACATTTGGAGAACAATCATCACATGTCTACAAAGGTAACCATTGAACTCAAATGAATGACATAAACAAGAAACATCTGATGTCATTTCATTCCACACCACAATGAAATCTTGATTTTCTTCAAAATCTTGAACTTTATATGTTTTGGTTGCTCCATATTCACTTTCTTTTCTTGGATGACATGCAACTACTCCCAAAACCTCAACCTGAAATTTCTTAAAAATTGCATGAGTGTACAATGATGCCATCTGCTTCCCAAACGGTGATGGAGATTTCAATCCAGGTTGCTTATGCCGAGTTTCAAAATCTGCTTTTGCTTCCTCTTCACATTTCTCTTGCAAAATTGCTTTGTAATGATCAAGAAACTCTTTCAATGTAGTTTTCCTCTGGATGTATTTATCAAAGAATGAGTTTATACTTTCTGATCTTTGGGTAGTAGACATCCCAGCCAAAAAAATGTCCTTCATGAAAGTTGGAATCCAGTGCTCACGATCCTCGTACAATGATTGAAACCACATGTCATTCCTTAAATTGAACCTATCAACAATTTTCCACCATCTCTTTTCAAACTGTTCATTTATACAAGATTTAAAAATGCATTTGTTGAATTTTGTCATAAAATTGTCATGTCTCATCACAAAACTTAGCTTCTCAGGAATTTTGCTAAATATATGCCATAAACAAAAACAATGACGAGAATCAGGGAAGACTTCTGCAATAGCTTCTTTTAGGGCTTTGTCTTGGTCAGTTAGTATCACATTTGGAGCATGTCCACCCATTGCTCTAAGCCATGCCCGCATAAGCCAAACATATGTTGATTTAGTCTCATCTGCAAGTAATGCACACCCAAGCAAAAGAAACTGAAAGTGATGGTTTACACCAATAAAAGGAGCGAATGGCAGTTTATATTCGTTCTTGATATATGTGGTGTCGAAATAAACTACATCACCAAAATTGCCAAAATCAAGCCTACTTTTCGCATCAACCCAGAAAACATTTCTCAAACGTTGCTCTTCATTCAGATCTATGGCATAAAAGAAGTTAGGATTCTCATCTTGCATATTAACAAAATGATCAAGCATAACTTGAGCATTTCCCTCATCTAAGGCCAAATGCCGAGCACTTTGTAATTGATTTGTGACACTGCCCTTCTGATTTTCAAGTTTCTTATACCCACCAGATTTTCTTGACATTGCAACAAACATTCTTTTTGTTCTGTCCCGGATAGCATGTAAAGCATCAACATTGCTATTACCCAGATCTAAATTCCTATGACCCCGGAAATAATATGCTTGGTCTGGGAATATTTCATGGTTGTGCTCCTTTATGAAACTACGGATAACCCATCTCCCATCTTCTTGCCTTCTCTTCACATGCATGGAAGCCTTGCAATCTGTTTTTGACCAAGATCGATTAATTCTACCTCGCTTTTTCTTGATGGGAATGCTTGTCATGCTATCTGAATTTGTAACAGCTTCTGCAGTTTCAGCTGTACTTGGTTCTCGCTTGTTTCCATACCTAGTACATACAAATTTTGCATCAATGAATTTTCCAGATATTCTTGATCGACGGCTAGCTTTTATTATGGTGGCAAATCCCACTGACTTAGCATATTCTTTATAGAAAGAAAATGCTTCTTCCTTTGATTCAAAATCCATCCCCTCATGGGGCTCTATATTTTTAACAGAATTCAAGTTTAATCCGTCTCTTGCATACACTTTGTGTCTACCATCTACCGCAGTTCCGCTAACATTAGGTCCAGTATTTTCCTTATTATTCCCAGAATTATTGGTAGAATTCACAATGACTCCACCTCTGTTACACCCTTCATCATCACCATTGACCAAATTAACATTCACATTAGGCCTATTGTCTTGCTTATAATATTCTCCTGAAGGTTGTTCAAGATCTATCCCCATGGAGAATTCCTTAAAAAAACTTTTTACACATGTAACTGAAAAATAAACAAGAAAACATGAGCCTGTTAGATGCCTATAAATAGAACTGATAACCACCTACAAAATTACAAACTCTTACGAAATCTAACCTATAAATCAAATTCAATGAAAGCTGCATGCTTTAAATAAATGAAAAATTAATTGCTGATGTCTAAAGAATATTTTGCTTAGCATATGCACTCCTAAGACATGTTAACAGAAAATCATAAGTACGTTATTGCCATCCATCCAAGACCATCCAGAAAAAAAGAAATTAAAGGTTGTATTTACCATATGTGAGAGAGAGATAGAGACAGTGGAAAGCTATTCGAGCACCATTAACCTGCTTAAATCCTGGACTCTTAACACATCAAACTTCTTCATATGACATTAATAATAAACCTCTCCCAAATTTGTATCACCTGAACTGCCACAATGCAGGTTCCTGGACAAAAGTCTATACTAATTTATACAGTATTACAGATTAAAAAGGGAACGGGTAGGGTGTTTTTACAAGACGAAAGAAAGAAAGAAAGAAATGAAATTGAATAAAATATACAAAGCATATAACTCACCAAAATGTTTTACAAAGTACACAAAGAATGAGTTGGATCACCGGTTAGTAAAAGTGTAAAGCACCCTCTTGGCATAATAAAAAGATAATATATATTCTTTCAAGACAGTAACACAGTGTTTTTCTTCCTTGATACAATAAGTTTCCAGATTTTAAAATTCTTTCCCCAATTTGCCTGACAAGAAAACACCTATGGATATCTGATTGTCTGATCTTTCTCTTAAGAGTCCTCTTAATATGTTCCTTAGGGCACCTACTAAGGTTAATACTATGCGCATAGAATGAGTTTTAATGCATACCCTAGGGCATATGTTAAGATAATCTTTTTGTTAAACAACATGGGTTATGAAGTCCTACTACTGTTAATTGTTTATAATCCAAACTGCAAGCCACAAAACAAAATTTGGCTTAAAGTATTTAAATGTCACAACACACTCAAAAAAAATTTGAACACCTAACAAAACAAGAATATATGTAATAATGAAACAAAAAAAAAAAAAAATCAAAAATGGGGGAAAAAGCATCACCAGAGCAGGTATTCCAAGAAAAAGAAAAAGAAAAAAAAGAGAGAACTACAACTGAGATTTACACTACAAAATAGCTAAAAACAAAATCAAAATGCCATGAACCCACTTCACTGAATTCCTCAACTGACAAGAAGACAATGCATTCAACAGTCAAGACTGAGGATTTCACACAGAAAACATGCTGCAGAGAGAGAAAAAAAAAACATGTAGAAAGTTGAAAATGGAAAAAACCCAACTTCACAAAATTCATCAACTGATATCAAAGTAACAAATATAATAGCTAAAGATTGAAACTTTCTAAAAATAAGTTAAAATTTTGAAATTTAGATATTTCAGTGACAAATAAATATATACACTGCAATCATTGAAGAAGAGAGTTTATAACAGTGAATAAAAAGATGGGAAAATGAGAATAAATCAGAGAGTATTGAGATTAAAGAGAATTTACATGTAATTGAAAGAAACTTTGATCAGCAAATTTATTTAATTTTTGATGCTTGGGGGGCGAGTAGAGATGTTTGTGATGTCGCGATTTGATACTTAGGGCTGCAGAATTGGATGCCGTACTCGCAGTTTTTGGTTTTTGATACTCGCGTTTTGCTGCCAGCTTCTTTGGGTGAAGCCCTTCACGCACGTGCTGAAGTCTGAATATCCATTTCAATTGGATCCGAATCAGATCCGACCCATACATTAGTGATTTGTTCCAACAGTACAAGGGATTTCAGTCCAAAACTCCAAATTACTCTCTCTCTCTCGACTGACGGTGAGAGTCTCACACTCGCCGCTACTTAACTCCTCTCAAAGCCGCCGCCGTCCCTTTCTCTCACCCTTTGTTGGTTGCATCATCTCCGTCATTGCTTTTGTCGCCGCCACCACTCCTCTTCCTCACCCTTTGTTCTCTGCTGCCTTGGTAACTACCACGCTTTGTTTTGTTTTGTTTTTTTGGTTTTTTTTTGAGTGTGCTGTTGAATAGGATAATTTTATGTTGAATCCCACTTCTTACAAGAGTTCAAGAAAAAAATAAATTTGTTGCTGTAGTAGTATCTTTGAATCGGTTGTGTTATTTTTTCTGCCCAGGAAATGCTTCATAATTATTATTATTTTTGTTGAAGAAATAGTTGTAAATATTGCTTAATTCATGTAATTATCCCAGGTTCATTTTTGTATTAGAAAGCCGCATTTGAGTAAGATATGTCACATGCATATATGGCGTTTGTTAAAATGTGTCTGAGAAACTTGAGTCATTGTCATGCTAGACTCTACTTATAGAGTTCTTTTTTGATGACGGTGCCCTATAAATTTAATTTGTTGTTGTCATATTGTAAAATTTTGTTTTTAAATTCTTACAGTTACAGACATTACTATTTTCTAAACGAACTATATTAATCCATAAGTTGCATAATTTATTATGAAGTTTTTGATTTTTTTTTTTTTTGAAATTTACAATAATTTGCGATTTTGGGGGAGGGGATAGACTCGAATTCACAACCATGGTGTAGGTAGGTGTGAAGGGAAACCACTATACCAACCTCATCTTGTTTTAAATTATTATGAAGTAAATTATGCATTTATGCTTATTATATTTTGGTCAGTTTTAAAAAGGCGATCTGAGCCGGTCGCCTTGTGGCGAGGCAGCCTTGAGGTGGCTCAGCCTTCAAATGAGGCATGGCTGCCTCAATTGTATGAGGTGGCTGCCTCGAGGCGAGGCGGCCTCAGGCGATCGTGAGGCTATTCACGATTTTTTTATTTTTATTTATTTTTTAATAAAAAATGCTGACGTTTCTACAAAAAATATAAAAATATATATATGAAAGGCAGAAAGTTGGCATATTCAGTCCAAAAAGAAAGTGCCGACTTTCAACATTTAGTTCTCTAAACCTGAAAATAGACACAAATGATAGTCTATTCGATATATAGTATTTACCATTAGGATGGCATTTTTTTTTATTCTTTATTTTTTTAATTTTTTTTTTTTATAATTTTTTTTTTTTTATGTTTCATTTGTTTGGGATATTTATGTTAGTAATGTTGATTATGACTCATTTATTAAATGTTATGGATTGTTTTCTATTTAGTATATTTTTTTTAATTTTATTTCAATTTTTATCATTTTTGAGTTCAGGCAGGCCGCCTCGCTTCGCCTTTCGCCTTTTTAAACCTTGATTTTGGTATGTAAAAGACTTTAAGATGACCTGAATTGCTGGTGTAAATAGGATGTAAATAAGTTTAGTTTATACATCAAAACAATAAGGTGAGGTCTTCATTCTATATTGTAGGCCATTGTTATTATTTATGAAGCCATTAATGTGCAGATGTTCTTGACTTGGAGATGATTATGTATTGTTATTTTAATCATATCTTATTTCACACTCTTGGAAATTTTTGTACCCTTAGATAACATTATTGAACTCACATCGACTTTAAGTTGAGAATCTTTTTTGAAGAGATCCTTATTATGCTTTGATCATTAACATGATTGTTAATTAGAGAACTCCTATCATTTTATAGTTTAAACTACATGCAAATTTCGAGGATGAATTTGTTTTTTTTTTTTTTTTAAGTGGGGGAGAATTGTAATACCCGGTTTTTTTTTATTTTTTATTTTATTTTATTTTTAAAAAAGGTTGCCTTATAATTTATGTTTATGTGGACATTTTGACTTCTCTTGCTGCCATCAAAGTATTCTTTGTGGAGGAGCTCTACTAGTGTTAGTAAGTCATATTTCCCTTAATTATATTATTCGTTTAATATGATTATATGAAGGATTTGTTATCAATATGTTAGGATTTAATGATATAACAGTTTCGTGACAGCATGTAGTTTAAAGAGTAGATGTATATTTAAACACTATTTTATTGCCCAAGGTCTTTTAAAATATGAAGTTATGCAAGTGAAAGATTTTGTAATTTTTTTATTTTACTAGAAAAATCCCATGATTCAATTTTTAAAGGATTTTCGAATCTTTCAATGCTGACAATTTCCAAGTCAAACAGTATGTGCAAACAATCTCAACAAATTCTGAAATTTTGTATCATGTATATCCATCATCTCTAGTTCATATTGTAAAATTTTGAGATTTTTAGTTTGTTACATACATTTATTTTTCCAGTGAACCATGAGATTTAATTGAGTTTGAGATATTGACTTCTGTATTTGGAGGATTTTGCTGGATTTTACGTGAACATAGAAGAAGTGGCAGGGATTGAGAGAGGAGGCTTGGGTCGACTTAAATCTCTCTTTGCTTGCATATCCCTCCTTTTCTTTTGAGTTTTGGCTCCCCAAAGCAGTTAGAGAACATGAATGCTTCAATAATCGGTGAGTCATACATTTGGTCTCTGTCTTTTCTAATGTTCAAATTATTGATTTTTATATGTATTTTCTATTTTTCTTTTTTGTAAGATCCATTGCAAGGAGATTTCCCAGAAGTAATAGAGGAGTATTTGGAACATGGAGTCATGAAATGTATTGCTTTCAATCGTCGTGGTACCCTACTTGCTGGTGAAATTACCTGCTCTCTCTCTCTCTCTCTCTCTCTCCGTGTATTTTGGGTAATGCAGCTATTAATGAAAGCCTAGGAGGAAACCCTTATGGTTGTTCTTTGTCTCCTTCGTCTGAAATAGTTATATTGAATGGGTTGCTTGTTTGAAAGAATATGAATTGGATGTTGTTAACTTATTGGGCTTTTGTGTTAATTAAATGAGATAGATAATCCCCGATGCTAGCTATAAGATATTCTTTGTTTTCTGCTACTCACTGCCTGCACTTGTTTTCATATGCTCTTCCAGCTGGATGCTCTGATGGTAGTTGTGTTATCTGGGACTTTGAGACCAGGGGAATCACAAAGGAGCTTCGGGATAGAGAATGTGTTGCTGCTATAACAAGTATATGCTGGTCAAAGTATGGTCATCGTATTCTTGTGTCTGCAGCAGACAAGTCATTAACACTTTGGGATGTTGTTAACGGGGAGAAAATTACACGCACAGTTCTGCAGCAAACCCCTCTGCAAGCTCGTTTGCATCCTGGTTCCTCTACTCCGTCTATCTGTCTAGCATGCCCCCTCTCGTCTCCTCCGATGATTGTAGACTTAAATACAGGAAACATGAATGTGCTTCCAGTTGTAGTTACTGATCAGGGTAATGGAGTTGCCCCTCCATCAAAGAATAAACAGTCAGATGTATCTCCTCCTTTCACTCCTACTGCTGCATGCTTCAACAAATATGGGGATCTGGTTTATGTGGGCAACTCCAAAGGGGAAATACTTATAATAGATCACAAAAGCAATCAAGTCCGAGCCTTGGTTCCGGTTTCTGGAGGTGCTGTGATAAAAAATATAGTATTCAGCAGGAATGGGCTTTATCTCCTTACAAATTCAAATGATCGGACTATCAGAATCTATGAAAATCTTTTGCCTTTGAAAAATGAACTTGTAGCTCTTTGTGATTTAGACAAGACCATTGATGAGCCAGATGGTGTTGAGAAGCTGAAGATTGTTGGATCAAAGTGCTTATCACTTTTCCGAGAGTTTCAAGATTCCATAACCAAGATGCATTGGAAAGCTCCTTGTTTCAGCGGTGATGGTGAGTGGGTGATTGGTGGTTCTGCAAGCAAAGGTGAGCACAAGATTTACATATGGGACAGGGCTGGGCATCTTGTCAAAATCCTTGAAGGTCCTAAGGAAGCATTAATAGATTTAGCATGGCATCCTGTTCATCCTATTATCGTCTCCGTTTCCTTAGTTGGCTGGGTTTATATTTGGGCTAAAGATTATACTGAGAACTGGAGTGCATTTGCTCCTGATTTTAAAGAACTTGAGGAGAATGAAGAATATGTAGAACGGGAAGATGAATTTGATTTGATCCCTGAAACCGAAAAGGTGAATGACAAAAACAGATTAGCTGCTTAGATCTATTTTTCAGTGTTATGTTTCTAAAATGTCTATAAAATGTGCATGCAGGTGAAAGGATCAGATGTTAACGAAGAAGATGAAGTTGATATAGTGACTGTAGATAAGGATGCTTTCAGTGATTCAGATATGTCACAAGAAGAGTTGTGCTTCTTGCCAGCCATTCCTTGTCCTGATGTTCCTGAACAACAAGACAAGTGCGTGGTAAGTTCTTCAAAGTTGATCGATGGTAATAATTCTGGATCCCCGCTGTCAGAAGAGGCTGGACAAAATGGACTGGCAGTGAACCATGCCTCAAGTCCACTCGAAGGTAAATATAAATATCTTTCTAAATAAAACTAATTTGACATGAGCTATACCTGAAACATTTTCCTAGCTGGGTTAATTGATAATGCTCTTATTTAAGATCCATCATACTGTATTTATAATTTTATATCGAAAATTGATTTCCGTTGATTTTCCAGAAGTACTCAAACACGTTATGAAGGAGCTTCAAAAGAGACACAATGTTTACATTTTATGTGGAGACTGATGCTGTAATCTATTGATTGACTGATTGTTAATCTTCTTTTAGGTACTTAACCATCAATTTGTATGTTGTGCTTGATAATTTGTTGCAGATGACATTGGAGGAACACGTGTAAAGAGAAAGCGAAAGCCATCAGAGAAGGGGTTGGAATTGCAGGCTGTGAAGGTTAGAAAACCCTTGAAATCTTCTGGTAGATCATCGAAAGTAAAAAGTAGATGTACAATAGATCAGGAGATCAGTAATGGTGTATATGGGGATGATGTTTCTGATGAGTAGTACTACTAGATTTAATTCTATACATTGTCATTTGTACTAACAAAGATTCTTAGCTGAACAACTTATGTCGCATAGGATTAGTATTTAGTATATATAAAAGACATATTTAGATATAAATATCCTAAAACCTTTGAAGGCAAGGGCTCTTGAGCAGTGTTTGTTGTAGGCTCTTTGACTTTGGGAGCAGTTGGTAACTTTATTTGTTCCTTTGTGAAATCTACATAACAATGAGTTGTTTATGATACCTGGAAGATGAACAGTTAGGATATTCTTTTCTGGTTTGAGCAAATTTTGATTTATAGCTATGCTTGGCATAAAATTACTATATTTATATTTTGATGGACACATCATTTCCAAAGTTATTTATTTTTATAAATCTTTTATTCTAGATCAATTACTCACACAGATTTAAATAGCTTAGAAATGTAAAGCATTAATAGCTCTTATCATTTAAGGGAAGCCTTTCCTTATCATTTGCATCCCTCACAGTTGAGACTTTGGGGATTACTTGGTCTTTTATTTTTTATTTACTTGGAATGTAAAGGCCATTACAAACAACTTTCCAAATATCATGATGAATAGATTGCAAATAAACACTCATTCTAGTCCTCCAACTAGCATAATAAACACCTTTAAACAATGGAGGGATAAAGAAAGAATATTCATCAACTATTCAGATTTCACCCATAGTTTCCATAGCTCTTAGACAATTAAGTCAATTAAAAAGATAAAGAGCATTAAGCTCTTGTTACAATTGTTGGATTGAAAGGCAACCAAGAGAGGAGTAAATTAGGTTTTTAGCAAATTAGAACAATTAAAAATGATTTTCATCCCAACAAATTGTCCCAAAAATATGTACAATCCTATGTGGTAGTTTAGCTGTTTGTACATACTTTTGGAACATAGTACATATTTAGGATTGTCACATAGGATTGTACATATTGTTGGGACAATTTGTTTGGATGAGTAGCATTACCCTTAAGATTTTAAATGCAAAAAACAAACGACCCCGACTTCTCCACTATCTCCAATTAAACTTTCGGATGCCAATTAAACATTGACAATTTCTATCAAGTGATCCCTCACACTCGGATTTCTCTCATTACAAGTGTTTCTCTACACTCAACAAATGTTTCTCACACCCAAATACAAAAATTTATATTTAGGATTAATTTGACATTTGAGAGATTATTAAGAGTAAATTATTAATTATATAAAACTTATTAGCACACCCATATCTAAAATTTAAAAATAAATATTAATATAAGCACTCATCCTAATGCCAATAGTATCCTCATTGAAATGAATATATTCAAGTTAATACATATTATTTATAAACACCCTTAAATTTTTATCACACCCAATTTATATAAAAAAAAAATTCATATTACTTTTGGAACCAAATTCTCTTTTAACGATGGTCCAATTTACTTTTGGAAATATCTCGAATGTAGGAACCTTATGAAAGGGAATATGTGGAACCAAATTGTATATAGGATCGAGATTTTCAACATGAATTTTTTTTATTTATACATCTATCTTAAAATAATAATAATAATAATAATAATAATAATAATAATAAAACTTGTTGATATCTATATCTATCTTTAATATATATATATATATATAATTTGTTTATTAATAAAGTTTATAACTATATATAAAAGAAAGACAAAAACAATATGATAATCATGTGATGATGAAAAAGTTTGATACTTGAAATAAAATTAGAGTTTAATTAGGGATCATAAAAATTAGAGTTTATCATATGTTAGGGTTTATCATAAGTTTTTTATTTTTATTTTTATTTTTTATTTTTTTATTTTTTATTTTTTTATTTTTTATTTTTTAAATATAGTTGAAGATATGAGTGTAATTAATAAGTGTATATAGTATTCGATTTATTTTTAATTGAAGTAATTTGTTTTTATTAGTAAATTTCTATTGAGATATTTTTATAATTAAACTAAAATATGACTGTAATAATAAGTTTTATGGGTATCAATATCAGTACCCATTTATTTATTTATGCACATGATATCCCTACACATACTTACACTCATATTTTTAACCTCGCATTATATTAAATGCATCACATCGGATATATCTATTGGAATTTTGAATGAATGTAATAGTCATGTCTTTTCACCAGAAAATTGTGTCTCTTAATCAAGAGATGCAACTGTTGATTTTAAACTCTCTTATTGATCGTGTTTTCTTGATAGACTACGATGATAAACTTATATGATAATGATATGCGAATATGCGGAATAAAATATGAACAATAAAGAAAACATGCCACACACACAACACAAGAATTTACCGAGGTTCGGCTAACTTTGCCTATGTCCTCGTGTGATCTCTCTTGAGAAATCACTAGCACTATGAAGAAAAACGTTTGGTTACAAGATACTTATTTAAACCCCTTAGCTAATTCCCCAAAACTTTGCTAGAACCTCTCTATCACTCTTGCTCTTTACCCTTTGTATGCTTGCTGTTTTTCTGTGTTAAAAAATAAGCTTCCAACAACCCTATTTATAGATATAGGACTTGGGTTACATTCCTTGCTAGAATCCGACTCCTAAAATCCTTGTAGAATAAGAAAAGCTAACTTATTTCCTAATCCTAGTTGATTTAGGATTCTTGAGAAAATATAATTTCCTAATCCCAATAGGAAATTATGTGCACACTTTATTTTCTCCTAATCTAAATAGGATTCCTTCTTAAGCCTTAACTTGGGTTTTGATGAGCCAAAAACACAACAATCTCCACCTTGGTGAGTCAAAACCAAGAAATGACTACTATACCCAAGAATGTCTTCGAACTTTCTTGAAACAACTCTAGAAAGTTGCGAGAACCTTCACCTTGGCAAACTTCTTCTTGCCTTAATGCACCTCAAATGAGGAGGTGCTCCACCCAATCCTCAGCATGTAATAAGATTGAGTGAGTTCAAGCAAAACTTGAACTTCTCAGCTGTTATCGGTTTAGTCAAAAAATCTGATGCATTCTCCTCTGTATGAACTTTCTCCAGTGTAACTTTCTTTGATTCTACCCAGTCCTTAATTCGGTGATAACGAGCCTCAATATGCTTTGATCTTCCATGAAATACTTGATTCTTTGCTAAGTAAATAACACTTTGGCTGTCACATCTAATCACCATGGAACCTGGAGTAATTCCGAACTCTTTTGCTAAACCATCAAGCCAAACTGCTTCCTTTCCAGCTTTCGCAAGTGCAATATACTCAGCTTCAGTAGTGGATAATGCTGTAATTGATTGTAGAGTAGCCCTCCAACTAATCGGCTCACCACCACTAGTGAAAACAGAACCTGTAGTAGATCTTCTTTTATCCAAGTTCCCCTGCGTAGTCAGCATCTACATAACCCTGCACACATGCTTCTTTCCCTCGTTTTTCAAACAAGATTCCTAGACTCTTTGTCCCTTTCAAGTAACTCATAATCCATTTAACTACAGACCAATGCTCCATTCCTGGATTCGCCATATACCTTGAAACAACACTTAATGCTTGTGCTAGGTCAGGTCTTGTGCAAACCATCGTATACATTAGACATCCTACTACGCTTGCATAAGGCACTTTGCTCATCTCTTCCAACTCTTTTTCTGTAGTTGGACATTGCAGCGCACTCAATCTATAGTGAGTTGCCAACGGAGTAGTCACATGCTTTGCTTCATACATGTTGAATCGCTCCAAAGTATTTTGAATGTATTTTGCTTGCGACAAACAGATTTTTCCCACTACTCTGTCTCTTCTAATTTGCATTCCAAGGATCTTTTGTACAGCCCCTAGATCCTTCATGTCGAATTCCTTATTCAGTTGCATATTTAATTTTTGAATTCTAAACATATCTTGACATGCAATCAACATGTTGTCTACATAAAGTAGCAATAATATAATCATACCATCTTCGAACACATGGTAGTAAACACAACAATCCTTTAAGTATATTATAAAGTTGATTTTTAGCATGTATGAGTCGAAACGTTTGTACCACTGCCTTGGAGATTGCTTTAGCCCATAAAGAGACTTATTTAACCTACAAACCAGATTTTCTTTCTCTGTTTTGACATATCCTTCCGGTTGAGCCATGTAAATGACTTCTTCTAGATCACCATGGAGAGACACGGTCTTAACGTCCATCTATTTTATCTCCATATCCTGCTGAGCTGTTATTGGTAATAGCAATCTGATCGAAGTATGCTTAACCACTGGAGAGAATATCTCGTCATAATCAACTCCTTCCTTTTGTGAATACCCTTTTGCCATTAACCGAGCCTTGTATCTCATGGCATCACCTTTATGTGTCCCTTCTTTCTTTCTAAACACACATTTACAGCCAACTATCTTTCAATCTTTTGGTTTAGAAACTAGCTCCCAAACTGAGTTCTTATCAAGAGATTGCATCTCTTTTGACATAGCAACCATCCAACTTTCTCGATCATCACTTCCTGTAGCTTCTTGATATGTGGTTGGATCTCCTTGACTAACATTTAGAGCATAATTAACTTCATCTTGATCAAACCTATACTTTTTCGGTTTCTTGCGTTCTCACATGGGTTTATCCAGTGCTATGCTTCTCTGAAACTGTTGCTCAGGTTGTTGAGGAACCAGGGAGTCTTGTTTCTGCAACGGTGATAGCTCCACCTGAGCCCGTACTTGTGACTGTTGTTGTTGCTCTACTATTTCCTCATTAATCCCTTCATCATGATCCATTTGCTCGTGCTCTACCTGAGCTGGATCTTCCATGACCCATTTGGTTAGAGGAAATTCGGTTGCTTCTTCTACAACATCAGTTTGCTTCTCCTCACTTGTCTCGATTTTATTTAGGGGCATAGTCTTCTCGTCGAACACGACATCTCTATTTAAAACCTTCCTCTTATTGACAAAATCCCATAACTTGTAGCCCTTCACTCCTTTTTTCAAAACCAATGAAAATGCACTCGAGTGACTTCGGCTTGAGTTTGGTTCTTTCATCACTCGGAATATGAGCATATGCACTGCAACCAAAAACTCTTAAATTGGAATAATCAACAGGTTTTCTAGACCATATCTCTTCTGCACACTTATAATCAAGAACCCTGAGGGTGATCGGTTAACCAAGTAGCAAGCATGATTAACCGCTTCTCCCTAAAACATGTCGGGCAATCCTGCATGAAACCACATGCTTTTCTCTCTTTCCATGAGAGTTTTATTCATCCTCTCTGCTGTCTCATTTTGTTGAGGAGTCTTTTTCACTGTAAAATGCCTTGTGATGCCTTCTTCCCTACAGAACTATAAGAACTTGTTGTCTCTATATTCACCTCCATTATCGCTTCTCAGATATCTGATTTTTCTACCCGTTTGGTTTTCTACTTCAGCTTTCCACTCTTTAAACTTTGTGAAAACTTTGGATTTCTCCCATATAAAGTAAACCCATACTTTTCTCGAAAAATCATCTAAAAAAGTAACAAAATACCTTAATCCTCCCTTAGACCTAGTTGGTGCAGGACCCCATACGTCTATATGAATATAGTACAACAACTATTTGCTTCTTTTCTCACTGTCTGCAATCTTAAATGACGTCTTTGTTTGCTTCCCGAGAGTACAATACTTGCAGAATTTCAGTTTGCAAAAACTAACACCTTTCAGTCGATTTTTCTTGTGCAGTTCTTGCATCCCTCTTTGACTCATGTGCCCTAGCCTACAATCCCAAAGCTCAGTCTTGTCCTTCTCTACAGATACTGCTGCTCCACCTACTATTGTAGTTCCCAAAAGCTTATATAAAGTTTTAGGCTGAATATCACCTCTCATCATGACCAATAACCATTTGATAACCTTAAGTATCCCTCCTTTAGAACAATACTTGTAACCGGCTTTGTCTAAAGTGCCTAAAGATATCAAATTCTTCTTTAGTTTAGGAACATGTCTGACCTTATCCAGTACCCTAACAATTCTTTCATGCATTCTGATTTTCACTGATCCAATACCTTGGATCTTGCACGGTGAATCATCTCCCATCAAAACTTCTCCACATCTCATTTTCTCATATGTGTTGAACCATTCTTTGTTAGCACACATATGGAACGAACAACCGGTATCCAAAATCCAATGTTGGAAAGCATTGGAGCTCGATGTTACCGCAAGGAGTTCTCGGTCACTTTCATTCGAAGTAACCACACTGGCTGAACTTGAATTCCTTGCCATTGCCTTCACTTTCCTTTCTTGCCATATCTTGCAATTCTTTTTCCAGTGGTCAATAGCACCACATGTAAAGCAACCCTTGTTCTCTTTTTCTTTTCCCTTATATTTTGATTTACCCCTATTGCCAGATTTATCATGCCTGTTTTGCAACCAACCCCTCTCTTTGCCTTTGGCATACAGACCATGTGCTTGAGAGCCTTCAGTATTTTCATCCATCTTGACATAAGATTGGATAGTTTCCATAACCTCATCCAGCTTTAGACTTTCCTTACCAAACATGATTGTGGTCATGAAGTGCTTGAACAAAGGCGGTAGAGATCTCAATAGTAAAAGCGCCTTGTCATCATCATCATACTTCACATCCACCTTTAACAAATTGGCAACACAATTCTGAAATCTGCTCAAATGATCTTGCAGATTTCCACCTTCTTCCATACGAAGATTAAGAAGTTCATCTTTCAAGAAAAGTTTGTTGGATAAAGTTTTACCCCTGTAAACTTTCTTGAGCTTATCCCATGTCTCTTTAGCGTTCATCTCCTCGTCGACATTAAGCATCACATTGTCGGCAAGATGTAACTCAATAGAGCTCTTCGCCTTTACTTCCATTCGCTTCCACTGAGCATCAGTAGTTTCTACCGGCTTCTTCTCCACTCCAAGAATAGCATCTTGCAGATCTTGCTGAATCAAGATGTTATTCATCTTCCTCTGCCATAACTTGAAGTTACTCTTCCCATCAAACTTCTCGATTATAATGGGCTTCACGTCATTGATTTTATCACCCACCATCTCAAAAAAACATTATGACCAATCTCTGGTACCAATTTGTTGATTTTAAACTTACTTATTGATCGTGTTTTCTTGATAGACTACAATGACAAACTTATAGGATAATGATATGCGACTATGCGGAATAAAATATGAATAATAAAGAAAACATGCCACACATACAACACAAGAATTTACCGAGGTTCGGCTAACTTTGCCTACGTCCTCGTGTGATCTCTCTTGAGAAATCACTAGCACTATGAAGAAAAACGCTTGGTTACAAGATACTTATTGAAACCCCTTAGCTAATTCCCCAAAACCTTGCTAGAACCTCTTTATCACTCTTGCTCTCTACCCTTTGTATGCTTGCTGTTTTCTTGTGTTAAAAAATAAGCTCCTAACAGCTCTATTTATAGATATAGGACTTGGGTTACATTCCTTGCTAGAATCAGACTCCTAAATCCTTGTAAAATAAGAAAAGCTAACTTATTTCCTAATCCTAGTTGATTTGAGATTCTTGAGAAAATATAATTTCCTAATATCAATAGGAAATTATGTGCACACTTTATTTTCTCCTAATCTAAATAGGATTCCTTCTTAAGCCTTAACTTGGGTTTGATGAGCCAAAAACACAACAAACTCTTCCTAAAATGCATGTCTTTACCGAGAGACACATTTGAGTTTATAAATTGGAATGAAATTCATTCCAAAATACCAAAGTTTTTTTGTGAGTTAGTTTTTCTGCACAAATTATACATTCACCGTATGGAGAGGAAATATACAAAGTTTGCTAGGATTCTATTTCAAGTTTACAAGTTTACTGTATATTTCTTTGTTTATTGCTCTATTGTATTTTTTGCTTTGAAGTATTTAATACTTGTTTTTATTTATTTTGATGTATACATTTTATTGTATAAATTCTTCTACTTTTCTCAAAATTTTTATTATTGATTGTTGTGTTCCCAGCATTCTAAAAAAGTATTAATAAATGGACTCACAATCGGTGACCATGAACGGAATTGCAGTATTTTGTTGTGTTGCCATATAAGTTTTGATGAGTTAAAATATTGATGTATACATGTTACTATACTAAATTCTCCTACTTTTCTCCTATTTGTTATCGCTGATTGTTGTGACCCAAATAATATCAATCCTAAAGTAAACTCTGAATTCTCTCATAATTAATCAAATAGTGTTATTATTTATGCATGAAAAAATATATGGTAAAATGAGCCAAAAACATTACCTACCCTGATAAAAGACAAGTTTGTTGATCATCTGATCATATAAATATATTGTAGCTCAATTTGCTATGTAATAGGAAACTCAAACTGCCAAAAGAGACTGAAACTGAGTTAAGTCTCCAATATTTTCATTTGATAAACCTATCTTATATGTTCATACATATCCTTCCAAGTAAATTATTAATATGTACAGTAGATTTGAAACCGCGAGTACACTGACACCATCACTAAATCCGAAGAAAAACTTGTGTGGGACGATGACGGTGAGATCGTCCAATTACATTGTATTGTGTAATATATAATTTATAGTCTCATCATACTGTCCCACATAAGATTTTCTCTCAAATCTGATATAAATTAATGACATCAAAAGCTGATTGATATATGTAAATCATGGAAGAAATTAAGAACAGAATCAATGAAAGGTGTACCTTTCTTCGGATCACTACACAAATTGTTTCACTGGTCTGGTAAAGATCACAAGTTCGAATTCTTTACTCTAATCACATTATAAGAATCTCTACTCTTTACCGTTACTCTCTCTGTGTTTTGTATTTGCACACACACTGCTTTTACATAATGCAATCACTGCTACAATTTCCCAGAAGAGTCCAAATCTCATCAGGACAAATCTATTTAAAGGATGCAGTTACTGCACAAGCAGTTTTCCCAATTAACTGCCTACAGTTATCATCTTATAATGTACTCAAGTGTGTGGGCTTGGGTTGGGCTCCATGGATGATTGGGCTTGGACCTATCTTAGGTGTACCCATCAAATACCAACATCTCCCACTCATACAAGTGGGTCCAACACAGTTCCATAAGAGAGAACACAATTATGACATCATCATAAAATTGTATAAGAGTATTCTATAGACAAATATACCATGTGACTTATGAATAATCATTGTAAAAATTAGGAACTTTGAAATCTCAATTGTAAACACTCTATTTACCAGAGATATAATCATTGTTGTGTCCTAGATTTAATTTCATAATTTTTATCAGTCCAAAGCATAATTAATCCCTCAAGAAACTATGCTTGACTTTATCACATTTCATGTATTTACAATTGTATCTCAAAATACAATTGGCTAGCCAGTAAATACATTCGTAAGATAAAAATTATTAAATCTTCCCATTCTATAAAATTATTAAATCTTCCCATTCTATCTTTGTCTGTTGGTCTCCAAAACAGCTACTACCTTAGACATGTCCCATATGTTGAATTATCATAGCTATAGAAATAACATGCTAAATGTGCTACTATTCTATCACTTCAAGACAAAGTGAATGGTCATGAGGATATAATTTGAAGTTTTATACAACTTTAGTGGAACTTACACAATGAGGAAGTAGAGATTAATTCTCTCATTTTCCACATTGGTCACAAATAGCACACGAGATATGAAACACATGTTACAGTGATTTTCATTCTAAACAAAAATAGTTATGTCTTTCATTAATTCAATGTACAGATCTAAGTTCAGTTACGCATCCCGTGACTAACCTGGGTTCTTAAAAACTCGCCACTCTTTTAGCACCATATTAAGACCACACATCTGACTTAATCATGTATCAATGATAGTAGGTTCTATCATGATTGGTTATAAAATAATGTATATTTGCTAAGAACCTCATCTTGACCCAGTCAATGCGACATTATTATATATATATATATATATATTTTAGCTCATTTGAGAATATCTCTCACATATTCTTTATAATATATGTGCTTCATCTCAGCTTGTTTTTTCTAAACAACTGAGGCGATCACATGTGTAAGAATGCCAATCTTAACCTTATGACATATTCAAATAATTCATGTGTGAAATATAACATGCTAGTACGATTTCAGACATAAATCAATTTTATTTATAACTATAATAACATCATTTAATACAATGATTACGCAACCTTAATGACTTAGCATGTGACTAATAGACATCTCTAGTCATAGCTTTCGTGAGAGGATCAGCTACCATCTCCTGGGTTGAAATGTATTGAATCATTACTTCTTTCTTCGATACGATGTCTCTAACAGTGTTGGATTTACTGTAATTCTTGGAGTCTTTAGTGAAAGCAATTGATGCTTGACAATCACAGTAAGCAGTTACTGGCTTTACCATGTCCTTAGAGACATTTAGATCTTCAAAGAATCTTTTAAGCCAAATAGCTTCTTGTACTGCTGCTGAAATCAAGAAGACAACCCTTTGCCTTCTCCTACAGTTCGGCCGACCCCTAAAAGAGAAACAAAAAAAAAAAATTATTTTTCTTTTCGCCTTTGCCGCACCTCTCTCTTTTCTGTATTAGGTTTAGGTTGTCTTTTGGTTCCTGATAAGTATCTATTTATATAAGGGTCCTAGGGTTTAGTTGTCCAAGTCAAAATATGATTCTAAATCCTATTTTAATTTTGGTCACCACTAGGACTTGAACCTGTGACCTCTAGGATTTAAAATAATCTTTATTATCTTTTATCTATTGTATTAGTTATGGTTCAAACCTGTAACCTCCTATTAATAATTAAATAGTTAATAATTCTTAATTATTAATAAAAATTAATTATTAATATATACTAATCAAATAATCATATTTTTTTAATTAGTTCCTTGAATTTATTTGTGTCACTTCCGTAACACAATTAATTGGACTATCCAATTAATTAACCGTGGCCCTTGTTACCATTAATCATAAAGGGCTAGCAAGGGGACCTAATGGACCCACAGTTTTGAGCTCCAATATTACTTAAAAATATTAATTAAACTTTTTAATTAATATTCCATGATTATTGACATCGGAGTTACTCCACTAAGAACCCGAGGCTGTACTCTCGAAACTGCAGATGTATTACATAGACTGAAATATCAGTGTCCATCGATATAGCTATTACATATGGTATGATCCTCCATGAGTAGTTCATAATTAGAGCTAAGTCATAAAGTTTGTTAGTTCCTCAAAGTTTGATTGGCTTATTTCGGTGACAAACCAAAATTGAGATTTGAAATGTAAGGGTAGCTTAGGTGATTGGTGATCATACTCAAATGCCCTCTCAAGACCTCAAGAGGATTGAAAATAAATAATATAAATGGGCCCTAGTATAATCTTGGGGGGGGGGGGGGGGGGGGGGGGGGGGGTGAATAAATTTTAATCTCTTTTTACCAATTTTTGAGAATTAATCAAGATCACATAAATAACCCCAACTAGTCAAAAACTAAAATCAAGTGTAAAAATGCGGAAAGTAAAAGACACGAGATTTTTACATGGAAACTCACATGGGAAAAACCACGGGTTGTTTTGTACACCACACTAGAACCTCAATCCACTAATTGTAATGGCAATTACAACCTAGGTTGACCACGTCAAACCTTACACGGTTACTAATCTGTTACTACTACCCGTAGGCCTTTAAAAGTGAATCTAGTCTATTGCTTGCAAACTACCAAAAGGCAAATACAAGACTTGTCTCTCAAAGAGAAGAGATAAATACAACCTAAGGTGAATATGTGCAATATTCAAGATGCTAAAATGCAAGGTTAGACATTTAAGCTTATCTAGGCATGGATGAACATGTTAGAAACATTCCTAGATATCATGTGCAAAACAAACCCTATAGGCAATAGCTATCACAAACAACTCACAAAACACAATAAAAATGCATTCTTGAAACTAGTCAAGTCATAAATGAGCAATCTTGAAAAGCAAGAACATGTGAAAGATGAATATAATGTTCTAGCTACAAGTCATGTGAGACATATGAAGAACCCATGAGAAATCATACCTAGACGAAGCTAGATGATGAATGAACCATGAATGGAAGATGGGTTTTTGTGTTTTGAATGATAAAAATCACTTCTTTCTCTCTTATCTTGGAAGTCACTCTTTTTGCTTTCAAAAACACAAGTTATTAGCTCTCTAATGTCTAACAAGACAAGACAACATATTTATAGAGAGATCCATAAGAAATGGTGTCGTTTTGGCTTTAGAAAACGAAAGGTCGCATTCGACTGCTACTCGTACCGTTGGGTAGGCAAGGTTCCTAAGTCGCGGTACGCCAAGCGTAACACCTTTGGACGCAAACACTATATGGACCACTGCGTAAGCAGGGTGCCTACCAAGCAGTACGCCAAGCGTGAAGTCTCTGGACTTCAATGCGGCGTGGACCGCTCCACTTGCCTTTTCAGTATGGTTTTTGTAACTCCTGGATCTTTATTTTCTTTTATCATTTATATATTTATGGATATTGCTTTGAGGTTTTTCAGCATGTGATCGTTTGCAATGCTTTTTCCCACTAGATCAGCAAAAGAGAAAAGAGAAAAAGAGAAGAGGAGGAGGAGGAGGAAAAAAAAAAAAACCTAGTTGAGGCAGTCAACCTCAGTTAATTTGAGTCATGTTGATTTCGTCCGAATTATCGTATTTAATTTAAATCATCCTTTATTAATTTAGCATAAAGACATTTCTATCTCAACCTTAATTTCATAAAAATCAATAGTTATTATTAACTATTACAATTTAAATTTTTTTAATAACTATTTTTAAATAACCTTTTTTATTTATTGTTTAGAATTTTTTTTTATTTTTTTTTATCTACTGTTATGATAATTAATAAACTTTCTATTTTGTATGTCCTCCAAGAATACATAAAATAAGTGTAGATTTAGAACATTACAACTAATAGAAGATCTCCAACTGTGGGAAAGGTTTGCTGGCAGCCTCCCTTGGAGGGTTTTTTCAAAGTGAATACAGATGCAGCTCTAGATGGGGATTATAATGTGGTGGGTGTGGGTATATTGGTTCGTGACCATCTTGGAATGGTCCTGGGTTCGTCTATTTAGAGGTTGGAGGCGGGTTACTCACCTCAAGTGGCGAAAGCTGTGGCTATGAGGTGTGGTATTGATTTTGTGACTGATACGGGAATCCTACCTGCGGTTATTGAATCAGATGCCCTTAATGTGGTCAATTTGATTAAGTCAGAGGGTCATTGCTACGCAGATATTGGTTTGGTATGTAAAGACATTGGTGATCGTATCTAGGATCTGGTGACATTTCTAGGGTTGAGTATGTTCCAAAGAGATGCGAATGTTGTTGCGCATACTCTTGCTGCAAAACAGGTGTTGTCTATTATTGAGGACAGATTTTGACTTGAGAGTTTTCCACCTTGTGTAGGTAATTGTATTCTGGATGATATGCCAGGTTATTTGTTGTCTTGAATAAAATATTTTTCCCTAAAAAAAAAAAAAACTAATAGAAGATCTATTACTTTGTACATACTAATTAATAGTAATACACATATTAGTAATGTGAATTATATATATATATAATAGATATTTAATATTTATTTTATTGACATTTGAATTAAATGTTATATAATTATTTTGTGTTTTTATTTGATATTTGAATTAAATAATTATTTGATACCAATTATGTATTAAAACATTTCAATTTTCAAACATTTCCTTTGAAAAAAAAAAAAAACTTCTTTTTAGTCATTATATAAATTACAGCAATTAACGTTATAATTTACAAAACATATGTATAGTATTGTGTTAGCAATACCATTAACCAAGCAGTTGCCTCCGATTAACTTTAAAGTTGATTATTTCTTCTAAAAACTAAAACAATACCAAACTGACTCTTAAACATAATTCTCCTTAAAGTTTAAAATAAAACATTAAAAAACATATAAAATAAAACAAATGGTTAGAGCGTATAGGAAGGTGAAGGCCTTCCAAGTCCTCCCAAGGTATTCTATCTTCTTGAATCCAAAAGGAGAAACGCCCACGCGGCCGTGCCAGGCCACTACTCACATTTCCTCATTCTCATCTATTTTCTCTTCTCTTGGATTCCATGAATTTCTTTTTAATTTTTCAAGAAATTAATTTTAATTTTTGGTTTTTTAAATTTAATTATAGAAATATCCACATTAGCCATTGCTCATTGCTCATTGCCCATTGTTCAGCTGTCGCTAACATGAACGTTTTAACTGCTATGGGTGTCAATATTTAATATTGGATTCAAATCGTCTGTCAAAAAATGATGTCTAAATTTGTATTTAACCAACAAAATTGGGTCATGTGCATACAATCATTTACTTTTAATTATTTTTTAAAAGAAGTGTGTACACATGACCCAATTTGGTTGGTTAGACACAAATTGAAACACTATTTTTTGACAAGTGATTTGAATCTTTTAATATTTGCATGCAATACGATAGGTGGTGTGAGAGCAGTTTTCCCTATATCACAACATGTCTCCCCTTAAATAATAATTTGCATTAATTAATGATCAGACCAAAAGAAATTAAGTGTGGCACAATTTCGATATATTTAAAGCATTTCCAATGTTAATGTGGATCGTGAAAAAATTAGATGCCACGTAGGATAAACAACTATTTTGTTAAAAAATTCATCTCCAATGCAACCTCTCTAGTATAACTTCAAGTTAAGGTGAAAACTTTTTTTTAGAGACTGTCAACATGACTCTCTGATTTCAGAGGGTTTATTAGACAGCTATCTTGTTGGCCCAGCCATCAATCACTCTTGTCTTCTACTTTATTTTATGAGTTCATTTTTACTCACCTCCTTTAAGAGGGGTGAGAATTACCTCCCTTCCCAGATGATGCCAAGTGTCCAACAATTAATTAAGGGTTAACAAAAAAAATATTATAAGGGTAAATAGGTAAATTAATAAAAAAATGAAATATATAATTATTTAACAAATATTATAATAATAAAAACTAATCTAAACTCAAACATCCAAATCTAATATTCATAATCGTCATCTTCCCATCATCTTCTCCAACATTCAAACCCTAGCCACCACCGCCACTGCCAATCCACCAAAATCAACCCAACCGCCACCCCTACTTCTTGTTGCTAATATCCTCCTCCTTATTGATCCCCTTCTCTTTCTCTTACAATCACTCTTCGCGCTCTTATTTCCTTTGACAAAGAGGGGTGGCCGCCGCCTTGAGTGAGAGGATGGGTTTCACGGCAGCCACTAGGGATGCGTTTTGGTTTTGGTGGAGAGATAGAGAGGTTGGGTTTGGTTTTTTGGGTGGTGGGGCGGTGGTGGTTGGATGTGAGGAAAAAATGGGTGTGGTTGGATTTGAGGGTTAGGGTTTATTGATTGAAATGGATAGTGGTGGGTTTTGTTTAAAAGATGTTGGTTTTGGGTGTTATCTAGAAAACTTTTTTTTTTTCCCAATTGATTTTCAATAAATTTGAACATAGGAAATAATATAACATGTTGTCTAGATTTGTTTGCTTTAGAATTGAGATAGATGGATGGTGGTGGGTTTTGTGATTGAAATGAATTTTCCAGATTTGTTTGCTTGAGAATTGAGATAGATAACCTGTTTGACTAGATTATTGGATTCTAGATTTTTCAGATTATTGGATTCTATTAGGCATCTTAATTTTCCAGATTTTGTTTTTTAACTTGGATTCTGTTTTTGTTAAGAAAATAAAAATATTTTTAAAAAATAAAAAATAAAAACAAGAAATAGAGGTAAAATCGATAAAACAAACCTTAAAATATATATAATAATTAATTTGTTAACCCTAGTTAATTTATGAACACGTGGCAATATTTGGGGAGGAAGGTAATGTTACCCCCTAATTAAGAGGGTGAGCAAAAATGAACTCTTATTTTATTCAACAATTCAGATTTGGATCCTCTACTGATCTAATCTTTTTCCTGACCTTTTTAAAGCATGTGATTAGTTGTTGTTAAAGTGGTTATAGAAGTCAATCACATCTTAACCATACATTCATTGCGTTGTTTATGTGTCGTGAGATTATGTGAGGTCAGGCAAAAGATCAGATCAGTAGAGGATTCAAATTTCAACAATTCTAAAGTATATTTAAGGAGACCAATAATAAATTGACATGTTATTAAAAAATATGTATTTTACAAGTGAAGTATTGAAGACCACTTTTTCATTTGAATGTCTATCAAGTTTAGTTATATACAAAGCAATTGATTTGACAATGTTGACATATCACCATTTTTTAAAGAGGAAATTGCAAGAAATGATCAAAAAAATTATTGCTTTATTGTTTTTAGCCAAAGGTTTATTTTTTATTATAATTGTCATCTTTGGCCTTGAATTGCCAAAGATGCCCTCCATTTTGTTTTACTTGCCCCAAAATTTCTCACCCAAAATTCTTCTCTCTTTGGTCTTGAGTGTTACTGCAAAATTCTTCAAAACAAATAGTTCTAGAAAGTATTTCAAAAATAAACTTTGTTGTTGGAAGTTATTTTAAAAATAATTTTGTTGCTGGAAAATATTTCAAACAGTACACAATATAATTAGAATAGAAGAACCTAGAAAGTGGCTGAGTCGCGGACAATGTTGCTCTCTTTAACACATTTCGCGGCTCTGCCCTGATTGTGCAAGCAGTTCGAAAGTTGCCACGTCGTCCCCAGGATAAAACAGCTCAGAATCACCTCTGTCTAGGAACTTCTTTGCACAAAGAAGAACCGGAATGCTCAAACTCTTTCAAAGATTTTTCGGAATACTTACAAGGAACACTCAAGAATTTCTTTTAAAATTATAATTGAGAGCTTTTGTTGTTTCAAAAATGTTGTGTCATTTTGTGAATGAGGCAAAGCCTCTATTTATAGGATAAGGAAATTAAAACTGAAAAAACAAATTAAAACCAGCCATTAAAATGAAATAAAAACTGATGCAATAACCACAATAAAAACGTTTTATACATTTAAACAAAATAAAGTTGTTATCGGTTACAACATTCAAACAAAACGTTTTTATTTTTATAATAATTACATTCAAAAATTTATTTTATAACAGTAGAACAAAAACATAACTGTTAGGCAATTTTTGAATTCAAACTTGTTAAATACAGTTTTAACACTGAGTCTCCTGACTCTTGATAGTCTGATACCCACATTTCAAAATCAAAAATCTCTCTCTCTCTCTCTCTCTCTCTCTCTCTCTCTCTCTCTCTCTTCGGCGACCGTCGTCTATCGGCGTCTCTATCTTCATCTCTCTTCAACCGAAACCCAGCGGCGAAGTCTCAAAATCTCCTCAGTTCACGGAATACGTCTCTCTCCAGCGACCGTCTACTTCTTCTCTCTCTTCGTTTGTCTCTTCAACCAGAACCCAGAAGAATTGAAACCTGGAATACGTCTCTCTCACTCTCTCTCTTGAGATTTCAAAACATACGCTTACAGGTGATTTCACTTTACACTTCTTTGATTTAATCTTTTTTTTTTTTTCCATTTTCGTTGGTTTCTGGTAATTTTTTTGGGTTATAAGTCTATTTGTTGATCTGGGTCATCTAGGATTTGTGTATTTGAAGTGTGTTTTTAGTTTGGGAATTAATGTTTGTTCAATTTATCTTCAATTTGAAGTGTATTTTTAGTTTGGGAATTAATGTTTGTTCAATTTATTTCAATTGAGATTTTTTTTTTTTTTTGGTTTGATCTGTGCAGCTAGATCCTTCTCTTTTCTGTTTTGGGGGTTTTAATTGAGATTTGGTTTTTGTTGTTTCTGATTTCATGTTTTGAAACCCTAACTAAATCAAGTCAAATAATCTCATGAAGCTCACTTGAAATGGAATTGATTTTTTTTCTAGGCCTTTTTTTTTTTTTTTTTTTTTTTTTTTTTTTTTTTTTTTTTATAAAGAAAAGTATGGATTAGAGAATGCATAAGGTGTTAGCTTTAGTATTTTGGTGATAAAGAAAGCAATAGATATCAGTTATTTGGTGAAAACAGGTCACAATCTTAAGCATATGTGCATGCACTATTTTGGTACATTTAATCAATGCAGAGAACAAGAGATATTTTAAGGCTCTAATTCAGTGAATTTATTAATTAGATTACATTTCTGATTTTGGCGTCTACAAAACAGAGTTTGTTAGATGTATATTGCTTCCTGATGTTAGATGTATCTACAGTTTCTGTTTTGAATTTTTTTCGGTTGTGAATTTGTCATTGTGCATAGTTTGTTTGTAATTTTTCTGTTTGGTAAAACACTGATCTTGTCAATGTTGTGGCATAGTTTACATGTGTTGTTGATTTTTGCTTTGGCGTTGAAGCACTAATATCTTCATGTCTTGTACAAGTGATCTGTTAGTTTCTTTCATCGAGTTGAGAAAAGGAGTTTGGTTCGATTCACATTTGATCTGATGGATTCTGTAGGTGTGGAGAGTAGTTCTCTGACTGTTGATGGAGTACCGGTTGATTCTTACCTCACTAGGTATATCCCAATTCAGTAAACCTTGCATGAATTTTCCGTTATGATTTGATTATACCTCTAATTTGTGTGTTAGCTTTTGAATTTATCTCGGTGATTTGGTTTT
The DNA here is from genome assembly GCA_954870605.1 of Acer campestre. Taxonomy (NCBI): domain Eukaryota; kingdom Viridiplantae; phylum Streptophyta; class Magnoliopsida; order Sapindales; family Sapindaceae; genus Acer; species Acer campestre. The sequence continues at coordinate 28,816,316 of OX940809.1, read as the reverse complement.
GAATTTCGAAATGGTTTCAATTGTATGAGTGATTTGTGTTTATTATGAATTGTATTTTGTTTTGATGGAAGGTTTGTTTGGGATGGCCCGAAGTACCCAGTAATATCAACGTTGAGGGAAATTGTGGATAGAATTCATACTCAAGTATCAAAGATTGAAGATGATCTTAAGGTATTGCTAGCAGATAATTAAATATGTCAATATTTGACCATTTATCTGACATTGTTTATCCTCTTGTAGCTAAATCAAATTCTCCATGTGCAGTAGATGATGGTTTAGAGATGATGGTTTGATTTTCAAGTTACAGCGAGAGAAGGTTTCCAAATTAACTTGCATGCTAATTAAGGTATCATTCAAGTCCAAGCTAAGAAGAAAGCAAGCTTGAACTATTATGCATAGACAAAAAAGCACAAAGATCCAGTGAAAGAAGGATTTTATTCAGGCAGTCAAAGAAGAAAGATTCAAAGAAAGCAAGCTTCAAGTCTAGTGTTTGTTCATTGAAGAAGTACTGGATTTAGCTTTGCTTGCTTTTAACTTGTTATTTTTAATGTAAACATTTCATATTTGGATATTCCAATACGACTTACATGTAACTTAATTGATTTTCAAGTTATATGTAAGTTGTATTCAAGTTATATATCAGTTTATTTCAAATTACATGTCAGTTGCAGTTCAAGTTACATGCAAATTAATTTTGAAGTTACATGCCATTTGAATTTCAACCATTTGAATTTCAAGTTACATATCAATTAATTTTGAAGATACATGTCAAATGATTTTTAAGTTATATGCCAGTTGATTTTCAAGTCACATGTCAATTGATGTTCAAGTCACATGCCAGTTGATTTTCAAACCACATGTCAATCGATTTTTTCAAGTTACATGCTAGTTGATTTTGAAGTCACATGTCAGTTGATTTTCAAGTCACATGTTAGTTGATTTTTTTAAGTTACATGTTAGTTAATTTTCAAGTCACATGCTAGTTGATTTTCAAGTTATATGCTGGTTTAATTTCAAGTTGCATACGAGTTGTATTCGAACAAAGGAAACATATTAAAGAGACAAGTTATAAGAAAGTGAAACAAATAGAAGAATAATTATTTGTAAATGAATCTCTTATTGCACTTGTCAGCAGTTGCAAATTATAAATAAAACCACTAAATAATGGCATTATTCCCTATAGACCTCTTTTACAACTACATTATGTTTCATAAAATGAACAAATATACAGTTTCAAGTCAAATGCCATAATTCCCTACTATCAATAGCTTCATTTCCACTTCCCTATTATTCTATGTGAATTTCACCATTTTTCCACCAACGGAGAAGTGAAATTCATTCTCTCCGGTCACACCAGAAACAAATATACATGGATTTTTTAATCCATGAATCCCTCTGTTTGATGAGGAAATCATCATAATTTATATTTTCCATCTACAAAATAAAAAAAATAAAATAAAATAAAATAAACGCATTAGTGTCTATGAAAGTTACATGCCAGTAAAAACAGTTACATGCCAGTAAAAACAATTACACGCCAATGCAACAAACAAGTTACATGCCAGTACAAAAAAGATACATTCCAATTCAAGCAAATTACATGCCAGGACATTCAAGTTACATGCCAGTTACATGCCTAGAAAATCCAATTCAAGTCACATAAGAGTTACACAAAATATGAATACAACAGAACTTATTCTAAACGCATGACTAGAAAACCTATACTAACAAGTTACATGCTAATTACATGCCTGGAAAAACGCATAAGTGAATACATAATAAAACTGAGGCAATTTTACCCAATAAACAACCTTGAATATCCCTTGGAATTTATAACTTCAACTCTACCACCGCCACCACCACCACCCATTATCACCTCCACTATATATCTTCCATCCACCAAACACCACCACCACCAAATTGAATCAATTATTCATTCATAATCCTTTTGGCATCAAATATGGCAAATATAACCAGAGAATCAAACAGTATCTAATTGCATATAGTACATAAGAAATTAAGGATCTTGTGTGATGAAACAATATCTAAGAACAATACATAATTGTATAGTATACCAGATTGAGTGCTTGTAACACTACTGGTAACATCTGCTTTGGTCCTTCAAGCCAAGCAGCTCCCAATGAACTTGAACTTGAACTTGAACCAGCACCCAGGCTGCTCAGATTCAGGATGTTTCTTGTTCTTCTTACTCAAAACCTTAGGAGGGACAGTATCTGGACATCATCTTCATATCCTAAAATCTAATTTCTCCTAACTTAAGCAACAAAGACCAAAGCTAGAAGCAAAAACACCAATTGTACTAAAAATAGCCATTCTTTTTATCCTCAACCCCAATTACCCCAAAACCATCAAAACACAACTAAATATCTACCCATAAAGCATAAAGAAACAAACAATTGAGTAACTTTTAGAAAATAACGCATAAAAACATAACCTTTACAATTCTAGAAGGGCGTTCAAATTACAGTACACGTTCGTGGTGGCTTTTTTAATCCACTTATCCTTCGGTTTTATGAGGAAATCCTCATAATTAATATTTTTCATCTACAAAATCAAATAAAAATAACGTTAGTTAAATGCCAGTAAAGTTACATGCCAGTGTCTATGAAAGTTACATGCCAATGTCTATGACAGTTACATGCCAGTAAAGTAAGTTAAGTAAGTTACACGCCAGTGTCTTTGAAAGTTACATGCATGTAAAGTAAGTTACATGCCAATACAACAGACAACTTACATGCCAGTACAAAAAAGATACATGTCAATACAAACAAGTTACATGCCAACACAAGTAGGTGGCTTTAAATTTAAGTGATACTACAGACATAAGTAAGGCCATACTATAATTATCAAGGGGACTAAACATGTAAACAAAAGACAATGTGACAATTTTACGATCCTAATTAAAAGGAATAAAATTCATAGAAGACAATGTTACACCTTTACCCAAGTTTATACATCTTAAATTAATTTCATACTTACATATTCTTATGGCACTTTTTTAAGCTTAATAACATCTACAAGATATTAAATAAAGACCAATTCTCAAGTAGAAAATGCACTTATGATACTTGAACTTCTTTCATATTATACTTGCTTTCTCCACTTCAGTATACTTTCTTGGAATATTGGTTCCCTTAGACCACTAATCTGCTTCAACCAAGATATTGGTTCATGGATGACATGTGGTTCTAACTTCCAACAAAATTGAGAACCCTTACATGGAATAAAGAAATAATAATATTTAGGGGTAATTACCCCGGTGGCCATCGACTTTTGCCACCACTATCAAAATGGCCACCGGATGGGAAGTTGGTTTAGAAATGGCCATTTTTGGCAAACAATGTTACACTAATGGCCATTCCGTTATAACACCGTTAACTTTATCTAAGAATGTTATACTAATGGCCATCAATTTGTTCACTTGGTATCAAAATGGCCATTATAATCATTTTTCTCCAAAATTACTCTAGTGGCCATCCATTTGGTCAATTGGTATCAAAATGGCCATTATAATTGTCCAACTTTTTTTTGACTATCCATTTTGTTAATTGGTATCAAAGCAATCATTATATGTACAACTATATTCTGTTAGAAAAATAGAGTAAGCAATAATTTAAAAAAAAAAAAAAAATCATTCAATAGAGAAAATGAAGAATTCATTTGATTTTATATAATTTAAGTCTCATACACATCAAATACTATTTGTCAAACTGCACAAGTATACCAAAATCCCCTACACAAGTATACCAACTTGTTCATTTTAATCTTCAGCTTAAAAAGAAAAAAAAAACAAGGGAAAAAAAAAAAAACAATAATGTCTTTTGTTAAGGTTGGTAGTTATTTTAGATACCATGAAAATTGGTTGTCAAACTTTTATGTGGTTTTGAATATGGTGCAATCAGGTATGGTTTTTAAATAGTTTTCATATTAAAAGGAACAAGTTGGTATACTTGTGTAGGAGATTTTGGTATACTTATACAGTTTGACAAGTAGTATTTGATGTGTATGAGACTTAAATTATATTAAATCAAATGAATTCTTCATTTTCTCTATTGATTTTTTTTTTTTTAATGATTGCTTACTCTATTTTTCTAACAGAATATAGTTGTACATATAATGATTGCTTTGATACCAATTAACCAAATGGATGGTCAAAAAAAGTTGGACAATTATAATGGCCATTTTGATACCAATTGACCAAATGGATGGCCACTAGAGTAATTTTGGAGAAAAATGATTATAATGACCATTTTGATACCAAGTGAACAAATTGATAGCCATTAGTGTAACATTCTTAGACAAAGTTAACGGTGTTATAACGGAATGGCCATTAGTGTAACATTGTTTGCCAAAAATGGCCATTTCTAAACCAACTTCCCATCCGATGGCCATTTTGATAGTGGTGGCAAAAGTCGATGGCCACCGGGGTAATTATCCCTAATATTTACCTACAAAATGAATATCATTTCTTGGACCAAAGAAATGATTGAATATAGTCCAGTGATTGATAAGTTTTTGGTACCCCTTTCATAGTATAAAGAAACAATAATAAAATGCAGAGATAGTAACAAGGATAATTGAAGTTTTTGTTAAGAATTGCCTTGAATAGTGGTCGATAGCCACATTTGTTAACTTTCAAATTGCATGCATGTAATGACACATGCACAATTGGGTTTGGTGACCGGTGAGATTTTGTCAAGTTAAAATGTTTCACTGTAACAAGCACCATAATAGAACAGAGGGAAGAGAAAAAGAAAGCCTAACAACCGACAAGCTTTTAGAATGGATAGTATTTTGAAAAGGTATAGCACATCCTTATAGTTGTAAAATAAAAGATAATCAGTGTTCATTAGAAAAAGAATTGGGGAAGGGAACTTAATCGGGAGGAGGAATCAAATTCAGGAACTTAATTCTGAGTTGTGTGTAGGGTGTACATAACTTTAATTAAATTTCATTTAGTAAATCCAACAATGAGATCAATTTCAGGAACTTAACAAAATCAAGAATTATCAATGCAAATATGCAATTTATCCAGGAAAATGTGAGGTTATCAGACTTCTGATTAATATTGATGCAAGAAGCCAAGAATCAACCATCAATGAGATATGTTTGAAAGAGACGAACTTTTAATTTGAAATTGATTAGAGTACTAAACGACATCACAACTGCACATGCTTTGAAATTTCTGATGCAAAGTACCAATCAATCCAAAATTAACCATTCGAAAATCAAAAATCCAAAATTGGAATTAAGAAGAGAAAAATATAAATCCAAAATTATTAAACCCACTTCAAAAATCAACCATTCGAAGTGCAGCCAGAATGTAAAAAATTGAACACCATTCAAAGTCAATCCAAAGCAAACCTGAGAGGAATGGCTTCGGCCACAATGGCAGTGACGGAGGTGCGACGCAACGGCGAACGTGGCTCTCTTCTCTTCCTTACTCTCTCTGCAACACGACGGCGAGGGTAGCGATAGCAAGAAGCAGCGACGGCGACCGGCAGCTGTTGGAGGTAACAGATGGCGATCTCTCTCTCTCTTCCCTTCTCTCTCTTTTTTATTTTTAACTTTTGATCGTTTTTTACTTAGGGTTAGGGGTGGGTTTTTACTGACAGTTTTTTTTTTTTTTTTTTCAAATTTCAAATTTAAGGGCATTCCTGTCCAAAAGTGGTAAAAAGTAACGAAAACAATAAAAAATAAACTTGTGGTTAAAAACAATAAGTCCATAAATTTTTTAGCTCTTTTTGAATTCACCCCTGTTTTAAATACAAACCACTTTGCCATCGAAGATGCTCTTATATATTTGTTTTATAGCAACCAACATTTGACGTGGAGCTATGTGGTTCAAGTATATCCAATGAAAGTTTTTCTCTTACTAATTTCTACTATTTACATGCAATAAGACAGCTGGAGTGAGAGTATTTTTCACCGAATATATATAAAAGGGAAATTATTACCAATCTCACCATATAAAAATAGGTATGAGAGAGGGGAAATTAGAGAATTTTAAAACTAGAGGAGGGAGACTGGAGAATATGGTAAACTATAGGGGAGAGAATGATAATTTCCCTATATAAAATGAGAAAACCTTGCATTAATTATGTTTCATCCCCAATGGCCTACAGGTAAGGCATTGAAGATTTTCTCATATATATATAATAATAAATTGCAATAATGATCATCAGACCAAAATAAATAAAGCGCAACACAATTTGTCTTGTTTTATAGAAAGCAACATTTGGCGTGGAGCTATGTGGTTCACGTATATTTATGTCTTGTAATTAATCCACTGCAAATTGAATTTCTTTATAAGCAAAGCAGCAGAGAGAAGTTGTTAAACATGGCAAGTACTGGAGATAGCGATGAAGCACTTCATGTAGTGATGTTCCCATATTTTGCTTTTGGTCACATAAGTCCTTTTGTTCAACTTTCAAACAGGCTTTGTGTTCATGGAATCAAAGTCTCGTTCTTTTCAGCTCCTACTAACATTTCACGTATCAAATCTACGTTGAAGCTCACTCCATAAGCCCAAATCATCCCTCTCCATATCCCACAAATTGAAGGTCTCCCTCCAGGCCTTGACAGCACCTCTGACATGACACCTGCCATGGCTGAGCTCCTCAAGCAAGCCGTAGACTCATGCAACCCCAAATCACTACTCTCTTATCACAACTCAAACCCCATTTCGTCTTCTTTGATTTTGCCCAACACTGGCTCCCTAAACTCGCCTCATAACTCGACATCAAAACGCTTCGCTTCTCTGTTTTTGCCACCATTTCAGATGCGTATCTCATGGTCCCTCCCAGGCAGGACATCAACACCATTGATGACCTGATGAAACCTCCAAATGGATTCCCATCTTGCAATATTGCTCTCAAGGAGTTTGAGGCCCGAGACTTCTTGTACGTGTTCACGAGTTTCCATGGCAAGCCAAGTGTTTACGAGAGAGTCCTTGAGTGCCTCAACAGTTGCACTGCCATTGTCAACAAAACATGTAATGAAATGGAAGGTCCTTATGTTGATTTCATGAGGACCCAGTATCAAAAACCTATCCTTTTGACCGGTCCCTTAGTCCCTGAACCTCCATCTGATGAGCTTGACCACAAATGGTCAGACTGGTTGGGTCAATTTCAAGCCAAGTCGGTGATCTTCTGCTCTTTTGGTAGTGAAATGTTTCTCAGCAAAGAGCAGATAAGAGAACTGGCTATTGGGTTGGAATTCACAGGTCTACCATTCTTGGTGATCCTCAACTTTCCAGCTAACACAAATGCAGAGATAGAGATAGGCAGAGCTCTACCAGATGGGTTCATGGAGAGAGTTGAAAACAGAGGTGGTGCACACAGGATGGGTTCAATAGCAGCTCATTTTGGCACATAAAAGTGTTGGATGCTATGTGTTCCATTCAGGATACAGTTCTGTGATTGAAGGTCTAGTAAATGATTGCCAGTTGGTTCTGTTGCCACTGAAAGGTGACCAGTATATCAACTCCAAGCTTGTAGTTGGGGACATGAGAACAGGAGTGGAGGTGAAGAGGAGAGAAGAGAGTGGGCATTTTGGTAAGGAAGATGTGGTGGAGGCTGTGAAGACAATGATGGTGGAGGTTGATAAGGAGCCAGGTGTGTCCATTAGAGTTAATCAAAACCGGTGGAGAGAGTTTATGCTAAATCATGAGATTCAAAACAAGTTTATTGCAGATTTGGTTGAGGGACTCAAAGCCCTTAATGTTTAATATATAATTTGTCTCTTGTTATCATGTTTTCAAATAAGAATCTGAATGTTCAAAAGGGAACTAGCCCGGGAAAATTGAGTTGCAGTTTTCCAATCTGTGCCTAGATCCTGCTTAACATAGAATTCACAACCTTACAGCTGCACAAAAGGAAACCATCAATATGCCTAACAGATATCATAAATACCATCTGAATTCTGAAACACGCCTGATCCATTCAGTTTTCAGTTTCAACTCCATAAGAATCATCCACAGATATTAATTCTTACTTTTTACAACTGCAGAAAGAAAACAAGGAAAAGAATTATCAAATGATAAGTCCATCTCCTAAATGATATGAAGATTATTTTCGATTAATCATAAATCAATAAATAAACAAAGTATTTGGATTATACCGTTCACAATTGGAAATCCGAATTGTGTGGTGGAAGTGGGATCATCTTCGGGTTGTATCACTGGAGGTTGGAGGACAATCAGAAAATAGAAAGTCCCCTCTGTCCACAGTATATGTATCCAAACTCTCATACTTAATAAAGTACGTTTGTTAAACACTGTTTAACAAATTTTTCTCTGTATTCTACACGGATTGAGATCCCCTACCCATCTTTTTTTTGCTTATCTTTCAAACATCCGCTGATATTTGGCAAACAAGCTAACAAATGGTTATGATTGATTTATCTTATTTTTTTTCTCTCTCCACTTAACAAACAACACCATATTAATCAAAAAGTTATATATTTTTTTTGTCTCCTATCTTATCACCGTCTTCCTTTCTCTCTCTCTCTCTCTCTCATCTCCCATCACTTCAAACCTTAACCTTTTTTTCTACTTGTTTGTTTCATAATTCTTCATACACTCTCCATTTCAAAGATAGTTGTTTACTTTTTTATTTTTCAGCTAATAAGCTGATCTAAAGTCCAACTTTTTTTTTTTTTTTTTCAGTTTTACTTCTAAGTGAGGTTTTCCCAAAATCAAACCAAAAATCACAGTTACAAACCCTAAAAATCGCAACCAAAATTGACCCCAACCCCATCAAAATCCAAACAAATAGTCAAACCCAAAAAATCAACAAAATCAATCACCACTACCACCACCAAACTGCCATCCACCTAAACACAAAAGCTAAACCACCCACCACAAACACCATCAAATTCAAACTACAACAACCAAACCCTTTTGATTTTTAAAATTTTTGAGGTGGAGATGAGAGATTGAGTTGGAGATGGAGAGGAGAATCGAGAGAGAGAGAGAGAGAGAGAGAAAGAAAAGAGAGAAGAGGAGGACGGTAATGAGAGAGGAGAGATAAAATGATTTTTTTTAACTTTTCGATTAATACGGTGTCATTTATTAGGTGGAGAGAGAAAAAAAAAAGATAAATCAATCTTAACCATTCGTTTGCTTGTTTGCCATATGTCAACGGATACTTGAAAGATGAGAAAAAAAAAAGATGGGTAGGGGATCTCAATCCATTCTACACATGCACACACCACATATGCACTCATGCACACACTGCACACATTATGCCAGACAACCCAACATTAGAATCAATTACGTTGATCTGTGTTGTAAACTGTTTAAACAGTTTACTTATGATAATGATGAGGTCGTTTGTGTACTCAACAAAATAGTAATAATATAGATTTTGGTTGATTCTTGAAAACTCTTTTAAGCCACTTAATCCTTTTTAAAAATGTGATTTGATAGCAAAATAGTGAGCAAGTTCGTTCCACAGGGAATGGAGTGCTAATTAGATAAATTGACTAATCTTTGAACAATAAAGTAAATCATAGCATTTGATAGATGTGTGGTTTCTAAAGCCACCAATGCTAACTACTCAAATGAAAATACACAAAAATGTTATGAAAAATAGAATACTCAACACCTTGATAAGAATTGTGATAAAATCAATTAATGAGATAGCTAGGGAATAGATCGATTAACAATTGAATGTGGGTAAGCTATCTAACTACATTAATGTACCAATCTCATTATGTTAACCACTTAGAGGCTTATATTAGTGGGGTTGATATACCCACCACTAATCTATCATATCCAATGGGTTCTCAATCACACAAGGATTGTCAATCCACATATGAATATATAACAAATTACTCCACTCAAGATAGCAAACAACAAGTGATATACAAGTCAATTATAATGAATGGAATCTAATTAATTTGAATGAATAGAACACATAAGAGATTCATTACAAGCTAAGCTAAACCCATAACCAATTGATTCTCAAATCTATCCCCTAGATTAGGGGTTTAGTTACACATATTTGCAATAAATGAAAAGAAGTAAATGATAAGGAAATAACCCTTGGGTCACCTTCTTTAAGCTTGATCATTCTTCTCCTCTATGCTCCTAGATGCAAGGAATGGAGGTTGAGGATATGTCTTGGAATGTGGGTGTTTTGGTGGAAAGTGACTAAGGATTTTGGTGGAGAAATGGTGGGATGAGGAATGATGTAGTGAAGTAATCAAGGTTTTGTGTTGAGGGTTGGATGGATTAGATGAGTTCAAGGAGAGAAATGGAGGATGAAGAATGGTGTGCCATGGATGATAGAGCTAGATCTCAGATGTATTCTCTGTATTTTTTTTTCTGATTTTTTCGATGCTTTGAAGATGGAGGGACGTTCTATATATACGCACTCTTGGATATGTACTGATAACTGCTTGATTCGTTGAGGTGGCGCCTTGTTCGCTATTTGGTCGCTATAGCGACCCTGGTGCATAAAACGGTTAGATGAGAAGGTCGCCACGAAAACCATCTTTTTCGCCATTTGGCAAGTGGCGACCATGAGCAATTTGAGTAGAGGTCGCCACTTGCACCTTTAGGTCGCCATGGTGACCATAAGTGGCGACCCTGTAATTTGTAAGGAGGTCGCCACTTGCAACATCAAGGTCGCCATGGCGACCCTAAGTGGCGACCATGCCTTCTTTGAACTAGGTCGCCATTTGCAAGGGAGGTCGCCATGGCGACCCCACCTGGTTCATTTGGTGACTTTCTGTCACCATGGCGACCAAGTGGCGCCCAAATGGCGACCTTCTGATGTCTTTGGAGAATCCTCTGTCGTCATGGCGCCCATGTAGCGACCTCTCATGTCCAAGTGGCGAAAATGCCCTGTTTCTTCCCATTTGTGAGACATTTTCGCACAAGTCCTCCACTTTCATCTCAATTGCTTTTGAAACCTAATAAAACCTGAAACACTCAATTTAACAACATTAAACACGGGGAAATGCCCGAGAATCAAGCTAAAAGAATCGGAAATGGGGGCCAAAATCATACCAATTTTGGCTTGATCAGATAACTGCTCATGCAGTTATAATACTGTATAAGCTTGGGCTCTTGACCCTACTTGGGTGTATAATAGGTCTTAAACCCAAATATATACCAATATCCCACTTGCACAAGTGGTGCCAACACAATTTCACATAAAGAACAACATTATGATATCATCATCAAAATGTATTAGAGTATTCATACAGATAAATATAATGTGTGACCTATGAACAATTAATGTAAATGAGGAGGAGCTAATAGTCTGAAATCTCAATCGTAAATTTTTTATTTACAAGACATATAAGGATGTTCATTAGTCCAAAGCATACTTAATCACTCAATTATTTGAAAACATATGCTTGACTTTATCACATTTTACGTATTCACAATTGTATCCATAAATACAATTGGTCGACCCGTGAATACATAAATCAGATAAAAAGTCATTAAATCTTCTAATTCTATCTTTGTCTCTTGGTCTCCAGAACAACTGCTACCTTAGACGTGTCCTATAGGCTGAATTATCATAGTCATAAAAATAACACGTTAAAGGTGTTAACATTATCCTAATACTTCAATATAAAGCGAATAGTCTTGAGAACACCATTTGAAGTTTTATATATAACTTCAGTGGAACTTATACAATGAGAAAGCAGGGATTCATTCTTTCATTTTCCATATCGGTCACTAATAGCAAACGCGGTATGAAACACGTGTCACAATGATTTTCATTCTAAACAAGAATAGATATGGCTTTATATTATTCACTATGCAAATCTGAGTTTAGTCACAAATCTTACGCCTAACCTAAGTTCTTAAAAGCTTGCCCCTTTTAGGTGACATATTAAGATCTCACTGATCGAACCAAAATTGGTGTGATTTTGGCCCTCATATTCTTCTCCTTTTGCTTGATTCTTGGGCATTATTTTGTGATTTAATGGTGTTAATTAAGTATTTTCAGGTATTTATAGAATTCAGGGGCATTGGAGTAATTTTGGTCAATTGAGGGCAAAAGAGTAATTATTGAAGGAATTGTTGGATTTATCGCAAATATGTAAGAGATCAGGGGTCGATTGTGTAATTAGCCAAGGAAATCAGCCAAGACGCCACGTCATCAGCTGATGCGGTGCGTTTTGGGCGTGTGTGTGTGATTGTGGGCTGCTGCACACACCCACGGTCCACTCTATGCACACCCAATTGCACAAACCAAATCAAGCCCAAGTGACCAGGCCCAACACACAAGTCCAAGCAGCAGCCCACGTCAGCGTCTTTAGTGATGCGGTGCGTTTTGAGCGCTGCCAATTGCACCCCACTTCACTTCTAATTACACCCCATTTAGGACAAGTGAGCAGCAGGCCATTTGCACCCCACTCCCTTGCTAAAGACACCCCTTTACTATTCACTCTCTTCTTCCTTGTGTCACGCGCAGACCAGCCATGGCCACAAAACCCTCGCATGCGCCGCCGGCCAGAAGAGGCCCTTCCCGGACCTACCGGCGGCCGGTTCCGGTCCCAATCGGACGGCCAAGTGACCGGCTGCCCGGTCGCAATCTTCCCGACATCCCAAATGGTCGGAATCCGGCCAACCACTTCTCACGCAATTCTCGGCCAAGTCACGCCCACGTCACGTCCACGTCATCCATTTGGTCGCCATTTGTCATTCGAGGTCGCCATGGCGACAGGGAGATGATTTCCCACACCTGATTGCTTCGCCCCTTGGTCGCCACTTTGTCACCATTTGCTCAAACCGCGACCTCACTGCTGTGCTTCTCTGATTGGCTGTTTTTGGTGGGCAAATTACAGAAAGGCCCCCTAGAGGGGCCAAAATGGTAATTTGACAAGTACAGGGGGTGTTTTGGTAATTAGCCATTCGTGACCTATTTTGAAAACACTATAAATTCATCATCTTTTCAATTTGAAATACCAAGTCTTCCCAAGCCTATTCTCTCCTACCAATCTCCCTTTTCTCCATCAATCATCTCCCAAATTCCTCCATTTCTATACTTGGACTTATCTTTTCCATCCAAAACCTCACACCAAATCTTGATTACTTCCCTAGACCATTCCTTCCCTACCATTTTCTCCATCACAAATCCTTTGTCACTCACCATAAGCCATTCACCTATCTAGACACATCCTCCTCTTCCATTCTTTGCAACTAGGAGCATCAAAGGAGAACAAGGATCAAGCACTAAAGAAGGTGGCCCAAGGGTGATTTCCTTACCATTTACTTGTTTTTATTTGATTGCTACTATGTGTAATTAAACCCCTAATCTAGGGGATTGATTTGATGAACATTTGGTTGTGGGTTTTTGCTTAAGCTTTGTAATGAATCTCTATATGTGTTCTATTTATTAATTCATTAGATTCTATTCATTATGTGATTGACTTGTATACCCACTTGTTAATTACAATCTTGTTTAGAATAACATGTTATATAATCACTCTTGGATTGACACACTTGAGTGATTAAGAACCCAATAAATAGGATGGATTAGTGGAGGGTATATCAACCACATTGATCTAAACCTAAATTGGTTAACATGTAGAGATTGGTCCTTAAAGTGGCTTAAGAAGCAATACCCATACCCACTTGCTAATCAATCAATTCCCTAGCATCAACATTAATTTGTTACATCCATTTTTCTTATCAAGATTGTGAGTCTTCTATTTTTCATATCACCATATTTTTAGTTAGGTTAATTTTGTATGTATGTTTGATGGTTTGACAAACCATACACTCATTCATCATTTATGATTTATTTTATTGTTTATAGATTAGCTAATTAAATCAACATATTACTCTAATTCCCTGTGGAACGAACTCTATGCTTACCATTTACTAATTTTCATAACTTAAAATATATTGCGTAAAGATTAATTTTATAAATATTCTTTTGGTAATTCGCAATTTGGTAACGACACAAAAAGCGAGTCATCACTCACATCTAGCTTGATTAGATATCAATGATAGTGGGGTATATCATGATTGATTCTAAAATATTAATATACTTATTGTGAACCTCATCTTGACCCAGTCAAGGCGACAATTTCATATATATCAGCTCCACGAGAATATATCATACATATTCTCTATTATATATGTGTCTCATCTCAGCCTGATGGCTTAGCCACTGAGGCGACCGCACGTGTAAGAATGTTGGTCTCAACCTGATAACATATTTCTATAAACTTATGTGTGTAATTATGATAGCATAATGAATAGGTTGCCATACTTTTAGGTTATGTCATAATCCTCCTGACAACATTATGATGTTTCAATATAGGATTATATTTGTATACATTCAACTATCTTACGACATATTTGATATTTGGCCTTATACGCATCACAATGCATAATGAGTAGTTAGCCGTACTTTTAAGGTATTTCATGTAGTCGATCAGATTTACAATTAATTTGATAGGACCCGCCCCGAATTCTATCTTTAGTGCGAGGGAATCCTGTGAAATTCTTATCTTTTTCTTTTTCTGGTGGGCTTGAGTTTGAGATTTTCAACCCAAACGCCTACATACAACTCAATAAAGATCAAAGCCCTCGTAGTTCATTTAATTTTATACTAGCCAATAAAAATACAACTTGACATATTCTTAGCTATAGAAAAATTTTCTCAATTTCTTTCTAAATTCCGTATCTCTTCCTGAAATAAATCTAAAAACATATCTTTTCTTTAAAACACATTTTTCTATAAATACTATTTAATATAATAAAACCATTTTCTGATTTGTATAAAATATAAATATCTTATTTAAAGTTTGCTAATTTGAAAGCTTTTCAATTAATTTGAAATCTTTTTTTTATTGATCATAATCAGTAATATATATATATATAATCTGAACTCTTTACCAAACTAGTACTCAGGGGAATATCTCACATACATGGCAAGGCATCCCAATGCACACACAGAGCAGGGGAAAAACATCTCACATACATGATGATATCTGTGTTAGGACCTCGGTTTACCGATTGCGCAGCGGAAGGAACTTTTAAAAAAAATTATTTCATAAAGAAATATTGCGATTAGTAAACCCTAGGATCTATTTTTCGGAATAGTAAAAGCAAGAAATCGAAATCGAAATATATAAAAGAGAAGATAAGAAACATTTTTCTTCATACCTACGTAGGAGGCTCATTCACTTTAATACGATCTGCTCCTGATTTGAACCACTTGATCTTCCTCGCTATCTCCCGGAATTGGCAATGGCGTGTGGGAGCGTCACGGTATTCAGGAAATTATATGGAGGTAAAAGAAAGAAATACAAAACAACCTTTGTTTTGTTGTCAGATGAATTCGGCCACAAAAAAAATAATAAGCAATATATATATATATATATTCTTTTCTTTTCTTTTCTTTTGGCCGCACCCCTTCTGATTTCTTTTTTCTCTATTTCTCGCTTTTGCGTGAATATGTGTTGGTTTTATATATATTGATCTGTTATCAGTTTTCTAAACAATAACTCATGTATATATTTTTAACTGATAACTTTAATAAATTAATCCTTTAAAATATCTAATATCTTTAAGGATAGTTAATGACTATGAATTTAAACCTTTTTAAATTCAAATTTGATATTTAATTTAATAAAAATAAAATAATCAAATTATCTTATCTTCATTCAAACACAAATATCAATTAACATCCTCCAACTAATGATTAATCGCATAATTAAATAATCTTATTATTTAATTAATTTAATCTCTTATTATTTAATTAATTTAATCACTAATATTAATTAATTAAATAATCTTATTATTCAATTAATTCCCAAATAAATACGTGTCACTTTCGTAACACAATTAATTGGACAATCGAATTAATCAACCGTAACCTTTATTACCTAAATCGATCGGGCTAGCAAGGGGACCTAATGGACCCACGGTATTTTGAGCTCCGATAATCCTTAGAAATAATTTAATTAAACTCTTTAATTAATATTTCATGATTATTAACTTCGGTGTTATTCCACTAAAAACCCAAAATTGTACTCTCTCAACTGTAGATGTTTTTACACAAACCAATAACTCTTGGTGTCCATCGATATAACTATTACATATGGTATAATCCTCTACAAGTAGTTCATAATTAGAGCTGGGTCATAATGTCCGTTATACCTCTTTAATTATATCTTTCTATTAAGTACTATTGATTCTCTAATGAACAATAAATCATACATTCCTTACGGAATTAGGAGAGCGCTTATATTGTTCAAGCCCTAAATCAACCCTTAAGGGAACTACTATCTACTTCTCACAAGAATGAGTGGATTCCACTATTGTGTGCAAACCTTTCCAGCCACAAGCCAAACCGTGATTCCAATATACGGAGTTATCGACCGGGAATGCAACTCCGATCTCACCCATGGTATATCAAAAACCACGATCTAACCTGAAGGAGTCGATAAGACACTTAGGATTAAGATCACCCATATATAGCCATCATATGTTGATATATATGAATCTCATCTTGTAACAGATCTTGGTGAGAGATTCATATAGATCATGGCCTAATCCTATATGATCACATCATATAAGGTGCCTCCATGCTTATAATATGAATAGTCTAGGTTAAGACCATCATACATTACGAAATGGACCGTAGCTGTAAATTAACCACAAATAAAGTACCTAACTCTATTTGCTATCTACGGACTCTTTAGATTGCTCATCTCAAACTGAATACCTCTGCATATGATACTCATGTACTCAATTAGAGATTACATCAGGCAATCTTGGATTTTATATACGCATGATATAAATAAATGTATGAGACAATTTGAATGAATAAACTACTTCTTTTATTTCTTGTTCAATTAACATTTATAAACTACAAGCTTTAGAACAAAAACCCCAACAATCTGATCACCCGTGTAGAGCGATTATCTCACATACACGTCGATATCAAGTCAGACGTGTGGAGTAATCTCTTATAATCTCATATACACGTTGATATATGATCGAACATGTAGATTAATCTCACATACACATGCAGAGCAGCCCCAAAGACTAATAATCTGAATATAATCTCACATACATGTCGATTATCTGATCGAATATGTAGAGTAATCTCACATACACGTGCAGAGCAGCCCCAAAGGCTAATAATCTGAATATAATTTGCTGGGGAGGGTACATAATTTGATATCTTAAAATATGATCAATCTTTAAGAACTCTTTTATGAAAACATGAACAAATATTCTTTTCTTTTCTTTTCTAAAATCTTATAAAACTCTTGAATCTGAAAATCAGGAAAACTTTATGAAAATATTATAATCTTTCCGAAAATATAGAAATCCATCTGGATTTCTGGAGATCTATCTAAAAATCTGTAAATCTGTAAATCTGTAAATCTGATAGAAAATCTAACAATCTAGAAATCTATCTGAAAATTTGGAAATCTGAAAATCTATCTAGAATTCTGTCTACACATACGTGAACTATTCTTCTTTCTAAATCTTAATTCTAAATCTATTTCTGGATTCTAGAAATCTACATATTTCTTAAAAACATATATCATCTGGAAATCTGTTTTTTAAATAAATGAATAAATCATTTATTTCTAATAATTCTCTAAATAATTAAAACTAACATATAGTTCTAAAATGATTAACTTAATCATAAATAAATAAAACTTTCCACTCACAGAACTCATGTGCTCAAATCTGTTCTAGGACTGGGTTTACTTATGAATTCATATGTTTTTGGATCCACCCTGATATCAAAATTCTTCTCTCTCTCTCTCTCTCTCTCTCTTTTCCTTTCTCTCTTTCCTTATTCTTCTTTTCTAGTTCGCCAACGCCAAATATCGATGCCTCCCTCTTTCTTAATTTTCTTTATTTATTTATTTATTTTTTTTTTCATTTTTCTTTGCACAATTATGGAGAAGTTTTGACAAGTGCATACACTTTGAGTCAAAGTATGTAAATTTAGTGATCCATATTCTTCGTTTTAATATATTTATTGTCAAGACGAACTGACAATAGAAAATCTGTTTATATATATATATATATAAGCCACTAATCGTCATCTAGACCTGACAAGGTTCCAATTCGAACCGTGGAACCAGAACTAGAACCGGGGGAGGTTGGTTCTGATTCCAAGGTTTGAGGAACCGAGTGGTTCAAACTAGACTGGAACCAACTGTTCTAGTTTTTTTTTTTTTCCTTATCTATAAATAAACCAACCCCCCACCCCAATGAATCAATCTTCTTTTTTCTCCATAACCAATCTTCTCATTTACGATCAACACCTTTAGGACTCCTTTTTGAGCGAATTTCTTTTTATGGAAAAGTAGAAGATCTTGTCCAAGTCTTTGTTAATGATTTTTCGGGACAACTTATTGTCTCACACCAATTTCTTCTCAATCCTCTCTGTTCTCTAATTCTAATTTCTCTCTCAATTCTCCAACTCTCCAAGTTTCCAAGGTTTTTAATATTTATTTTTCATTTTGCAATTGTTTTATTTGCTATTAATTTTATTTCCAATATATTTTATATATATTTGCAATTTATTTTATTTGCAATTACTAGTTTACTACCTACTATTATTCTTCTAAGTTTCCAATTCTCTCCCAAATTTATTTTTAAATGGCAAGTGGTGGAAATGGAAGGAGTCACGGCTGTGACGGTCCTAGGTGTTCAATTTCGATGAAAGGTAAAGGTCCTATGATCGATAATCTTGGTCGTAACGACACCACCTATCACGAGTATCTGCAACGCTAGGCCTATGTTGAAGACCTATGCCTAAACTGTCCTGCTCCCTCTCTAACAATTTAAGAACCCGATCCCAATGACACCAACACCCCCACCCACCCCCCCCCCCCCCCCCAAAAAAAATAAAATAAAATAAAATAAAAATTGACAAGCCAGTTAGAAAATATGTTTGATATTGATACACCTCTGGATTTTGATTTTGATCCACCGAAACTAGAAGAAAAGGAAGATCAGATACAGAAGTAGAGCAAATCCGATCTTTTCGTCAAACATATGAAGAAAGTTAGGAAAGAAGATGGAAGTTATGTAGCGGTTTGCAATTACTGCACCAAAGTATATAAGTGGAACAAATCCGGAGGATATGACACTTATCGGAAGCATATTTTATCCAAACATCCAGAAGCAGAGACCAGATCGAGGTCACAATCACAAATTCCCAGGTACGCTACTCCTAACCAACAATTATTTCGTTATACTGATGAACAAAATAGAGAAAAATTAGCTAGAATGGTAGCAGTAGAACACTTATCATTCAGTTTTGGTGAAAGGAATTATTGTCGACGAACATTAAACCCTGCTGCATGCCGTGTTCCTAGAGTCACGCTCACATTTACACTTGAAAAGATTTATGTAAAAGAAAAAAGAAAGTTAAAAAAATATTTTGAAAAATATAACAGTCGTGTTTCCATATGTGCCGACATATGGAATGACCATTGACGATCGTATTCATATTTGGGTGTCACTTGCCATTTTATGGATGATGCATGGAATATCCAGAAAAGAATTCTTACATTTAGAGTTTTTGATGATGCACACACTGCTCATAATATTTTTAGATAGCTTAGAATTATTTTTTCAGAGTATAAAATTGAAAAAAAAAAATTGCAATTGGTTTTGATAATGCTTCTAACAATACTGCTGTTATTCCATCTTTAATTGATTTAAGCAAACCTTATCTTGGTGGTACATTTTTCATCAAATATGTGCATGTCATGTTTTATATTTATGTGTTCAAAAAGGATTATAAATTCTTGAACATTTTATTCTACCTATTAAAAAAACCTTAATGTTTTTATGGAAACATTCTCCTACAATGAAAGCATGGTCGAGATATTGTAAACAAAATGGTAGACGTGTCGTTAGATTTCCTCGTGATGTTCCAATAAATTAGAATTCTACTTATAAATTGCTTGCTCAAAGTTATGAGTATAGGGACTTATTAGTTTCTTTTATTCAATTTCGTGTTACTCACATTGAACTTTATCAAGCTCATTGGGATGCTTGTTACAACGTTTTCAATTTGTTAAAAGTCTTTTATAATGCTACAAATAATTTATTTGGTGTTTATTATCCGACAACTCATTTATTTATTATTGAGAGTCTTAATATTGCTGGTGCATTTACTTATTGTGAATTCGACATAGCAATAGCGGAAGCCGTTAATGCTATGAAGGTAAATTGGTTAGATTATTATAAGGAGTTTCCAAATATTTATTTGATTGCCATGGTTTTTGATCCACATTGTAAATTAGAACATCTGTGTTATTATCTAAATGGTTATTATGGCATCCAAGGTTTAAAAATTGAATATGATGTTAATGCCTGTTATGATAAAGTTAATAAATTATTGTATGATTTATATGATGAATATGTAACAGTTTATGGATCCCCATTGAACTTAGATGTTACACGAACACAAACTGCATCTCAACCCCCATTATCCTCCTCCGGATTTATAAATTTAGAGTGACGGTGGAACAAGAGTTCAGGGCCAGGGGGAATATCCTGGATGAAAAGCGTTCGTGCTTGACTCCGAAAGCACTACATATACAGGTTTGTGTAGATGACTGGACGAAGGTGCAAAATAGACAACAAGAAATCGAGCAGGAGCCAACGTACTATTTCTTTAAAGATGACGAACCTGAAACTGGAGCAGCGGAGCCGGAATAGCAGATGCGGCCATGCAGATCACGCTATCACAACAACAATTAGTCCACATCATCATCAAACTTGCAATAAAAGGTAAGAGAATTACGTGGCATTTAATGCCTCTAAACCCCCCAAGAGGATACCTAGACAACTTAATTGTGGTAAAAATTAAGTGGAAGACTAATAACTTGACATTTTTTTTTATAGTTTTATTTTAATTTAATTTTGTAATTTTTCATTTATTTATTTTATGTTATTTTCAAATTTCAGGTGACCCAATTCCCAAATACCCAATGAAATGTAATTTGTAATTTGTCATTTTGTTTAGTTTTATTTTAATTTAATTTTATAATTTGTCATTTGTTTATTTTATTTTATTTTCGAGTGACCCAACCCAATGAATTTTATTTTATTTTATTTTGTAATTTGTCATTTTATATATTTTATTTTATTTACAATTACAACTTACAAGTCTATTTCTTTTTTTTTTTTATTAACAAAAGAAAAAAAAAAGGTTCGAACCACCGGTTCCATAGGAACTGGAACCGGAACCGGAACCGGCCTATACCAGTTCTGTTTCCGGTTCTACCAAACCTTGGAACCGAAACCGTCGGTTCAGAATCGGAACAAGAACCGAACCGGAACCTTGCCACCTTTATCTTCAGCAATCATCATGCACTGCCCCGTGGCATCAAATTGACTATTTAATTCACTTTTTTTTTTTCTTAATTGGATTGGATTGGATTGACTTTTGGATCTTGGGTCATGAATTTGGGCTTAGAAATTGAGTTTGGAAAAATTTCTGGGATTGGACCTTACATAATTAAATCGTCAAGCTGGGCACTAGCAACCTGAAAAATAAGAGAAAAGAAGAGTGGTAGTCGAACCATAGGTTTGAGAACGATTGGGTCAATCCCTATGAGATCGTGCAAGTGCAATTAATGAAAAGAGAGAATTGTGAAGCCTAGTTAAGAAAGCTTTCGCGTGTAAGAGTGAAAAAATCAGGACTCCTCTCTCTGAGAAGAGGTCTGGTATTTATAGTGAAGTCTTGGAGTTTTTACCACTTAACCTTTTTATGTGAGGGCGTGGATCTCGGGCATTTTATTGCTCATTTCGATTCCTTCAAATCTGGTAATAAGGGCTTTGTCAAACATTGGGATTCGTGTAACATTTGTCTTGATTATGACTAGATAACATGCTTTTAACCACAAGTTTGTTTAATAAGATGCTTGGAAAATAATTCTAGTGCTTGAAAAATTCTCGGTTAAGATCCATAATCAACCCACAGTTATACTACTTGAAAAATATAGGTATAGTGCTTGAAAAATATAGGGAATTACGGAAAAATAGTTCTAGTGCCTAATTTATGGGCCTATAAAGATCCATAACTGATCCAAAGTTATTACGAGTCTGATAGGTTAAAGTGAATCCATGTTTTTAGATGATACGGTACGGGTATATACCAAACCGCTTCACGTGGGTATGGTCCGGTTCTAATGGACCCTGTCCATTTTGCCAACCACCAGACGCTACAAGACAAGTCGTATTTTGCTACAGCTTATAGTAAAAGTGTGGCCCAATTTTCTTAGAAAAAAGACTTGAAAGTTCTGAGGCCCAAATTTCTTAGGCTTTCAAAGTAGATATCGGTGACTGGTTGCGTCCAGCAACGGTGACACCTGTGACCTGCCTCCTTAGCTCTCCGGTCCGGCGACGGTAACTCTGCTCCAATTGAAGGTTTGTAATTGGAATAGTAACTGTCGCATCTATTTCTTTCGGATCCATCTCCGATTTTTCTCTACTATCTATTGTTGATTTTAGCTGCAATTTTTGTATGTCTATATATGTTTCATCATTTGATTTTTAAATTAATTGAATTGACAGTACATTATATGTGTTTAAGGCCACAATGGTTGTCATTATCAGATATCAAATTTGTGGTTATGGTTGCACTACTCTCAGCTGTAAAATGACTTGGTATATTTTGGTATGAGAATTTTGTACTTATAGATATTTATGCATCATAATGCTCTGTAGAAATACTTATCAATATAAAATTATAAGGGCTTTGCTTGAATCCTTGGATTCATGAATATTAGGATGCCGTGTATTTTTAATAAATAACTTCATTGATCATCATATTTTTCTGTCAAAATTTCAAGAGAAGAGAACCACCTATTCTTTTATTTAATTTTTCAAATAATATAGTATTAAATAATGTATTTTGTTGGGGTTTTCTTGGTTTTCGGTGTACTACAAAGCTGTCTGGTTGCTCAAACACTACACTTGTGTTTTGTTTTTTTTTTTCTTGCATGACATAAGCTTTAATATTGGTCATTTTCTTGACTGATACTGATATGGGAAACTTGGAAGTTGATATATTGATTTTGTATGTATAGTTCATCGTTAAATTGGTGCCCTGGTTCACCATTGTTGTATTGGAAATGTTGTGTTTTTGTGTTGTCTATTTTTGCTCAGATTGTTTTGGAAATCATTACCTTCCTTTTCTTCTTTTTGACTCTTAGTTTTTGCTTTATTAAATGTTTCAATTTTTGGAGCTTAGTACTGCTAAGCCTTTTACTAGGAATAGATATACCTTTGCTTTTCTTTGTACATTTCTTACGATTTTTATTAATATTTCTTTATTATAGTATTATTCCCAAATGAATCTTGCTCATCTCTTTTTGAATCTTAATAAACATGTATTATGAAGCTGTGTTGTTTAGAAGAGTTTTCTCAAAAGTATGAGGCTGAATAATAGACAGTTGACTCATCTTGTGTTTTGCTGATATGTAATAAGATCAAGTCATGTTAATAAGATCTAAGGAACATTTAAGAAATATTGACTTCACAAGGTCAGGCCATAGCAGGCCCCTCCAACTTATTTTATTTATTATTTTTGAAAGAATTTTATTTGTTTTTTCAGTCTACGGAGCCAAGTGTATGATGTGATATCGTCATTGACCATATTAATTTTCCACACGAACAAGCCTACGTCTTCTTCCTCAATCCCCGTACCTCTTGTGGGATTCTTCGGGCCGTGCTATCATGCACCATACACGGTGCACAATTAGAGATAAATAATGTGGTGCGTAAGCGGCAACATTCGTGTCTCCGGTATGATTAATTTCACTAGACATTGGTTATCGACTGGGACCTCTCGCACCAAATTGTTTGTAGGAGGTCTCTTCTTCAACTCTTTCCACTTCTAATTCGTGCTTTTTTGGATAATATTCACACTATTTTCACTAACAGGCAAATTTGACATTCTTTTTTGTCTTCAATTCACAGTTTTTTTGTTTTGCCACTTAGAAAATATTATGTTTTGGAATCCTTTCTTAATATTATTGCAATGATTATAAGCTGCGAAACTAGACCCGGTGATAATCACTATAAATGCTGCAAGAGATTGATAGTGATTTTTAGAATTCATGGAAGTTTATGTTAAGCAGATTAAACTTGGTGAAGTGTTGTTGTGGATTGATGATTTTTAGTATAAAGTTGGAACTTGGGTGCCTAAAATAGTAAAATGTATGAATAAGTATTCAAATACTAATTTTAGACTGTTCACAGCCTCACAGGCCTCTGAAATGTATCCATGATGTATAATGCTTGTTTGTGCAACGATTGCCTTGGTGTATTATAAGCTCGGTCCTAAAATTTTTATCATATTTTAGGATTTGTTTTTGGAAAAAAAAGAAAAAAGAAAAAAAAAGAGTTGTTTATGTCCCGAGTGATAATTCATAAAGTGTCATGCTTTGCTCCTTAACTTATTATTATTATTATTATTATTATTATTATTATTTTACGTAAAGATTTTATGCATATTAAGTCAATTAACATGTTTTGAGTTGCAGGGCTTTCGTATGATACAAATGAAACTGTTTTGAAGGATGCTTTCGAGCAGCACGGTGAAATTGTTGAAGGTGATGTCGTGTTTATTACCATTGTGGTTGATATAAACAGTATATATATCACCGTAAAGTCTTATGGTGCAATAATACTGATGTTTTGTAGCAGTTAAAGTTATATGTGATCATGTGAGCGGGAAGTCAAGAGGGTACGGATTTGTCAAGTTCACTTCTGAAACTGCAGCCAGTACTGCTCTTAAAGATATGGATGGGCAGGTATATTTGAAAAGTAGTGATATATATCATTAAGCATGAAACTAAATGCACCTCTGTAGTGATATTGTTTCTGAAATGAAAAAAATGTTATTGCATATTGATGTTTGTATTGTATGATGATTTTCAGTTATTGGATGGTAGAAATATTCGCATGTATTATGCACACAAGAGGTACATTTAGGTAGTATTTGATGAATTTAGGTCTCTTATTTATTGTATGACCTTAAAGTTGATGTTATGATCGAATTGAACGTTTAATGGTTGATGGGTTTGACAACCAATTTCACTTATTTTTTACACTTGATATATATATGCAGGCAGCAGGTACACGAACAAGATAAATAAGTGACATATGCCATATTTATTTAGCTCTGAACTGTTCTTTCTCATTCAAATTCCTGAATATTTATTTAGACAATTCTGTGGACTTTGTAAGTTTTGTCTTTTTTACTTTCGGTGAAGCAGCTTGTTATCGAATTGAATTGAATGTTTATTGGTCCCAGATATTTCTTTTACTCATGTTTGGAGCATAGAGTGGCTCTCATCATTTGTTAGCCAAGAGTGACTTGTTCTTTTGTAATCCTGTTTTGAAAAAAAAACAACAAAGACGATTGTTGCCAAATATAATCCGGAAGCAAAGTCTTAATTAATCTTTTATTACTATACTCGTTCAAGATAACCATCCAACCTGATAGTTTAAAAAAGTTCATCTTGAAGATAGACCTATTCATTAATGGAAGTAAACAACATTATCGACCAAGCATTGTAATTTTAGCTAAACCGAAATCAAAGATAATACAGCAATTGGAAATACAATATAGTTTTTTCTCATCAAGGAAGGAGAGCTTCTACCAGAGGTTGAGGTCGCAAAGTTGTGCCAGTCTTTGGCTTCGATATGAAAGCTTTCTCCCTAAGCTTTTCCAGTTTCTCCATAATCTCTCTCTTCCGCTCAAGCTTCGTAACACGAGCTTCAGCGGGTTTGGCTGTGGCGCCACTGAGAATTTCAGCTGTCATATATAGCATTGCACCTCTTCGTGAAACAGAAACAGAAACTGCTGCTTTTGGTGCTTGTGAATTTCGACCTCCCTCCCTTGTAACTACCTGTGACTGTGAGATGGTGGGTCGCAGTTGAGGCCATGATTTCTGCTAAAACAAACAAAGCCAACTAATTAAGTTGTTTCTTTTTGTAATCATATACCATTAATAACTGAAAATTGTCAAGTCCCCATTTTCATTTTTCAGTCATTTCATTGTGTTCCAACAACTAATCCAGACGAAATGAAAGAGATATGATAACCCCATTCAAAGTTTCAAACAGTAACAGATTCAAGTTTATATCCAGGATTCCAGATACTGTCAACAAGCACCCCTATTGAAGATAAAAACAAAACAAACAACATTTGCAACTCAACCAAACATAATTTCAGAAAAATAACAGCGAAATCCATCAAATGATGGTTTTTGAGGTTTGAAGAACCTGATGAAGAGGAAGAGCGGGTGTCTTTGCTGGTAGCAAGTCCCGATGAAGTGAGGGCCCCATTAGCTTGGAATGAGCGAACGCCATCAATCTCCGGCGAGCAAGCAATGGATGAGGTCTTAGTGGCTGTCTTGATTTTTGAAGGGATGGGGTTTGGATGGTTGGATTATGGGTTTGGGTCAATTCTTGGTTTTGGGTTCTGGGTACGGGCGGATAGCCAGGTATGTTCCAAAATCAGTGGGCTGATTGGGACATTTCAAATTCTCGTATATTTTGTCGAAAAAAAGTACTAGAACATTCTCTCAACTCACTCTCCCTTCTCCTTTTAACACTTGTCCTATGTTTACTTTTCAAAAATAAATTTTAGAATCATCATTAATGAATTATTTGTACATCTTATTTAAAGTTCAAACCATCCACATCTTTCCAAATTGTCATTTTTTTTACAACAAATTGTTATTTTCAAATATGTGAGCAAAAATCTTCAAAGGTAAAATGGGTTAAATATTTATTAAATTTATTATATTTTATTTTATTTTAAAAAGAAAATTAGCAAATATATTATAGTATTAACAATATTAAAGTTATTAAAATACAATAAACATTGACATCTTGCATTTTTCAGTATATTTGAGTTTTAAAATTATTAATGAAATTTTTTCACTTTTCACTTAACTCAAAAAACAATTGGATTGATATAATTCAAAATGAGAAACAAGAAAAAAAAAACAAGAATATTAATAGATTAAAGAACAAACGAAAATAAATAAATAAAAGAAATTAGTCAATGTTTATATATTAAAATGTAAATATATAACAAATAATAGTTGAAAATGTATATCTGTAAAAGTATTTATTTTCAAATATTTGTAACTTAAAAAATTAAACAACTCATCACTTATATTCGATTTTTAGTTTTCAGTCAAAAAATATTTGCTCAAAAAATTTGATGTAGAAAATGATGATTTTACCCCTAGTAATTAGACCTAGTGCGGTTCTGGTTTGAACCGGAGGAACCGACTAGAATCGGAACCGGAAAAGGAAAAACCAAAACTGGTCCGGTTCCAATATATTTATTTCATTTGCAATATATTTTATTTGCAATTAATTTTATTTCCAATTTACTTTACAATTCAATTTTTAAATGGCAAGTGGAAGTGGAAGTGGAAGTGGAAGGGGTCACGCCCGTGACGATCTTAGGAGTTCAATTTCGATGAGAGGTAAGGGTCCTATGATCGATAATCTCGGTCATGATGACACCGCCTATCACGAGTATGTTAGGATTATGCTTAATAACAAGAGTGTAATATTGTACTTGACAATCTTTTCATATTAATAAAGTGATTTCTGTTTTTTTTTTTTTTTTTAACAAAATCTTATAGCATTTATTATTATAATTGTCAAAGTAAATAATCATAAGGTCAAAAGATTATGAGAAAAGAAGTATTGTTCGTACATCTGGATATGTATAAGGTAGAAACAATTCTTTAGTTAGTCTTAAATAATGTTCACAACTTAACTTAAAGGTTGGGCACCTTTATCTTGTTAAAGATGTAGAATTCTTTTACTAGCATTTGAGTGAAATCAAATGTGTTGTGATGAGTCTAAAATCATCGAAGGGTTGATGACTCGTTTTTTGTGTCGTTACCAAATTGTGAATTACCAAAAGAATGTTTATAAAATGAATCTTTACGCAATATATTTTAAGTTTTGAAAATGAGTATTGTGGTATACTTAGAATTCGTTCCACAGGGAATTAGAGTAATATGTTGAATTAATTAGCTAATCTATAAACAATAAAATAAATCATAAATGAATGAATGAGTATATGGTTTGTCAAACCATCAAACATACATACAAAATTAACCTAACTAAAAATATGGTGATATGAAAAATAGAAGACTCACAATCTTGATAAGAAAAATGGATGTAAACAATTAATATAGATGCTAGGGAGTTGATTGATTAGCAAGTGGGTATGGGTAGTGCTTTTCAAGCCACTTTAAGGACCAATCTCTACATGTTAACCAATTTAGGTTTAGATTAATGTGATTGATATACCATCCACTAATCTATCCTATTTATTGGGTTCTTAATCACTCAAGGGTGTCAATCCAAGAATGATTATATAACATGTTATTCTAAACAAGATTGTAATTAACAAGTGGATATACAAGTCAATCACATAATAAATAGAATCTAATGAATTAATAAATAGAACACATATAGAGATTCATTACAAAGCTTAAGCAAAAACCCACAACCAAATGTTTATCAAATCAATCCCCTAGATTAGGGGTTTAATTACACATAGTAGCAATCAAATAGAAAACAAGTAAATGATAAGGAAATCACTCTTGAGCCTCCTTCTTTAGTGCTTGATCCTTGTTCTCCTTAGATGCTCCAAGTGCAAAGAATGGAGGAGGAGGATGTGTCTAGATAGGTGGATGGCTTATGGTGAGTGACAAAGGATTTGTGATGTAGAAAATGGTAGGGAAGGAATGGTCTAGGGAAGTAATCAAGATTTGGTGTGAGTTTTTGGATGGAAAGATAAGTTCAAGTATAGAAATGGAGGAATTTGGGAGATGATTAATGGAGGAAAAGGAGATTGGTAAGAGAGAATAGGCTTTTTTCAAATTGAAAAGAGGGATGAATTTGTAGATTTTTGAATTAGGTCACGGATGGTAAAATTACCAAAACACCCATGTACTTGTCAAATTTCCATTTTGGCCCCTCAAGGGGACCTTTCCGTAATTTTCCACACAAATTCAGCCAATCAGCGTTGAGCACAAAGGAGGTCGCCGTTTGCACAAAGGAGGTCGCCGTTTGCTTCAAATGGCGACCTTGGAGCGATAAAATGACGACCTCGTCAGGTGTGGAATTGACTCCCTGTCGCCATGGCGATCTCGAATGACAAATGGTGACAATTCCAAGAGAGTTTCACGACGACAAAAGGGAATGGTGGACCGGAATTTGCAGCTTGGATTCCGGTGATTTGGTGGACTGAAAATGGTCCCATTTTGTTCGCGTCAAGGTCGCCGTTCGTTTGGGCCAGTAACCGGCTGGATGTAGGTCGGTTATGGTTACTTCCGGCGGCAGTTGCAGTTGGTAGGGCTTGATGCCATGGCTGGAGGCGAGAGGTTGAAGATGAAGTTGACAGGGGGGGGGGGGGGGGGGCACTCAGCAATTGGATGGGGTGCGTTTGGTCTGCATAGAATTAATGGGGCAAACAATTGGGCCTTGGGTTGGGCCACTCCAGCCCTGTTGATTTTGATAAAACGCACAGTATGGTACTTTAGAGAAGTTGGACTGCACAAGGAGATGGTCTGGGTGCACGCAGACGTCACTTCTTGCCTAATATGGGGTTCATTTGGAACTGATAAGGGGTGTAAACAGCCTCTTCATTTTGTCTTTATCGGGGTGCGTTTAGAAGAATGTTGGGGTGTGCTTTGCCTTTGTTTGATTGTCTCACTTGGGGTGCGCTTAGAAATGGATTTGGGCTAACTCAGAGGCCCATCCACATCCAAAACGCACCGTGTCTTTAAATGACGTGGCACCTACTTGCATGCTTTTCTTGGTAACTTACAATTAGGTCCCCTGATCTCTTATAAAACCACAATAAATGCAATCTTCCTACAATTGTTACGCTTTTGCCCCTAATTTCTCCAATTTACTACAATGCCCTTCAACCTTAAAATACCTTGAAATACTTAATAAACAACATTAAAATAAGGGGAAAATGCCCGAGAATCAAGCATAAAGAGACGGAAATAAGGGTCAAAATCATACCAATTTTGGTTCGATCAAGGGTCTTTGAGTAAAAGAATCTAGTGCACTGGGTGCATTGAACTGAATCACAATGAAATACTTTTTTCTTAAACCGTCAATAGATAAAAAATCTTTTCATTATCAAGACAATCGGAGAGTCTATCTTAATCTTGAGATAAATGATGGACTTATGATTACAAGTGTTATCATTTGAGATATCAATGAGTACGATTATACAGCATAGTCTATCCTCAATAGTTTGGTGGTATTCATTTGCTGATCGATAGAGGACTTCATTTATAGATATGGACATCGTTGTTAGGATTATGCTCAATAGCAAGAGTGTAATAGTGTAATTAACAATCTTTTTCATATTAATAAAGTGATTTCTGTTTTAAACAAATCTTATAGCATTTATAGTTTAATAATTGTTAAAGTAAATAATCATAAGGTCTAAAGACTATGAGAAAAGAAGAATTGTTCATACATCTGGATATGTATGTGGTAGACACAATTCTTTAGTTAGTCTTGAATATCGTTCACAACTTAAGTTAAAGGTTGGGCACCTTTATCTTGTTAAAGTTGTAGAATTCTTTTGCTAGCATTTGAGTGGGATCAAATGAGATATGATGAGTCTAAAATCATCGGAGTGTCTTCGAGCAAAAGAATCTAGTGCACTGGGTGCATTGAACAGGATCACAATGAAATACTTTATCTATAACCGTCAGTAGATAAAAGTAATTTCATTATCAGGACAATCGGAGAGTCTATCTCAATCCTGAGATAAATGATGGACTTATGGTTGCAGGTGATATCATTTGAGCTATCAATGAGTACGATTATATCGCATAGTCTATCCTCGATAGTTTGGTGATATTCATTTGTTAATCGATAGAGGACTTCATTTATAGATATGGACATCGTGGCTCCATTTATTAAATGAGAGTATAATATCATCATATGGATGTTTTGAGGTAATTGGATATTAAATCTCAACGTTGAGTTTTCAATAGTGTCTATTGAAAACATGGCTTCTGGACAAGTCAAAATATCCAAGTTCAAAACGTGGTCATATGAGTAAATATGGTAACTTGGAGAGTTATAAGCGGTCTATGAACTCTTGGCGATTACTGATATTAATCACGAGGATACACTATCTCCAATATGATTGTCTAGGGTATGAATGAGGAAGCATCTTCCTTTTCTGTCTTTATTTAAGAGTTCAATTTTAGCTCTTTAGTGGAATGAGCTAAAATTAATGGATCGGACCTAAGTGAATCATTTGTTGATTGTGATTAGGTTATGTCTATTGGAGCTTAAATTTAGATAGCCCGCCAAGATCCCTAATCCACACGGACTTGCATGGATCACTTGTTATATTCTACCGGACCAATTTAGGGTCCATCTAGAATTGCAATTTAATGTATTAAGAATATAATTTGCATATTATTTATATAATGGGCTGCACAATTATATTTATATATTAATGGATGACATGTGGGCTTGTTTCTTTTAGTAAGAATGGGTCTAGTTCACATGTGGGCTTTTTATATAAAGACCTATGGATTTAATGAAATAAGAAAAATAATGTTTGGCCCAATGTATATATGTGGGGCGGCAACATGCTATAATGGCATTAAATATTATTTTGTTTCATTATTTAATTAAATAAGAATTAATTAATTTATTAATTAATTGTTTAATTAAAGTAACAAATCTTTTCTAAATAGGAAATATGATTCCTATTTGTATACTATTGGTAGTAGTATAATTAAATAGAAAGACTTGTTTGACAAGGAAAATAAATAATTAATTTTATTTATTTGATCAAATAGGAAGTCTTTTTTATTTTAGTCAAATAAGGAATAAAAGATTTATGAGTTTGATTAGGTTTTGGAAATCTTTTCTAAATAGGAATTAGGGTGCAATTCAAACTAATTAATTTTGGTTTGGAAATTGCGGCAACCCTAATTATTTTAGGAAGAGAATTCGGCCAACCCTAAAAAAAGGAAGAAGAGAAATTTCGGCCACATATATATGTACACATATAGATTTCGGCCACCACTCTAAGAACTAGGGTTTTTTGGTGCAGAATTTTTCTTCTTCTTCTTCTTCTCAACTCATAGTTAGAGATCGATTATTCTACTAAAAACAAAAGGAACATTGATTATTCTTTGATTGTGTTCTAGTTGCTTATTCATCAATAAGCTTGTGAATACTATATCGATCAAGGTTCACGCGAGTTTCGATCATACGATTGAGAACTCAAAAGTGACCGGAATAATCTTAGGTTCCTTTAGATTGTTTTTGGGACTAACGAATCAAGAAAAGTTTGTTTAATCCAATCACAGGTTTGCAATTCAAAGAGAAGGGAGACCACGCTCCTAGGTGATCCACGTTCGTGCTAGGATTGAAGATCTTGCGGATTACCATCGACGCAAGTCAATCGGATCACGCGACAAGAGGTATTAATCTTTTATTACTTTATTATATATGTTTAATTAATCAAAAGGGTTTAAGGTTCATAAATTGGAAAAATTTTAAAAGTTACTAAATCTATTTTTTTTAGTCTCGCTTCCGCTGCGGGTACAATTTTTCCCTACAATCGTGGCTCCATTTATTGAATGTGAGTAGAATATCATCATATGGATGCTTTGTGGTTTTGGATATTAAATCTTAACGTTGAGTTTTCAATAGTGGCTATTGAAAGATGACTTCCAGACAGGTCATAATATATATCCAAGTTCAAAGTGTGGTCATATGAGTAAATATGGTAACTTGGAGAGCTGTAGGCGGTCTATGAGCTCTTTGCGATTACTGATAGTCTTCACGAGGATTCACTATCTCCTAAAAGATTGTCTAGGGTATGAATGAGAATCGTTAACTTATTCCATCTTTATTTAAGAGTGCAATTTTAGTTCTTTAGTGGAATGAACTAAAATTAATAGATTGAACCTAAGTGAATCATCTGTTGATTGTGATTGGGTTATATCTATTGGAGCTTAAATTTAGATAGGCCCGCCAAGATCCCCAATCCGCACGGACTTGCATGAATCACTTGATATATTCTACCGGACTATTTATGGGTCCATCTAGAATTGTTTTTAATATATTAAGAATATAATTTACACATTATTTGTTTAATGGGCTATTTAATTATATTAATATATTAATGAAAGGCATGTGGGCTTGTTTCTTTTAGTAAGAATGGGTTTAGTTCACATGTGGACTTTTTTATTAAAGTCCAAATGGATTAAATAAAATAAGAAAACAATATATGGCCCAAGTTATAGTCATGGGCGGCAAGGCTATATTTATTAGCCCATTATACTGTTTTATTTTATTATTTAATTAAATGAAAATTAATTAATATGTTAATTAATTATTTAATTAAGAATCAAATCTTTTTTTTATTAGGAAATATGTTTCCTAGTAGTATAGTACTATTAGAAGTATATTAAATATTAAAGACTTTATTTGTATAGTCAAATTAGGAAGTCTTTTATATAGTTGCAAATTCACTAAAGAGTTGGATTATGGTTTGAATTCTAAGAAGATTGAAAGAAGTCTTTTGTGGAAACACAAATCCTTTTTGGAAAAGGATTTTGGTGACCACCTTGTTTACACAAGGCAAGAATTTGGCAACCCTAAATTTTTTAGGCAAAAAATTCAGTCCCTATATAATACTAGGGATAGAATTTGGCCACTCTAGTTTTTTTACCTTTGAGAATTAATTTTCTTTTGCTAGAGAGAAAAAATAAAATCCTACTCTAAGCCTATTGAGAATTTTCGGCCAAGAGGAGTTGTGAGAGGAGAATTGTTCTTATTTGTGCACTAGTGATCTTTACATCAAAAGGTTTTGTGCATAATTTCGAACAAGGTTCACGCGAGTTTCAATCTAACGATTGTGAATTCAAAAGTGACCAGGACATTCTTAGCAATCTCTTGGAGTTTATTGTGACTAACAGATATCAGAAAAGATTTGTTGTCCATTCTTAGGTACACAATTCAAAGAGAAGGGAGACCACGCTCCTAGGTGATTCACGTTCGTGATTGGATTGGAAGATCTTGCGGATTACCATCGACGCATAGTCAATCGGATCACGCGACAAAGGTATGATATCTTTTGGTGTATATTTTAATTAGTTAAAGGGTTAAGGTTCAAACTTGGAAATTTTTTTAAAATATACTAAACTTCTTTTAGTTTCACTTCCGCCGAGTGCAAACGTTTTTCCCTACAATTGGTATCAGAGCCAGGTTGTACCCTTTAATTAATTAACATATATATACGTGAATCTATTTCTTTTTATTGTGATTATGCATGTTTAGAAATAGATGGCACTCTAGGTATTCTCATATATAATTACATTGGAATGTATGAATTTATATATGTTATATGTTGTTATAAAGTGAATTGTTATTGCTCGATTTTGATCCTAGAATTTCAATGTATTTTTTGTTTCGGAGTTGTAACAAGAAGGGTGGCCTATTATCATGATCGAACCAAAATTGGTATGATTTTGTCCCTCACTTTCTTCTCTTTTTGCTTAATTCTCGGGCAATATCCTATGATTTAATGGTGTGAATTAAGTGTTTTTAGGTATTTATAAAGTTTAGAGGTATTGGAGTAATATTGGTGGCAAAAGGGGTTGAAATTGTAAGAAGTGTGTGTAGATCATTCATCTTCAAATAGGCATATCTCTCTCTTTAGATCAAACCACATTTCAGATTATATATATTTGGAAAGCCTTGGAAGTCTACTTTCCAGCAGTTTTTACAGATTGCGATTCCGAATCTTCTACAGAAAGTTATGCTCATTTTAGTAACTGTTGCGCACTCCCTGTTGCCACGACGACCCTAGGGCGACGCCATGGCGAACTCCACTTTCTAGAAGCAAAGAATGGACGTTTTTCAAGCCATTTTTTAGGGATATTCTTGTCCTTTCATGCCCATTTCATACCCTAGCTTTTCTAACATATAAATACACCATTTTATGCTAAGAATTGATAACTCTTGACAACTCTTGTTCATCAAGAAACCTCCCTTCTTCAACCATTCCTAATCTTACCATTCTCCTTTCCAATAAACACTTAGATTACTCCACCTAAATCATTCCTCTCTTTCCATCTTCTCCACCCATTTCCTTTGTCACTTTCCATATGACTCCACCTATCTAGACACATCTTCAACACCCAATCTTTGCTCAAGATTCAAGCAAGGAAGCTCAAGGGAGGATTAAGCTTACAAGAGAGACCCAAGGGTGATTTCTCTACATTTTACTTCCTTTTCTTGTTTGTTATTATGTGTAATTAAACCCCCCATTTTAGGGGGATGATTTGAGAGATTATTTGGACATTGAGTATTTATTAAAGCTTTGGATTTTATGTTTGCATAATTATAGTTCTATTTGCTTTTTAATTAGATCTTGCACTTATGTGATTAAATGAGTATTGACACACTTGTTGATTACAATATGTAGTAGGATTTATTTGTGATAAAATTGATTAAGTTATTGACACACTTGATTGATTGTAGCACATAGTGAATAGGTTAGGTTGTTGGTAGGGATATCACCCTGATTGCCTAGACCATTCGATCGTCACTAACTGATCCCACCTTGACCCTCTTTCCTTAATCGGTTAGGCATTTTGGTGGGAAGTTGTTTAGGGTTCGTAGTGACGACCTAAACAACACTTTCGAATGAGATCTGTTCTTGATTGTGTAGATTGTGCATTAATGAAGTTTTGTATGAATTGCTCAATGGTCCATTAGCTACTCTATCATTTCCCTAAACCTCTCTTAATTGTTTAAACCCATTTTCTTATCTAAGTTGTTTGTATTGGATTCCTATCTCCATTCATATTCTCTTTACATTTTTGTATATTTACTTTACATGTATTGTTTGGTGGTTTCTCAAACCACACACTATATCACTAATCATGATTTACTTTATTGCACACTAGTTAGACTAACTTAGATTAGATAGCAAATTGATTAATCTAACCTAATCCCTGTGGAATGAATCTTAAGCTTACCGCTTTACTAATTTTCAAAACTTAAAGCACATTGCGTAAGAATTCATTTATAAACATTCTTTTGATAATTCGCAATTTGGTAACAACACAAAAAGCGAGTCATCATATCGTCACAATTTTGCTTCTTAGTAGTTGCTTAATTTTTTTTTTATTGTATTAAAATTAAGTGCAGTTTTTTTTATTGTATTTAAAAATAGTGCAGTATTTTTTTTTATTGAATACTGCAGTGATTAAAAAAAAAACTACAGTATTTTATTGTTTAAATAAAGTTGTAATATGTTCAAGCATCGAAGATTCGAAAACTTGAAGAATTGATAGCAACCGGAACGAGTTTGGAACCGTGCGCACCATAGCAACATGCACACGTGCAAGATTGCACGCAGCTGTGCATGTTGGACTGTGGGCTACGCACGGCAGCCCCATGGAGTCCATGGGCTGCACACGGCAGCCCTTGTTAGGGTTGTAGAGTGTGCACGCCCATAGGGGCAGCCGTGGGATGCTCAAGTGATCGATAACCGCTTGAAGACTTGTTCACCAAGAAAGGAGTTTTTTGTATTCCAAACGAATATAATTTACTTGCTTTTCTAGGATGGATCAAAATTGTGGATGTTTACTTTGGGTAAATATTACAATATTTGTTACTGTTTGATAACATGTCATATAGAATAGGAGTGCCACTCATATATCTCTTTTGGTATGAACATGCATTGAATGATTTAGGTATCTAATTGGCATCTAGATAACTTGGTAAATCATTCTATGAGATTTAATCACATGCCTTAAATAATTGAGTGGCCTTAAATAATCACATGCCTTAAATAATTTAATCACATGCAAACACCAATGGCCTCCAAGGTTAGTTGAGCTTTATTATTTATTAGTAATCCCCCCAAGAGGCATCCATGAATGGAATTTAGCAAGATACTTCCTTACAAGGATAGACTAGACAATTGACTCAAACAAGATCTACCCCCCAATAAAGGATTTTCGTGAGGGAAAATATTGAGGGTCGAAATCTTGGTATCACACTCAATGTGGTTTTATTGATATCCTCCAAAGAGTTCTTATTAATAAAATCACAAGGCTAAAATTGAAAACGTTGGTTGTTATATTAAAAATTAGGTGGGACCTAGTCCAACTAGTAAATAGTGCGAACTCCCAAAGGAGGCATAACATTTATGGGTGTTGGATCAAACGTTGAATTTTACGATTGAATTATATATTTAATTCAAGATAAATATTCGAAAATGCTAAACCATGATTATTTACTCAAATATATTTTTGTTAAGAAATCATGATCTCATCCCTAATGATCATCCTAAAAGATAAAACTTTAACTGGTAATAATTATGTCACACGGAAAAGGAAAATTGGGTTGTTGCTGCAAGCTGAAAAAATATAAATTTTGTTCTGACTACTCCTAAACCACCTGCTCATAGTAATGAATCTAATGTGATGCAAAGAGATGGGTATGAGCTGTGGAAGACCTCTGATGAGATGGCCAAATGCTACATTATAGCTACCATCTCTGATGTG
The DNA here is from genome assembly GCA_954870605.1 of Acer campestre. Classification (NCBI taxonomy): domain Eukaryota; kingdom Viridiplantae; phylum Streptophyta; class Magnoliopsida; order Sapindales; family Sapindaceae; genus Acer; species Acer campestre. Next base: position 28,778,687 of record OX940809.1, on the reverse strand, counting down.
TTGCAACAACAGCATGAAAGAATGGGGTCTGCTGCTGATATGATGATATCTCTTAAAGAGATTTATATGGTTGGTAAAGTTGCTATTGTTAAGACTCGTCAGAAGGTCAAGGAATAACAGAAGAAAAAGCAACTTGGGCCTACCAAGAAAGTAACCAAGATCAAAGGAAGTGCTTCTTTTGTGATGAAAAGAGACATTGGAAAAGTAATTGCCCAAAGTCTCAGAATAAGAAGAAACAAGGTAATGTGAATTATCTTGAAACATGTTTTTTCTGGTAGATTCTACAGATTCTTGGATCATAGACTCTAGAGCCACTAATCATGTTTGTTATTCCTTACGGGGGTTTCAAGAAAGGAGAAGGCTGTATAAGAATGAAATCAACTTGCGTTTAGGCAACAGAGCGTTGGTGTCTGCTAGTGCAGTGGGAGATATTAGAGTTAATCTAGATTCTAGTAGGCATTTAGATTTGATAGACATTTATTATGTACCTTAATTCAAGAGAAATTTAATTTCAGTTTCTTTTTTAAATAAATTTGAATATTCAGTTACTTTTAATAAAAATTTTATTATTAGTAAGGATGACAAATTTGTTTACAAAGATACATTGAAAAATGGTCTATTCTATTTACATAGAAATATCTCTCACTTGTTAGATACAGAATTAACGCAACATAATCAGAAAAGAGTAAAATTATCATAAGATGAAACCTACCTATGCCATTTACGCCTAGGTCGTATTAACCTTAATAGGATTAAAAGATTGGTTAGTGATGGACCTTTAAGTGACTTAAAGGTTGATGATCTACTAACTTGTGAATCCTGTTTGTAAGGTAAAATGACCAAAAGGTCATTCAGGACCAAAAGCACAAGAGCCATTGAATGTTTAGGATTAATGCATACTAATGTATGTGATCCTATAAGCATTCAAGCTAGAGGTGGATATGAGTACTTCATCACTTTCACAGATGATTATTCAAGATTTGGTTATGTGTATCTCATGAGTCACAAGTTAGATACTTTTGACATGTTCAAAGCATTTAAAGCTGAAGTGGAAAATCAGCTAGAGAAACACATAAAAATCTTGAGATCTGATCGTTGTGGAGAATATCTATCCGGTGAGTTTCAGTAATATCTTATTGATAATGGGATCATTTCTCAGTTTTCTGCACTAGGTACACCTCAACAGAATGAGGTGGCAGAAAGAAGAAATAGAACTCTTTTGAACATGGTTAGGTCGATGTTGAGTTATTCAACCCTCCCTGTTTCTTTTTAGGGATATGCTCTATAAACTGCAATGTACATTCTAAACGATGTACCATCGAAGTCGGTTCCTCAAACACCACATGAGTTGTGGACTGGGTGAAAACCTAGTTTACAACACTTAAGGATATTTGGTTGTCTTGCGCATGTGTTAAAAGGAAAGACAGAAAAGATGGAGTCCCGTACAGAATCATGCATATTTGTAGGGTATCCAAAAGGAACTAAAGGGTATTGTTTCTATAGTCCTTCAGATCTTAAAGTATTTGTTTCAACAAAGGCTAAATTTCTGGAAAAGGACTATATAAATGAGTTTATACCTAAAAGTAGAATTGTCCTAAATGAGATGTTAGGAGATACAATTCCACATGAGGTTTCACAACCTAACCCAATTGTAAGTTCCGAACCATCACAAGATCAGCAACCTACCATTCCTCGTCGTAGTGGGAGGGTTACTAGACAACCCGAGAGATACATCGGTCTGGGAGAATTAGTGGAGAATCTCCCGGACGACGATGATCCCTACACATATAAGGAAGCAATGGAGGATGTTGATAGTCTCCATTGGTAAAAGGCAATGCAATCTGAGATTGAGTCCATGTTCAATAACAAAGTCTGGTCCCTTATAGACTTGCCTAAAGGGATAAAACCCATTGGGTGCAAGTGGGTATACAAGAGGAAAAGAGGTATGGATGGAAAGGTGGAAACCTTTAAAGCTAGATTGGTAGCTAAAGGTTACACACAGAAAGAAGGTATCGATTACGAGGAAACCTTCTCTCATGTGGTCATGCTTAAATCCATTAGGATACTCTTATCCATTGCGACATCTTTAGATTTAGAGATTTGGCAAATGGACATCAAGACAGCTTTCCTTAACGGAAGTCTTGACGAAACATCTATATGATGCAACCAGAAGGATTCATTGAAAAAGGCCAAGTGGAAAAGGTATGCAAGTTGCAAAAATCCATATATGGATTAAAGCAAGCATCCAGATCCTGGAACATAAGGTTCGATCAAGCTGTGAAAGGTTTTGGATTTGTTTAAAACCTTGACGAACCTTGTGTATACAAAAGGATCAAAGGTGACAAGTTGGTTTTCCTAATTCTTTATGTTGATGATATACTACTCATCGGAAATGATGTAGGAGTATTGACATTAGTAAAATAATGGTTAGCAAAACAATTTGATATGAAGGACTTAGGAGAAGCAAGTTATATTCTTGGTATCCAAGTAATAAAGGATAGAAAGAATAGAACGATTGCACTATCCCAAGCTTCATACATAGATAAAATCTTGTCTAGGTTTTCCATGAAAGATTCCAAGATTGTCTAGGTTTTCCATGCAAGATTCCAAGAAAGGTTTGTTACCTTTCAGGCATGGAATCAAACTTTCTAAGGAACAAGTTCCTAAGAATGAGCATGAAAAGCAATTCATGAGTAGGGTTCCATATGCCTCGGCAGTTGGAAGTCTCATGTATTCAATGCTCTGCCCTAGACAAAATATTTGTTTTGCTGTTGGCATAGTCAACAGGTTTCAATCGAAACCTGGACCTGATCACTGGACGGCAGTCAAGCATCTTTTCAAGTATCTTAGGAGAACGAGAGACAATATGCTTGTATACTTTGGAGGAGATTTGATTCCCGTAGGGTATACAGATTCTGATTTCCAATCAGATTCTGACTTCAGAAAATCCACATCAGGATCTATGTTTACTCTTGGAGGAGGAGCAGTCATTTGGAGGAGTATCAAGCAATCATGTATTGCTAACTCCACCATGGAAGCTGAGTATGTTGCTGCATACGAAGCTACCAAAAAGGCTGTTTGGCTCATCCAATTCTTGATTGACTTAGAAATGGTTCCTAGTGTGAATAAGCAGATCACTATCTATAGTGACAACAGTGGAGCAGTGGGGTGACGTGACGATTACCATTGAAAGGAAGTATCATCTTCTTAGGGAGATTGTGCATAGGGGTGACGTGACGATTACCAAAATCACGTCAGTAGAAAATCTTGCAGATCTCTTCACAAAGGCTCTACCACAGAAGAGTTTTGATGGGCACCTAGAGAACATGGGAAAGAGAGATATGACACATTTGCTATAGCGCAAGTGGGAGATTGTTAGGATTATGCTCAATAGCAAGAGTGTAATATTGTACTTGACAATCTTTTCATATTAATAAAGTGATTTTTTTTTAACAAAATCTTATAGCATTTATTATTATAATTGTCAAAGTAAATAATCATAAGGTCAAAAGACTATGAGAAAAGAAGAATTATTCATACATCTGGATATGTATGAGGTAGAAACAATTTTTTAGTTAGTCTTGAATAATGTTCACAACTTAAGTTAAAGGTTGGGCACCTTCATCTTGTTAAAATTGTAGAATTCTTTTACTAGCATTTGAGTGGGATCAAATGTATTGTGATGAGTCTAAAATCATCGAAGGGTCTTCGAGTAAAAGAATCTAGTGCACTGGGTGCATTGAACTGGATCACAATGAAATAATTTTTTCTTAAACCGTCAATAGATAAAAGTCTTTTCATTATCAAGACAATCGGAGAGTCTATCTTAATCCCGAGATAAATGATGGACTTATGGTTACAAGTGTTATTATTTGAGCTATCAATGAGCACGATTATATAGCATGGTCTATCCTTGATAGTTTGGTGGTATTCATTTGCTAATCGATAGAGGACTTCATTTATAGATATGGACATCGTGGTTCCATTTATTGAATGTGAGTAGAATATCATCATATGGATGCTTTGTGGTTTTGGATATTAAATCTTAACGTTGAGTTTTCAATAGTGGCTATTGGAAGATGACTTCTGGACAAGTCATAATATATATCCAAGTTCAAAGTGTGGTCATATGAGAAAATATGGTAACTTGGAGAGCTGTAGGCGGTCTATGAGTTCTTGGCGATTACTGATATTCTTCACGAAGATTCACTATCTCCTAAAAGATTGTCTAGGGTATGAATGAGAATCGTTAACTTATTCCATCTTTATTTAAGAGTGCAATTTTAGTTCTTTAGTGGAATGAACTAAAATTAATATATTGAACATAAGTGAATCATTTGTTGATTTTGATTGGGTTATATCTATTGGAGCTTAAATTTAGATAGGCCCGCCAAGATCCTCAATCCACACGGGCTTGCATGAATCACTTGATATATTCTACCGGACTATTTATAGGTACATCTAGAATTGTTTTTAATATATTAAGAATATAATTTGCACTTTATTTATTTAATGGGCTGTTTAATTATATTAATATATTAATGAATGGCATGTGAGCTTGTTTCTTTTAGTAAGAATGGGTCTAGTTCACATGTGGACTTTTTTATTAAAGTCCAAATGGATTAAATAAAATAAGAAAACAATATATGGCCCAAGTTATAGTCATGGGCGGCAAGGCTATATTTATTAGCCCATTATATTGTTTTATTTTATTATTTAATTAAATGGTAATTAATTAATTATTTAATTAAGAATCAAATCTTTTTCTGATTAGGAAATATGTTTCCTAGTAGTATACTACTATTAGTAGTATATTAAATATAAAAGATTTTATTTGTCTAGTCAAATTAGGAAGTCTTTTATATAGTCACAAATTCACTAAATAATTGGATTAGGGTTTGAATTCTTAGAAGATTAAAAGAAGTCTTTTGTGGAAACATAAATCCTTTTTGGAAAAGGATTTTGGTGACCACCTTGTTTACACAAGGCAAGAATTCGGCAACCCTAAATTTTTTAGGCAAAAAATTCGGTCCCTATATAATACTAGGGATAGAATTTGGCCACTCTAGTTTTTTTACCTTTGAGAATTAATTTTCTTTCGCTAGAGAGAAAAAATAAAATCCTACTCTAAGACTAGTGAGAATTTTCGGCCAAGAGGAGTTGTGAGAGGAGAATTATTCTTATTTCGATAGTGCACTAGTGATCTTTACATCAAAAAGTTTTGTGCACAATTTCGAATAAGGTTCATGCGATTTTCAATCTAACGATTGTGAATTCAAAAGTGACCGGGACATTCTTAGCAATCTCTTGGAGTTTATTGTGACTAACAGAAATCAGAAAAGTTTTGTTGTCCATTCTCAGGTACACAATTCAAAGAGAAGGGAGACCACGCTCCTAGGTGATTCACGTTTGTGATTGGATTAGAAGATCTTGCGGATTACCATCGACGCATAGTCAATCGGATCATGCGACAAAGGTATGATATCTTTTGGTGTATATGTTTTATTAATTAAAGGGTTAAGGTTCAAACTTGGAAAAAAAATTAAAATATACTAAACTTCTTTTAGTCTCGCTTCCGCCGCGTGCAAATGTTTTTCCCTACAGAGTATTTGCAACGCTGGGCCTATGCTGAAGACCTAGGCCTAAACTCTCCTACTCCCCCTCTAATAATTTCAGAACCCGATCCCGATGACGCCCCCCCCCCCCCCCCCCCCCCCCCCAAATTTGACAAGTCAGTCAGAAAATATGCCTAATATTGATACACCTCCATATTTTGGATTTGATCCACAAGAACCAGAAGAGCAGGAAGATCTGATACAGAAGGAGAGCAAATCTAATCTCTTCATAAAACATATGAAGATAATTAGGCAAGAAGATGGGAGCTTTGCAGTGGCTTGCAATTACTGTAACAAAGTATTATAAGTGGCACAAATCTAGAGGACATGACACTTATCAGAAGCATCTTTTAGCCAAACATCCAGAAGCAGAGACCAGATCATGGTCACAAACACAAATTTCTAGGTACGCTACTCCTAACCAATAATTATTTCGTTATACTGATGAACAAAATAGAGAAGAATTAGAAAGAATGGTAGCAGTAGAATACTTATCATTTAGTTTTGGTGAAAGGGTTGGTTTTATTAATAATTGTTGACGAGCATTAAACCCTGCTGCATGCCGTGTTCCTAGAACCACGCTCACAACAACACTTGAAAAGATTTATGTAAAAGAAAAAAAAAGTTAGAAAGATTTTTTGAAAAATATAACGGTCGTGTTTCCGTATATGCTGACATATTGAGTGACCATTGGCGATCGCACTCATACTTGGGTGTCACTTGCCATTTCATGGATGATGCATGGAATATCCAGAAAAGAATTCTTGCATTTAGAGTTTTTGATGATGCACATACTGCTCATAATATTTTTAGACAGCTTAGAATTATTTTTTCAAAGTATAAAATTGAAAACAAAATTTTTGCAATTGGTTTTGATAATGCTTCTGCCAATACCGCTGCTATTCCATCTTTACTTGATTTATACAAACCTTATATTGGTGGTACATTTTTTCAACAAAGATGTGCATGCCATGTTTTAAATTTATGTGTTAAAAAAGGATTAGAAACTCTTGAACATTTTATTCTACCTATTAAAAAATGTTTTTGTGGAAACATTCTTTTACAATGAATGCATGGGCAAGATATTGTAAACAAAATGGTAGACGTGTCGTTAGATTTTCTCGTGATATTCCAACATGTTGAAATTCTACTTATAAAATGCTTGCTCAAAGTTATGACTATAGGGATTTATTAGTTTCTTTTATTCAATTTCATGTTACTCACCTTCAACTTTATCAATCATATTGGGATGCTTGTTACAACGTTTTCAATTTGTTAAAAGTCTTTCATAATGCTACAAAAAATTTATCTGGTGTTTATTATCCTACAACTCATTTATTTATTATTGAAAGTCTTAATATTGCTAGTGCATTTGCTCATTGTGAATCCGACATAGCAGTAGGGGAAGCCGTTCATACTATAAAGGTAAAATGGTTAGATTATTATGAGGAGTTTCCAAATATTTATTTGATTGCCATGGTTTTTGATCCATGTTGTAAATTAGATAGTTTGTCTTATTATCTAAATGGTTATTATGGCCACCAAGGTTTAAAAATGGAATATGATGTTAATGCGTGTTGTGATAGAATTAAGAAATTATTGTATGATTTATATGATGAATATGTTACAGTTTATGGATCATCACTGAACTTAGATGTTACACATACACAAACTGCATCTTAGCCCCCAACATCATCCTCCGGATTTATGGAGTTAGGGTATAGTCTGTTATCCTAAAAAACCAAAAAACCTAGATGTTCTTCTTCATCAAACACCGACAAGTATTCCGAGCTTAAATCTTATCTAAATGCTCATTTTGAGTTTATAGAAGATACGTTAGGGAAAAAATTTGATATCTTACAATATTGGAAAGAGTACGCAAGCTACTATCCAATCATGGCTATGATAGCCAAAAATATTTTTTTAACACCAGTTTCTATGATGGCGGTGGAACAAGAGTTCAGCGCCGAGGGGAGTATTCTAGATGAACAGCGTTCGTGCTTGACTCTGAAATCACTACAGATACAGGTTTGTGTAGATGACTAGACGAAGGCGCAATATAGACAACAAGAACTCCAACAAGAGCCAACGTACAATTTCTTCAAAGATGACAAACCTGAAACAAGTGCAGCGGAGCCGGAATAGCAGATCTACAGAGTATAGACTATATATGGCACCAAACATGCAATAAAAGGTAAGAGAACTATGTGGCCTTTGATTCCTCAAATCCCCCAAGAGGATACGTAGGCAACTTAATTGTGGTAAAAATTAAGTGCAAGACTAATAACTTTACATTTATTTTTAGTCTTATTTTAATTTCATTTTGTAATTTGTAATTTATTTATTATTGAATTTCAGGTGACCTAATTCCCAAATACCCAATGAAATGTAATTTATAATTTGTCATTTTGTTATTTTTATTTTAATTTAATTTTGTAATTTGTCTTTTTGTTTATTTTTATTTTAATATTTTATTTACAACTACAACTTACAATACAACTATACAAATTTATTTTTTTTATTAACAAAGGAAAAAAAAAAGGTTCAGAACCGCCGGTTCCACTGGAACCAAAATCGGAACTGGTATAGACCGGTTCCAGTTTCGGTTCCACCAATCCGTAGAACTAGAACCGAAACCGAAAACGCGCCAGATCTACTAGTAATTAAGTAAACTGTTATCTTTAACCGTAAGGAGCTGTAGCAATTAAGACCATTAGTTGAAAAATCTCAAGGTATGTTATTGTAATTAACCCTTAGTATTATAAATTTATTATTATACTACCAGCATGAAGCATCGATAGACAAGTACCAATAACTGCATACTCATATTGCTTATAAATGGTATTAAGCAGAGCAACTCTTGCAGTAACTGGTATTCCTTTCCTTCCATGTAAGGTAAGGATAATACGGACTGCACCAAAGTGTAGGTGCGAATAGCCCTCTTTGATCCATTGGTCGATCAATGGTTGACCAATCTCAAGATCAACATATTGCTCAGCAGGTGAAGCTGGGATGAGACATCAAGAGCTATTGACTGGATGTATTCTTTGACTGAAGGAGACATGTGTCGGACAAGATGAGTAACCTGTCTGGCAAGGGATTTATTTCTTTTAAAGATGGTGTAAAGGTTTAATAGAGGAAGGGAAGTTTCATTAATCTTAGCAGAATCTGGGATATGAGTGTATTCTACAAGGTTTTGTATTTTTGCTGATTGGGTTCTTCTAATAGTGGGAGGACGAGAAATAGAGGAAGAGAGATGAACAGGGAGTAATGATGTAGGAGGAGAAGTGTTTTCCATGTGTTTTAAATTTCTTCACTTCAATATATTCTCTATTAAATGAAACAACAGTCTAACTCTTTGCCTGGACTCCAGGTAAAAGGCTTTGATACCATGGCAGGTGGCAGGGACGCCCTGTACCGTCTTATTTACAGTCTTGAATATAACCCAATAACCTAACAACCCAACCTGAGCCGATTTAATTTTACCCTAAAAGCTAAACTAAAACATAAACATTTATTCTTGTTTTGTCACCGGTCACGCCGGTGCCGCTGCTGCTCTCCTTAGGTCTGGGCATGATACATGATGCTTGAATGTGGATATTGTATTTTATTATACTTGCCTGATGGTCTCTTGATGAATACCCCTTGTTGCTTGGGATTGTTAATTGATTTTCTCTTGGTGTTTCCTGTAAGCTATTGCAATTTTAACATGGCAAAAAGATTAGCCTCTCAACTCTTTGTCAGCAGTAACCACTCTATCTATGTTGTTTATATTATACGAGTAGTGGGGTTTTGATTGATTCTCGATTTTGTTTCCTTGTTTTCACCATTTGGCCTTGTTACTCAAGGTAATATCATTTCAACAATATTTGCTCCAATTCTTTTCCATCAAATGTTCACTTACACTATGTTTGGTTTGAAGGAATATGAGAGAAAGGAAAGGAAAGGATTTGGAGGGATTTCTAATTTGTTGTTTGGATGGTTAAATGAGATGAAAAGGAAAGTGTTAAGATAACAAGTAGTTGACCAAAATAAATGGCCTCCCTAATCACTGCAGTAAATTAAGAGCAAATCAATATCATTTCTCTATTGTTAATTGAGAGAAAATCTCTCTTGTGTCTGCTGTAAATAGAGGAGAAATTCTCTTCCATGACCATTGTAAATAGAGAGAATATCTCTCCTTACATATGTATATTTCTCTATAAATAATGACATGAAATCACTGACAAAAACAGTGAGGAAAATTATTCAATTCTTATATTCTTTATGGTATCAGAGCTTCTCATCTAAATCTCTTATTCATTTTTTTTTCTCTCCTCCTTTTACATGCTCTTTTTTCTTTCCAGACACTCATCTTCTCACATGGCTTCTGAAACATCCCCTCTTATTCCTAAACTACCTAAAGTCATTATCAAGTTAGATCATACCAACTATCTTTTATGGAAAAGCCAACTTCTCCCAATCTTTTATGGGTCTAATACTATTGGCATGATTGATGGCACCATATATGCTCCTAGTGAAACCATAGTGGTGGATTCCAAAACTATCTGTAATCCTGAATATAGTAAATTGAAGAAAAATGACCAACTTCTTCTCAGTTGGTTGCACACTACAATGACGCCTTCTGTCTTTGCGCAAGTCATTAATTATAAGACTGCTCATTCCACTTGGGAGGCTCTTTCAAGGGCCTACACATCCCAGACTAATGCTCAATATTATCAAATCAAGCATGATCTCTCCACCATTCGCAAGGGCTCATCTTCTATCACATAATATATGGATCGTATTCGTTTGCTTAGTGATGAATTATCACTTATTCAACAACCTATGAATGACAGAAATTATTGGTTGTGTTCTTGATGGACTTGATCTTGATTATGATATTGTTGTCAATACAGTGCATACCATGTCAACTCCACCATCATTTGAAGAATTATACAATATGCTTCTAAATCGTGAAAAATGACTAGAAGTATACCACAGTCCGTCATCAACTCAATCTACAACTGCTCTTTTTACAATAAGTAACCGTGCTGCTAATCGAGGAAATGGTCGTGACAATGGCCGCGGTCGTGGTAATTTCCGTGGACGTGGAAATGGTCGTGGAAATGGCCATCGGAACTCTCATAGTTACAATTAATCTCCTAAAACTTCTCAGGATTCCCTTATAAAATGCCAGATTTGTAATAAACCAGGGCACGGTGCTCTAACTTGCCGTCATCGAGCAAATTATTCTTATCAACCGGATGATGTGACAACAGCCTTTTCAGCAATGAATCTGCAATCATCTTATGATCCAACTTGGTTTCCTAATACAGGAGCTACTCATCACATGACTGCGGATGATTCGGCCTTTATAAATCATCAAGATTATCATGGACCAGATCAAGTTACAATGGCAAATGGTAAAACTCTACCAATCTTAAGTACTGGTAATATGTCATTATCAATTTCGTCGTCTAATTTTGATTTGAAAAACGTTTTACATGTGCCAGAAATCACAACTAATTTATTTTCTATTCATCGATTTGTTAATGATAATAATTGTATATGTGTTTTTTACTCCACTGGTTTTTCATTAAGGATCGTCACACCGGGAGAACCCTCAATCACAGTCCGAGTAAGAACTGTCTGTATCCAATTCAAGCCCAACATGATCAACCTTTTTCTTCATTCATCTTCTCAGGAATGGTTAGAAAGAACACTACTCTTTCTAACTGGCATAATAGGCTTGGACATCCATGTCCTCAGATTCTTACTTATTTAGTTAAAAATAAAGGCCTCAAGACTGTTGGAAATACAGTTTTTTCAAATTGTTCAAGTTGTTCTATTCATAAAAGTTGTCGCTTGAAATTTAATCAATCTACTACTTTTTCTACTGCACCTTTACAACTTATTCACTCCGATTTATGGGTCCTGCACCTGAATTATCATGTGGGGGTTTTCGTTATTATCTTATTTTTATTGATGATTTTTCAAAATATACATGGATTTTTCCACTCGTTCGTAAATCTGAAACATTTACTTACTTTTGTCAATTCAAATTAGCCGTGGAAAATCAATTTGGTACAAAAATAAAATGTTTTCAGTCTGATGGTGGTTTGGAATATGATAATAAGCAATTTTTTGATTTTTTTCTCTAAACATGGCATACATCATCAATTTACCTGTCCTTATACCCCTCAGCAAAATGGGGTGGCTGAACGTAAAAATCGACATATAGTGGAAACAAGATTGTCTCTCCTCCATCAATCCTTTCTCCCACGTCGTTTTTGGATGGAGGCTTTTTCAACTGCGGTTTATTTGATAAATCGACTTCCATCTCCTACACTGAATTTTAGGTCCCCTTTTGAATTATTATTTAATCATGCTCCTGATTATTTCACTTTATGTACTTTTGGTTGCCAGTGTTTTCCTTTTTTAGGTGCTCCTAAAGCGGATAAGCTCTCTCCAAAATCTACGCAATGTGTTTTATTGGGGTATGGTACACATCACAAAGGGTATCATTGTCTTGACATCAAAACTAGCCGAATTTATATGTCTCGACATGTAAGGTTCAATGAAGACATTTTTCCGTTTGCTAGTATGTTATCAACAAGGCCTCTCAAGTCATCAAATTCGGACATGTCTTGGCTCAAACCAGTTGAATCTAATCATACTAGTTCCTCTAGTAGTCTTCTACTTCCTAATTTTACCTCTACCAAGAAAGCAAATACTACACCAGAGATTACACCCCAACCCATTACTATAGAACCACAAGCATCTCCTCAAATAAATCAAAATCCCACATTACCTATAGTACCTATTTGTACACAATCATCACCAAATCCTACTATCACTAATACCTCCAACCAGCCACTTGATAATTCTGCTCTACCACAACCAATAGTCCCTTTAACTGATACACAGATGGTCCACCCAATGGTGACTCGTTCTCGTGATGGTACACGTAAACCTCTAGTTCCATACACTGGTCTCTCCACTCGACATCCTTTACCAACATGTCTTCACACAGTTATTCACAATCTTGATGTTAAGCCCACTTGTTACACTGAAGCCTCTAAATTTCCACACTGGCAAGCAGCGATGCTTGATGAATTTAATGCTTTACTAAAGCAATGTAACTGGTCACTTGTTCCAGCATCTAAAGCCACAAATTTGGTGGGTTGTAAATGGGTTTTCAAAGTCAAAAATAAAGCGGACGATACCATTGAAAAATACAAAGCCCGTCTTGTAGCCAAAGGATACAACCAAAAATACGGTATTGACTATGATGAAACATTCAGCCCGGTTATCAAACCGCCCACCATCCGATTGGTTTTGTCTCTTGCATTAAACCGAGGTTGGAGCATTCGTCAACTTGATGTCAAAAATGCCTTCTTACATGGTGTTTTGACTGAAGTTGTATATATGAAACAACCACCAGGTTTCACCGATCATAATTTTCCTGATCATGTTTGTCTTCTACACAAATCCATTTATGGTCTTCGCCAAGTACCTCGCACTTGGTTTGATGGATTTAGTGAAGCTCTCTTTGAGATTGGCTTCACACGTAGTCGTACAGACACTTCAATGTTTCTTCATCATGGTTCTTAGGGGCTTACTATACTTCTACTATATGTAGATGATATTATTCTCACAGGGGCAAGCTCTACTTTTATATCTTTTATAATCTCCCATATGCATAAGAAATTTGAAGTTAAAGACTTGGGTCCACTTCACTATTTCTTGGGTATTGAGGTTCACCGAAATGAAAATTGCATAAAGCTTAATCAAACTAAATATGCTCTTGATTTATTGAAGAAAACTAACTTTTTGCTTGCCAAACCATGTTCCTCTCCTGTAGCTGTAGGTACCAAATTGTCTCAGGATGATTCAGCTCCCTTGGTTGATGTTACTACTTATCGCAGCATTGTTGGTGCTTTACAATACCTCACCATGACGAGACCAGACCTTACCTATGCTGTGAATCAAGTTTGTCAATTTATGCATCAACCTTGCCAAACCCACATGATAGAGGTCAAAAGGATTTTACGATATCTCAAAGACACTCCCTCTCATGGACTCTATATCAGTATCTACAGATGAACATCTATATGGTTATTCCGATGCCGACTGGGCAAGCTGCCCCAATGATCGTCGATCCATTACTGGTTTGTGCATTTACTTTGGTCCAAACCTTCTAATATGGGTTGCTAGGAAGCAGACCACTGTCTCAAGATCCAATACCGAAGCCGAATATCGTGCCCTTGCACATACAGCTGCAGAAATTCAATGGCTTCTCTTTCTTTTTAGAGAGCTAAATATTCCCTTACAGCGAGCTCCTACTTTACATTTGTAGGGAAAAATCGTACCCGCAGCGGAAGCGAGACTAAAATATAGTTTTGAGTAGCTTTTAAAATTTTTCCAATTTATGAACCTTAAACCCTTTTGATTAATTAAACATATATAATAAAGTAATAAAAGATTAATACCTCTTGTCGCGTGATCCGATTGACTTGCGTCGATGGTAATCCGCAAGATCTTCAATCCTAGCACGAACGTGGATCACCTAGGAGCGTGGTCTCCCTTCTCTTTGAATTGCAAACCTGTGATTGGATTAAACAAACTTTTCTTGATTCGTTAGTCCCAAAAACAATCTAAAGGAACCTAAGATTATTCCGGTCACTTTTGAGTTCTCAATCGTATGATCGAAACTCGCGTGAACCTTGATCGATATAGTATTCACAAGCTTATTAATGAATAAGCAACTAGAACACAATCAAAGAATAATCAATGTTCCTTTTGTTTTTAGTAGAATAATCGATCTCTAACTATGAGTTGAGAAGAAGAAGAAGAAGAAAAATTCTGCACCAAAAACCCTAGTTCTTAGAATGGTGGCCGAAATCTATATGTGTACATATATATGTGGCCGAAATTTCTCTTTTTCCTTTTTTAGGGTTGGCCGAATTCTCTTCCTAAAATAATTAGGGTTGCCGCAATTTCCAAACAAAATTAATTAGTTTGAATTGCACCCTAATTCCTATTTAGAAAAGATTTCCAAAACCTAATCAAACTCATAAATCTTTTATTCCTTATTTGACTAAAATAAAAAGACTTCCTATTTGATTAAATAAATAAAATTAATTATTTATTTTCCTTGTCAAACAAGTCTTTCTATTTAATTATACTACTACCAATAGTATACAAATAGGAATCATATTTCCTATTTAGAAAAGATTTGTTACTTAATTAAACAATTAATTAATAAATTAATTAATTCTTATTTAATTAAATAATGAAACAAAATAATATTAAATGCTAATATAGCATCTTGCCGCCCCACATATATACATTGGGCCAAATATTATTTTCCTTATTTCATTAAATCCATTGGACTTTAAATAAAAAGCCCACATGTGAACTAGACCCATTCTTACTAAAAAAAACAAGCCCACATGTTATCCATTAATATATAAATATAATTGTGCAGCCCATTACATAAATAATGTGCAAATTATATTCTTAATATATTAAATTGCAATTCTAGATGGACCCTAAATTGGTCCGGTAGAATATAACAAGTGATCCATGCAAGTCCGTGTGGATTGGGGATCTTGGCGGGCTATCTAAATTTAAGCTCCAATAGACATAACCTAATCACAATCAACAAATGATTCACTTAGGTCCGATCCATTAATTTTAGTTCATTCCACTAAAGAGCTAAAATTGAACTCTTAAATAAAGACAGAAAAGGAAGATGCTTCCTCTTTCATACCCTAGACAATCATATTGGAGATAGTGTAGCCTCGTGATTAATATCAGTAAACGTCAAGAGTTCATAGACCGCCTATAACTCTCCAAGTTACCATATTTACTCATATGACCACGTTTTGAACTTAGATATTTTGACTTGTCCAGAAGCCATGTTTTCAATAGACACTATCGAAAACTCAACGTTGAGATTTAATATCCAATTACCTCAAAACATCCATATGATGATATTATACTCTCTTTTAAAAAATGGAGCCACGATGTCCATATCTATAAATGAAGTCCTCTATCGATTAACAAATGAATATCACCAAACTATCGAGGATAGACTATGCGATATAATCGTACTCATTGATAGCTCAAATGATATCACCTGCAACCATAAGTCCATCATTTATCTCAGGATTGAGATAGACTCTCCGATTGTCCTGATAATGAAATTACTTTTATCTACTGACGGTTATAGATAAAGTATTTCATTGTGATCCTGTTCAATGCACCCAGTGCACTAGATTCTTTTGCTCGAAGACACTCCGATGATTTTAGACTCATCATATCTCATTTGATCCCACTCAAATGCTAGCAAAAGAATTCTACAACTTTAACAAGATAAAGGTGCCCAACCTTTAACTTAAGTTGTGAACGATATTCAAGACTAACTAAAGAATTGTGTCTACCACATACATATCCAGATGTATGAACAATTCTTCTTTTCTCATAGTCTTTAGACCTTATGATTATTTACTTTAACAATTATTAAACTATAAATGCTATAAGATTTGTTTAAAACAGAAATCACTTTATTAATATGAAAAAGATTGTTAATTACACTATTACACTCTTGCTATTGAGCATAATCCTAACAACATTATGATAATGTAAGTGCCACATACTTAGCATCCATCCAGTGCTTCATGGGCGTGCTAAGCATATTGAGATTGATTATCATTTTCTTTGAGAACGGGTTATGCGAAATGCATTACATATCAAATTCCTTTCTAGCACAGAACAAGTTGTTGATGTTTTCACAGAGGGTTTATCTTCACCACGTTTTAAGTTTCTTCGTGACAAACTGATGGTTCGTCCTTGCTACCCATCGGTTTGAGGGGGGTTGTTGAGATAACAAGTAGTTGACCAAAATAAATGGCCTCCCTGATCACTGTAGTAAATTGAGAGCAAATAACTATCATTTCTCTATTGTTAATTGAGAGAAAATCTCTCTTGTGTCTATTGTAAATAGAGGAGAAATTCTCTCCCATGACCATTGTAAATAGAGAGAATATCTCTCCTTACATATGTATATTTCTCTATAAATAATGACATGAAATCACTGACAAAAACAGTGAGGAAAATTATTCAATTCCTATATTCTTTAGAAAGGAAATGGAAGGAAATGAAAGGAAATGAGTCTTTATATTTTAAAAATTTTGGTTTCCATCCAAATTTGGGAGGAATGAAGGGAAAGGAAGGGAAAACAATTCCACCATTAATAATTTTTTCAAAATCCCAAAAATAACCCTATATATTGTTTGTATTCATATTGTTAAAATAAAGATATTTTCGTAAATAAAATAAAACAACTATCCTTTCCTTTCCTTTCCACCCATAACCATCCAAACAACAATCATTAAAACCACTATCCTTTCCTTTCTTTTCTTTTCCTTTCCTCACTATCATTTCCTTTCATTTCCTTTCCTTTCCATCAAACCAAACATAGTGTTAAATTGTTATTGATTAGTCTGATTGTTTGTGTGTAGCTAGGTAAAACACAAAGGCCTAAAGGCTTTGGTTTTGTCTCCTTTCGCTCCAAGGACGAGGCACATAAAGCATTGGAAGCCATGAATGGTAGGGTACTTTCTCTAACTCAAGTTTTTACTTTCAACTTTGCTTAATTCTTAACTCACATCATTGTGTTTGAATTTAAAATCGGGACCAGTTTTTCATGATTGAGCATCGAATGAATATTTCTTAATATCAACTAGTACTAGTTGAGTTTAAAATTTCAGAGAAATAATTATATAATTCATGATAAATGCACTACCTATATATTTCAATTTTGTTCAACTATATAGATTAGGTACAGATTCTGGAATTCAATTCTATATTTTGTTCAACGTGTTTTTCTTTCTCTCTTTTGGTAGCTCTACTAGGTAATGCTAATGGTTACTGTTTAGTTGCATTTTTGAATAGGTTGGTGCCTTGTTAATCTCTTTGATCGACATGGCTACCTCATGGTGAACCCATTTCAAGTTCTGATGAGCTGAGGTTGGTCCGGTGGTAATCACAAGGTCGCATGTTCGAGTCTTCCCCCCCCCCCCCAAAAAAAAGAAGAAGTTATTCTTAGAAATCTTCTTTTCTTTTTGTTTCTCTTTGAAACTAATACACTTAGTGTTTAGTTGTGCAATATGTGGTGCTATAGTGCATAAATTGAAGTGCTTTCTTGTGACTAAATTAATTGTTTGTTTTTCATTTGAAATTTATATCTCAAAACATCTCCAGCTGCACTTATTTGTGAAAGGAAATATTGATTCCCTTTTAATACGTTAATGCGCGTGCATGTCTTTTAAATACGATATAGAGGGTGTGTGAATAGGTTGTTAATTCGTTATTACCAAATTTTCGGATTAGTCAATATTACAAATATAACCCAATTCACAAAACAATAATCAAGTGTAATATGGTGCGGATATATAAACGACACTTGATTTTTACGTAGAAACCCTCAACAGGGAAAAACTACGGGCTGGTAAGTACGCCACACTCGAACCTCGAATCCACTAATTGTGATAGCGTATACAACCTAATCCCGGTTTGACGGCCTAATCCCGGCCTATATCCCGCTACCACTACCCGCAGGCCTGTAAAAGTGGACCTAGTCCAATTTGCTTGAGTTACCACCTAATCCCGGTGTACGACCTACCCGGTCTATCACACAAGACTTACTTCTCCGAAGAGATCAACACCCTATGTGAATATGCAATGATATCCAAATATGCAATAAGAGCTAGGGGTACTCTAGATGCTTACCTAGGATTATATGATGACAATA
Source organism: Acer campestre (assembly GCA_954870605.1). Lineage (NCBI taxonomy): Eukaryota > Viridiplantae > Streptophyta > Magnoliopsida > Sapindales > Sapindaceae > Acer > Acer campestre. The sequence goes on along the minus strand of OX940809.1, from coordinate 28,760,270 downwards.
AAATCAATCCTAGATATCAAAATAGCTATATGACATGGCATAATAGCTTAGCTATGTAAAGGATAACCAATCCTAGATACAATAGCTATCAAAAACAATCTCAATCATAAAATGAAATTAATTAGCTAGATGATAGATAAACATGTAATATCCTAGCTATCAAAAAAATAACCCAATCAACACATAATCTCAATCATGTATGTAGAAATAAATCTAAACACATACAAGTAATAAATGAGATAAAATTGATAAGTAAAACACTAAAATTAGATGAGATTAGTGTTCAACAAATCATACCATGTGTGTTGAAGAAGACCCATGCATTATCAAACACTAGATGATCCTAGATGATGCTTAGATGATGATTTATGCATGTGGAAATGGGTTAAGAGAAATAAAGATGTGATCTTTAAGGTTTTTCTCTCAAGTCTCTATAAAATATCTCTCTAGGGTTCTTGGGATTAGAAACTTGGTTTGGGAACCAAAGATAAGGATGTATTTATAGAGACCAAAAACAGGGCATGTGAAAATACAATTTTGCCCCTGAAAACACATGATCGGCATTATCATAGAACAAGATGCAATCAATTCAAACAATCATGAATAAAATTCATGACTTTGCATCCTAATGCCTAAACATGTTATGGCATTTTAATAGACTAGATGCAATCAAATAAACATGCATGAAGAGATGTTTAAGAACATGCAAGCACTCATACAAAACACACAACATACAAGAATAAGATTTATGCATGAGTTGTGTGTGTGCGCAACTAGATCTCTTCAAAGCAAGTAAGCACTAGAATTTACCTTTGGTGCTTCTTCTCTTGAGGTCTTGAGAGAGCCATTGGATGATCACCAATTCCTAAGTGATGAGGTCGTTTGTGTACTCAACAAAATAGTAATAATATAGATTATGGTTGATTCTTGAAAACTCTTTTTAAGCCACTTAATCCTTTTAAAATGTGATTGGATAGCAAAATAGTGAGCAAGTTCGTTCCACAGGGAATGGAGTGTTAATTAGATAAATTGACTAATCTTAGAGCAATAAAGTAAATCATATTGTTTGATAGATGTGTGGTTTCTAAAACCACAAATGCTAACTACTCAAATGAAAATACACAAAATATGTTATGAAAAATAGAATACTCAACACCTTGATAAGAATTGTGATAAAATCAATTAACGAGATAGCTAGGGAATAGATCGATTTAACAATTGAATGTGGGTAAGCTAACTAGCTTCATTAATGTACCAATCTCATTATGTTAACCACTTAGAGGCTTAGATTAGTGGGGTTGGTATACCCACCACTAATCTATCCTATCCAATGGGTTCTTAATCACACAAGGATTGTCAATCCACATATGAATATATAACAAATTACTCCACTCAAGATAGCAATCAACAAGTGATATAAAAGTCAATTATAATGAATGGAATCTAATTAATTTGAATGAATAGAACACATAAGAGATTCATTACAAGCTAAGCTAAACCCACAACCAATTGATCCTCAAATCTATCCCCTAGATTAGGGGTTTAGTTACACATATTTGCAATAAATGAAAAGAAGTAAATGATAAGGAAATAACCCTTGGGTCACCTTCTTTAAACTTGATCCTTCTTCTCCTCTATGCTCCTAGATGCAAGGAATGGAGGTTGAGGAAATGTCTTGGAATGTGGGTGTTTTGGTGGAAAGTTACTAAGGATTTTGGTGGAGAAATGGTGGGATGAGGAATGATGTAGTGAAGTAATCAAGGTTTTGTGTTGAGGGTTGGATGGATTAGATGAGTTCAAGGAGAGAAATGGAGGATGAGGTATGGTGTGCCATGGATGCTTGAGCTAGATCTCAGATTTGTTCACTGTATTTCTCTCTGATTTTTCCGATCCTTTTGAAGATGGAGGGACGATCTATTTATATGCACTCTTGGACATGTACTGATAACTGCTTGATTCGCTGAGGTGGAGCCTTGGTCGCTATTTGGTCGCTATGGCGACCCTGGTGCGTAAAACGGTTAGAAGAGAAGGTCGCCATGAAAACCATCTTTCTCGCTATTTGGCAAGTGGCGACCATAAGTATTTTGTGTAGAGGTCGTCACTTGCACCTCTAGTTCGCCATGGCGACCATAAGTGGCGACCCTACAAATGTGAGGAGGTCGCCACTTGCAACATCAAGGTCGCCATGGCGACCCTAAGTGGCGACCATGCCTTGAGTGCACTAGGTCGCCATTTGCAAGGGAGGTCGCCATGGCGACCTCACTTGGTTGATTTGTGGACTTTCTGTCGCCATAGCGCTCAAGTGGCGCCCAAGTGGCGCCCAAGTGGCGACCTTCTGATGTCTTTGGAGAATCCTCTGTCGCCATGGCGCTCATGTAGCGACCTTTTATGTCCAAGTGGCGAAAATGCCCTGTTCCTTCCCATTTGTGAGATATTTTCGCACAAGTCCTCCACCTTCATCTCAATTGCTTCTGAAACCTAATAAAACCTGAAACACTCAATTTAACAACATTAAACACGGGGAAATGCCCGAGAATCAAGCAAAAAGAATCGGAAATGAGGGCCAAAATCATACCAATTTTGGCTTGATCAAATACCCCCAAACCAATCTTTTGCTAGTCCTCGAGCAAAAACAATAACAAGCAAACCCCCAAAAACATGCATAGAGATATTTCAAAGGTTATCACTTCAAATGATCAATGTGCAAAGCCAAAATGAAGAGATTAAAACAGTTATGCCATCATGAGGATTTAAACATGAAAGAGCATGTATAGTTAGGATTAAAAACGTGCCACCTTAGACATAATTGTACGCAATGCGATCTTACATTCAAAATGCCAAAGCTTCAAAGCAAAGGTGCTATTAGTTTAGAATGTAATTCGCTTTGATACTAAACCTCACTGGATTCTCTCTTATTTTCTCCAAGACTCCTAGGTTCACTCAATATTGTACATGTGCAATATGAATTCATGTTATGGTAACAAATTGATTGCACATGCTAAACATTAAAACGCAATTTCCTGAAAAGTGGTCTCATGAATGGAATTGCAAGCCATGAATTAGAAAGAACATGCATCAACCAAATTGTACAAAATGGACAATCCTAAAGATCATGAAGGTCTTTTCTTTGGTTGTAATGGGGCCTTAAGGTTATGGTGAAACAAAGAATGGAAAAAATGGATATCAAGGAACCTAATGATTACATTAAGGCATACATTCTAATTCTTTAAGTTCCACAAAATTCACACATATTGTTCACACTTCAAGGTGTCCAGGCTCACAATTACACATGTGTATGCTACTTCTATTTTCAACTTGAGTAGTTCAATTACTTCTCTTTCTTTTCTAGGCCATTTGTGCCTAATTTCTTGATTCTCTTTTTCTTTGCTTTTCTTTGCTTGCCAATTCTTTTCTTTTCATGCTTTTCATCATTTTTTTTTTAATTTTCTTTTCTTTTCTCATTCTTTACAAGCTTTTGTTTTCTTTTCCATTTTCAAACATCTCTTGCTTTGCAAGACTCTTACACACATTCACATGCCTAGGTACACACCTTACATTTATAAATTCAAAATTTTACATTGATTTCCTAAGCCTTGGTGAATCATTTGGTCAAGGTAGGTCAATTATTATAAGGCTATAAGGTTCATGTAGATGTGGTTCATGAAAGAAAAGCTTCAAATGTGTTTGGCTTCAAAGGGGGTTGGGAGCACACATATTCAAATTGGTTGGAAGTGTTTAGGCCAAAGAGGTTTTCACATGCATCGCCTAAAATCATTTCTAAAGATTTGTCCACTAAGCAAAATAAGGCATCAACAAGCAGACCATAATATGCTATGGCAAACAACATTTGGTGCAAATGAGACCAAAACATGCTTGTATGAGTGTTTGAGAATGAGTGTTTAAAGAGTGAATGTTTACAACTCAACGTATGCTTTTTAAAGGCTGTGTTTGTGATCCTCACGGGAATCTCCACTATTAATTCTTAGCCTTCAAGCAAATTTGATCATTCACTCAACATTAAGAGAAAAAGATTAACGCATTTTGTTCAATGACACCCTACGTGGCATGGTGTTAATCTAAACCAAACACTCTCAAACATGCACAATTCCTCACTACATCATGTAAAGAACAATCTCCATAAGCAAAGCATGCTCAAATATGGCAATATCGCAAAAATTTTCAAAAAATTTGGCACACAATTCTTTTGAAAACCAAGCATCATGGCGTTGCGCACAAGTACCCCCAAACCTAAATTTGACATTGTCCTCAATGTTCAAGGGTGGTAAAAATAAAGACAACAAGCGCAACCCAATAAGTTTCAAGCAATAATCCAACAAGCAAAGGCAAAAACAAAATATTCCAATAATCCGGCATATTGCCCTCCAAATCAATCATACACAAAATCCCAACAACACATATAACAATAAAGCACAAATGTCCTAAATCCACTACCAAAATCCAATTCACACCCTTATTCTATGCGGACGCAAAATAAAGGCAACAATGAAAAATATAGATCAAAAGGAAAAAGAAATGCGAATAAGCATAAATCAACAAAAATATCCAACAATATAATCCAAAAGTAAAAACATAAAACTAGCAATGTCCCAATAAAGTGATAGAAAATGCAAATGATGGAAAGATAAAATAAATCCTAGGAATGCTAGTAGGCCAACTACTCTGAATCATCCTCCTCATCCTGCTCTACTCCACCCTTCCCTTTCGGGTCCTTCCTTCTCTGCTCCCTAGCTAATGCTGCTCTCCTAGACTGCTCCTCTCTCCATTTCCTCTGTGTGGCTGCCTCATCAATAGGAGGACCTCCCACATAACGGGGTCCCTGATCAGTCAAGGAACGGGTCATGGCCTCCTCCAACTGTGCTGCCTCCTCAACAGCAGACTGTGCAGTCTGAAATACGAAGTCAGGCTCCTCTGTGCTATGTCCTGAAGGTGCAGTGGGGGTAGGTGGAATCACTGTGGTAGGCTTCTTCGGCCTCCTGACATATGGGGTGAGCCTTAGATCATGGCAGAGGTCTGTAAAACCTGTGATCACTGTCTCACTCAAATCCTGAATCAGGTTTTCCAACCTCAGCTGCCTGTCCTCCAAGGCCGTCTGCCTTCCTTCAATATCAAGTTTATCAGCATGAAGGATATCAAAATCATCAGTCTGAGTCTTCCTAATGCACTGTACACCATCTAGAATCCGAAGACCTAACGGCTGCCCATGATCATCACAAATAGGAATCTCCTCCTCCTCATCATCATCGTCCTCCTCAGGGATCACTCTCTCAAATTCTTCCCTAACACTAGTGCCAGCCTCTGAACTCCGCACTCTCCCACGTTTCCCACCAGTAGGTATCTCCCCACGCTTTATCATCAAGCGTCGCCAGGTGGTCAAGTCCATATCTGACATGGGTGGCTTGAGTATGTCCCCTGATACATCTACACCCGCCAACTTGCAGGCCTCTGTGATCAAACAAGGGAAATGGAGGATATCTGTCTCTGATTCATTCCTCCCAATCCGCTGAATCTCCATCTTCACGATAATTCCCACATCAATAGGCTGCCTCTCACTGATACTGTGTAGAATCCTGGCTGCCTCAAATGGAACAGTGGACCTGTGGGAAACTGGCCTAAGGGAAGAGGTGAGGAAAATGTGCCAAAAGGCGTGCTCAATCTTCAAGTTTGACTGCCTGAGAGGGAACCTCTTCGCCATCCATATGGTCATAGGAGTGATGGTCATAGTGTTAGCAAATTCCACCAAATTCTTCACATACAAAGGATTTGTGGTGATTCCTTCCACCATCCTCTCACGTAACCCCTCAATTTCCAACAATGTCGTCCTAAAATAGATGTTAATGTCTGGTGCGTTCAAGTACACGGGAACCCCTCTCACTAGAATGTGACCACCCCTCATATACTCCCCCGGATTCATCCCCGCATAGAATTCTTTCACCAAACTCTCACTGTAATGTGGCGGAGTAGTTGCTAATCCTCCCCATCCCATGTCATTCACTGTTGTTGGGACAGGGGTATCCCTCAAATTCTCCAAATCAATGCCCCTCTCAGGCCACATTTTCTTCTCAGTAAATGTCTCCAATCTTTCATCAAAATTCCTATTTAGTTTGCATTCAGGGACCACTCTCCCTTTAGGAGTGGGGGTCTTGCTACCCTTGCCCCCCTTGCTTGGCAATTTCATCTTCGGAGCCATTTTTCACACTCAAATTCGGATTAAGCTTTCTGACAGAAATCCGGCAGCACAACGGCACTTCAATAACAATCCGGCACTCACCAAGTGCACCACAATCAACCAAAACCACTTCAACACTATCACAATCACTTCTATATGAATCAAACCACACAAAAATCCAATCCTAAGCACTAATCACTTCAAATCAAACTCAAAACCACCCTTAGTGATTCTAGATGCAATGTAGGAAGGATTTGATCAAAAGAATTGAAGAACTAGAGTGATTGCTTACCGGATTTGGAGATTACGTGCGTGCCACGGCTTTGGAATTGAGAGAATTTGAGAAGAGAGAGCTTTTGTTTGTGCGGCGTTATGTTTTGAGCAGCAAATTTATAAGTGAACGCCCTATGTCGCCATTTGTGACTCTCGGTCGCCATGGCGACCAAATGGCGACCAAGAAGGATTTTTCAAGTTTGCATGTGGTCGCCATTTGCACAAGTAAGGTTGCTATGGCGACCAAATGGCAACCATACCTGATATGTAAAGGTCGCCATTTACAACATGTGGTCGCCATGGCGACCATGTAAGTGGCGACCTCTGTATTCTTCTTGTAAGTGAGGTCGCCACTTGCGTGCAAATAGCGACCAAATGGCGACCCTTACTTGAGGTCCTCTTCTGAATGTATTTTCATCACCTGCAATGAAACAAAATCCACAAATAAGCTCATATTTCAAACCATTATCAAGAATAGGACACTTATTCAGAAAAACAAACCAAACCAAAAGAAATACACACAATAAGCAAAAATTAAAACACAAAGATTTTTATTCTTGGCATGAAATGTAAAAACCAAATGTGAATCCTACTACCGCATCCTATCATGCGAAATGGAATCATGATGCTCGTCACCCAAATCAACCACATTATAACTCATTTTCTTTTTGACTACCCAAATTGGACCCATAGACTCATCCCGGCTTTGATCTACCAAATCCTTCCTAACCCAAATTTTCTTTACATGGTTAGATCTCATTCTAGGTCTATTTTTCTCATGGTTAACATGCCTCAAAAATTCAAAGCACCTAGACTTTACATGACCTCTTTTATGACAAAAATAACAAGTTAAAGGATATGAAGGAAATCTTCCCTTTTGCATTGGAGGTTTAGGCCTTGAGGGACCGTTCTTGGTGAGTTCCTTGATGGCTTGATCCATCCGATCTATCTCCACCAAATAATCGCACTCCTTCACCTTAGCAACCTTCAAAGACATCTCCCTCTTGCTCAATTCCTCCTTCAACTCCTCAATTGCCTTGTTCTTGACATCTACACTCATGAGGGTCTTTCTCATCTTTCTTGAGGACTCTTCCTCAAATTCTTCGGTGAGTTTAGCCAAATCCCCAAGCTCTTTTACCGTCACCTCATTCTCCATGGTGAGTGCCACATTTATCTTTTTGAGTTTATGGTTCCGTCTTGCTAAATCATCAAGCTTCTTCTCTAAGGCATCTTTCTCCGCCTTAAGAACCTCCACTTCAAGCATGAGCTCTTGGTTAGAATTCTTGAGCCCTTCAATCTCAGAGTCACCAATGCTCTCAACTTCGTCCTCTTGGCTACTCTTTTCAAACAATTGCACCAATTCACATACTTTTCCACCCGTTGACCTTGGTGGTTGCACCTCAACCACATAGCAACTCTCAATGCTTTTTAGGTCATCATTGCATATGGTTATGTCAATCTCAAGTTCTTTCTCAAATGCATGCATACAAACCTTCCTCTTGCAAACATCGATCTTCATTTGAGCGGTAGCCATGAATGGTCTACCAAGGAGAACTTGCCACTCCCTAACATCTTTTGACTTGTCACCAATGTCAAGAACTACAAAATCCGTGAACACCACTACTCCTTCAATGACAATTGGGACATCCTTTATTTCACCACTCGATGAAAGTGAGGTTTGATCCGCTAGCATAAGCTTCTTCCCGGTTGGCTTCAATCCTACCAAACCTAAATTCACATAAGTAGATAGGGGCATCATACTCACACTTGCTCCTAAATCTAGTACTCCTTTAAGCACTCCACTCTCTCCTATTGATATAGGAATCACAAAACTACCTGGATCTTCCACTTTCCGAGCATATGTTTCTTCAAACAACTTAGCTTCATCCCTAGCTCCAACCTTCTTGACAAAGTTTCCCTCCTTAGTTTGCTCGGTGTGGCTTGGAAACTTCCCCTTTTCTTGCTTTTGTAGGGCTTCGGCAATTTGCCCCATTTGGGTCTCCAATTTCCCGAAAGACGCTTTGAGGTTGCCAAACCTTTGGCCACTAGCTTGCATGAAACTTGTCAAGGTATTCTCGGCTCTTTGGAAACCTTGCATCATACCTCTCATCTCTTCATCAATGTTTCGGCGAGGTTGATACGAGCTAGATTGAGCATTGTTGTTGTTGTTCCATTGGTTTCCTCCCCATTGGTTTCCTCCTTGGGGAAATCCTCCTTGTGGTAATCCTCCTTGTGTTTGATTTTGATGGTAACCCCCTTGTGAGCTACCTCCTTGGTTGTACACTCCTTGTTGATTTTGACGGTAACCCCCTTGTGAGCTACCTCCTTGGTTGTACACCCCTTGTTGTTGACTTCCTTGTTGTTGATTTCTTGGTGGTGGGTTTAAAATGTTGTTGTTGTTTGACCAAGAGAGGTTTGGGTGATTCCTCCATAGTTGAACATGGTTGTTGAAATAGGAGTTGTTTCCTTGTCCTTGGAATCCCATAGCTTGAACCTCCTCTTGCTCTTGACCTTGAAAAGTGTCCTCAAACCCTTCATTCTCATTGAAGTGCCCGCTAGAGCCTCCTTCTTGCCTTCCTAGCAACTTCACTCCCGCCTTCGAAAATCCCATACTCTCTATATGAGAAGTCAAGGTCTCCACCTTCTTGTTAATCCTCGAGATTTCGATGGCGGCTTCCGTACTAGCATTTACATCAAACTTCCCACCACGAATACTGTTGGCATTCCTTTGCTGAGAGTTTTGTGCCAACATCTCATAGATGTCATATATCTCCGAAGCGGTCTTGGTGTCATATGAACCTCCACAAGCGTTATCCACCAACACTTGGGAGAACCGATTTAAGCCTCCTTGGAAACAAGACACCTTGTATTCCTCAGTGAACATGTGAGGAGGGCATTGGGCCACAAGGCGTTGATACCTCTCCCATGACTCATGAAATAGCTCCCCCTTACTCTCATAAAAATCTGCTATCTTCACCTTTAACTCATTTGCTTTCCTAGCCGGAAAGAATCTGTTGAAAAACACTTTGCAAATTTGACCCCAACTTGTCAATGATCCCGGCCTAAGCCCCATGAGCCATGTCATAGCCGCATCCTTCATACAATACTGGAAGCAACGCATTTGCAACTGTTCGCGCGTGAGACGCATGATGGGGAAGGTCTCAATAATAGCACTGTACTCCTTCATGAATTGGAGGTAGTCTTCATTCAACTTCCCATGAAATGACGGCAAGAGGTTGACGTGCATTGTCCTCAACTCATAACCCCTAGCAACCGGGTCTAGCACGATCGGCGATGGTTGGTTCCCGATATCCGGAAAGGCATACTCACCCATGGTCATCCTTTGACCACGGTTGGTTTGAGTCTCTTCCGTCATCTCCTCTCTAAAAGGAGCTTCGTCTTCCCTACCATGTTGTTGTCCTTCGGTACTCATAGCTTGACTTGGAATTGGTTCGAACTCTCTCACACGGCTAGTGCCTTCTAGTGGGGGATGAACACCTCTACCTAGAGATCTCCTACCGTGCATAAAACTGAGCACCTGAAAGAGGAATAAATAAAGAGATACAAGGAAAGAAAAAAAAGTAAAAACAGCACTATGAACAAGTCAATAACCACAAAACAAAATACTAAACTAACAATCTACAAAATACCAACAAAATGTGAAGAAAAGTCAATCTATGTAATCAACACTACCAATCCCCGGCAGTGGCGCCATTTTTGATGATTTCGTTTGTGTACTCAACAAAATAGTAATAATATAGATTATGGTTGATTCTTGAAAACTCTTTTTAAGCCACTTAATCCTTTTAAAATGTGATTGGATAGCAAAATAGTGAGCAAGTTCTTTCCACAGGGAATGGAGTGTTAATTAGATAAATTGACTAATCTTAGAGCAATAAAGTAAATCATATTGTTTGATAGATGTGTGGTTTCTAAAACCACAAATGCTAACTACTCAAATGAAAATACACAAAATATGTTATGAAAAATAGAATACTCAACACCTTGATAAGAATTGTAATAAAATCAATTAATGAGATAGCTAGGGAATAGATCGATTTAACAATTGAATGTGGGTAAGCTAACTAGCTTCATTAATGTACCAATCTCATTATGTTAACCACTTAGAGGCTTAGATTAGTGGGGTTGGTATACCCACCACTAATCTATCCTATCCAATGGGTTCTTAATCACACAAGGATTGTCAATCCACATATGAATATATAACAAATTACTCCACTCAAGATAGTAATCAACGAGTGATATAAAAGTCAATTATAATGAATGGAATCTAATTAATTTGAATGAATAGAACACATAAGAGATTCATTACAAGCTAAGCTAAACCCACAACCAATTGATCCTCAAATCTATCCCCTAGATTAGGGGTTTAGTTACACATATTTGCAATAAATGAAAAGAAGTAAATGATAAGGAAATAACCCTTGGGTCACCTTCTTTAAGCTTGATCCTTCTTCTCCTCTATGCTCCTAGATGCAAGGAATGGAGGTTGAGGAAATGTCTTGGAATGTGGGTGTTTTGGTGGAAAGTTACTAAGGATTTTGGTGGAGAAATGGTGGGATAAGGAATGATGTAGTGAAGTAATCAAGGTTTTGTGTTGAGGGTTGGATGGATTAGATGAGTTCAAGGAGAGAAATGGAGGATGAGGTATGGTGTGCCATGGATGCTTGAGCTAGATCTCAGATTTGTTCACTGTATTTCTCTCTGATTTTTCCGATCCTTTTGAAGATGGAGGGACGATCTATTTATATGCACTCTTGGACATGTACTGATAACTGCTTGATTCGCTGAGGTGGAGCCTTGGTCGCTATTTGGTCGCTATGGCGACCCTGGTGTGTAAAACGGTTAGAAGAGAAGGTCGCCATGAAAACCATCTTTCTCGCTATTTGGCAAGTGGCGACCATGAGTATTTTGTGTAGAGGTCGCCACTTGCACCTCTAGGTCGCCATGGCGACCATAAGTGGCGACCCTGCAAATGTGAGGAGGTCGCCACTTGCAACATCAAGGTCGCCATGGCGACCCTAAGTGGCGACCATGCCTTGAGTGCACTAGGTCGCCATTTGCAAGGGAGGTCGCCATGGCGACCCCAAATGGTGACCTCACCTGGTTGATTTGTGGACTTTCTGTCGCCATGGCGCTCAAATGGCGACCTTCTGATGTCTTTGGAGAATCCTCTGTCGCCATGGCGCTCATGTAGCGACCTTTTATGTCCAAGTGGCGAAAATGCCCTGTTCCTTCCCATTTGTGAGATATTTTCGCACAAGTCCTCCACCTTCATCTCAATTGCTTCTGAAACCTAATAAAACCTGAAACACTCAATTTAACAACATTAAACACGGGGAAATGCCCGAGAATCAAGCAAAAAGAATCGGAAATGAGGGCCAAAATCATACCAATTTTGGCTTGATCACTAAGCTACCCTTACATCAACCCCAACATGTGGTTTGTCCACAAAACAAGCCAATCAACAAATGGGAATCCTTACAATTTGAATTTTTTTAGTTACTTTGCGCAGATAGTTAGAGGAAGGCTGATCTTTGTTGAATTTGCAAACACTGAAAGTCCTGAAAATGGTGCTATGCAGTTTTCATCTTTCATTTGTAAAATATTTAATTACCTTTCAATGACCACTAAAATAGAAAGTTACATGTAAGTTGTAACGAATAGCTTTAGTGAAATTGAAAATTTCTTGTATTATCTATATTATACCTATAAATCTGTTGGATGATTTGATGAATATTATGAACATAGAAATGGATCCTCTGTTGAGCTTCTTCTCTCCGAAGCTGTGTTAAAACTCTTGTGGATTTGATGCCATGTGTATTGGACAATCTAGATTAGGTTTAGATTATTTTTTTTATCTCCTCAATAACAACGACATCGTTTTATGGGCCATATTAAGTTTAACTTCATTCAAAACTTCACTTCTCCCTTGTTTCCTTTTTTTTTTTTTACACTTTAAAGTTTAAAACGGTAACTGTTATCCCATTTGCTTCTCTGCCAAATTCTATCTTCTTTGTTTTGATCCACTCATCTCTTTTTATATGTCAAGCTAGAGATCCTCCAGTCGCACAAGTGAGAACAATATTTCACTCGAAGCAAAACCCAACTGTAATGAGTCTATCTAAGTTGTATTTCATCTCATCAAAAAATCACCACTACAATTTTATCACTCAAATCTTGAATCCAATGTCCATGTGCTTTAAGTGAAATAAAATTGAGATCAATTACAATAACAACGAAAAATAAAATGCTCTCTAATTACCCAAGTCAAATGATTTGGGTGCCGAAATTATTGTTTTTTCCTTTGCTTTCGTCGAACTTCATGTTTCATGACTTCCGATAAAGATTTGGGATGATAAACTAAAAATAATTTGTGAGGTAACTAAGTAGAAGGAAAAGGAGACCGAAGTGAAGTTTGGAGAAAAGTGAACTTTTATTCTTCAGCCTGGTAAAACAATGTCGTTTGCTATTGAAGAGAGAAAAAAAAAAAAAAAAAAAAACTAAAACTAATCTAGACCCTTAAATAGCACAGTTCACGCGAGAAGAAACTCTTAAGCATGGTGACAAATAGTTAGTTGACAGAATTTCACATAAGTCCTACCTTTTGATGATTTGTCACCTTTATAAATGTCTTTCCAAATTTATCACTTTAGTCCTTACTTTTTCAAAAACTCATCACTTTAGTCCATTTGACCAAATATGTGAAAGTCAACTATTTTAAAACCTGTGAAAGTATACTTTTGCCCTTATTACTGTTTAATTTAGCTAAAATGATTATATTAGATTTAAATTAAAATGAAAATAATAAAAATCTCAATAATAAAATCTTAAATAAATATATTACAAAAAAATCTTAAATAAATAATAATAATAAAATCCATAAATTTTTTTTTTTTTTTTTTTTGTATTTTTGTCATAATGGATATTAATTTATCTAAAATGATTATCTTAGCTTTCAATGATTTTTTTTTCATAATTTTTTTTTTTTTTGTAATCTATTTATTTAAGATTTTATTATAGATAATTTAATTGTTTTTCAATTTAATTTAAAGTTAAGATAATCATTTTAGTTAAATAAAAATCCATTATGAAAAAAATACAAAATAAGAAAAAATTAATGGATTTTTTTTATTATTTATTTAAGCTTTTTTTTTTTTGTTATATATTTATTTAAGATTTTATTATTGAGAATTTTATTGTTTTTCATTTTAATTTAAAGCTAAGATAATCATTTTAGCTAAATTAAATAGTAACAGGGGTAAAAATATACTTTCACCGGTTTTAAAATAGTTGACTTTCATATATTTGGTTAAATGGACTAAAGTGAAGAGTTTTGGAAAAAGTAAGGACTAAAATGATGAATTTGGAAATACATTTATAAATATGACAATCACCAAAAAAGTAGGACTTATGTGAAATTCTACCTAGTTAGTTTAAATCGCACTATTTGAACCATGGCACTGATGAATAAAGAATAAATTTATTACATTATATTTTTGGGCAAAAATAAAAATAATCTTGTGGCAATTTCAAGCAAATGTAAATTAACTTTATCATGGTATGGCTGATGAGGTCGTTTTGTACTCAATAAAATACGTTTTTATGTGTTCATTTGAAAACCAAGTTTCACCACTTGAAAATCCACTTAGGATGTAAAATTAGTAAAATGATAAGCAACGATTTGTTCCACAAGGAATTAGAGTAATTAATTGAATTGATTAACTAATCTAAAATGCAATAAAGTAAATCATGGTAGTTTAAATGGTGTATGGTTTGAGAAACCATCAAATATACATGGAAAGTAAATGTAACAAAAATGTAAAGAGAATATGAATATATAGAAATTCAATATCAACAACCTAGATAAGAAAATGGATTTAAACAATTAATAAGAACTCTAGGGAAATGATAGAGTAGCTAATGGACTTTGAACAATTCGTACATGGCTTCATTAATGTACGATCCACACAATCAAGGACCGATCTCATTCGGAAGTGTGTTTAGACTATCACTATGAATCCTAAACAACTTCCCACCAAAATGTCTAACCAATTAAGGAGAGAGGGTCAAGGTGGGATCGGTTAGTGATGATCAAAGGCCTAGGCAATTGTGGTTGATATACCCTCTAACAACCTAACCTATTCACTATATGCTACAATCAATCAAGTGTGTCAATAACTCTACCAATTTTTTTCACAAATAAATCCTACAACATATTGCAATCAACAAGTGTGTCAATTACTCAACCAATCACATAAGAGCAAGATCTAATTAAAAAGTAAATAGAACTATAATTGTATAAACATGATATTCAAAGCTTTAACAAATTCCCAATGTCCAAAAGTTACTCAAATCATCCCCCTAGAATGGGGGTTTAGTTACACTAAATCACAAACAAAGAAACGAAAGTAAAATGCAGAGAAATCACCATTGGGTCTCTCTTGTAAGCTTGATCCTTCCTTGAGTTTCCTTATTGATCCTAGTGCAAAGATTGGGTGATGAGGATATGTCTAGATAGATAAAGTCAAATGGAAAGTGACAAAAGAGATATGTGGAGAAGATGGGAAGAGAGGAGTGATTTGGGTAAAGTAATCTAAGTGTTGTTGATGATATTTGGAGAGGAGAAATGGCGGGATTAGGAATGGTGGAAGAATGAGATTGTCTATGGAAATTCTCTGTAAAATTTGGTGTATTTATATGTTGTGAAGGCTAGGGTACGAAATGGGCAAGAAAGGACAAAAATACCCCTCTTGAAATGGCTTAAAAACGTCATTTTTACTAAGCTATCGCGGGTTGCTACCTGAGTGTCGCGGTTTGGTAAACAGCGACACATTGAGCGACATTCCTTGATTTGCATGTCACGGTCTATGTCGTGGTTTGGTAAACAATGACACTTTGAGCGAAATTTTCAAATTTGCATGTCGTAGTTTGTAAATAGCGACACTTGTTAGCGACATTCCGTGATTTTGCTTCATTTCTTCCCTCTTTTTGTGCAATTTGCCTCCAACTATTCAAGCTAAGCTTAAAAGCCCTTAAACTTTATAAATACCTGAAAACACTTAATTCATACAACTAAATCACGGGATATTGCCTGAGAATCAAGCGAAAAGAGAAGGAAATGAGGACCAAAATCATACCAATTTTGGTTCGATCAATGGCTAATTTTCCATGGCTGTGTATCGACGATTTCAACAAGGTTTTGGAGGATTCAAAAAATGAGGGGGGTATAGAGAGGTCCAGAAATGCTATGGAAAATTTTTCAAGAAGCTCTTGATTCCTGTGGGTTGGAAGATTTGGGCTTTACGGGACCATGGTTTACATGGTCTAATAAAAGAGATAAGGCTAGCCATATTAAGGAGAGACTTGATAAGGGCGTCTATAACTTCCAATGGAAACAATTGTTTCCATTTATGGCTGTTAATCATTCAGATTTCTAGGGGTCGGATCATCGTCCTTTGTTGGTTGAGATATTAAGTTCTTCAGCTAGTAATGGTAGTGAGGGATTGCGTACGAGGAGACGGTTTCATTTCGAGGCATGTTGGGTAGATGAAGAGAAATGCCGCGATCTGGTAAATTGTAGCTGGAGGGACAATTCGAGTTAGAATTCTATGGAGGATATAGTTAACAAGATTAGTGGGTGTACAAGAAAGTTATCGGTGTGGAATGATAATAATCGGGTGAGCCCGTAGAGGAGTATTAGGGAGAGCAAACAAGCTCTGAGTTATGCAACCTCTAACATCCAACCAGGTTCTTGGGGATACATCAGAAAGCTTGAGAGTAAGTTAGATTGTCTGTTGGAAAAAGGAGGAAAACTACTACAGACAACTATCTAGAACAGAACGGCTTAAGGGGGAGACTAAAATACAAGATTTTTTCATTGGAAAGCCTCTGCGAGATGAGCAAGAAATACAATTCGAGGATTGCTTCATAATGGGGGAGGATGGTGAACCGGAAAAAGGGAAACGATAGAAGTGTTTGTCTAATATTTTGATAACCTGTTTGCTCGGATGTTCCCTCAACTGACGATATTGACAAAAGTGACTAGTTCGATCTGAAGTAGACTCTCAAATTTGAGCCGTGATTTCCTTGATAGGCCTTTCACTGCAGACAAAATTCGTGTTGATATCTTTGGTATGTTTCCAACTAAAGCTCGGCTTGGATGGGTTACCAGCATTGTTTTATCATAAATTTTGGGATTTGATTGGTGCAAGTGTGATGCAAGCTTGCCTTCGTTGTCTTAATAAGGGAGATTTCGTGTAAGTAGTCAATCGTACTCTGATTACTCTTATCCCTAAGATCCATATTATGGCGAACTTTCGCCCTATTATTCTTTGCAATGTAACCTACAAAATAGTGGCAAAGGCATTGGCAAATATATTCCGCTTGGTGCTTGATAAGGTCATATTAGAAATGTAGAGTGCATTCATCCCGTGTCATCTCATCTCGGACAATGCCATTGTTAGGTTCGAATGTCTCCATGCTTTGTGCAAGAGAAAGCAGAAGACGGGGTCTATAGCTCTTAAGCTAGATATGTTAAAAGCTTACAATCGGATGGAGTGTGAGTTTCTAGCTCGAACGATGGAAAGGTTGGGGTTCCTCTTAGGCATGGATTTGCAGGATTATGAGATGTGTTCGCTCGGTTTCCTTCTCCTTTTTGTAGAATGGGGATATTTGTGGGAATCTAATGCATTCCTAAGGCTTACGGTAGGGTGATCCTTTATCCTCTTACTTATTCCTTTTATGTGCTGAAGGATTATCTAATATGTTGCACAACGCTATGAAGGAAAAACGGATTAAAGGATTCTGCTGCAACAGGTCATGTCTTATCATTTCTCACTTATTCTTTGCTAATGACAACCTTCTCTTCTCTAAATCCTCTCTAGATGATTGCAGGGCTATTCACAACATTCTTAATGATTATGCGAGGGCCTCAGGGCAAATGATTGATGAGGTCGTTTTGTACTCTTCAAAACAATGTATTTATGTGATCATTTGAAAACCATGTTTAACCACTTAGGAATCCTCTTAGGATGTAAAACTTAGTAAAATGGTAAGCAAAGATTTGTTCCATAGGGAATTAGCGTAATATGTTAGATTGATTAACTAATCTATAATGCGTTAAAGTAAATCTTGATAAATGGATATTGTGAGGTTTGATAAATGATACGAACCTCGTCGATTGTAACAAGATTGATGCCTAAGATCGTTCTAACCTCTGGTTCGGATGGAAACCGTGACCCAACACCTATATCGAGATGTGAACCTTGGTATAAAGGAGGACCCCACAATCAAGGATAGAATACTCGATTGATAAGTCAAGGAGAAACGCTGATCAAGCCAAAATTTGTATGATTTTAGCCCTCATTTCCGACTCTTTTTGCTTGATTCTCGGGCATTTCCCCGTGCTTCATTGAGTTAAATCGAGTGATTCAGGTTTTATCAGGTTTCAAGAGCAATTGGGATGAAGATGAGGACTTGGGTGCAAAAAGGCTCACAAATGGGAAGAAACATGGCATTTTCACTACTTAGGCAAGAAGAGGTCGCCACATGGTTGCCATGGCAACAGAGGATTATTCAGAGCTCCAGAAGGTCGCCACTTGGTCGCCATGGCGACAGAAGGTTGCAAAAATACATCAGGTGAGTCGCCATAGCGACCCACCCTCGCAAATGGTGACCTCACAACTTTAGTCAGGGTCGCCATAGCGACCTTCTCATGCAAATGGCGATCTCATCACGAATTGCTCATGGTCACCACTTGCTATATGACGAAAAAGATGATGTTCATGGTGACCTTTTCATCTAACCATTTTACGCACCAGGGTCGCCATAGCGACAAAATAGCGAACCTTGTGCCACATCAGCGAATCAAGTAGTTATCAGTATGCATTCAAGGGACAGTATATATATAGTGGCCTTTCATCTTCAGAAATACAACCCATCTTAGAAAGCACGAAAATCCTCTCATTGAGATCTAGATTTCTCATCCATGGCTCATCATTCCTCATCCTCCATTTCTCTACTTGTACTCACCTAATTCCATCAAAACCTCAACACCAAACCTTGACTACTTCCCTAAATCATTCCTATCCTACCATTTCTCCACCCAAATTCCTTTGTCACTTTCCACTAAACATCCATACCTCAAGACACATCATATACCTCCATTCTTTGCATTAGGAGCATAAAAGGGAAAGGAAGGATCAAGCATAGGGATGGGCACAAAGTTCGGAACCGAACCGAATCGAACCGAACCGAACCGAAAAAAGGGTGTTCGGTTTGGTTCAAAGGATTAATTCGGTTTAAACCGGTTTAAAAAATCAAAAACCGAAAAATTTTCGGTTTAAACCGGTTTTGGTTTTTCAAAACCGGTTTGAACCGAATAAACCGCATATATAAGTAAAAAAAAAAAAAAAAAAAAAAAAAAAAAAAAAAAAAACCTAACCTTTTCTAATGTTCTTTACTTCTCTCTCTTAGCCGCCGAAAATTGAATTTACTGTCTATTCAATTTGTGATTTTTTTAAATGAATTATAAATTAAATATTATTAGCTAGGTTTGATTTGGGTTTTTTTGGGCTTGGGCTATTAAAATTTATCAAACTTTGGCCTAAAATTAGAATCCAATAGCCCATCAAATTTAAAAACATAAAAAAAGACTACTTAAACTCATCAAACCAATAAGGCCCATTAGGCCCAAAACCGAAATGAACCGAACCGAACCGAACCGATTAAAATCAATTCGGTTCAGTTCGGTTACCATTTCTTATTCGGTTCAAACCTGTTCAATTTTCGGTGAACCGAAATATTTTCGGTTCAATTCGGTTTTGCCCAAAACCAAACCGAACCGAACCGAACCGTGCCCACCCCTAATCAAGCATAAAGAAGGAGGCCCAAAGGTGATTTCCTTATTATTTACTTGCTTTCCATTTATTGCTAATATGTGTAACTAAACCCCTAATCTAGGGGATATATTTAAGGATCACTTGATTATGGGTATTAGCCTTAGCTTTGTAATGAATCTCTTATATGTTCTATTCATTCAAATCATTAGATTCTATTCATTATGTAATTGACTTGTATATCCACTTGTTAATTGCAATCTTGATTAGAGTAATATGTTATATATTCATATTTGGATTGACACTCCTTGTGTGATTAAGAACCCATTGAATAGGATATATTAGTGGTGGGTATATCAACCCCACTAATCTAAGCCTTAAGTGGTTGACATAGAGAGATTGGTACATTAAAGTGGCTATAAGGCATTACCCACACTCAATTGCTAATCAATCTATTCCCTAGCAATCATATTAATTGTTTTCATCATTATTCTTATTAAGGTTGTTGAGTATTCTATTTTTCATATCACTTTTGCATTTTCAATTTAGTAGTTAGCATTGGTGGTTTTTGAAACCTCACATCTATCAAATATCATGATTTATTTTACTTGTCTAAGATTAGTCAATCTATATAATTAGCACTACATATCCCTGTGGAACGAACTTGCTTACCATTTGCTATAAAATCACACTTTAAAAGATTTAAGTGGCTTAAAATGGTTTTCAAAGATCAAACAAAATTATATCATTTTTGTGAGTGCACGACGACTCATCAAACGCCACAGAGAAATCCGATAAGTTCCAATTAGTTCTCAAAGAATAGAAGAGAAAATTATCTCAATTTTCATTCAAAATCAAGTCTACCGAAAAATTACATCAGTTGATTCCCTTTAAACTAAAACCCTAATGGAAAAAGAAAGCAACACGCCTAGTTCAAGAAGGAAACAAGATATCCAGCAATTAATGCCTTACAAAACAGGAAAGAAAATAAAACAAACTAAAAAAAGCAACTATTAACTTGTTATCTATTTGGAAGGCTAAATTTGGAAGCAAATCAGCCCCTTAATTTGGGAAACAAATCAACTAATTATTCTTTAGAAAACTAAAAAAGGAAAAACTGAAATTAAATGTCCTCCACACACTCAAGCTTGTGCTCTACGCCCAAGCTTCTGCCACATGCCCAATTCTCCTCTTATTCGGCCCAATCAATGGCCTTGATGACGTTAATTAAGCATTGGTCTTCATGTGGGCTCATCTTGGTCTTCAACAATTCAGAATTAGCCCAAGTGTCTTGAATCAGGCCATTAAGTGCTTCTTTGAATCTCTTAGCCCTTGCCCTTATTATTGGCCTAACCGGAACATGCAAAGGATCCCTTGGTACAACTCCCTTATTCTCATCAATAAACCACCAAACATGCAAGTAAAAGTAACAAAATGTGATAGGAAAAATAGAATGTTCAACAATCTTTGATAAGAGTAATGGGCTCGGATCCAAATAAAGAAATGGGCTTGGGCTCTAGATTTTCAAAATCTGGTTTCTTTGTTAAGCCCAGATTAGAGTGTGGAATGCCTAAGAAAGTACAGCAAAAGGAAAAGGGCTTTAATAGACTTTTAACTTCTGTGGACCAACTAGGCCAACGGAATCAAGTGCTGGAAAAGGGTAAGATGGTGGAAAAATCATTGTGTCACGAAAATTGTGAGGAATTTTCTTTTGAAGACAGTGGGGAGAATAATAATGTCTTACATCCGAATGGAGAAGGAGAATGTTCCAAGGCGGGGTCGAAATGGAGGACAGAAAGTAATATTATTGTTGACTTGAGCAATGGTGGTGGGTTAGGACAGGTTTCGGGGCCTTCTTTCAAAGAAGCTCTCTTAATGGTGGCTCTGGATTGATGAGTCAGGATGGGAACTCGATGGCTATGGAAGAAAGTGAGTCCGGGCTTGTAAAGGAGAAGTCATCAGAGGTTAGTTTCTCTTCTTCTGAATTTTCTGCATCCCATGTTTCAGAAACTCAACAGGATGAGGTTAACGAAAATATAGTTGTAAATTCTGTGGATGTTAATACCGGAAGAATGAGGAGCGCATCTTTGAAAAAAGTACATAAATTTGGGAGCTCAGTTAAAAGCCATGGTATGAAAACTCGTAAGGGTAGAAGTTTGATGTTGCAAGGTTTGAATGAATTAAGGCGGGATAGTGTAGGCTCTATTTCAGAAAAGAGTAAATGGAATCTAGATGAGGAGTTGACTAAGGTCATTGAAAAAGGAGTGGAATTGGGGCATTTCAAATTTTCTAATAAGTCAGAAAATAGGTGTGACGATTCTCAGAAGTTTGGGTGTAGTATGCATGGGCAGTGGAGACTGAGTGAGGAGGTAGCCAAAATCATTGAAACAGGGGTGGCATTGGGATTAGAGTTCAATGGTAACATGGACAAGATTGTAGACGAGATTACTAGAAGGGAGAAGGATGATGAGGCAAGATACTTGGTATCTAAATGAATTCAATTTCTGTCTGTTTCAGTTTTGGGGTAAATACATTTCGATGATTTTAGTTTCTTGGAATATTAGGGGTTTGGGGAGGTTGGAAAAGAGGAGAGTGGTGAGGAATTTGGTTCATAAATCCAAGCCTACTCTTCTTTTTATTCAAGAATCTAAATTGAATTTCTTTGATTCTAGGATAATTAAGTGTTTGGGAGGTTCGGTTTTAACAAAAGGAGTAGGAGTGGAGGCAAGAGGGTCTGCTGGGGGTGTAATTACTTTATGGAATGAAGATGTTCTTGATGTCAATTCATGTATATCCAATGATCGATGTATAATTATTTCAGGAGTGTTATCGTCAATTAATTCAGAGGTGGCATTTTGTAATGTTTATGCAGCTAACAATGAGAAAGAGAGGGTGGAGTTGTATAGGTTTATTTTGTCTGTGAAAGCTTCTTTACCGGGGCCCTGGATTATTGGCGGTGACTTTAATACAGTTCTAAACCATTATGAGAGAAGGGGCGGCAATGGGAGTGTAAGATAAATGAGTAATTTTAAGAAGTTTGCAGACGCAGCTAATGTGGTTGATCTTCCTATGAAAGGAGTGGCATTTACATGGTCAAACAATAGGGTTATTGAGTCATGGGCTAGACTTGATCGGTTCCTATGTGATCCTCAAGTTCTCTTTTGGTTTCCTCAACTAGTTCAGAAGGGGCTTGGTCGAAGTCTTTCGGATCATAATCCGGTGTTTTTAGGAGAAGTGGTAGTTGATTGGGGGCCGAAACCTTTTCGTTTCCTAAATGGTTGGTTGGTTGGAGGATAAGGTTCTCATGGAAGGAGTGCGTAATTGTTGGAAGAATTGCAAGCATGGATTTTCGGCTGGTAGTATTTTGAAGCAAAAGATTGGAGCGGTCAGACGACATTTGAAATGGCACTCAAAGAATAAAAAATATGACAGTAATTTAATTAAAGAGTTGGAGGAGGAATTGGCTAGAATTGAAGGCAGTGCAGTGTCTAATGGATGGACGTTAGGATTGAGAGAAGAACGTTCTTCTTGTTTGATAAAATTATGGAGACAGGTTCGTTTGGATGAGCAAAAATGGAGGCAAGTTTCTAGGGTAAAGTGGTTGAAGGAAGGGGATAGAAACTCAAAGTTTTTTCACTTCATGACAAATGTGAGACGAAGGGCAAATTTTATTGAAAATATAATTATTTCTGGTAGCCTTTGTAAGGGTCCGTCTCAAGTTAGAGAAGGTGTGTTATCGCATTTTAAAGATCATTTCAAAAGGAGGGTAGGGTGTAGACCGAATTGGGATGGGTTGATTGTAAACAACATATCGGCGCAGGAGAAAATGGAGTTAGAGGTGGAATTTTCTGTTGACGAAGTCTGGAAAGCATTGAAAGATTGTGATGGGAATAAAGCACCAGGTCCTGACGGCCTCAATCTCAATTTCATCAAGGCTAATTGGGAGTTGATAAAAGGTGATTTTATGAATTTCTTTTATGCTTTTTATCAAGATGGTTCTGTTATAAAAGATTTCAATTGTAATTTTATTGCCTTGATACCAAAGATTAAAAGTCCTGTATCAGTGCATGACTACAGACCAATTAGCTTGGTGGGTTCGTTTTATAAAATTTTAGCTAAGGTGTTAGCCAATAGATTGAAGGTTGTAATGGATTCAGTTATTGGTCCTAATCATATGGCTTTTGTGAAGAATCGACAAATAATTGACAGTTTTGTTATTGCGGAGGAGGTAATCCATTCGTGGAAGAAGAAAGGAGATGGAGGTTTATTGGTGAAGTTGGATTTCGAAAAGGCATATGACAGCGTAGATCATGAGTTTTTGCTTGAAGTGTTGAAAAGGATGGGTTTTGGTTTGAGATGGTGTAATTGGATTAAATGGTGTATAACGTCTCCTTTGTTGTCAGTTCTAGTTAATGGGAGTCCTACCAAGCAATTTTCGATAGAGAAAGGACTCCGTCAAGGTGACCCTTTATCTCCATTTTTATTCAATATGGTGGTGGAAATTTTGAGTTGTATGTTTTGCAAAGCAAAACAGCTGGGTATGGTGAAAGGGGCGGTATTTGGAGATGGAATGGTGCATATTTCTCATTTGCAATTCGCCGATGACACGATATTGTTTTTGGAACCAAAAGTAGAGTATTTAAGGAATGCCAAGAGGATTTTGAGGTGTTTCGAACTAATTTCTGGCTTAAAGATCAACTTTCACAAGTCTTGCTTAGTTAGGGTTGGTAAGAAAAGGGTTAGAGAGGATGATTGGGCGGGTATCTTCCGATGTTCAGAGTCAAATTTTCCAATTTCGTATTTGGGCCTTCCTCTTGGTGGCAATCCGAGCAGGGTTGCATTTTGGAATCCTATTATTAATAAGGTTGAACAAAGACTTGCACCTTGGAAGAGGGGCTTTATATCAAAAGGGGGTAGGTTAGTGCTTATTAAAGCTGTGTTGTCCAATCTCCCATCGTATTTCATGTCAGTCTTTTCAATTCCAATTATAGTGGCAAAGAAGTTAGAGAAATTGCAAAGGAGTTTCTTTTGGAATGATGGGCGAGTACAAAGGAAAATTCATTCAGTAGATTGGGATACTATTTGCAAGCATAAGAAATTTGGGGGATTAGGTATTGGTAGGATGAGAGATAAAGGTTTAAGCTTGATGGCAAAGTGGATATGGAGGTTTGGGAGAGAGGAGTCTTCACTGTGGAAGAAAGTTTTGTGTGCAAAGTATGGTTTGTGTAACAACTCCTTGATGTGGAATGGCAATCTTATCAGGTCGGGTTCTCATTTTGTAAAAAGCATAAACAAGTTTTTCTGCGAAAATCACAGATCTTACAACATAGTTAAAAATGGATTCCATGTGGTGATTGGTAATGGGAAGAGTACACGGTTTTGGCAGGAAATAAGATGGGATTCGGTTCCTCTTTTGACAGCTTTTCCGAGAATTTATGCGTTGGCTTCAAATAAAAATGGGATGATTTTTGAGTTTGGGAGTTGGGTGGATTCCAGTTGGGTTTGGGAGATAAATCTTCGTAGAGCTTTGTTCAATTGGGAGTTGGATCAGTGGAATTGTTTTATGGCGTGTCTGGAAAGTATTAAGTTAAGAATGGATGTTCAAGATGCGTTGGCATGGTCTTATGTACCCAATGGCTTATTTTCTGTTAGGTCTTTTAGGAGGTGTTTGGAGGATAACAATGTTGAGACCGATCCAATGTGTGATTTTCTTTGGTAGGGGATTTGTCCCCCTAAGGTGGAGTTGTTTGCTTGGCAATTATTGAAAGGAAGAATATTGGTTAGAGAGGTATTAATTAATTTCGGTGTACAGCAAGTTGGCAGTGTTGTATGTCCAATGTGTGGCAACGGGAGTGAATCGATTAACCACTTATTCCTTCATTGTATATGGTCTGATATGGTTTGGAGAATTTGTATGGGATGGTATGGTGTTTTTTCGTGTACATCCCCTTCAATTAGGGAGTGGGCAATATGCTGGAATATGTTATGTCCATCGATATCACAGAAGAGAGCTTGGAATACATTTGTTTTTTGCTGTTGTATGGTCAATTTGGGAAAGCAGAAATGAGGTGGTTTTTAGTGGAAAAATCTTTGATATGGTTGAGGTTTTGGATTCGATAAAGTTTCGAGTTGCGTTTTGGTTCAAGAATCATGGATGCGGTTCTGATGTAGATCTAACAATGTTAATTCTGGATGTAAAAGAGAGGTGTGTGGATGCTTCAGGTGTTAAGATAAAAAGAAATGATGTTGGGTTAATTTCACCTGTTACGGATTTAAGATTTAATGTGGATGGAGCTGCAAAGTGTAGTCCTGGGGAGGCAGGAATTGGTGGTGTATTACGTGACTCGAATGGTAAAATTCTATGTCTTTTTTCGTATTATGTGGGCTCCCTTGATGCGATATCAGCAGAAATGTATGCTATTCATAGAGCTTGTCAACTGATAGATGGAAATATTTCTCTCTCTCATCGATTCATCACTATAGTCAGTGATTCGAAAACTACTGTTGATTGGATAAAAGGCTCAGAATTTGGTAGTATCCAGTTGGTACATTTAATTTATGATATCCGACAATTTCTCAAGTCATCAGTTGGCTTTGATATTCAGTATGTGCCAAGGGAGTTGAATTCTTTTGCAGACAGTTTAGCAAAAGCAGCGTATAGTGGTGAGAGTAATAGATTGGAGTGGGGTGATGTTTGATGTTCTGCGTCCTCTGTTTTTCTGGGTTAGAGCTGATGTTTTGATGGTTTTCTGTCTTTAGATGGTGTAGTTTGCGTGTTTTTCTAGTAATAATCATGTTTTTAGCTGATGTAGTTTGTGTGGTTCCTTGGTGTTAAGAGAACCCGCTGATTTTCTGATGTAGTGTTGTGATATCTTATGTATTGCAAGGCTTTTGATGACAGAATGTCGATGGCCTATTTTGAGTTTATGTATTGGTTTTGCCTTGAAAGGCTTCCTATTAATAAAATGTTGTTTCAAAAAAAAAAAAAAATTAAGAGAAATGTTAGGGAATTGATGGAGTTGCAAGTGGATTATGGGCAATGCTTTTTAAGCTACTTTAATGAACCAATCTCATATATGTTAACCATTTGTATTCTTAGATGTGTTTAGGTCATCACTATGAATCTTAAACATTTTTCCAGCGAAATGCCTAACCGATTAAGGAGAGGGGGTCAAGGTGGGATTGGTTTGTTACAAATAAAGGTCTAGATTATTGTGGTTGATATACCTTCCAATAATCTATCATATTCACTATGTTCCTAATCAATCAAGGGTGTCAATCTAAGATTGATTACATAACAAATTATCATAAACAAGAGTATAATCAACTAGTGGGTATACAATGTTAATCATATAATGAATATGATCTATTATCAAGTGAATAGAACACAAATATAGATTCAAATACAATATAGCTTAAGCAAAACCCAAATCCAAATGTTCCTCACATCTATCCCCTAGAAAGGGGATTTAGTTACACATAGTTACAATCAAAAAGCAAGAAAGTAATAGATAAGGAAATCACCATTGGGCCTCCTTCTTTAATACTTGCTCCTTCCTTTCCTTAGTTGCTCTTAGTGCAAAGAGTGGTAGATGAGGATGTGTCTAGATGGGTGGATGTCTAATGGTAAGTGACAAAAGTATTGGGATGTAGAGAATGAGAAGAGAGGAATGGTTGGGTGAAGTAATCAAGATTTGGTGTTGAGTTTTTGGATGGAAAATGTGAGTTCAAGTATAGAAATTGAGGAGTTTGATAGGGGAATTATGGATGAGAGAATACTATTCGAAGATCTGTAAATTCGTGCTATGATTGTGCTTGGATCTCCATTCAACTTGGAAGAGAAGAATATATATAGTGGCTCTCGGATTTGTACTATTAACTACCATAAATGCTGATGTGGCAGGGTGTCGTGGTGTGTTGTTGCTGTAGCGATGCCACCGCAGCAAACAATTACACATTCTTTGATTTGATTGTCGCGATCGTTTTCATCTTTTTCGCGGCTGTGATGACAACGACATTGGAAATGTGACTAAGAGATATGAGATTCTGAGAGTGGTCGTTGTTTGGTCACATGAAGACACAAGCATAGACACAAGACCTGATTGATTTCTTGGGTTTTCATCTCCTCTGTCACGATTGTGGCTTAGAACAACACTCTACCGCGACGCCATACCTGATTGATTTTTAGAATTTCAACTTTCTGTCACGGTTGGGTCGCCACAGCAACAGTACCGCAACAACTCCTTAGCTTAAATCTTCATTGCTTCATGCCTTTTGCAGCCATGTGCCCAAGTCGACACCATCAAGGGCGACAATGCCCTGTTTCTCACACTTTATTTGCACTTTTTGTACCAAATCCATCACATTCTCCATAAATGCACTTGTGGCACAAATAAACCTGAAACACTTGATTAACATAGTTAAAACACAAGGAAATGCCCGAGAATCAAGCATAAAAAGAAGGAAATGATGGCCAAAATCATACCAATTTTGGTTCGATCAGTGATCAATTTTGCTAAGTCTGCTATGTGTGTTTGTAGTTTAGTGAGTAAGGGTGATGGGTTTTGTTTGGCAAATATTGTGGGTGTAAAATTGTTGAAACGTCATGAGCGCTACTTAGGACTTCCTATCTTTGCAAGGAGAAATAAAAAGAGATTATTTGCTAATATCAAAGATCGTGTGTGGAAAAAAGTCAAGGGCTAGAGAGGTAAGCTTCTTTCAGCTAGGGGTAAGGAGGTTTTGATGAAGGCTATGATCCAAACTATCCCCATTTAATCTATGAGTCTCTTTCAACTGTCAAAGGGTCTGGTATATGATATTCAGAGAATGTGAGCCTGGTTTTGGTTGGGTAGCTCCGACATAGTCCAAAAGATTCATTGTGAATCATGGTCTAAGCTTTGTGAGAATAAAGAGAGAGAGGGGGTGGGGGGTCTAAGCTTCCGTGATCTTTTGGTGTTCAACAAAGCCCTTCTAAAACCTCAATACCTGGCTGCTAGAGTCCTAAAAAGTTGCTATTAACCTGAAAAATCCCTCTGATACTTCCGGGATAACAGTTGACCTCGGTGTACTGGTGCACCGCACTGGGCCCAGACCGGGTAGAGTGCCGTCTCGATTCGACTAGGAAGGGTACCAGGGAAGGCTCTTGGTTCGATTATTAGGGAACGGCTCTGGGGTTCAGGACCAGTCATGGGGAAAGATGAATGAGGTTGAGGAGGTTCTATGGATCGTAGGTTGGTGAGATTCTAATAAGAACCGGGACATTCTTAATTTAATGCAAAAAGGGTACATCATGCATTGCCTTTATGTAGGTTATCAATATTACAACAGTGGTGCATAATAATAAAAAGACGGGACATTATGGAGCTTGGTTTGAAGGGGGTAGTAGCTAAGTAGAACGGACACCGTGAAGCTCGATTTAGGAGGGGTAGTAGCCAAGTAGAGGGGACACAATGGAGCTTCGATTTAGGAGCTTACTTAAAGTTTCAAAGGCCCACCCTTTACTCTTTGTGAGATAGGATATTTAAAGTGTGTTTTTGAGGAGAGGTAGGTGAAGGACGTCTGTCTTGGTGGGAACGCCCTGCCCGATCTTCACCATTCCTTTAAACTAGGCGCTAAGGTGGCAAGAGTTAAAGAGCTTAGATGATGTCATCGTGGCGTGTCCCTTGGTGTGGTTCTGGCTGGGATAGGTGGGGGGCCTAGTCCCTAGGTTGAAATGTGAAGAACCAATCATCACGGTTGCTATGGACTAGGTCAATGGTTGGCACACACCTTGGAGAGCCGCGATTGCTCCACCTATACCCTAGGTTACTTTAACCGCTTTAATAGGGCTGACATGGTGCTTTGGTGAAGATTTGGGATGCTTGGATTGGTCAAAAACACTCTCAGCTGTCGTGGAAGGTCGTTGTCATGGTTTGGGTTGGCAGGAGATAGCACAGCGCATGTCCCACTGTACACTGTCAAGCGCCCTTACCCAACATTTCCTTCTTTAGCTTAGGTAAGCGATTTGCTAGGAAAGCACAGCTTTCCTCTTCATATTGGATAGTTGACATTAGGTAAGACTTAGGTGGGATGAGATCCAACCGTTGATGAGGCATGGCTGATGAAGGACCTCAACCGTTTGTCCCCCTTCTTTCTTTCTTCGTGCTTGCTGTCCAGCACTAATTGTTTACTGCTGAACCCTTGCAAGTTACCCCAATTTATTCTCCCATCCCATTTGACTTTGTGTTAGGGTCAATGTCAGCCCTAAGTGTGGATTGGTGCTTGCTAGAAATGGTCGAGTCATTCCAGAATATTCTTAGGTGGGTCATTTACAATAATTGGTGTTGAATTTGTAAGCATGACTCATTGGCCTTAGCCTGTCCACCGTGGTTCCAAAAATAGCAGATTGTACCTAATGGTCTCCACCCGGTATCTTTGGTGGACGGGCGCTGTTGAGGATCGAATCCTTGATTTAATGGGTTCCTCATGGTGTCGGGTTCTTGTGGTGGACCGAGTCCCTCAAGGAGTCAGGTCCTCGTGGTGGACCAGGTCCCTCACGAAATCAGGTGCTTGGAGCATGGAAAGTTCTTCTTTAGAGATGCTACCAACTTTTTTGGTTAACAACTGTTATTTTCCATTTTTCTTTTTCTTTAATGCTAAAAAAGGCTCAATAGGATCCTTTATCTAGAATAGCTTTATTTAGGGTCGTGGCGTTCTAGAAGTGAGTTCTCGTTGGAGGATTGGGGATGGGTCCTCAGTGGCTGTTTACAAAGACAGTTAAGTACCGAGACCTACCACATTCTAGGTTATCTCTTCTCTTGTTTGGGTATGGCAGCTACTGTTATTATGCTCTTGTCCCCCTCTATCGGTTGGGACATGCCCCTTATGTATGCTTCCTTTCGGTCGGAAGATGCAGAAGCTATTATGAGTCTTCCTCTTGGTTTGATTAGATATAGGGATTCCCTTATATGGCACTATGAGAAATCTGGGAGCTTTTCTGTCAGAATTGGCTACAAAGTGGATTGTGAGATGTTGGTTAACATTAGCTCTTCTGGCCTCAATGGTTTGGAATCTTGGTGGAAATTCCAGTGGCGTCTCAAAATCCCTCGCAAAATCAAAATTTTTATCTTGAAGGCCTATCACCATTGGATTCCTACTCTTGTGAACAATGCTAAACGTGGGGTACTACCTGATGGTTGTTGCCCAGCATGTTCTAAGTGGCCAAAGTTGACTGTACATGCGCTGTGGGGCTATCCTAATTTGAAAGCTCTTCGATCCTCCTGCTATTTTATGAAGAAGTTGAAAGTGCATGATGGTGCTAATTTTGTGGACCTTATTATGCTATGTTCTCGTATTATCTTACCTGAAGAGCTAAAGCTTCTTTGTGTTATTTTCTAGCGAATCTGGTGGAGAAGGAACCAAGTGATGCACAATGTTTTGATGAGATGTGATGAGAATATCTTGGGTTGGTCTTCTGATTTTATTTCTAAATTTCAGTCAACTAATGCTAAAATAGCATTGCCGCCTAGGGTGAGTAACAACCAAGTTGTTCAGTGGTGTAGGCTAATAAAATTAATACTAATGTAACGATTAATGGGAGTTCCAGTTAGATTGGGGTGGGTATAGTTATTCATGATCATGAGGGTCTGATTATGGGTTCGTCAGCCCAAAGCATTTCTGCTTCTTTCTTGCCCCAAGTGGCGAAGGCGATGGCAAGGAATCAGGTTTGCAATAGACACTAGTCTTGTCCCTGCTATTATCGAGCCAGATGCAAAATTAGTGGTGGATATTATTAGAACAGGGGTCGCACCTCTTATGGATATTGGTGTGATCATCAGCGACATCTTATCTCTTATTAGCTATTATAATTTTTATGTTTAGTATGTGTCTAAGGGTGCCATTGTGTTGCCCATAGTTTAGCTAAGTTGGCCTTTTCTTTTGGTGAGGATATGTTCTGAAAAATCTTATATTTTCGTAAAAAAATGACAATAATAAAAGGTAAAAGAGAAGAAGAGAATAAGCTGTGTGGCCTAGATTTCGACTAATCAGTGGTTTTAGTTTCAGTTCGATTCCGGTTACTCCTGTTCCGGAGGTTCGAAACCGGTTTTTTTTATTACAAAAAATTACGTTTTATTTATAAAAAATAAAATGTTAGAAAGGATATTGTAGAATATTGAACCATGAACCATAACCCTTGTCCAAATAAGTATATTTTCATACGCCTCCACCTTTTTTTATATAGGTTAGGCCTCTCCTCACTGCTCTTATTTATCGGATGTAGGATGCCCACATCCCACATATGATAAATAAGAGCAGTGAAGAGAGACCTAACCTATATAAAAAGGAGGTGGGGGCATATGAAAATATACTTACCTAGACAAGGGTTATGAACCATGATTCAATACTCTTCAATGTCATTTCTCTTTTAAACATTTTATTTTTATACGTAAAGTGCTATTTTTTTAATAATATAATATATATATTGTTGGAACCGCTGGTTCGAATCGGGTAGTTCCTTAAAAATTGGAACTGGAATCGCCCCGGTACCGGTTTGAACCAAACTGGCACCATCTTGCTGTAATTTTCCTTTTATAAATCCAAAGATAGAAAATAAAACCGAAATAAATGAAAATAAAAAGCAGAACTTCTATTGGATAGCCGATAGCTTACATGTTCTGTTTGCCTTTCTTTAATAATCGGGGTTGATCCGAGCGGCGATTAGAAGAAAGGAGTATGCAAGTTATAAGAGTAGTAGGTCGGGGCCAATGATCTCACATCTGTTCTTTACCGACGACAACTTACTCTTTTCAGAAGCAACTATTGGGAACTGCTTGACCATTCAGGGTCTTCTAGGTGTTTATTCAAGGGATTCTGGGCAAGTTGTGGACTACGAGAAGTCGGTGCTGTGTGTTAGTAAGGGGGTTACACGTGAAGAGGGAGAAAGGTTGGCGGGTGTGCTAGGTGTTCGTCGAGTTCAGTGCCACAAGAGATACCTAGGATTGCCAGGATTTGCTGTGAGAAATAAAAAAGAGCTTTTCAATAGTATTAAGGATAGGATCTTGAATAAGCTGAAAGAATGGAGGTGCAAGTTGCTTTCTATTGCTGGAAAAGAGGTCCTCCTAAAAGCAGTCATTCAAGCCATCCCAGCTTATTCTATGAGTCTGTTTCGGCTGCCGAAGACCCTAATTGACGAGATTCATGATTTGTGCAATAAGTTTTGGTGGGGAACCACAAATAATATACGGAAAATGTACTGGGCTGCTTGGTTGAAACTTTGCTTGGGGAAAGATATGGGGGGAGTGGGGTTTAGAATTTTATTTTATTTTTTTAACCAGGCCTTTCTTGCTAAGCAAGCTTGAAAATTAATACAACACCCTAATTCTCTTGCTACATAGGTTGTTAACGGTTGCTACTTCCTAACTGAGACCTTTATGGATGCTTCGTTGAGTGATGATGGGTCTTTATGTGGAGAAACATTTATTGGGGGCGTAACCTAATTGACACCGGATCAAGATGGTGTATTGGAACTGGTAACTCAGTGTCCATTTATGAGGATAGGTGGTGTTATCCTGAAAAATCCGTTGGACGCCACCAGGACAACAGTTAACCGCGTCATACTGGTGCACCGCGATTGGCCCGGACCAGGTATGGCGTCATTCCGATTTCGTCGGGATGGATACTGTGGAAAGCTTTTGATCCGGTTACTAGGGACCGACGCTGAGGTCTAGGGCTGATCTTAGGAGGATAATGAGGTTGAGATGGGTCCTCTAAAGGGTAGGACGGAAAGGTACTATAAAAGACCATATTGCTCTTTATTAATCGCCAAATGAGTACATTAAGTGTGGCCCTTCAAACAGTAGCCAATATTACAACCAAGAATCCAAGATACATAACAAGGAAAAGTAGAAGGTAGATGGGGGCTGATTTTTTTTTAGGGGGGGGGAGGGGTAGTAGCTAAGTAGATTAGGTACGACGGAGTTTGAACCAGGCGAGGTGGTAGCCAAGTAAAGTTGACACAATGAAGCTCGAACTAGGTGAGGTAGTGGCCAAGTAGAGTTGACACAACGGAGCTTGCTTAAAAGGCTTTTTTTTTTTCGAAGGCCAACCCTTTACTCTTTCAGAATTGGGGTATTTATAGTGCGTGTTTTTGGAGGGCTAGGTGAGGGACGCTTGTTTAGGCGAGAACTTCCCAGCTCAATCCTCACCGTCCCCTTAAATTAGGTGCTGAGGTGGCAGGAATTGAAGGGCTAAGATAGAGCCACCAAGGTATGCCTTTTGGTGTGGTTCCGGTTTGAGTAGGTGGGGGCCCTAGTCCTTAGGTTGAAATGTGAAGAATCGATCCCTACCATTGCTTTGAATCCGGTCAACGGTCGACACGCGCCTTGGAGGGTCACGATTGATCCACCTATGCCCTATGCTGCTTTGGAAGCCTTGGCACTTAGATGGCGATTTAGATGGCAATTTGGATAGTTCGGATTGGTCTAAAATGCCTCCAGCCTGGCATTAGGCATTACTGTCGTGGTTCAGGTCAGCATGGGACAGCATCAGCGCCTGTCCCGCTACACACTGTCAGGCATCCTTCTCCACCATTTCCTTATTTAGCTCAAGGGCGCTTTGCAAGCATTTTGCTGGGGAAAATATAGCTTCCTTCTTTATGTATGGGGTAGTTGACAATGGGTAGGGCTTAGGTGGGGTGAGATCCAGCCGTTGATGGGGTGCGATTATTGGAGGATCTCAGCTCTTGATCCTTTATCTTTCCCTTCTCGTGCTGGCTGTCCGATATTAATTGCTCACTGCAAGGCCCTTATAGGTTGCCCCAGCTCTTTCTCCCTTCCCATATGACTTCGCATCATGGTTAACGTTAGCCCTAGACAGGGATTGGTGCTTGTTGGAAATGGCTGGGTCGTTCCAGAATGTTCCCTAGGGTGCTTGAAGGTTTAGTCCTAACTGCTTGTGATCACTAGTGTTGATCCAGTAGGCATGGCTAACTAGTCTTGGTTTGGACAGCAACAGTTCCTAGTGCCATTTTAAGGGCTGAATCCTGTCTCGATATCGTACCCTCAAGAAGGACCGAGTCCCTTTTTGTATCAGGCGCTTGGGGAGGACCGGGTCCCTGATGGATAGGGTCCCTCACTGTTTCAAATGCTTGAGGAGGACCGGGTCCCTGATTGACCGGATCTCTCTCTGTATTAGGCATTTGGGGAGGATTGGGTCCTTATCCATATCGGGCACTGGTGATGGACCAGGTCCCTATGGCGGGAAAAGTTCTTCTTTAGGGAAGTTGCCAACTTTTTCAATTACCAAGTGACTTCCATGACCTGTTACGTTCAAGGTGATTTCCCTTAAAATTCGGGATGATTTGAGGCATGTCAAACAGTTAAAGACGGAATCAAAGTGCTAAAATTCAGCATTTGTCAATGATTCTTTCCTGAGTGATGACACGAACCTAATTCTTTCTTTCCTCACTCGAATCTTGGATGGTGTCCTCCTCCTTTTAATTATCTCAAGCTTAATGTTGGGTGCCTTTGTTGGTGTGGCGGCGGTTCTTCGTGATCATCTAGGTTGCGTTAGGGCGGTTCTTCGTGAACAATAGGTCTTGAATGAAATCCATGGAAATCATTTTCCTTTATTTCCTCAACATCCAAATTAGAATACAAGTTTCATGAAGATAATGAAAAATGAAAACAAGCTTGGCCAAGGCCATAAATTATGCTTCCTTAGGGTTTAAATTTTAAGGTCTGGTTTTGTGCAAGGCTGAAACTTGCAACCTTTGTAGTAGCTCCTTTGAAAGCAACTTGATGTAATGTAAATAGCTGGTTGCTGTCTAACTACCATTAAAAGCATCATCAAATGTCACACATGCAAACCCACCAAATTGGCTTTAATGATCAACCAGGCAACACTATATATTTCATTTTTGTGTTACAGAAACTTTACACGAGATGTCCTAAATGATCCTATATATGCTACTTCATCACTCACTGCATCATGCCTACAAAAATTCGACCACATCATCCAAAACCCTGCAACAAAGAATAGTAATGTACTGTTCTACTTTTTTCACTCGCGTCCTATGCCTACGATTCATTGTCACTCACAGGATGATCCGATAGAGTTCCTTCAGATGATATTTCCTCTACTTCTGGCTCTTCAGGTTGGGAAGGATCAGGATCTGAATCAATATCGTGCTCCTTAGGAATCTGAACATCATCAGTACATGGTGACCTCGGCTTAGCCTTGGATTTTTCAATAGAACATTGTCTCTCTAAAATTTCAACTTGGTCCTTAGATTTTGGAAATGGGAGATTGCTCTCAAGGAAGCTTGAGCTTGTCATGCCTGTAGCAACGCAAGATGCTACCAATTGAAGCACTTCAGGAGAAGGGGACAATCCCATGCTCGTTTTCATTGGAGGGATTAAGTAGGCTGATGATGATGATGATGGCGGGTTCACCATATTTAAATTGAGAGGACGCAAGTTGAGGTCAGATTCAATGCAAGGAAGCCCTGAAGTTCCTGTAAGTGATTGTGGAAGCATTTGAAATGCTGGGGCTGAAGGAATAGAGCTTGAAGCAGCAGTCTCACTAAGGAGGCTACTTTGAAAGTTATGGCTGCTCCCTGCAACATCCGGAGGCACCCACTGGATCATATGCGACTTCCGCTTCTTCTTCTTCTTTAAGCTGCGTCTTGGATCCTTTGGTTGAGGAGGAGGGGGGGCTGGTATCTCAAATGGTGGAATGGTTGGCTTATCTTCCCCATATAGTACACGAACTGATTGTGCAATTGCTGAAACAGTAGGCGGCAATTCAGGATCTGGCGGCTTAGCTGGAGCACCTACAGCTTCCCGAAGCCAATGAGGCAGTTTGTTCTTCGAAGAACTACTTCCAACTACTTCTTTCCCTTTTGAATGAGAAAGATTAAGCCCTTTAACTTGTTCAGGGAGTAACCCTGAACTGGTGGATTCACCTATACCAGCATAATTATGGGACTCCCGCAAAATATGCAGTGATCTATCCAGAAGACTGGGCAACTTTCCGTACTTTGTAGCAATGTCTTCATCCACATTTCTCTGTAAATCAAAGCTACCAGAATTCAGACCTAGTAAACCCAGATTGCTTGCTCCAAGAGAGTTGACCAAAAATGGCTTCTCCATGGGTACATTTGAAGAAGTCCCAGGTCTACCAGAAGGTCCAGCACAAGAATCTGACTGAAATTTCTCAGGATTCCAAGTTGGAATAGGTGGAAAATGCTCATTCTGCAAACCAAATTGATCTGGTGGTTCGAAATTTGGCAAGCTAGAACTAAGATCAGCAAAGCCCAATTTCATGTCCGTTAAGTGGGTTTGAAATCTCGGCGGTGTAACAAATTTACTTCCCTGTAATGCTCGTGTCATCATTCCATCAGGAATACTTGGAAATAATGAAGGTTTACTAGATTTACTTGGCTTGGTAGATTTTGGCACAGGAAAGTCCAAGATTTTAAGCTGTTCCTCCTCCCACCTAGCTGCCAAATCTTCTGAAGATTTATACTTCGAGAATTTCAATCTAGAGTCTCTAAGCATCGCACTCCAATTGCCTCGTCCATGTCTGCGAACACCAATCCAGAGAAAATCAAGTTCATCTTCAGACCAGCCATCTACTTTTGATTTCTTCTTATACAAGTTAGATCCAGACCCAGTCCTCATCATTATGTTTTCAAGCACCCTCCGATGATTTTCAGGAAATGAAGAGAACGTGGATGGCATTTGACCCAAACCCAATGTGGGAGGCATTTCCCTCTCAAGCTGATTATATCTGGGTGCATCTTGCAGTGGAAATTTTAAATTCGGCAACAGTGGCATTGCTGGGAGATCTTTCATACATTCATTTACAGCTTCAAGTCTGCTTCCCAGTGAGAAGTTAGATAGTAAGTCATGGTGTGGAGTTCCCATGCTTGAGGCAGGAAGTGGAAATCTAGGCAGCAATTTCTCATCGAAAGGTAATTTAGGTAGCATCAACTTTTCTCTAAAATCAGAGAAAGCAGGAGAACTTTCTAAATGTTCAGAAACTTTTCCTTGTGAGGCAGGCAGAGGATACTGCAAACAGAAAAACATTGTAATGATTTGCATAAATGGAGCACACACAAAAAATTGTAAATTGGACACACAGAGAGAGAGAGAGAGGGTACCGGAATAAACGGAAGCCGACTGTCTGGTATGGTACTCCTAAGACGATGCTGCAAAATTTCAGCTGATGCATCTGGCAACTTTGATTTGTCTGGGGTACTCTCCCTACCCTTTACTTCTGTCTCAATTAAAGTTCCAGAGTTAGGAGCTAGACTGAATGGAAACTCTGGTCTAGAAGCTGGCCTGCTTTGTCTGCCATTGGATCTTGAAAAGTTTCTTTGTGAAGACTCAAATTTATTAGCATTGGGAGCACATAGTCCCAAAATTGGTAACAAATTGTTGGCAGGCAGTGAGCTTGTATTGCCTGTGCCCTGATACTGGTGATTTGGAAGGATGATATCTGGAGAGGGTTGGCCAAGAGAATTGACAGAAAGATCCAAATGGCTGCTCATTTTATGTTTTGATAGCCTGCCCAGCCTTAAAGCCGAGTCACCCTTACTCTTTGGTGCATCTGATGACTGAGTAAATTTTTCATCCTCCAAGTCGATTACTGAAGACATTTCTCTCACTTCTGGTACCGATTCAGCCACTCGATTACCATTTTTGTCATTGGCAGGACATTGTGTGTGTAACTCAGGTCCAGGTGCTACATCACTAGGACGAGATTCCTCACATGCATTCCTCCGAGCAAGCCGTTCTTTTTGTCTGGCACGGAGCTTAGCACTGTCCATTAACAATTAGAAAATAAATACCTAGAGCATGATGTCAAAACATTAGAATAGCTAAACTCTATTTTCACTCAAATTCAATGAAAACCACCTCAATTTGTCTGTATCTGTAATTTAAGGATCTGAAACCTGAGCATGGATATTCTAAATATCAAGTAAGCTATTACTTTATGCTTCGCCGACTTACCAAATTAATCTAACAGTTTATAAAAAGAGCAAAAGATTCAAATATGATTTTGTTTACCATTATGCCCAAGAAGTTCATTCAAGAATTTTGTTGTCTTATTCAACTATTTTTTCTATATGTAATTCCATAATACATCAGAAGCAATCTTAGCAGTAAACAATCCAAGGAATCTTGAACCATCATTTGTTGGCATTTTAATCACAGTGAAACAATTGAAAATAGCTTGAACTTACAACTTTGCTTTCAGAGCTCGTCCAGCTGGTGTGTATTCTCGTTCTGGCTCTGGTTCTGGCTCTCGTCCCTCTTCACCACCACTCTGCTTAGACAAATTACAATCGAAACCAACATGATTAAGCACCTCAAGAATAAATGTAATATAATTAATGGCAAGGCAGCTAGTACAACATATAATTTGCAGAGAATTGTCAGGAAGATTATGCAACAGGAGAGCTGCTAAAAGGCTTCAGTGTTATGTGGTCAAGTAAAAGATACTTTATATTCATCTGGCAAACTCATACGTATGCAAAACAACAAAAACCGTGTGAGATTCAAAGTGTGAAAAAGGGGGGAAATAGACAGGGTAACTGAGCATGGGAACTTCAACTGGACTGAAGCTGGTCATTGGGCTTATAATTAAATATGTACGAAACATTTGCGATGAAAAACAAAGATATAATTCCCACCGAAGTATAAAAATAAAAATAAAATGTTAATTTTGTACTTGGTTATATTGTTGGTGTTTATAAGAAGTGGTATATATATTGGTGGATAGCTACAACCAAAAAGGGTCAAAAGACTAGCCTATTGGGTTATGTCATCCATTGATATATACCCTTCTCTTGCCTTCTATGCTTTCAATGTGGGGTTCATATCTCTCCTTACATGTAAGCACGGGTTGGCTTTGACTGGCCAACCAATTTTTCATTTATTTTTTATTTTTCAGTTGCCTTTGGCAGAGCTCAGCCCAAGCCCATATAACGTTTGTCGAAGTCTCTGATTAATGTTCCACAAATGTCGCATTTTTTGTGTTTATGAGAAGTGGTGTATATAATGGTAGATAGCCTTACAACCCAAAAGACTTATTGGGTTGTACTTGTGGCATCCATTTATATTCATACCCTTCTCTTGCCTTTTATGTTTAAAATATGGGATTCAATCCCAAAATCTCTAGCTTCACATGTGGGTCTCTAACAATATATATATATATATATATATTAGCATTAAAAGGGACATGCTCATGTTTAGAGCAAATAATAGTACCTCGCTCAACGTCTCGTTAGGATGCGGAGCATATGCTTCTCTATAAGAAACAGCTTTCCTTAGGCGCTTCCCTCGACCAAGTGCTGCTTCCTCCTCACTTTGATATTTCTCCCATCTAAGACAAAAGGTAAAACAAAAAAAATATTTAAAACCTTCAAATTATTTTTTGGTATTTCAAACAGTAGCAGATTGGAATTCGGTCTTACAGCTAAGTTCTCAATAGAAATTGAATTAAATATTGAATTTATATTGTCAAGCACATACTGTCACCTGCCATGCATAGCAACCACCTTCGAGACCTCTCCTCTGGTTTACTATCAGGTTTCCAACTTATTTACAGTAGTATTCATTTAAAAGGTAAAATATAATAATTTTCCAGCTAACTTATGCCACTTGAATACTTGATATTAAAACCCATCATTCTTTGGTTCCCATTAATTATTAATCAATGTTCGAGAAAAAAAATTTCCATTGAACAGCAAATCAAACATGACCAACTCTTAAAGATTTAAAAAAAAAAATGTTCAATGGAGATATATTGACATTCATGTGTAGTATGATTAAATTCAATTCAAGATATCGTCTTATACTTTGCATTCTATCATTGTTAATATCAGCAGTCTAATTATATAGATTGTGCAACTGACTTCTCTCTATTCAAGGTCAAATTCACCATTTCTTGGCTGTTTTATTGAAGTTTCAGTGTAATGCAACCTTGTATCTTTATGCAATTGAATCTTAGGCACAATTAGTCCAACTCTCTAATACGAAAAACTAAATCTTAAATTTAAACTTCTCTCAGAAATAGTGCAAAGACCTTTTTCTGTCAAAAATATTATTCCATTCTATCTAAAAAAACGAACTTCAAAGAAACTAATATTGCAAACATATTACAGAACCAACATAACAGTACAAAATAAGAAAAAGCTCCTGACCTCACACGCAAAAGTTTGTCCCACTCATTTTCTTCCGTAGCGGTCGCAACATTATCCTCCTTCTTTTCAGAATTTTGTACACCAATATCATCAGTTGCAACTGCAGGTGATTCAGCTCCCCCTTGGTCCTCTGTTGCTTCGTCATTCCATTCCAAAGACTGCAAATGAAAAAATGGGGAAATTTTTTTATTATAAATGTGTATGATTCGAAAGTCCTCATATTGAATTTATTATCAGCAACATTATAAACTTGCTGGCAGAAATATATAAAGTAAAACAATATAAACTCAATCCACATGCAACCAAAAAGCTTCAATAAAAAGACTGAAGATGGAAACAAAAGGCATCAATGAAAAATACTGATGATGAAAATAAGAGGAAAAAATTGAAGACAAGAAAACCTCCAAGGCTATTGGCAAACACAATGAGATGGGAAGCCTACAAAATAGGGAATATTAGATCTTATCACACATCAATTAATCATTGGGAACTTGGAATAGCTTTTGAGAAAACTGAAGTGCGTCTGGAGTTTTCCCCTCAATATATGGAATCTACAAGCCAGAAAAGAAGGGTTGGGTGGAATTTAGGGATCATAAAAGATAATCCCAAGCTTACAGTTATAACAATGGGGCAATTAAAGTTTTGATATACAGCAATTATGTGATTCAGTTTTAGATGGATAACGACTTTAAAAGAAGAATTTGCTGCAAGTAAGAAATTCATCCATCAAGTCTTCTACCTAGAGAAGCTACTTATGGAAAAATATTGGTTTAGGGAAAGAGAAGGAACAATGCAAAGATGGTTGAGAGACGGGTGGAACAGTGGTGAGGCTCTTATCCATTCTCTCACAAGTATTTCACTTGTTCACTCAACCGGATATTCAAATTGAGTCCCAGGTGATAAAAAACATGTGCACGGAGCTAACTCGGGCATGAAAATAAACACAACCTAAAACTTCAATTATCCAAAAATAATTAAAAAGAAACAAAAAATTTCACACATATAATACTGTTTTAGAAAAAGCATCCCTTTAAAATTGTAAATGATTTCTAGATAAGAGAACCCGCTATATTATATTCCTATATTTACATCCCCTCAAGATGCATTATTTTAGTATAGATATTTGGTTTCAGCTGCTGATACACAGAGCAGACGAGCAGTTTGAAGGCATATACTACACAAATCACAAAATCACAACCTAGTTTTTTAGCTTAAGCTTTAAAAATTCCAGTCAAGTATGATACTTCTAATATAAATAGTGACAAAATGACCACCAGCTATGACAGTCATCAAAATACAAATGCATCAGATCAAAGGTTTTGAGATTGTTTCGTGCTTAATGAATAAAATTCATTCATAATTTCACACAGCCACTAATGAACAATAAAGTTAAAGACACAGGCATAAGACCTCACCTTTACTGATCCAAGCATATCATTCTCCAAATCCCCTTCAGCAACATCTGTTGAACCAGATTGAAGGTTTGAACGGTCAAGCAATTTTGATATTGCATTTTCATCCCACACAATCTTGGTGCTGCCTTCTGTACATTTGTCCTTGTACACATCCCCCAGACCACCAACCCTCTTCCTGTGCTTCTGTTCCAGATCTCTTACTGTCTCCTCTATATTGTTATTATTTTCACTTGTATCTTTACAATTCATACCAGGAGAATCACTAAAAAGTTCTTCTGTTCCCCATCGTAGAATATCTTCCACTTCCTTTTGAGATCCAGATTTATTCACAAAAAGCTGATCAAGCATCAATTTCTTTTTTGCAAGCTGCAAGATGCGTTCTTCAACACTTGCCCGAACTACAAGCCTGTAAACTAAAAGTCGTTTTGATTGTCCAATTCTATGTGCCCGATTCATGGCTTGAATATCAGCATGTGGATTAAAATCGGAATCATAAATAATGACAGTGTCAGCTGTTGCCAAATTGATCCCAAGGCCACAAGAACGCGTGGATAACAAGAATACAAATCGACTTTTATCTTGGTTAAAACGTGTTATTGCTGCCTGACGATCAGCTACTGCTACAGAGCCATCCACTCTTTCATATGTTTTTGGTCCAAATTCTATATTCAAATAATCCTCGAGAATATCAAGAAGCTTGGTCATCTGTGAAAAAATAAGAACTCTATGACCTTCCTTGTGTAACACCTTAAGCATGGCATGCAACAGAGTCAACTTTGCTGAAGCTTTTATCCGCATCTCATGAAGAAACTCTGCTGACCCAGAATCAGGCTCAGTGCCTGGAATTAGATATGGATGATTGCATACCTTTCTTAATTGCATCACAATATTTAGCATTGATTGCTGTGCTACCCCTTTACCGATATTCCGCAATATCTGATAGTTCTTAGTCAGCATTGCACGGTAGTATTCAGCTTGGATGGATGACAACTCAACAGGAACCATTCGTTCAGTCTTAGGAGGGATATTTTGCATGGCATCTTTTTTAAGTCTCCTAAGCATGTGTGGGGCAACAAGTTTCTTCAATTCCTCCACTTTTTGGGTAGTTGTGAGATCATTAAAATTCTCCTCAAATGAAGATAATGAAGGAAATGAAGCTGGCTGCAAGAAATTAAGCAAGTTATACATCTCACCAATGTTATTTTGAAGAGGGGTACCAGTCAGCAGAACACGGTGTTGGAAAGAGAATGTATTGAGCAAGCTAAACAGCTTACTGCCTGAATTCTTCAGACGATGGCCCTCATCAACCACTAGAACTTCCCAAGGAACTCCACGCAAGTGAACAGAATCAGCCAGAATCATTTCATAAGTAGTTAGCAGAACATTAAATTTATAAGACGATGTTTTTTTATTCAGCCTATTTGGGTCATTAGCATGCCATTCATATTGGCGAATCATGGCTCTTGCTTTTGCACAACCATGATACTCTACAACATTTAAATTGGGAGCCCATAATGCAAACTCAGCAAGCCAATTAGGCATCGTGGATAGCGGAACCAAGACTAAACAAGGTAGTTTAGCTTTGAACTCAATATACAAAGAAGAGAGAAAAGCACAAGCAGACACTGTTTTTCCAAGACCCATCTCATCAGCAAGGATCACATTTTTGGATTTATGCCAGCATTTCCGCAACCAATTCAGTGCTTCAAGCTGATGAGGAAACAATAAACCTCCTTTCAGTTCCTTAGGTTGATCTGTGAGAGCAACAATCTCACTTTGCTGTGAATCACTGTTCCCCTTTGATAATTCATCCTTGGAAGCATCTTTCTCCACTGTTTGGATTTCAAACTGATTAAACAAATCAATCAGATGCGAAGAATTTTTAAGGGCAGGTTCATCTAATTTTTCCCAAGTGCAATCATCATAAGGAAGAGCAGTCCATTTTACAAAAGCTTCCCGTGTACCATCTTTGGAACTGCGAAGAGCAATTACCCGCTGAGGCTGCCTCCACCTTTCCTCACATATATTTATCACAGCCATTCCATACTTTGCCTTGTAATTTTCAAGTTTTCTCTTTGCCAGAACTTTTAGTTGGGATTCTGGAATCCAACTATTATGAATATGAGACTTCCCAACCCACTTAACTAAAAATTCATATGATATCATCTCCCCATCAACGCATGCAGATTCAGCCACAACAGGCTCCTGAACTGTGTTTTCCCCCTTGCTAGTAGTTCTCATGTCTATATCCTCTTCTTTCATGTCTATGGTTTCGCAAGAGATATGTGTTTCACAAACTGTAGGACCTTCATCATTTTTAAAACTACCACTGGCATTCTCCCCCATCATCTTTTCATTTCCTTCCCTCGAGTCTTCAATATTTACTGCAGATGCATCTTGTTGCTCACCATTTACAGCTGTAGAACCTGAATCTCTGTTGTCTTCTCTCAATAAATCCCTGGTGTTTCCTCCTTTGCATTCTTTGGTCACAGATCTTTTGTATACATGTAACTTGTCCACTCTGATGTCATTTTTCATTCTTTCCTCCTTGTCAGGACTTATAATGACATTAAGAGAACGCTCAGCATGATTTTCAGCTACCCCAACATCTAAATCAATATCACAGGCAGAATTTTCCTCCACAATTTTTTTTAGATTTTCTGACATTAGCAAATCATCGGAAGGCTGGTCATCTTCAACTATCGCAGATATGTGGCGTGAAGAGCTTGCATCATCTCCTTGAACTCGACACCCCAGAACCCGATCAACCTGTGATATACATTTATATGAAACAGAAATTCCTTGCATTGTAGGTTACGAATAATGGAAGGAAAGAATAAGGCTTAACCATAGATAAAAAATGAAATGGCAAAGGAAAGATAGCTAACCTCTCATTTTGAATTTTAATAAGGAACATAAAAAGGATAATCAGAACAATATGTCTAATCAATGTTTTAAAATGCGCAAGACGGTG
This sequence comes from Acer campestre, assembly GCA_954870605.1. Classification (NCBI taxonomy): domain Eukaryota; kingdom Viridiplantae; phylum Streptophyta; class Magnoliopsida; order Sapindales; family Sapindaceae; genus Acer; species Acer campestre. Next base: position 28,715,371 of record OX940809.1, on the reverse strand, counting down.
CGAGGCGATCGCCTCAATTCAAAAATGATAAATAATGCAAAAAAATAATACTAAAATAGAAAATCATCCATAGCATTTAATAAATAGTCGACAATTAATATTACTAACATTAAAATCCCCAAAAAACAATTGCATTGCAAGAAAAAAAAAGATGTTTAGTGGCTTGAAATTTGGATCCAAAATGTCATCATAGTGATAAATGTTTAGGTCTTGGTTCTTGGAGCCTTGGATGGGTGAGAGTAGAGGTGAGAGTGATTTGGAGAGCAGAAAGTACCGACTTTCTATTGTAAATAGAAGCTTTGGGTTTATTGGGTTATATAGTATGATTTTGAAAAACAATATATCTGAGATCTGCCAACTCAAGGACTGCCACCACCTCAAACTGCTTATGGGTTATATAGTGGGGTTTTTTAAAAAAAAATAAAAAATAAAATAAAATAAAATAAAATAAATAAATAAATTGAAATCTGCAGACTCAAGGACTACCCCCCGCCTCAAAATGCTTATGGGTTATATAGTGCGTTTTTTTTTTTTTTAATAAAAATAAATAAATAAAATAAAATAAAATAAAAGAATTTGAAATCTCTACCACTGCCTTGCACCACCTCAAGGAAAAATTGTGTTTAAACACCTCAATACGATTTTAATTAGTCAACGGAAAATAAACGATTATAATCATTTTATCAATGTACTCTCAAGTCAAATCGAGGGAGAGAGAGGGGGGGATTTTCTATTTCTATTATTATTATTATTATTATTATTATTATTATCATTTTGTTTCTGTTAACTGAGAGCAACAAGGCCATAAATGAAAAATGAGAGGAGAGGGAAGATATTAGATTGTTGTGTTTTATTCAAGAGTGGTACACGAATAAATAGGACCGGATCTAGATTAGAAAAAGGAAATGGAATCATATGATAAATATTACAATTAATGCCTAATCAATCTACGGTTAATGACAGCCATAGTTGCCTAAACCCATTTTAACAGTTTCATTATGGGTATAATAGCGCCATGAGAAGTGAAAATTATATAACCCATTTTTTCCTTGCATTCACATTACACCACTTATGACCGTAAAGCTAAATTAGATTTTAAGAGAACAGTTATCCCTTCCTAATCATTACAATATAATATGCAAAACACAAGATAAGAACTAAATCATATCCACTACCTTTTTCCTTTATTTTACTTTTAAATACCCTAATTGTAACAGAAATGTCATTACAAACAACTAAAGACAAGTGTATGATCTCTATTGAAGAAAAAAAAAAAAGGATAAGAAAAGAAAAAGTAAGTTTCTTTTACCTGCTGAAGTTCATAGGGTGCACTATCTTCGCAAACCTGTATTTCATCCAGAAGAACCCCTGCTTTATCTGACTCATTCAATGGGTGCGCTGGTTCGTCGAGATGCTAATCATAAGCCAAAAGAAAAGAAAATTATCACCAAATACAATCATAATTCAAAAACATCAAAAGATTTTACAGACAACAGAACATAATGCCAATACAAAGATGATGACGGCAATGCACATCATGTGAGACAGCAATAGATTGTGTAAGCATTAATGCATTGTATAATTTCTCAATTCACAAAATATTAAAGGCCCGAGATTGGGAGATTGTCTATTAAAATGATGACATGATATAAAATTCAGGCATGCATGCATTGAGCTAATCAGTTGAGAAACATGTATCTCCCAAGGAGTCGATATTAATATTAGCCAACAACGAATCCCCCAAATAGAAAACTGGAATTTAAACAAAGGAAAACCATAAACACCATGGTTCAACAGAGAATCTCAACCAACAAAAACTAAATTGAATGAGATGGTTAGAAGCATATCTGAAAAACACCTTTTCAATGACCCAACAAAATAACTTGTTTACTAGCATCCAGCATGCAGAATGCCATGTTATTCCATTTCCAGCTTATACACATCATAGGTAAATCATTTATAACTCAATAATTAATCATCTAGATATCAACTAACTAAAATTCCAAATCCATCCAAATCTGATGACTCATTCAAGTAGCATGTGCACATTAGTGACATATGCCTATAACTAAATTTTGAAAATTAGGAAAAATACGGTATTTAATAACAAAGTAGCTGAAAATCAATATCTGAAGCATAATAGCATCACCGGTTAGCATTATAACTGCAATTTCTGCAATCCACGGTGCTTTAGGCTTTGAAGGTTAATGGTCCACATAGCAGACTAAAATATATGACGATTCAAGACTTTAGAATAGATACCTGGCCTTTTCTCTCTGCATCTAGACTCTTGGTTCCATCGACCGCCTCAGACAAAGATGCAGAAACCACATCATTTATAGTTTTTCGTTTCTCAGGCAGCTTGCTAGATCCGGGATTTACACTGCTTATTTTGGACCTGCGTTTTCTAGAAGCACTAGTGGAACGTTTTCTCTTATCATTCCTTTGCTTCTTTTGGCTATACTCATTATTGACCTCATGTTTCCTTTTTTTAGCTTTCTCAGCAGCATCACCAATTGCAAGAACGATTTTAGCTCCTGTTGATCCATTAATACAAGACAAGTCCTGCTTCTCCTCGGGAGCTTCATCATTTGGCTCTGATTTTGCAACTTCAGAATTAAAGGGAACTTCCTCAGCAGGAGGGAGCTGCATGTCTGCAGGAATATCTATTGGAGAAACGTTGGATTTCTTTTCCTCATCAACATTTACACATGATGAATTCCCCTCAACAGGATCTCCAGGGGATGTATCACTTTGCTTGGTACTAGAAGGTACATCTACTTGGTCAGAATCCGGTTTCTTTTCTAAGGGTTTGACTCCCTGAGTTACAACAGATTTCCCCTTGCTGGAAGACCTTTTTTTAGCATGAATGGAGCTTCCAAAAATCTGAGATACTTTGTCTGTGCCAGATGACTTAATCCCACTTTGAGATTTTATGGTGATTAATTTTGATCTTGCTCGCTTTGAAATTGGATCCAGGTTGCTGATAGGCTTGAGCTGATCGCTTTTCTGACAGCACTTTGGGCATTGCCATTTTCCATTTGGAATACGCTTCAGGTAATATACAGCCCCAAGAGGGAATTAAAATAAGAATTAATGGGAAAATCAAAAGTATCAGGACAGTGCCAGCATATAATACATTAACCAACCATACCTTAAGAGGTGGATCAAGGCATTGAAGATGATAGGTACGTGGACAGCTATCACAACACAACAAGTTACCACCAAGATCGCAGATCACACATTCATAGTAATACTGGAAGACAGAAAAGTATATGTAGACCAAAAGTCAGAAGGAGTTAATCAATGCTGACAAGGTGGCAAAGGACATAAACAAAAGAAATTATCAGCAAAAATGAATGTAACCTTAAACAGAATATAATTTCAGCTTAACAGTTTTTTTAAACATTATTTTAAAATCAGCAATCACCACCCATCAGGGCATTCCCTCAACAATTCAACAGAGAACACAAGTCCTCATGGAGCATAACGACAAAGGAGAAATGCTTTGTTTATGGAGAAACAGATATATTTATATCATGTTCATTCATCAGGACAAGCACAAAGCATGACATAATAAAGCCAAAATTAAAACAAACTCCAGATTAGACAGTACAGTAACTTGTGCAGAAGTGCTTCCCATAATTATTTCTTTATTTTATTGACTTGAAAAAGAAATTTGAAGTGACTACATGATGTTAGACAAACACTACCTTATTTCATTAGGCATCATCTAATGATAAGCTTCCGGAGTGTAAATTACATAGTCTAAAAAGAACAAAGCTTGGTTTCCATCACTTGTTAAAAAAATAGTCAAGTAAAAACATTGAAACATAGCCAAAATGTTTTCTCAGAAATCCACTTCATCATCCAGGAAAGTCATGATATGAGTAAAGAAATTCCATGGAAAAAATTTATTAAATGGTAAAAATTCACAATAACAGATAAAAATGATAAACTGAAAAAAAAAAAAAAACTCACTCCGTCATTTCCTTTCTTCTTGGATGAAGAACGTTCAGAACTTATTTCACTCTTCAGCCTGCGCTTAGCCGAAGAACTATTCCTCAAAGATTCTGAGCCTCCAAGGTTCTCCTCTTTACCATTGGTTAGATCAGGTCCACATGGAAGCTTTCTTCTTTTTCGCTTCAGGACCCAGTTCCTATTAATCATTTTACTGGTTGATGAACAGCTATCCTTCATCTTTCAGAGCCGGGTCTTACATTGTCACAAACAGTGACAATAAACATATCTTTTTGTTGGTGTAGAAGCCATGGCATCAAAGCTTCTTCATAGCAATCTTAGTCCTTGCAATGTGTGAAGAAGCACCTACACTTCAATATTACAAATGACATTAGATAGACCGATAGAGAAGCAAACGAAAAGAGTACAGCTAATGAGAACCAAACGCTGGTTGGTGACCCTTAATCACCAATACTGAAATTGCGCCATTGGGCATAAAGAAACAACTCATTAGCAATAATTTCCTATTGGACTCAAAGCTTTATACAAGTGCGTTCCCATGCACCAAAAACAGCAACGAAAGAGATCGAAGAAGATCTGCATAAGTCACATCAGATATTGAGCGAACTTCAACCTCCATGCATGACACTAATTAGCATACTGGAATCTCTATTCACATTTTTTTAAAATATGACGACTCCTTAGGTCAAATTGCCATGGAAAGACCAAGAAACCAGCTAAAACAAAGTCCATCATATTGATCTAAACGAGTGATGAAGTCAGTCCACAATCCACATAATTGAACACCAATCTCAAATTTCACACTAGAGTTTCACTATGCCGTTAAAGATGACCGAAGAAGATGCAAATATGTATCACCGTGACTAAAGAACTGAATTTCAACAAGAAAAATTAAGATGCTATATCCGATGATTAAAAATTCACAACCACCTGAGTTTTAAACCCGCTTCAGGTAAGTGTTATAACTCAATGCATTACAACATTGGCCTGGCAAACAGTGTACATTCCTTGATACCCGGTTTGTATCATAACCATCAGAGGGCAATGACTAGACTAACACATCAGTGCCCAATTGGAGCAACCACAAAGTATACAGTTAAATAAATCTAGTTCATTAGCAATCAAATATCAAGCAATACACCATAAAACCTTCCAAAATTGAACAATCAAACCCCAAAAGCTTAACCAAACATGCACATTGAAAGTCAAACTAATCCCAGAACCCCATTTCACTACCAACTTAAAAAGACACAAAACCCAATTCTCAAATCATCCGAAACCAACAAAAAAAACTTCACCACTAACAATTCCAATAATCAAACAGCAAACAAACATTACCAAAAAGCACAACAGAATCAGCTTAAGAATGACAAAATTATACACAGCTAAATGAGAAAATAACAGTAAACCCAGATAAATTGAGAAGCTCACCAATCTTCTTCACCTCTGTGTCTTTGGATCAAAACAATCACAACGAAAACAGATGACACAGAACCAAGATTGAGAGATTAACAAAGAGAGTGTGGAGAGATGGAGAGATTATTAGGGCATGGATGGATGCTTGAGGTAAAAGATGAGAGAGATACGAGACAGATAGAGAGAGAAGATACAACAAACAACAACTATAATATATATTTATATATGTATATTAATAAATACAAGAGAGACAGAGAGAGAGAGATAAAAATCCAACAAGTGTGTTTATTTATGGAGAGAGAAAGTGAAAGGCATACGATACGGATTCGCCGGGTTCATAGGACGGGGTTACAACACAACACGCTCTGACATGGCAACTGCAAACCCAACCCCCACATCTAATTAACCACTACGATCTCGCCACGTGTCAAATCCACAACATAACACAACTCATGAGAGAGCTTCACTTCACTTCAACAGTTCAACACAACCCAACTCTCCTCTTCTTCTTCCTCTTCCTCTTCTCTTTTGCTTTCTGGGTTTTTATTAGAATTCTATCTCTGTCTTGTCTCTCTCTATCTCTGTGTTTTTGTATTTGAATTTGCAGCTTTTATTGCTTTTCACTTTTTCTTTTTGGGTTGGATTTGTTTAACTTGAAAGTTTAAAAATTTTCATTTTTATATTTCTTTTGTTTCAAAAACTAGTAGTCTGTGATGAATATAGTGAGTTTTAAGAATTTTTGCAGGTAAAAGTTATTGGATTTTATTATTATTATTATTATTATTATAATGATAATCTGGGTAGCTGTTGAGATTTCTATAATTAGTAGTGGAAGAATCTATTTCAATTAAATAATTCTGTTTATAAATACATATCATATCTAACTCTCTTTGTAAATGTAGTATATGTGTGTGTATATAATATATATACATATATGATGACTTTTTAAGTTAGTTATAAATGATCTTTAAATTATAAACCATAAAAATCTTCATTGCAGCGAGCATCCCAGTTATGAGTTCAACGTAACTTGAATTATATGAGTTGTTCCACACAACAGTAAACTATTGAACTATACGAATTGATTCATACGATTATACGATTTATCCACGTGCCACTTGTGTGTTACAAACGAGATATAGTATGATCCAATCCATGTGTTTCCACACGCTGCATTATGTGTTACAAGTGAGACATTATGCTAGAAAAGTTGTTAGATTTTACTTTAATGATAATTTGGGCAGCTCGAAATTGAGATATATTTATATATATAGTCTCGATCTGGTTAGGATATCCTAATATAACTTTATTAGGATATTGAATGTACTCATTATGGAAAAGTTTTGGCAAATGCATATACACTTGAGTCAAAGCATGTAAAACTAATGACTGACATTCAATATCCTCTTGAAATTATATCTGGATGCACTGACTTGAAAATTTCTATAGATATATGTTAATCGCCAAAAGTGGCAGGGATTCAAAGAAGAATTTTTCATCCACGGCAGATAATATTTGAGGATAGAAAGGCATCATAGAAGAGCTTTCCAGTACCCTGCTACTAAATTAACCAGGTACGCCTTCTACCAATCTGGACCAAGATCAAAGTCTCCTAGACTCTAAGGTACTAGGGAACACCGAAGCCAAGTTCCTAAAGACTCCACTGCTACAAAGTCCTTGTATCCCGCTACCACGCCAACCTGGTACCCCGATACACTGATACCATAATCCAGTAGGAGGAAGGAGGCCTATGCACCCCAATCCCTCCTAGAGCCGGCCAACCAAACATAAGATTATCATGTTAACAGACTATCAAGGTAAAACTAAATGAGCCGAGATAAAGCTACAAAGAAAGACTGTAAGACGTCGACGTTTAAATAAACAAAAAGGTTGACTCATTCCCGCCACTCAAGAGTTTTATTTGAAAGCTAAGTCAACTTCGTCAGATTCCGCCAAAAAAAGGATCATTTGATTCCTTGAATCAATCCCACGATCTTCTCGCCTATCGCCACGGTATGTCCCGTAAATTGCTATACCTTTTGACCGAATTTAAGGGAGTGTAGAGCAAGAAATGAGACGTATATATAAAACATGACACTGGACAGAAAAGGAAAGGACTAGAGTCCAAAACCCTACAGTTATTTTCCACTTATCGACAGGCACAAGATCTTCATCGCCATCGCCATTTAAGTTTTTAACCCTCCTACTAGGACAACCTAAAATCTCCATTGTATTTATATTACGTGTTTAAGGTCAATAAAATGAGTTATATATGATCTCTGCTGATATTATACTTTGATTCATTACCGTTATAGTTATTTTGTTTTATTGAGAACTCTTAGGTATCGAACTACGTGGTACCCCTCCAATCGTGGTTTATCTCGATCGCAGTCATACAAGTTGTTAATTGTAAATTCACCCTAGTGATAATTTCTCGTTAACACTTTTGGTGCCATCTGTGGGAAGGCTACTCCCATATCATTTACTAAAAGCTACCTAGCTATACCCAGAAGACATAGAAGGTGAGAATCTGATCCTATCAAGGGCAGCCCGACCCATCGGGACCCCATTCCATCGCTTCCATTCAGAGAAACCAAAGAAGGGGCAAGGGATCGAAAAGCCATATCCCAGAACCGGTTCCTCCACCCAATGCAGGCCCCACGCCCTAGGACCCCGCGGTCTAGGAGGCAAGTCGGGATTCTATAGAATAGCATGCTATTGCCTATGTGGAAAGCATCCGCATCCGGATGATCGCCCAAGGGATACCATTCGAGGCACACATGATCGTAGGAGAAGCTGGACAGGGTACCTAGGTATCGGTTTTCGATAGACTTAGACCACCACTTCCGGTTCCAAGTCACCCTGGAGATTTCAGACCTCGACAAGTGAAGTCAGCATTTGACATCCCTCCTAGAGGGAACCTAACCAAACCAGCGGTAGAGATGAGGGCTCCCTAGCTCAATGTTGGTGGCAGTACTGGACCCAAAAGAAACCCACGAGGTATCCAGCCTTAGAAGAAGAAGTGAAGGGAGGCAACCATGGTATCCGAAACTTCGGATAATGAGGGCTTAGTAACCCAATTCAAGCACAATGGGTCTAAGTGCCTTGAAGACCAAATGGCTAAAATGGCATAGGAACTCGAGGAACTAAGGAAAGGGAAGCATCGTGGCACTCGAAGGAATCCCCTAGGGGGGATGAACGCACCCTTCTCTAGGAGAATCAGAGAAGCAGAGCTACCCCCAAAATTCAAAATGCCCTCTGAAAAGTATTATGGATCGGAGGACCCCGTAAGCCACATGGAGAGCTTTATTCACCATATGGAGGTCCAAAACGCCACCTGGTCAACAATGCGTAGGATGTTCCCTTCAATCTTAAAAGACTGTGCCAATACCTGGTTCAAAAAGTTACCCATAGGTAGTATGGATTCTTTTACAAAACTTACTACAAATTTTTGTGCTCAATTTCAGGGGATCAAGCCTCATCCCAAGGACCCCGTCCTACTCCAATACGTGATCTAGGAGCGGGGTGAGACACTGAAATCCTATGTAAAGAAGTTTCATAAAAAAGTGATCCAAATGGGAGTGTTTGTTGAGAATGAGACTTTGGCAAACTTGAGAAGGAACTTGTGGGCTGGAAGATTATTCTGGCCATTTGCCAAGCATCCACCTAAAACTTACCAAGAGGCCTATGACAGGGAGTTGGAACAGGTGGACATAGACGAGCAATTCTGGGTCAAGGTCGAGCACGATGAAGCCCGATCAGCTATGTAAGATCCTAGATCTTTGTTAGCTTGATTCCATTGCAAAACTCTCTTTATTTGTAATGGTTAGTTATTTAGGTGGTTCTTTGTGAAAAGAAGCTTCAAAGGAGAAAAACAACTTCTTATGCAAATATCGTTTTCAAGAGGAAAAGCGCATACTTGGATGCTAAGGTATCAAGATACTTCTTCCTCTTACAAGGCGTAAGCGCGCGCACACACAATACATTAATGTGTGTCCCTGCATCGTTGTGCTACATGTGGTATAACACATTCACACACTTATTAAAGTATGCATATGCATTAATCTCATATTGACAAACATTGTAGAATTGCATGTTCTAGGACTATCTCTAGGAAATGGCATACTTGTGTGACTTTGTGTTTATTTGTTTGTGTTTTTTTTTTTTGTTTTGGACTTGAACATGATCTCATATGATTCCTTATTGAGTTCTGGTCATTTTGGTTACTCACTCATTTGGTTTTGAGTCCAAACTAGGAAACTACGCTACTTTGCGTTCTCATATGTTATGTTGTCTTTGTCATCGTGTATCGAGTCGAATTCTCAACCTTTTTGCAAAGTTCCATAGTTTTCCTTGTGCGTGAGGGATTCATGGTTTGTAATCCGAAAATGGATTCGAATTCAGAGTTCGGAGGCTAGAGAAAGGTCAAAGAACGTGAGAAGAGCGAGAAGGAGGCGCCGTTTTACGCCATTTTGCGCCATCTTCTTGTAAGGGAGCATAAGGGTGCGTGAGCCTCACGAGAAGGACACCTCTCTGCCCCGGGGTTATAAGGTGGAAAGGCTTCATAGTTGGTCGAATTCCTTCTCTTTTCTGGCTCTTTTCACTCCATTTATATTCGAAAATTCTGCAGAATTCTACACAACTTTTGGATTTTTGTTTTGATTATATCTCTCTCATTTCAACTCCGAATCAAGTGTTTCAAAAGCCAAAATTGTTGGTGTTGAAGAGAGGAACAAGTCCCAATCATTTTTAGAGTCAAAATATGTCTAGGTTTAACGCATTCATTTGATTTCAGTTCGTGGTTCATCTTTGTGTATGGTAATCATCTTCTCTACATTTTTCTTATGATCAACTTCATGGATCTACTTTATTGATTAATGAAAAATGTTTAGAATGTATTTGATTCCATTTTTAGACTTGTTTGATTGATTTTTGAGTTTATCCTTTGTGATTTCATATGAACATCTAGGGGTAGGCACAAAAACCGAAACCGAATTGAACCGAACCAAACCGAATGGAAAAATGGTGTTTGGTTTGATTCATAGCATCTATTCGGTTCAAACCAATTTGAAATTTGAAAATCGAATTGAATTCGGTTCAGTTCGGTTTCTGTTTTGAACATACAAAACCGAATCAAACCGAATAAACCGAATTGTCTTAATTAATTATTTTGTAATGTTCAATTTTATTATGGACTGTTTGTTAATGATGTTTTATTTGGACTACATTATGTACTACATTTTTTTAATTCTATTTTATAGAAGTTATGAAGATTTTAAATTTTGATTGAGTATGTAGACTGAATATGATTGAAATTTTAGATTTGGTTTGACAATTGTGTTGTATTTTGTTTAAATTATTTTTAACATATTATGTTTTCTTAAAATGTTTAAGCCTAAATGTCAAAAAAGTAACTTAAAGGCCCAAATTTTTTTGTAAAAAAAAAAAAAAAACATATAATAAAAAAACATTCAAAGCCCAATAGGCCCAAAAACGAATTGAACCGAACCGAACTAAACCGAACCAAGATAAAAGTGTTCGGTTCAATTCGGTTTTCAAGTTCAAAACGGATCAAACCAATTCACATTTTTAAAAATCGAATATATGTTGGTTCAATACGGTTTTGGTTAAAACCGAACCGAACTGATCCATGCCCACCCCTATGAACATCTTTTTGATAAACTTGAAGAACATGGACTTGATTCTAGAAATACTTTTTGTTCTTGAGCTTGATTGTTGATTTCTAGGTTTTTGTCACATGTTCAAGAACTAGGATTTTTTATTGTGCTATCTATCATTTAAATCTAGTTCTTGTTTAAATTGAATATGTTGTGGATTTCTAGTGTTAACTTGTTCACTTGATTTCAAAGCTAGTTTTGTGATTTCTATTGAAAACTTGTTACTCTAGCTTCGATTGACATGTTTAGGTTTCTAGATATTTTTGTGAATGACTTTGAATGGCTAATCTAGATCTCTAATCACATGTTCATAAGAATTAGTTACATTTGCTTGTGAGCTTGATTTGTGCAAATCTAATTCTTTATAAAGTGTGTTTGATCTACTTGCTCTATTTGTATGTGTTTGCATCATTTGCATCACTCCTAAAAATTTAGTAAACACTAGAATTCACAAATCAGTAACTTAATTCTCTTTCCTAAGTTTGATTATTGATCAGTAAACACGGCCTTAGGACTTTTTTTAAAATTAATTATTGAAATATATCCTAACCCATAATTATAGAAATTTATTTTAGAAATTTGATAACTTGATTATTAAAATTTATTTACTATTGAATCAATAAAAACAAGGATATTTTCTTTAAAAAATCTTTATATTAATGGGTTATAACGAATTAATGGTTTGTCAAATGGAAACCTAAAACCGACCTATTATATTACGGGTTTTAATGGGTTGACCCATTAACAACCCAATCCGATAAAATAGACTCATCAACCGTTATTCTTGAATGGATTTGGATCGTATTAATGGACCGTGTGAAATTTTGACAGGTCTAGATATCACACAGATCCCTTCCAAATATATATATATATATATATACATCCAATTGCTTGTACAATAAAATAAATGTATCCAATATTCAGTTGCATGGATAATCAAAAGCAAAAAAAATACTCAATATTTAATTACATGTAAAAGAAAAAGGAAAATAAAATTGATGGATAGAACTTCGTGTAAAGGTGCTGGTGCAAATATAATATGATTACTATAACTGATAAACGAATTTTCTATTTAAGTTTTTATTTTTATTTTATATATATATATATATAAAACACATGTGACATCGTTTATTGATCTTGCTTGAGATTTTGAGAGAAATTAAATGACTTTGAACCACAGCCCAAAAATTTGGGATAATTACCCCGGTGGCCATCGAATTGATGACACACTATCAAAATAGCTACTAAATTGGAAAGTTGTTTCAAAATGGTCATTTTTGACGAACTTTATGACACTAATTGTCATTCCATCCAATTCCATCTAATTCCATCCAATTCCATCCAATGAATGACATTTTGATGAATAAGGGGATGACATTAATTTATTTTAAATTTTTTTTTTTGAAATCAATTTTTTTTTTGTTTTTTTTTTTGAAACAAATAATTATATTTAGTGTGTATATATGTATAGCATATCTCATATATATATATATATATATATATATTCTTTTTTAAGAAGATTAAGGTTTCGTTTGATTTTTTGTCTGAAGACTGAACAGTGATGAATGTTACTGAAGACTAAATAGTGATTGAAAACTGAAAACTGAAAAACATGTTTGTTTTTTTTCCACTGAAAACTGAATATAAGTGATAAGTTATTTGTTTTTTTAAGTTATAAATATCTGAAAATAAATAATTTTACATATATGCCTTTCTAACTATTATTTATATTATATATTCACATTTTAATATATTACGACAACTCTAACATATAAATTAATTCTAAAATAAATTTATTTAGTTATTAATAATATTTCAAATTTATATTATTGTATAGAATCTAATAATTACAAAGCTCTTAGCTAGTGACATTATAAAACTAATGGGCTGTTTCATGTGTATATTACGAACAAAATGAAGTTCAAATGAAGTTCATCAATATGTTCTTATTAACAATCTACTTCACGTGTATAATCTATTTGTTAACCGCCAAAAGTGGCAGGGGCTCAAAGAAGAATTTTCCATCCACACCAAATAATATTTGAGGACAGAAAGGCATCATAGAAGAGTTTTCCGGTACCCCACCACTAAATTGACTGGGTACGCCTTCTACCAATCCGGACCAAGATTAAGGTCTCATAGACTCCAAGGTACTATGGAACACTGAAGCCAATTTCCTAAGGACTCCACTGCTACAAAGTCCTTATACCCCGCTACCATGCCAACCCGGCATCCCTGTACCCCGATACACTGATACCATAATCCAGTAGGAGGAAGGAGGCCTATGCAACCCAATCCCTCCTAGAGCCGGCCAACCAAACATAAGATTAGCAGGTTAACAAACTATCAAGGTAAAACCGGATGCTGAGATAAAGCTACAAAGAAAGACAGTAAGACGTCAACGTTTAAATAAACAAAGAGGTTGGCTCATTCCCGCCACTCAAGAGTTCTATTTGAAAGCTAAGTCAACTTCATCAAATTCTCCCAAAAAAAGGATCACTTGATTCCTTAAATAAATCCCACGATCTTCTTGCCTATCGCCACGGTACGTCCCGTAAATTACTATACCTTTGGACCGAATTTAGGGGAGTGTAGAACAAGAAATGGGACGTCTATATAGAACATGACACTGGACAGAAAAAGGGTGGTAGCTGAGTCCAAAACCCTATAGTTATTTTCCACTTATCGACAGACACGAGATCTCCATCGCTATCGCCATCGCCATCTACATTTTAACCCTCATACTATGACAACCTAAAATCTCCATTGTATTTTTATTACGTGTTTAAGGTCAATAAAACGAGTTATATATGATCTATGTTGATATTATACTTTGATTCATTGCTGTTATAGTTATTTTGTTTTGTTGAGAACTCTTAGGTATTAAACTACGTGGTACCCCTCCGACCGTGGTCTACCTCCATCGTGGTCATACAAGTTGTTAATTGGAAATTCACCCCAGTGACAATTTTTCGTTAACACTTTTGGCGCCGTGTGTGGGAACTACTCCTATATCATTTACTAAAAGCTACCTAACTCTACCCAGAAGACATAGAAGATGAGACTCCGATCCTCTCAAGGACAACCCGACCCATCGGGACCCCATTCCATCGCTTCCATTCAGAGAAACCAAAGGAGGGGCAGGGGATCGAGAAGCCATATCCCGGAACCGGTTCCTCCACCCAGTGCAAGCCCCGCGCCCTAATACTCCGTGGTCCAAAAGACAAGCCGGGATGCTATAGAACAACATGCTGCTGCCTATGTGGAAAGCATCCGCATCCAGATGATCACCCAATGGATACCATTCGAGGCACCTAGGATCGTAGGAGAAGCTGGACTAGGTATTGTTAGGATTATGCTCAATAGCAAGAGTGTAATAGTGTAATTAACAATTTTTTTCATATTAATAAAGTGATTTCTGTTTTAAACAAATCTTATAGCATTTATAGTTTAATAATTGTTAAAGTAAATAATCATAAGGTCTAAAGACTATGAGAAAAGAAGAATTGTTCATACATCTAGATATGTATGTGGTAGACACAATTCTTTAGTTAGTCTTGAATATCGTTCACAACTTAAGTTAAAGGTTGGACACCTTTATCTTGTTAAAGTTATAGAATTCTTTTGCTAGCATTTGAGTGGGATCAAATGAGATATGATGAGTCTAAAATCATCGGAGTGTCTTCGAGCAAAAGAATCTAGTGCACTGGGTGCATTGAACAGGATCACAATGTAATACTTTATCTATAACCGTCAGTAGATAAAAGTAATTTCATTATCAGGACAATCGGAGAGTCTATCTTAATCCTGAGATAAATGATGGACTTATGGTTGCAGGTGATATCATTTGAGCTATCAATGAGTACGATTATATCTCATAGTCTATCCTCGATAGTTTGGTGATATTCATTTGTTAATCGATAGAGGACTTCATTTATAGATATGGACATCGTGGCTCCATTTATTAAATGAGAGTATAATATCATCATATGGATGTTTTGAGGTAATTGGATATTAAATCTCAACGTTGAGTTTTCAATAGTGTCTATTGAAAACATGGCTTCTGGACAAGTCAAAATATCCAAGTTCAAAACGTGGTCATATGAGTAAATATGGTAACTTGGAGAGTTATAGGCAGTCTATGAACTCTTGGCGATTACTGATATTAATCACAAGGATACAGTATCTCCAATATGATTGTCTAGGGTATGAATGAGGAAGCATCTTCCTTTTCTGTCTTTATTTAAGAGTTCAATTTTAGCTCTTTAGTGGAATGAGCTAAAATTAATGGATCGGACCTAAGTGAATCATTTGTTGATTGTGATTAGGTTATGTCTATTGGAGCTTAAATTTAGATAGCCCGCCAAGATCCCCAATCCACACGGACTTGCATGGATCACTTGATATATTCTACCGGACCAATTTAAGGTCCATCTAGAATTGCAATTTAATATATTAAGAATATAATTTGCACATTATTTATGTAATGGGCTGCACAATTATATTTATATATTAATGGATGACATGTGGGCTTGTTTCTTTTAGTAAGAATGAGTCTAGTTCACATGTGGGCTTTTTATTTAAAGTCCTATGGATTTAATGAAATAAGAAAAATAATATTTGGCCCAATATATACATGTGGGGCGGCAAGGTGCTAAAATAGCATTTAATATTATTTTGTTTTCATTATTTAATTAAATAAGAATTAATTAATTTATTAATTAATTGTTTAATTAAGTAACAAATCTTTTCTAAATAGGAAATATGATTCCTATTTGTATACTATTGGTAGTAGTATAATTAAATAGAAAGACTTGTTTGACAAGGAAATAAATAATTAATTTTATTTATTTAATCAAATAGGAAGTTTTTTTATTTTAGTCAAATAAGGAATAAAAGATTATTGAGTTGGATTAGGGTTTGGAAATCTTAAACAAAATAGGAATTAGGGTGCAAAACATACTCCTTTTTTGTAGGAGGATTTGTGGCAACCCTAGTGAATTTTGGGGAAAGATTTCGGTCACCCTAGGGTAAAAAGGAGAAGAAATTCGGCCACCTATATAAGGCCACTTATAGAATTCGGCCACCCCCCTAAGGCTTATGTGCAGAATTTTCTTCTTCTTCTTCTTCTCAACTCATAGTTAGAGAATTATTATTCTACTAAAAACAAAAGGAACATAGATTATTCTTTGATTGTATTCTAGTTGCTTATTCATCAATAAGCTTGTGAATACTATATCGATCTAGGTTCACGCGAGTTTCGATCATAAGATTGAGAACTCAAAAGTGACCGGAATAATCTTAGGTTTCTTTAGATTGTTTTTGGGACTAACGAATCAAGAAAAGTTTGTTTAATCCAATCACAGGTTTGCAATTCAAAGAAAGGGAGACCACGCTCCTAGGTGATCCACGTTCGTGCTAGGATTGAAGATCTTGCGGATTACCATCGACGCAAGTCAATCGGATCACGCGACAAGAGGTATTGATCTTTTGTTTATTTTTATATATCTTTAATTAATCAAAAGGGTTTAAGGTTCATAAAATTGGAAAAATTTTAAAAGCTACTCAAACTATTTTTTTAGTTTCGCTTCCGCTGCGGGTACAATTTTTCCCTACAGGTATCTGGGTATCAGTTTTCGACAGACTTGGACCACCACTTCCAGTTCCAAGTCACCCTAGAGATTTCAGACCCCGACAAGTGAAGTCAGCATTTGACATCCCTCAAAGAGGGAACCTACTAGTAACCAAACCAGCGGCAAAGATGAGGGCTCCCCAGCCCGACATCGGTGGCAGTACCAGACCCAAGAGAAACCCACGAGGTTTCCGGCCTTAGAAGAAGGAGCGAAGGGAAGCAACCGTGGTACCCGAAATATCGGATAATGAAGGCTCAGTAGCCTGATCAAAGCACAATGGGTCCAGGCACCTCGAATACCAAATGACCAAAATGGAAAAGGAACTCGAGGAACTAAGGAAAAGGAAGCATCACGGCACCCGGAAGAATCCCTAGAAAGAGATGAAAGCACCCTTCTCTAGGAGAATCAGAGAAGCAGAGCTACCCCCCAAATTCAAAATGCCCGTTGAAAAGTATTCTAGATCAAAGGTCCCCGTAAGCCACATAGAGAGCTTTGTTCAACAGATGGAGGTCTAGAACGCCACCCGATCAGCAATGTGCAGGATGTTCCCTTCAACCTTGATAGACTGTGCCAAGACCTAGTTTAGAAAGTTATCTCCAGGTAGTGTGGATTTTTTACAAATCTTACTACAGATTTTTGGCTCAATTTTAGGGGATCAAGCCTCGTCCCAAGGACCCCGTCCTACTTCAATACGTGATCTATGAGCGAGGTGAGACGTTGAGATCCTATGTAGAGAAGTTTCATAAAGAAGTGATCCAGATGGGAGTGTTTGCTGAGAAGGAGACCTTGGCAAACTTCAGAAGGAACCTGTGGGCTACCAGACAATTTCGGCCATTTGCTAAGCATCCACATGAAACTTACCAAGAGGCTTATGATAGGGCGTTGGAATAGGTGGACATAGACGAATAGCTCTGAGTCAAGGTTGAGCACGATGAAGCCCGATCAACTAAGCGTCCAAAGAAAGAAGCTTTAAAGCCCGCACCTGTAAAGAAGTTTCAGAATCATCCTTTAAACCGGTCTACCTACCGACCACCACCTCCTTCCCTACATTGAGATAGATATCCCATAAGGAGGATGAAATTCCCTTTAAAGTGATAGTGTTTTATACCTAGGAGGGGGGGGGGGGTGAATAGGTATAGTCCCAAATTCTTCCAATATTCAAAAAATGCGGAATATAAGAAGGAAATGAATACTTGAAATGATATAACAATTGTATAATATGAATCAATTCATGTAAGCATCAATATACAATAGAATCAATACAAGTGAACATATGGAAGATAAGGAAATATAAAGCGAAAATGAGACACAATATTTTTACGTGGTAAAACCTCAAAGAGGAAACATCCACGGGTTGAATCCACAACCACCGGCAAAGCAAATCCACTATACGAAAAGGCCTTACACACTCAAAGCTATCAACACTATGATATCCACTTCAAGCTATCAAAACCTAATCAACCCTCAGGCTAGTGATTCACAAAGCCTACTCTCTATCCAAGATGTGTCCTACACCTCTAGAGAGCAACTTCCTATCCAAGACTAAAAAGCCTCTAGGAAGATTTCCTTACTTAGCAATCTAGATCACTAGGATCCTAGTTAAGCTACCCTAGCTCAACCATCCGGAGTACGCAACTCCTTGCTAAGACTTTTGCTTAGTTATCCGGATCCTCTTGATCCTAACTAAGACTTCTTGCTTGGCTATCCGGAATCCTTTCCTAGCCAAGTCTTCTTGCTCAAGACAAAGCTTCACTCACTTTGCAAGAGACTTCAACCTTTCACAAGGCAATGATCTAAGTGAAGTGCACACAAGCAATATGATGCAATCACAAACAAATAGAGCAAGTTGATCAAACACACTCCATGAACATGCAATTAGAGAATCTAGAATAAAGCTATCACAACTCAATCACAAAATATATCTAGAAACCTAAGCATGTGAATTAACATCATTCATATTACTTTTCATCAATCAAATAAGACAATTAAAGAGATGATCAATAATGAAAGTAAGAAGAAGATGAATCACTTACAAACAAATAAAGCTAGATAATCAATCAAGCTCTATGAACATGCTTACATACATTCTAGGATATACTTTCAACAATCAATCACAAAAATACCTAGAAATCAAAGCATGTATATCAATAAGAACAAGGTATGAATATTCAATATATATCACACTAAAAAACCTAGTTCTTAGATCATGAAATTAAACCTAGAAAATATCATAAGGCACAACATGTATGTTATTTCTAGAATCAATTTCAAGATATGTCAAGTTTTAGTAAAATATACTCAAATGAGATTCAAGACTAAAACTCATCAAAACAATCAATCATATAACCCTAGCATGTGATCTAACATACTTCTCAACATATTTCAACAATCAATTAGAAAGAATCAAAGAGATGATCAAGAGAAATTGAAAGAGAAGAAGTTTCACATACAACACTTGAGTCTCGGACTGAAATCTGCCAACTGTAAAAAATCAAGAACTCAAATGACTCTGAAAATGCTTGGGGTTTGTAGCTCTCTTCAAGACCAACAATTTTGGTTTTTGGATCACTCAATTTCGAGTTCGTATGAGAGAGTTATGATCGAAATAAGAAAAACAAAATCATGAAGAAATCTGCAGAATTTTCAATTTGATGTTCTTCAAGTTCTGGAAATGGAGGGAAGAGAGGTCATTTGAATGAAAAGGAAGAGGGGAATTTTTGTCCAAAAATTAGAGGAGCTTCAGCCATCCCATGTGTGGTCAGCGTGTGCCACACGTGGCCAGAGAGCTGGCTGGGCCGTGTGGCACACGTGGTGGCCTTTGGCCAGCTTGCTCCTCTCGCGCACCTCGCACGTTCTTCGACCGTATTCGGTCATCCGAACTCCGAATTCGAATCCGTTTTCAGATTACGAACCGTGACTCCCTCACGCACGATGAAGACTATGAAACTTTGACAAATGGTTGAGAATTCATCTCAGAAAATGACGACGAACACAACTCAACGAATGAGAATGCAAAGTAGCATAACTACGTCGTATGGACTCGAAACTTAACGAATGAGTAACCGAAATGACCGGAACTCAATAAGGAATCAAATAAGATCATGTTCAAGTCCAAAACACAAGAAACACAAACAAATAAACACTATTCAACACAAGCATGCCATATCTAAGCGATAGTGAGAAAACATGCAATTCTACAAGATTGTCAACAATGAGATAAATGCATGTGCATGCTAAATGTGTGTGAAAGTGTTATACCAAATGTTTGAACTACGATGCAGGGACACACATGTATGAATTGTGTGTGTGTGCACTTATGCCTTGCAAGAGGAAGAAGAATCTTGATACCTTAGCATCCAAGTATGCAATGTTCCCCTTGAAGACGATATTTGCACAAGTTGTTGCTTCTTCACCTTTAAGGCTCCTTTCTTCCAAGAAACACTTAAGCAACTACTTCACCTTTGAGGCTCCTTTCTTCCAAGAAACACTTAAGCAACTACTAATACAAATATAGAGAGTTTTGCAATGGAATCAAGCCAATACAAATAAAGGATCTTATAGAGGACCCTCCCTAGAGCAATGCCTCCACCAAGAGAGATAGCATAGATAGTAAGGGAGGAAGACTGGTACATCCATTACACCTCTCTCAATGCATCTCGAGAGACCGTATATCTCGCCATCCGTAAAAAGGGTTTGCTTAGGAAGCCCGGTCCTATGAAAATCATAGCTGACTAGAGGAATCGCTATAAGTACCGTGACTTCCACGAGGACGTGGGACATAATAGGTTTGAATGCTACAGCCTCCGCAACCAGATCGAAGGATTATTAAGGGGGGACTTCTGGTCGAATTTTTACAACAGGTACGGGATAGCATAAAGAAGGGGAAATAGGTACAATGAGAGATGCAGAATGGGAAGGAAAGAAGGAAGGACAAGAGAAAATACTTGATGCGGTAGATCCAAGTCATTCATACCATCAATGAAGGCCCAACATTAGAAGGAACTTCCAACAACTCAAGGAAGAACCATGCTAGCAAGATCCCAAGGATTACTACCAGTCATGATGTACTCCGGGTCACCAAGAGATCCCAAGATTATCTTTGCACTATCCAGATCATTTTCATGGAGGAGGATGTCTACAACATAGTTCAACCGCATGATGATCCAATGGTGATCACGACACAGATAGCCAATTGCCAGGTCCATTGCATCTGATACCGGGAGCAGTGTAGACATCCTATTCAAAGAAGCCCTAAAGAAGTTCAACCTGAAGAATTCATTTTGTTATCCTGAAAAATTAGCTAGGTGTTTTTCGGGTAACGGTTGACCACTGTGTACAGGTGCACTGCGGTTGGCCCAAACTGGGTAGGGTGTGGCTCCTCCCCTATATTCAAGCTAGTAGCTTGGGGTAACCCTTGGTCCGTGGCCAAGGACCAGTTTGAGACTACCGAATCGGCCCTTCCAGGAGATATGAGGATGAAAGGGTGCTAAAATTTAAGATGGACGGGGGTTGGGACACGGTGATATCTCAAATGTAACGAAACACATTCTCATTAATCAATAAAGGTGTACACGGTTCATGATTTTTTTGTTCACTATAGTTGTAGGTTTTTTGTGGGAGGTAGCTATAGATTTCAGCCAGAGGAGCCGGGATTGGAGGGTGGTAAGCCTTGGCTGATCATATTGGATCCGGCTAGTGGTGAGGTAGGAATGGGATAAGGCGGACACTTCAGAATCTAGGTCAGACGGGGTAGTAGCCAAGTAGATAGAAAATCCTAGGCACTTCAACTAGGCAGGGTAGTAGCCAAGTAGGACAACCGTGATGGAGCTTGAGCTAGGTGAGGTAGGAGTTATGTTTTCTCTTTTTTTGTCTCTAGAGGCCAACAACCCTTTACTCATGGTGAGTTGGGGTATTTATAGGGTACGTAGTAGGGGGTAGGTGAGAGATGCCCTTATGGCGAGAACTCCTGATTCAATCACCACCATTCGAGGTGACAAAGGTTGGATGGTCGGGATGATGCCATGGAGGCGTGTCCCTTACTGTGACCCTAGTCTAGAAAAGTGGGAGCGACTGGTTCCAAGGCCGGAGTTGTCGGGGTTGATCCTAACTGTCGATTCCAAGTTGGGCCGTGGCTAGTGTACCCCCTGAAGGGCTATGATCGTTCCACCGGTGCCCTAAACCTAGGTGGAGGCTTCAGTAGGGCTGGTATGGCGGTTAGGTGGCGTTTTAAGGAGGTTCGATTGGTCGGAAGGGACTCTGCAGTCATGAGAGGTCGTTATCAAGAACGAACTTGGCAGGAGATAGTGTCAGCGTCTATCACGCTGCACCTTGTCAAACGTTTTTCTCCACCATTTTCTTCTTCATACTTGCTGGGTTTCTACAAGTATTTTGCTGGGGGATTACATCATCCTTCTTGATACAAGGGTAGTTGACCTTCATTAGGGCTTATGTGGAGGGGGGGTAGACCGTTGATGTAGTGTGGCTCCGAAAGATCACTGCCGTTGGTTGCTTGTTTTCCTTCTTCTATGTCTGCTGTCTTACATTAATGAGCTAATGCTGGGGTTTGGCAGGTTTCCTTCGGCTCTTCTCCTTCTCCCATGTAGCCAGGCTTGAGGGCTGACGTCACCTACTGAGAGGGGTCACCGCTTGCGGTGGCTTCGCGGGTGGCTTTCGGAATACTTCTTAGGGTCCCCACCGGTCTTCTTGTATTCTCTTGGGCTTTTTAAGGACCAGGTGCGTTCAACTACTGGGTTTGCTTTCCTGTAGGCGCTTCTAATGAGGTAGGCTCCTCGGGGATCGTGCTTCCCTCCGCTTCTCTACTAATTGTGCTTCTAAGGACCGGTGCGCTTAGCTGCCAAGCTTGCTTCCCTATTAGGCGCTTCTAGGAAGGTGGGCCCCTAAGGGACCGTGCCTCCCTCCGTTTCTCTACTAATTATGCTTCTAAGGACCGGGTGCGCTCAACTGCCGGGTCTGCTTCCCTGTTAGGCGCTTCTTTAGCGGAAAAGTTCTTCCTTGATTTAGTTACCCATTTTTCCGGTTAACACATTCTATAATATTTGTGCCACGCCCTTGTATGGATTCACTGGGGACTCACTAATGCCGATTGGATCGAAAATCCTACCAGTAATAGTTGGAAAAGCTCTCATTCAGTAGAATATAATGACAGAATTCGTGGTGGTTGATACCCCGTCCACCTATAATGCGATCCTGGGAAGGTCCTTCCTGTTAAGAATTAGGGGGTATTGTCCATCTATCATAATGTCCTAAAACTCCCAATAGGATCCGAGGTAGGAGAAGTCTGGGGGGATCAACAATCAACCCGCAACTGTTATGTAGTATCAACCAACCCAACTGCGCTAGCCAAGCAATGCGTGCAGGTGACCAGTGAACCAAATGGAAAGGCACCAAAATAAGATTACTTCGTCCTGGAATAAAGGGAGGTACCATATGTATTGGTAAAAGAGACGGAAGAGGAGGAACGGGGGTGGACTAGTGGGCACACTGCAGATCAATTGGAGGAAATACCTATTATAAAGGACGATCCAACCAAGATAGTGAATATAGGAGGCACGCTGGGTTGTGAGGTCAGAAAGAACCTGATAGAGCTCTTCGAAGAATACAATGATATTTTTGCCTGAAGTCATAACGAAATGCTAGGTATCCCTCTCAACCTAGCCGCCTACAGGTTGGCAGTAGATGCAAACTTCAAGCTAGTCAAACAGAAGTGGAGGTACTTCAACACCGAACAGAATGATGTGGTGTAGGAAGAGGTAGATAAGCTCATGAAGGCCAGATTCATCAGAGAATCCCGCTACCTCGAGTGGATCGCAAATGTGGTCATAGTAACCAAATCCAACGGGAAGTGGCATATGTGTGTGGATTACATCGACCTCAACCGGGTTCCCAAAGGATAGATTCCCTCTACCTAAGATAGATTAACTGATTGATTCCATTGCGGGTAACAAGCTCCTAAACTTCATGGATGCTTTTTCTGGGTATAACTAGATCATGATGCACCCCATCGACCAAGACAAAACAAGCTTTATCACTAGGCAAGGCCTCTACTGCTATAAGGTGATGTCATTCGGTCTTAAAAATGCTGGAGCCACTTACCAGCATCTGGTGAACAAGTTGTTCAAACAGCAGATAGGGAGGTCTATGGAAGTGTTTATAAACGACATGATCACCAAGTTTAAGGCGACCAACCAGCATCCAGAAGACTTACGCTAGACCTTTCAGGTGATAAGAGAGAATCAAATGAGGTTGAACCCAGCTAAATGTCTCTTAGATTCATGGTACACGAGAGAGTGATTGAGGCTAATCCTTAAAAGATCAAAGCCATCATGGATCTTGAATCCCCCACTACCTTTAAATAGGCACAGGGATTTACTGGCAAGATAGCAGCGTTAAACCGCTTCATATCTCGATCTACAGATTAGTGTCTTCCCCTCTTTAAAATCATTAAACAGGGTAAGAAGATGAAGTGGGATCAAGAAAGCAAGAACGCTTTCTAGTCTTTGAAGAAATACCTAGCTAGCCTACCTTTGCTAGTGAAACCCCTTTCAGGAGAAGAGCTACAACTTTACTTGGCAATATCAGAAACTGCTACTAATGTGGCTTTAATGAAAGAATGTAGCGACGGGGTCCAAAGACCTATCTACTATGTGAGCCGTGCTCTGACCAAGTCTGAGAAAAATTATACCCTCATGGAAAAGCTCGTTTATGCACTTGTAACTACAACCATAAAGCTCTGGCCTTATTTTCAAGCTCACACAGTTGCAGTAGTGACGGATCAACCACTGAAACGGTTCCTCCAAAGACCAAACGTATCAGGCAGGTTGGTTTTATGGGCCTAGAGCTCACTCAGTATAATATAAAGTACAAAGCACGAACAACAATCAAAGCTCAGACCTTGGCTGACTTCGTAGCAGAATTTAGCAGGACCTCTAATCTAAATACCACCGCGGTCCCGGACCTGGTTCCAGAATCTCTAGAATGGCCTGCTGATTGCAAGGTCTGGGTACTGTACACGGATGGATCGTCGAATTAAAAGGGCTGTAGAGCAGGGGTCGTCCTTACGGATCTAGAAGGGATTGAATGCAGCCACTGCTTGAGTTCAAAGCCACCAATAACGAGGCAGAGTATGAAGTTGCTAGCAGGGATGAAAGTAGCAGAAGAATTGAAGGCAGATTTCCTCCTAGTCAAGAGTGATTCATAGCTAGTAATCAACCAAGTATCTAGATTATACCAGGCAAAGGGTGAAAACATGGTAGCATACCTCAAAAAAGTCCGGGAAGCAATAACAAAATTCAAGGGTATGAGGATATAACAGATTCCTCAAGAGAAGAATCACTGAGCAGATGTCTTAGCCAAGATTGCTACAGTCGGAGGACAAGTATTGCCTAAAGGGGTACCACTCCAATTGATCCCCCGATCCAGCATAGCTAGAGAAGTAGAAGTGAACCCAGTTGACCGGCTTCTTTGCTGGATGGATCCTATAGCCGACTACCTCTAAAATGAAACTCTTCCTATAGATCTGGATCAAGCACATAAACTCAAGAGAACTGCTACCCGGTACTACCTAGTTGATGGATACCTTTACCGCAAAGGAAAATCCCTTCCACTACTAAGGTGTCTACATCTAGATGATGCACAATAGGCGCTGAACGAGGTACACGCAGGGGACTATGGCAACCACGTGTCAGATGAAACCCTAGTTTACTAAGTCCTTATAATAGGCTACTTCTGGCCTACTCTACATCAGGATACGAAGTAGTTTGCGCGATCTAGTGAGCCTTGTCAAAAGACAGCAAATCTTCACCACCTATAACCGAAAAGACTCGCTTCAATCAGCCCTCCTTACCCTTTCGCTATATGGGGGTTAGACCTTATCGGGCCACTCTCTACTACTTCTGGTCAAGCCAAGCATGTTGTAGTGGCAATAGACTACTTTACTGATCGAACTAAAATTGGTATGATTTTGACCCTCACTTCCTTCTCTTTTTGCTTGATTCTTGGGTAATATCCCATGATTTAATGGTGTGAATTAAGTGTTTTTAGGTTTTTATAAAGTTCAGAGGCATTGGAGTAATATTGGTGGCAAAAGGGGCTGAAATTGTAAAAAGTGTGTGTAGATCATTCATCTTCAAAGAGGTATATCTCTCTCCTCAGATCAAACCACATTTCCAATTACATATATTCAGAGAGTCTCGGAAGTCTACTTTCCAGTGGTTTTTACGGATTATGATTCTGAGTCTTCTATAGAAAATTATGCCTATTTTAGTAACTGTTGTGCATTCCCTGTCGCCACGGCGACCCTAGGGCGACGCCATGGCAAACTCCACTTTCTAGAAGCAACGAATGGACGTTTTTCAAGCCATTTTTTAGGGGTACTCTTGTCCTTTCATGCCCATTTCATACCCTAGATTTTCTAACATATAAATACACCATTTTATGCTAAGAATTGATAACTCTTGACATCTCTTTACCACCAAGAAACCTCCTTCCTCCACCATTCCTTATCTCTCCATTTTCTTTTCTACCTAAAACTCAATATCTAGATTACTCCACCTAAATCATTCCTCTCTTTCCATCTTCTCCACCCATTTCCTTTGTCACTTTCCATATGACTCCACCTATCTAGACACATCCTCAACACCCACTCTTTGCATAAGATTCAACCAAGGGAGCTCAAGGAAGGATCAAGCTTACAAGAGAGACCCAAGGGTGATTTCTCTCCATTTTACTTTTGAAACAAATAAATTAACTCGGGTGTGTTCAATATTAATCTAGAGGGGGGGGGGGGGGGGGGTGAATATATTTTATCCGATTTTATCCGATTTTACCCTATTTTTGCGTTTAGTCAATTTACGAAAATACCCCAATCTAGTCAATACAATAACAAATGTAATATGGTGCGGAATTATAAAAGACACTTGATATTTACGTGGAAACCCTCACGGGAAAAACCACGGGCTGTATAGTGCGCCACACTCGAACCTCGAATCCACTAAATATGTTAAACGATTACAACCTACTCCCGGTATATAATCACACACCTACCTAATCCCGGTACAAGTGAACCTAGTCCAATTGCTTGTGTGACCACCTAATCCCGGTGTCCGACCTAATCCCGGTCTATCACACAAGACTTCACTTGCTTGCGATCTAAGCAACCTAATCCTGGAAGCTACACGCAAGACTTACTTCTCACTGAAGAGATTACAACCTATGTGAATATATATAATACTCAACAAATGCAATGAGAGCTAGGCAACTCTATATGCTTATCTAGGATGATTAGATGGCAATAAATGCAATCCTACATATCAATAGCTAAATGACATGTCATAAAGCTTAGCAAATCATAGATTGAATAACCTAGATGTTGCTATCAAAATACAACACTCAATCATGTTAACACAACAATCTCTATTTTGTATCTAGAATATATTCTAAGAGCATACAAATAATATAAGAGATTTCTATGATAAATAAAACACTAAACTTAGATGAGATTAGTGAAGAACATACCAAAGGATGTGTGTTGACTAAAACCCATGCAAGCAAGCATCCTAACTATGCTAGAAAATGCTAGATGATATTTTGATGCATATGAGAATGGTTTTGAGTGTATAAAAATGAGTTATTGATTTGATTTTCTCTCAAAAATCTCTCTTTTAAGTTTAGGGTTCTTTAGAGTCAAAGAACCAAGTTAGAGATTAGAGAAAGTGTGATATTTATAGACATCAAGAACAGGGCATGTGAAAAGACAAAATTGCCCTTGAAAACGCACGATCGGCGGTTTCATTCGGTGGTCAGGCCGCAGATCATAACCGCAGAATTGGTCCCGAGAGAAACAGGGGAGCATCGGCGGTTTCATTCGGCGGTTTCGAAACCGCCGATTAAACCGCAGAATCAGACCCGAGATATTAAATGCATCAGGTCTGATTGGCGGTTTCGATTCGACGGCCAGGCCGCCGATCGTAACCGCCGATTCACCAAAGATGGTGAAACCAAGGAGAAGCCAAAGGCATTCTCTGTGAGCGGTCTTCGCGTAAAACCAAGCACATTATCGTGCACGCGCGGACGTTTCCGAACACATTCAGGAAACAAATTGCAAGACACATAAACACACAACAAAATATACAATCAAAGTGCTAGTGTGAAATGTAACATGTGAAGAGAATGCAGACATATGCAAGTATGCTAAGTGTGTGTGTGCTTCTAAATCACTTCAAAGAAAATAAGCACTAGAGATATACCTTTGGAGTGTTTGTCACCTTGAGGTCTTGAAAAGGGCCTTTGAGCTTGATCTTCAAACACCTAATCTACCCTTACAATTCAAACCCCAACTTGTGGTTTGTCCACGAAATAAGCCAATCAATAATGGGAATCCTTACAACTTCCTTTTCTTGTTTGTATTTATGTGTAATTAAAACCCTCATTTTAGGGGATGATTTGAGAGACTTTTTGGACATGAGTATTTATTAATGCTTTGAATATTATGTTTGCATGATTTAAGTTTTATTTACTTTTTAATTAGATCTTGCACTGTAAGGATTCCCATTATTGATTGGCTTATTTCGTGGACAAACCACATTTTGGGGTTTGAATTGTAAGGGTAGATTAGGTGTTTGAAGATCAAGCTCAAAGGCCATTTTCAAGACCTCAAGGTGACAAGCACTCCAAAGGTACATTCTCTAGTGCTTATTTTTCTTTGAAGAGATTTAGAAGCACACACACACTTAGCATACTTGCATATGTGTGCATTCTCTTCACATGTCACATTTCACACTAGCTTTGATTGTATATCTTGTTGTGTGTTTATGTGTCTTGCAATTCGTTTCCCGAATGTGTTCGGAAACGTCCGCACGTGCATGATAATGTACTTGGTTTTACACGAAGACCGCTCACGGAAAATGCTCTTGGCTTCTCCTTGGTTTCACCTTTTTTGGTGAATTGGCGGTTACGATCGGCAATCTGGCCGCCGAATCGAAACAGTCGATCAGACCTAATGCATTTAATATCTCGGGTCTGATTTTGCAGTTAGATCGGGGGTTATGAAACCGCTGAATGAACCGCCGTTGCTCCCCTGTTTCTCTCGGGACCAATTCTGCTGTTATGATCTACGGCCTGGCCGCCGAATGAAACTGCCGATTGTGCGTTTTCAGGGGCAAACTTGTCCTTTCACATGCCATGTTCTTGATATCTATAAATATCACACTTTCTCTATTCTCTAACTAAGTTCTCTGACTCTAAGAACCCTAAGCTTCAAAGAGAGATATTTGAGAGAAAATCAAATTAAGAACTCATTTTTATACACTTAAAACCATATACATGTGCATCAAAGATCATCTAAGCATTTTCTAGCATAGTTAGTTTGCTTATTTGAATGGGTATTGGTCATCACACTTCCCTTGGTATGTTCTTCACTTTTATCCATTGATATTTAGTGTTTTATTTATCAAGGCATCTCTTTTATTATTTGTATGCTCTTAGAATATATTCTAGATACAAAATAGAGATTGTTGTGTTGACATGATTGAGTGTTGTATTTTGATAGCAACATCTAGGTTATTTAATCTATGATTTGCTAAGCTTTATGACATGTCATTTAACTATTGATATCTAGGATTGCATTTATTGCCATCTAATCATCCTAGATAAGCATATAGAGTTGCTTAGCTCTCATTGCATTTGTTGAGTATTATATATATTCACATAGGTTGTAATCTCTTCATTGAGAAGTAAGTCTTGCATGTAGCTTCCGGAATTAGGTTGCTTAGATCGCAAGCAATTGAAGTCTTGTGTGATAGACCGGGATTAGGTCGGACACCGGGATTAGGTGGTCACACAAGCAATTGGACTAGGTTCACTTATACCGGGATTAGGTAGGTGTGTGATTATATACCGGGAGTAGGTTGTAATCGTTTTACACATTTAGTGGATTCGAGGTTCGAGTGTGGCGCACTATACAGCCCGTGGTTTTTCCCGTGAGGGTTTCCACGTAAATATCAAGTGTCATTTATAATTCCGCACCATATTACACTTGTTATTGTATTGACTAGATTGGGTTATTTTCGTAATATTGTCTTAACGCGAAAATTGGGTAAAATTATTAAAATCTATTCACCCCCTCTAGATTAAATATTTGTAAACACACCCGAGTTTATTTATTTATTTTTTTTCATGCACTTATGTGATTAAATGAGTATTGACACACTATTGATTACAATATGTTGTAAGATTTATTTGTGATAAAATTGGTTGAGTTGTTGACACACTTAATCGATTAAAGCACATAGTGAATATGATAGGCTTTTGGAGAGGTGATCAACCTCGATTGCCTAGACCATTTGATCATCACTAACCGGTCCCGCCGTGACCCCCTTTCCTTAATCGGTTAGGCATTGCAGTGGAAAGTTGTTTAGGGTTCGTAGTGATGACCTAAACAACACTTTCGAATGAGATTGGTCATTGATTGTGTAGATAGTGCATTAAAGAAGACATGTATGAATTGCTCATTGTCCATTAGCTACTCTATCATTTCCCTAGAATTCCTATTAATTGTTTATTCCATATATCTTATCTAGATTTGTTGAGCATTTCATTTTATTAGTTTTATTAGGTTTATTTTGCATGTATGTTTGATGGCTTGATAACCCATACACTCATCCATTTATCTATGATTTATTTTATCGAATTTAGATTAGCTAATTAATTCAACTAATCACTCTAATTCCCTGGGGAATGAACTTGCTTACCATTTGCTATAAAATCATACTTTAAAGGATTTAAGTGGCTTAAAAGGGTTTTCAGAGATCAAACAAATTACATCATTTTTGTGAGTGCACAACGACTCATCATTTACCCAGTGGGTGGAAGAGATATCCCTTACCTAGATAACTAAGGCAAACACAATCAACTTTGTCAAAGAGAACATTGTCTGCCGATTCGAAACCCCGATGGCCATAATAACTGATCTAGGAAAACAATTTGACAATGTCAAGTTTAGGAAATTCTATGAAGAGCGAGATATCGACCTCTGTTTTGTATCAATAGTTCATCCTCAAACCAATAGATTAGTGGAAGCTACCAACAAAACCATCAAGAAGCTCCTAAAGAAGAAGCTTCAGCAGAAGAAAGGGAAGTGGGCTGAAGAGATCCCAAATGTGCTATGGGCATATCGAACTACTAAGGGACTGTAATTGGGGAAACCCCCTACTCGCTGGCTTTTGGAACAGAAGCAGTCTTACTTATCGAACACTGTAAGATCCTTTATTTGTATTGGCTTGATTCCATTGCAAAACTCTCTATATTTGTATTAGTAGTTTTTTAAGTGTTTCTTGGAAGAAAAGAGCCTCAAAGGTGAAGAAGCAACATCTTGTGCAAATATCGTCTTCAAGGGGAACATCGCTTTCTTGGATGCTAAGGTATCAAGATTCTTCTTCCTCTTGCAAGGCGTTAGGTGCACACACACACAATTCATATATGTGTGTCCCTGCATCATAGTTCAAACATGTGGTATAACACTTTCACACACATTTAGTATGCACATGCATTGATCTCATTGTTGACAATCTTGTAAAATTTCATGTTTTCTCACTATCGCTTAGATATGGCATGCTTGTGTTGCATAGTGTTTATTTGTTTGTGTTTCTTGTTTCTTGGACTTGAAAATGATCTTATTTGATTCCTTATTGAGTTCCGGTCATTTCGGTTACTCATTCATTAAGTTTCGAGTCCAAACGATGTAGCTACGCTACTTTTCGTTCTCATTCATTGAGTTGTGTTCGTCATCGTTTTCCGAGATGAATTCTCAACCATTTTTCAAAGTTTCATAGTCATTGTCATGCGTGAGGGAGTCACGGTTTGTAATCCGAAAACGGATTCGAATTCGGAGTTCGGATGCCCGAATACGGCTGAATAACTCGAGAGGTGCGCGAGGAGGTTGCTCGGCCAAAAGCCAAGCAAGGGGTGGCCACGTGTGGACCATGTGTGCCACACAGCCAGAGCTCCTCTCTGGCCACGTGTGGCAAACACTGGCCACACGTGGACTGGCCAAAGTCCCCCAAAAAAATTGGACAATTTTGCCCCTCCTTCAATTCTTTTTAAATCCCTCCAATTCCCTCCATTTCTATGAACTTGAAGAAATTTCTGCAAAATTCTTCAACATTTTTTGTTTTCTTATTTTGATCATAACTCTCTCATACAAACTCGAAATTGAGTGATTCAAAAACCAAAATTGTTGGTCTTGAAGAGAGCTACAAACCCTAAGCATTTTCAGAGTCATTTGATTTCGTGATTGGTCGCGGCATGCTGTTCTTCAGTCCGAGTTTCATTGTTGTATGTTAAACTTCTTCTTCTCACTTCATCTTTTGATCTGCACTTTAATCTTTCAATTTGATAGATGATTTGTATTTAGAATGATGTTAGAACATATTCTAGGGGTGGTTGATCATTTGGTAATTGAGTTTTAGCTTTGTGATTTTACTTGAACATATATTTGCTAAACTTGATTAATCTTGAAATTGATTCTAGAAATGATATATGTGATGTGCTTTATGACATTTTCTAGGTTTAATTTCATGATCTAAGAACTAGGTTTTTAGTGTGATATATTGAATATTCATACCTTGTTCTTATTGATATACATGCTTTGATTTCTAGGTATTTTTGTGATTGATTGTTGAAAGTATATCCTAGAATGTATGTAAGCATGTTCATAGAGCTTGATTGATTATCTAGCTTTATTTGTTTGTAAGTGTTTCATCTTCTTCGTACTTTCAT
Organism: Acer campestre; assembly: GCA_954870605.1. NCBI lineage: Eukaryota > Viridiplantae > Streptophyta > Magnoliopsida > Sapindales > Sapindaceae > Acer > Acer campestre. The sequence goes on along the minus strand of OX940809.1, from coordinate 28,682,871 downwards.
TATTGATCATCTCTTTAAGTTTCTTATTTGATTGATGAAAAGTAATATGAATGATGTTAATTCACATGCTTAGGTATTTAGATACATTTTGTGATTGAGTTGTAATAGCTTTATTCTAGATTCTCTAATTGCATGTTCATAGAGTGTGTTTGATCTACTTGCTCTATTTGTTTGTGATTGCATCATATTGCTTGTGTGCACTTCACTTAGATCATTGCCTTGTGAAAGGTTGAAGTCTCTTGTTAAGGTGAGTGAAGCCTTAATTTGAGCAAGAAGACTTGGCTAGGAAAGGATTCCGGATAGCCAATCAAGAAGCCTTAGTTAAGATCAAGAGGATCCGGATAACTAAGCAAAAGTCTTAGCAAGGAGTTGCGTACTCCGGATGGTTGAGCTAGGGTAGCTTAACTAGGATCCTAGTGATCTAGATTGCTAAGCAAGGAAATCTTCCTAGAGGCTTTTTAGTCTTGGATAGGAAGTTGCTCTCTAGAGGTGTGGGATACATCTTGGATAGAGAGTAGGCTTTGTGAATCACTAGCCCGAGGGTTGATTAGGTTTTGATAGCTTGAAGTGGATATCATAGTGTTGATAGCTTTGAGTGTGTAAGGCCTTTTCGTATAGTGGATTTGCTTTGCCGGTGGTTGTGGATTCAACCCGTGGATGTTTCCTCTTTGAGGTTTTACCACGTAAAAACATTGTGTCTCATTTTCGCTTTATATTTCCTTATCTTCCATATGTTCACTTGTATTGATTCTTTTGTATATTGATGCTTACATGAATTGATTCATATTATACAATTGTTATATCATTTCAAGTATTCATTTCATTCTTATATTTCGCATTTTTGAATATTGGAAGAATTTGGGACTATACCTATTCACCCCCCTCTAGGTATAAAACACTATCACTTTAAAGGGAATTTCAAAAACAGACTAACATCTTTTAGGGTCCAACATTTTGAACCAGAAATCAATGAAACAAAGTTGAGAGCCAGTCTAGACCTTCTCGAAGAAAAGCAGGATAGGGCTGTAGAACGAGTAGTAACCCACTAGAGCAAGATAGCCCGATGCTTCAACAAAAGGGTGAAGACTCGAAACTTTAAAGAAGGGGACTTGGTCCTCATGAAGGTAACCCAGAATATCAGGAAGAGGTCAGACGGGGTACCAGCCCCTAACTAGGAAGGTCTCTACCTGATAAAAATAGTGGTTTGAGGGGGAGCCTATAAGATGGATGATATGAATGGCTACCTGATAGACCACACTTGGAATGCTGATCACCTCAAAAGGTTTTACCCTTAGAATTTGAAGAAGTAGTTTATTTCGGCTGGTATGTCTCTAAATATGTACCCCAAATTTGCTTTGTACCGCTAAAAAAAAAAAAAAAAACTCAATAAAGAAGTCAGTTTTTTCTCTCCTGCATGACTCTCTTATGTTGCCTTGCAAATTTCACCATGACTGGATCGCCTCAAGACTACGAAAAACCACATGGCACTCCCGCTACCTTGGTCAGGGTGTACCCCACTCCAAGAAGGATCTGGTGCATAAAATGTCTAAGTGGCATAGTCGCCCACCAGATTAAGGATTCGAACTTGTGGCCATGATTGCCTGTCGCATCCTCAAAACCAGGAGAACCTATACGGACCTTCTGAAGCCTCGGACGAAGAATACCCCCCTCTAGGAAAACCTGATACTAAAGTGGCCTTAGTTACCTACCAGGATAGATGCCTAAGGATCAGGATATCTGGTACCTTACTTCGCCATATATATATATATATAGAAAACCTGGTGCTAAAGTGACCTTAGTTGCCTACCAGGACTGATCGCCTTAGGATCAGGATACCTTATCAGGATACTTGATACCTTACTTCGCCATATACACGTATAAAAACTCTAATGGTAAAAGTAGCCTTGGTTTCCTACTAGAACTGGTTCAACACTAAAATATCCTATACAGGGGATATCAAGTATTTCAGTGTGCAGTGTCCTGATTTAAGCACCTAAGTAATCTTGGCCACCTACAAGACCGATCTTCTTTTACCAAGATCAACCCATACTTGGGCAAAGTTATTTGCAAAATTTTTACTAAGTCTTACGAGGGGACTATCGTCCAAATAGTTTTTAGATAGGGTAGAAGTCTGGTTTCCTCTAAGGTCAGACAAGTAAATATCAAGGTATCAAGTATTGACAACATCCCTAACAAGTTTTATTTGGATTAGAGGCAAGCATGCAAGTGTCAGATCCTACCAAGGGATATTATGAACAGATAAGATATTTTAGTTGCAAAAAAGACAAATTCTCCATTGATTAAAGCATGGTGCCCAACCCCCATTCTCGGGCTACAAAAAAATCTTTTGTATGAATGTAAGGAAATAAAAATCATACACCACCCTGCTTCTCCCCCACTTCCTCCTTCTGGTCGGCTGCATTTACTTCCCCAACAACCTTGGCTCCTACATCAACCTCGACCTCCCCAGCTTCTGATATCCCGGGTTCAACAGAAGTCTCTATCTCCTTTACGAACTCATTTACTGATCCAGCAGGATCCATTACGTTCTTCGCTTGGTCACCTTGTAGCACTGGAAGGTCAGGAAGTACCCTAGCAATCATTTCTACTTGAACTGTGGTAGGTAGTTCAGGTTCCTGGGACAATGAAAGATCAGAGACAGCAGCAGAGGAAAAAGGATCCGCCTGGGTTGAGGTAGCATTCGAAAGATTGCCAGCCTTTGCCATAATCTGGTCCCGATCCCACTTGAAGGCAGCCTGCAAATTAAATGGAGGGGGAAGGGCCTTAACGACTTCGTAGGCGGCATAAAAGTACCCATCCCCAAAGGCATCATCCACCCTTGCCTCCAAATCCCTCACCATACCCCGCAGGGATTGACTCTCATCTTGGAACAAGTTTCTTCCCCTTCTCAGATCTTCTCTCTTTACTTGATGGCGTAGTGATCTGAGAGTCTCCCAATCAAGAGCCCGTTTCAAACGTTCTGAATCCGTCAAGGCAGTATCCCTCACTGTTTCAGCTTCAATCAATACCCTGTTCAGGAAATCAATACTTGTCTCAGATTGGGCTTGCTTGGCATCCTCCAATTCAGCCCTGGCAGAAATGATAGCTTCTCTGAAAGCATTCACCTGTTTTTCTATTGCCATTGAGAATTTGAATGTCCACAAGGAAAGAAAAAAGGTGAATGTCCTTATCAAAATCAAACAGAATAGGGAGGAAGTTAGAGAAAAATTTACCTCGGTAAGAAGGGAAGCCTCCTTTGAAGCCATGATGTCCCATGGCATGGAGGTTTCAGCCTGCATGCTACCTCTAAGGCACACCTTCACGAAGCGGGCTACTACCTTTTCTAGGTTTTTATCCCATAATTGAGAGCATGAAGGTTGGTCAGTTGGAAGAGCAATCACAGTATCAATGTTTCTCTCCCTACCTACCCTGAGTCAACATCGGGTAGATACAGTAGAAGGCAAGGAAGGAGGAGGAGTTTCTATCTTCTGGATTTACTGCTAGACCACTGTAAGTCTCGCTAGAGGGATAACTCTCGGCTGCTTTTGAACAGGCCTTAAAGAATCGAGAATCCTAGAAGCTCTTGTAGCCATCTCACTCAAAAGAGAGTGTGTTGTATGAGGGATATGAAGAGTAACAGGAGGACTCGGATGGTGCCCCATCGGAGTCAGAGGAGGGGTAGTTATAGCCTGACTAAGCCTAGGTAGGACGACTGCACTAGTAACAGAAGGAGAGAGAGAATAAATAGGAAGTGTAGCTGGAAATGCTGTGGGGTAGGTAGCTATAAAAACTATCGGTTCAGTTAGTATACCATGTAAACAAATCAATCAGAGTAAGAAGAAACAAGAAGTAGAAGACTATGTACTTGTATCAAAGAGACTTTAAGGTATCGGTCTACCCGGGCACAACTGAAAGGATCGGAAATGGGATACTTCGTATTTGTGTAAAACCAGGCTTGGATTTTCTCCAAGATGCTCTGCGATTCAACCGAAATCTTTCCCTTACCCCACTTATCTTGTTCACTGAACCGGGTAGGAACTAGATACTTAGTCCCACCAATGTGAATCGAGCATCCCCAATCCCCTCCTACCACGACCCACTCCTCACGCCAAGGGCGAGGATACTTCACGGTGGCTCCAGAGACAATAAACTTCAAGTTGTTTTTTGCCCTTAGATAAAATTGGCCTTTAGGGCCTGATTTGATGGCCGCTACCTGAAAGATATATCAGATTTCATCATACCCCTACTCCCTCACCATGTTATCCATCTCACACTACTCCTTCCAGAGCACTAGAAACCTAACCAGGTGCTTCCAGAACCCTAGTGAAATCTGCAATGGAGTAAGACCGAGAGCAAGTAGTGCTCTGTAGAGAGTGGGATGAAGTGGGAGCCTAACACCACATTCAAATACAGCTACATGAAGGAGGACTTCACCGTTAGCCGGGGTGTACACATTATAGCCTCGGTGTGGAAGAGTGAGAGTAACGGCGTTAGGGATCTGGTACTCTTTCCTCAAACGGACTAGGGTGTCTGCGGTGCAGATGGAGTCAAGGACGATTCGATAGTCAAACGAAAGGATAGGAACCCCGGCTAGGCCACTTCTAATTAGGGAATCTCCCTACTCCTCCTTCTCATCATCATCATCATCATCTTCCTCATCCACATCCTCATCAATGATTTCGACTGGGTTGTCGGGCTTGTTATTAAAACCTGATCCAATTTTAGGGTTCCTAGTAGAACAACAACGTTGAATCGGATTGGAGCTTCCAACCGTATCGCTTTCTTCTATGCCCCTTTTCTTCCTCGAATTTAGTGGTGGCTCTCATCTGAAACGTCCTTCCCTATATCTAGGAGGGCGTCGAGGCTATTAGTAGGATTAGGTGAAGTTGAAAGAGGATTTGGTGGAGTCACCATAGCAAGAAGTAGAAGAAGAAATATTTAGAGAGATAAATTGCTTTTCAGATTTGAATTCGAAGTGAATAGAAGGAGGAAGGTTGGGTTATTTATAGAAAGGAGTAGGCAGTTACCGGAATAGGTAAGGAAACAATAATTAATTACCGGAGACGTGTAGAAGACGGTTTCGAGAAAATCGTGCCAAAAAATGGTCCATTCAAATAAGCGGACCACTCTTAACTAGACATGTGGATTGTTCATTAATTATAAGCGTGTTGAAGGAGGGTTTCCTCTAAGGCAGTGGAAATCAGCTAGATAAGATGGGTAAAATCTTTCGTGCATTCTAGTATCCTGACTCCAATTCGTGCGAGGTACCAATGTTCAAGTTAATGGGGACTTCTGTTAACCGCCAAAAGTGGCAAGGGTTCAAAGAAGAAATTTCCATCCACACCAGATAATATTTAAGGATAGAAAGGCATCATAGAAGAGCTTTTCCAGTACCCCAGCCACTAAATTGACCGGGTACGCCTTCTGCCAATCCAGACCAAGATCAAGGTCTCTTAGACTTCAAGGTACTAGGGAACACTGAAGCTAAGTTCCTAAGGACTTCATTGCTACAAAGTCCTTGTACCCCGCTACCATGCCAACCCGGTATCCCGGTACCCCGATACACTGATACCATAATCCAATAGGAGGAGGGAGGCATATGCACCCTAATCCCTCCTAGAATTGGCCAACCAAACATAAGATTATTAGGTTAACAGACTATCAAGGTAAAACCGGATAAGCCGAGACAAAGCTACAAAGAAATCAATGTTTGAAATACTTTATAGTTCATTTTTAGTTTATATATATATATATATTGTTAACCGCCAAAATTGGCGAAGGACCAAAGAAGAATTTTCCACCTCGACATAAGAAGGGTATAACAGTATGCAACCCGGACACCACGTCAGAGTGGACCCCGATTGATCCCAACACATACCTCCTTCAGCGGGGTCCACCCCGCCAAGCCTCTTAGCTCAACAAAGTGACCGAGAGCCAAAAATACTCACTAGAACTCACAGCGAGATCAAACCCGGCTATAACCGAGCTTCCTATGGACCTCGCAACACCCCGATACAGCTTCTTACGGACCCTGCAGCACCCCGACACGGAGTTCTACTGATCACCTTACTACAAAGCTAGATAGATATCCCCCTATTGCCATCAGTAGGATGCTTACTAGATGTAGGCAGCCCGCTAAAGCAGAGGAGCACCAGGAAGCAGGATCCTAACACCAAGAACTAAAAACTCCACAAAAGATCCAGTAAAACGTCGCCGTACAAAGGAGGTATACTCCTTCCCGCCAGATAGTCCTAATTTAAGCAGGACAGCACAGTAAGAATCCTACTAGGAAGGTAAGTGATTGACTCCTCCTAGGAAGGAAAGATTGGATTCAGCGCATTAAATCTCCGAAATTATCTCCTAAAGATGGAGGATCCTGCAAGCTGCCAAACCCTAATCCGAGATTGTAGGAGTGCATGGCAAGCAAACAGGACCTCTATATATATAACAGCTAATTTGCCGGAAAGAGAGAAAAAAGGAGAAGAAAAGAGGGAAAAAACCCTACACTCTACTTATCGACAGGCACAGATTCACCACCACCATCATCACCCTTATTACCGACTAAAATCCTTGTGTAGCGTGATGATCTAATAAATTCATGGTCGATGTATTCATGTATTAAAAAAGAGCAAGGAAGCACGGATACGGATACGGATACGGGATACGGATACGGCACGATACGGCACGATACGGGGATACGGTAAATCTCAAAAAACTAGGATACGGATACGGCAGGATACGTCAATTAAAATAATATATATTTATATATTTTTTTAAATAAGAATATATAAAAAGATATTTAATAATTCATTCAAAAATCAAAACATATTCATATTCAATCATCCAAATAAAACATGTCACATAACAACCTAAGCCATAACAATTTAACATATTACAATATCCAAATTAAGTCGTAACATATTACAAAATTGAAAATCCAAATAAAACATACATCACATAAGTTATAGTATATTACAAAATCCAAATAATACATAAAATAAACTCATAAAATAGATACTAAATTCCTAATCATTATCATTATTCACATTGTTAAAGGATCTAAATAATTCGGCATCTAACTCTAGTTCATCAAGTGAAAGGTTTGTAATCTCAAGTATCCCGTTATTCTCCATGTCAATGGAATTAAAGCCAAAATTTCTTTACAGTTTCATTTTGACCCCTAAAATTTTGAAATTATAATTTAACCCCGTTTTATACTAAAATAATTATAATATTGCCCCAAACGTATCCTCCAAGTATCCCTTAAGTATCCTCCAAGTATCCCTCAAGTATCCTCTAAGTATCCTCCAGTCAAACTTGTGAAAAAGTCAACGGATACGCCATTTGGTGTATCGGATACGTATCCTAAAGTATCCGGGAAGTATCGGAACTTGATACGAGTTCGATACGAGTTACCTCCACCAAATGAAGTATCCGTGCTTCCTAGAAAAAGAGTGATCAATAAAACGAGTTCTTATTCGATTTCACGTATTCTTGATTATGCATGAATTGGCAGGGACCTAGTTGGTATCGAACTACTTGATACCCCTCCGGCCAGGATCAATCTCGATCTTGACCCTTTTAAAGTGGTTATTTGGATTATCGTCCTTCTAACGATTTTCGGATAACACTTTTGGCGCCGTCTGTGGGAACCTTTTTCCCAACCATTGTTTAGCAACAGCCTACTTCCACCCAGAGATATTCAAAATGAGACTCCGATCCTCCCAGGGTCATCCCGAGCCATCAGGGCTCCAATCCCTTGCCTCCACTGAAAGAGCTCAGAGGCGGGGTAAGGGTATCAGGAGCGAGAATCCTCCACCATTGCCCCCACCGGCTGCAGACCCTGTCCTTCAAAACCCCGCTGGGCAAGAGGTCAACCGAGATGTCTTAGAACAGCACGCCGCAGCCTACGTAGAAGCGATCCGGCTCCGGATGATAGCCCAGGGAATCCCATTTGAAGCAGCCGGGATCCAGGACGATGTCAGACCAAGCACTCGGGCTCCAGTCTTCGACCGATTGGGCCCCCCACTCCCAGTCCGATAGGCGGATCTCAGACCCCGACTAGTAAAATCCGCGATTGAGGTTCCTCCCAGGAAGATTCAATCCCCACCAAGACCGCGGACAAAGAAGAGGGAATCCCGTCCCAACTATGAAGAAAGTGCCAAATCTCGGAGGATTTCCAGGGAGAGGCATCAAAGGGTTAAGCGAAAGGAGGTAGTCATCGATTCAGAATCTTCGGATGATGAAGTTTCAGTAGCTCGATCCGGAACCAAGAAGTCTCAGCGCCTGGAGGACCAGATGACGAGGATGGCGAAGGAGTTGGAGCAGTTAAAGAAGGGAAAGCATCAGGGGATCCAAAAGAATCCTTTGGGCGAGATGAATGCACCATTCTCCAAGAGAGTTAGGGAGGCAGGGCTACCCCCCAAATTCAGGATGCCTTCAGAAAAGTATTCTGGAACAGAAGACCCCGTCAGCCACCTGGAAAGCTTCGTACACCAGATGGAGGTTCAGAGTGCAACTAGGATAGCCATGTGCAGGATGTTTCCTTCAACTCTGATAGATTGTGCCAAGACATGGTTCAGAAAACTACCACCAGGTAGTGTTGATTCTTTCTCCAAACTTACCAAAGCTTTCTGTGCACAGTTTCAGGGAATCAAACCCCGTCCCAAGGATCCTATCCTACTGCAGTACGTAGTTCAAGAGCGAGGTGAAACTCTGAGATCTTATGTGGAGAAATTCCACAAAGAGGTCGTCCAGATGGGCGTGTTCAACGAGAATGAGACTTTAGCCAATTTCCGGAGGAACTTGTGGGCGGGCAGGCTGTTCCGATCTTTTGCCAAGCATCCTCCTGAGACGTACCAGGAAGCCTACAATCGGGCTCTGGAACAGGTGGACATTGAGGAACAACTCCGGATCAAGATTGAACATGATGAAGCCCGATTAGCACCACGCCCTAAAAAGGAAGCTCCGAAACCTGCTCCAGCTAGGAAGTTTCAGAATCAACCTCCAAACCGGTCGACGTACAGGCCGCCTCCTATTCCTTCGTACCAAGAGAGGTTCTCGGTCAGGAGGTCACCTCCCAGGGAGCTCCCCTTGAAGGATGTATCCAGAATAACGAGAGAGGAAGAAGGATATAACCATTATACCCCTCTCAATGCTTCACGGGAAACTATCTATCTCGCCATTCGAGACAAGGGTCTACTCAGAAAGCCGGTTCCCATAAAAATCCCGGTAGACAAGAGGAATCAGTACAAGTATTGCGACTTCCATGAAGACGTGGGGCACAACACCTCAGAATGCTACAGTCTCCGCAATCAGATAGAAGCACTGGTAAGGGGAGGACTCCTAACCGAATTTTTACAACAGGTACGAGATAGCATTAAAGAAGGAAAGCAGGTTCAAAGTGGGATGCAGGAAGCAGCAGAAAGAAGGAGAGAGGGAGAGAAGGATTTAATGCAGCAGATCCAAGTGATCCACACAATCAGTGGAGGCCCCACTCTAGCAGAAACCTCCAACAATTCGAGAAAAAACCACGCAAGGAAGATCCCTAGACTCAACATTGAGCATGAGCTGTTAAAGGTCAATGGAGGACCCCGAGACTTATCCCGTTCCACCAAAATCATCTTCACGGAGGAGGACGTTTACAATACGGTGCAACCACATGATGATCCCATGGTCATAACGGTACAGATCGCTAACTGCTTAGTGCACCGCGTCTTGATCGATACGGGGAGCAGCGTGGATATTTTGTTCAAAGGAGCACATGAGCAGCTCAACTTGAAGAACTCTTGCTTCAACAGCTGTACCTCTCTACTATACGGATTCACAGGGGACTCCGTAATGCCGATGGGAACAAAGATACTACCAGTGATAGTGGGGGAGGCTCCTCTTCAACAGAACATAATGACGGAATTTATTGTAGTGGACACCTCGTCGGCATATAATGCAATCTTGGGAAGGCCTTTCCTGTCAGGGATTAGGGGAGGTGCTGTCTATCTACCACAACGTGTTGAAGTTTCCAGTAGGATCAAGAGTAGGAGAGGTAAGGGGAGACTAGCAGGCAGCCCGCAACTGCTATGCGGTGTCAACCAACCCCGCTGCGTTGGCTAAGCAATGCGCATCGGTGGCCAGCTACCCGGGTCCGAGAACGGCAGAGCAGGATGATCATGTTTTAGAGGAAGAGGAGATACCAGACATAGTCGTAGAGGAATCAGAAGAAGAAGAGCGTGGTTGGATTAGCGGGTGTCCATCAGAGCAGCTAGAGGAGGTCCAGATCCGGAGGGAGGACCCACTAAAGACAGTAAAAGTGGGAGAAGGTCTGGACCCAGAGGTGAAGAATAATTTGATAGAGCTTCTCAGAGAGTACAACGACATCTTTGCTTGGAGTCATGATGAGATGCCTGGCATTCCCCTTGGCCTGGCTTCCCATAGGTTGGCAGTGGATGCAACCTTCAAGCCAGTAAAACAGAAAAGAAGACACTTCAACACAGAACGGAATGCCGCAGTCCAAGAAGAAGTTGACAAGCTCTTGAAGGCCGGATTCAGCAGGGAATCCCGGTACCCTGAGTGGATCGCTAACGTGGTCATGGTTACCAAATCCAACGGAAAGTGGCGGATGTGTGTGGACTACACTGATCTCAATCGGGCTTGTCCCAAAGATAGCTTCCCTCTACCAAAGATAGACCAGCTCATTGACTCCACTGCAGGAAATAAGCTCCTAAGTTTCATGGACGCTTTCTCGGGGTACAATCAAATCATGATGCACCCTTCAGATCAAGACAAGACTAGCTTCATCACTGGACAAGGCCTCTACTGTTACAAGGTAATGCCATTCGGACTCAAAAATGCAGGTGCCACTTACCAGCGCATGGTGAATAAACTATTCAAGGAACAGATAGGGAGATCCATGGAGGTATACATAGATGACATGATCACTAAATCTCCAGAAGCAAGACAGCATGCAGGGGACTTGCGCCAGACCTTCCAGGTAATAAGGCAGAACCAGATGAGGCAGAACCCCGCTAAGTGCGCATTCGGGGTGGCAGCAGGCAAATTCTTGGGATTCATGGTGCATGAAAGGGGAATCGAGGCAAATCCTGAGAAGATCAAAGCCATTTTAGATCTCGAGCCTCCTACAAACCTCAAGCAGGCACAAGGATTAACCGGGCGGATAGCGGCTTTGAACCGGTTCATATCCCGCTCCACAGACAAATGTCTCCCCTTCTTCAAAGTCATCAAGCAGGGGAAAAAGATGAAGTGGGACGAGCAGAGCGAGCAGGCTTTTCAAGCTCTAAAGGGATACCTGTCAAGCCCGCCGCTATTGGTAAAACCGATCCCGGGTGAGGAACTCCTACTCTACCTAGCAGTTTCTGAAGCAGCAACTAGCGGGGCCTTGGTGAAAGAATGCAGTGACGGGGTACAGAGGCCGATCTACTACGTGAGTCGGGCTCTTACAAAGTCCGAGAAGAATTATACCTTATTAGAGAAACTCGCCTACGCCTTAGTAACCACATCCAGAAAGCTCCGGCCTTATTTTCAAGCCCACACCATTGCGAAAATCACAGATCAGCCTTTGAGACAATTCCTCCAGAGACCGGATGTATCAGGAAGATTGGTTCTGTGGGCCCTAGAACTCACACAGTTCGACATCAAGTACAAGGCGAGAACCACGATCAAGGCTCAAGCCCTGGCGGACTTCATAGTGGAGTTTGGCCAGATCCTGAACCAAGGTGAGTCGGCAGACCCAGACACGAATCAAACCCTACTAGAATGGCCCGTAGATAGCAAGATGTGGATTCTTTACACGGATGGAGCATCGAACCAGTCGGGATGCGGAGCCGGGATCGTCCTGATCGACCCCACGGGAATCGAAGTAAGTCATTGTTTCAGGTTTGAATTCAGAGCCACTAACAACGAAGCAGAATATGAGGCTCTGCTAGCAGGAATGAAAGTAGCAAGGGCTCTGGGGGCTGAGTACCTTCAGATTAAAAGTGATTCTCAACTAGTGGTCAATCAGGTGACGGGTTTGTACCAAGCAAAAGGTGATAACATGGTGGCCTATCTTGCCAAAGTGCAGGAAGCTATGAAGAAATTCAAGGGTGTGAAAATAGAGCAAGTGCCTAGGGAGAAAAACCATCGCGCAGATGTGTTAGCCAAGATTGCCACTGGAGAGGGACATGCTTTACCAAAAGGGGTACCCCTCCAACTGGTTCCTTTCTCCAGCATAGCAAAAGAGGCAGAAGTCCTTCCCGTAAGCCGCCTCCCATGTTGGATGGATCCAATAGCAGACTATCTCCAAAGCGACATTCTCCCAGCAGATCCTGATGCCTTGGACTGGGTCAAGCCCGCCAAGAGGATCTCCATTGTTAAAGCGCCTCAAGACTAGGAAATAGCCTAAGGGCGCTCCTGCTGCCTCGGTCGGGGAATACCCTCCTCTGAGAAGCCTGGTGCTAAAGTGGCCTTAGTTGCCTACTAGGACAGCCTTGGTCGGGGAATACCCTCCTCCGAGAAGCCTGGTGCTAAAGTGGCCCTAGTTGCCTACCAGGACAGATTACAGTAAAAGTCGGGCTGCCTCAGGGTACCTGATTCCTTACTTCGCCTCGAGACCAGGAAATAGCCTCAGGGCGCTCCTGATGCCTTGGACTGGGTCAAGCCCGCCAAGAGGATCTCCATTGTTAAAGCGCCTCAAGACCAGGAAATAGCCTAAGGGCGCTCCTGCTGCCTCGGTCGGGGAATACCCTCCTCTGAGAAGCCTGGTGCTAAAGTGGCCTTAGTTGCCTACCAGGACAGCCTTGGTCGGGGAATACCCTCCTCCGAGAAACCTGGTGCTAAAGTGGCATAGTTGCCTACCAGGACAGATTACAGTAAGAGTCGGGCTGCCTCAGGGTACCTGATTCCTTACTTCGCCTCGAGACCAGGAAATAGCCTCAGGGCGCTCCTAATGCCTTGGACTGGGTCAAGCCCGCCAAGAGGATCTCCATTGTTAAAGCGCCTCAAGACCAGGAAATAGCCTAAGGGCGCTCCTGCTGCCTCGGTCGGGGAATACCCTCCTCTGAGAAGCCTAGTGCTAAAGTGGCCTTAGTTGCCTACCAGGACAGCCTTGGTCGGGGAATACCCTCCTCCGAGAAGCCTGGTGCTAAAGTGGCCCTAGTTGCCTACCAGGACAGATTACAGTAAGAGTCGGGCTGCCTCAGGGTACCTGATTCCTTACTTCGCCTCGAGACCAGGGAAAAGCTACATAGCAATCCTGATGCCTTGGATGGGGCCAACCCCGCCAAGAGGATCTCCATTGTTAAAGCGCCTCAAGACCAGGAAATAGCCTAAGGGCGCTCCTGCTGCCTCGGTCGGGGAATACCCTCCTCTGAGAAGCCTGGTGCTAAAGTGGCCTTAGTTGCCTACTAGGACAGCCTTGGTCGGGGAATACCCTCCTCCGAGAAGCTTGGTGCTAAAGTGGCCCTAGTTGCCTACCAGGACAGATTACAGTAAGAGTCGGGCTGCCTCAGGGTACCTGATTCCTTACTTCGCCTCGAGACCAGGGAAAAGCTACATAGTAATCCTGATGCCTTGGACGGGGCCAACCCCGCCAAGAGGATCTCCATTGTTAAAGCGCCTCAAGACCAGGAAATAGCCCAAGGGCGCTCCTGCTGCCTCGGTCGGGGAATACCCTCCTCTGAGAAGCCTGGTGCTAAAGTGGCCTTAGTTGCCTACCAGGACAGCCTTGGTCGGGGAATACCCTCCTCCGAGAAGCCTGGTGCTAAAGTGGCCTTAGTTGCCTACCAGGACAGATTACAGTAAGAGTCGGGCTGCCTCAGGGTACCTGATTCCTTACTTCGCCTCGAGACCAGGGAAAAGCTACATAGTAATCCTGATGCCTTGGACGGGGCCAACCCCGCCAAGAGGATCTCCATTGTTAAAGCGCCTCAAGACCAAGAAATAGCCTAAGGGCGCTCCTGCTGCCTTGGTCGGGGAATAACCACCTCTGAGAAGCCTGGTACTAAAGTGACGTTAGTAGCCCACCAGGACAGATCTACCGTAACATCGGGATAACTCATCGAGATGCTTCGTCCTTTATTCCTCCACTTGCTACCCCGATAGAAGATCCACAGTCAGGGGGGAAACTGGAGAGTTTATCAGAATCCAACCGTTACAAAACATCTTATCTTCCCGATAGAGGACAAACAGTCAGAGGAAGATTTGGAAGTTTATCCTCAGCAAATTAAACTGTTCGTAAGTAGCAGGCTTCCTCGACTGACTGCTTTACATTTTATACTGTTGGGAGTTCGATTAAAGGAAGATTTGATCTGACCCCGCTGATTTTTACGGTTACGAAATATAAGCGTCACATGTTTTATCTTTATTACCCATCGGGGTCCAGTCATTGTCCTTATTACTCATCGGGGTTCAAGTATTCATCAGGATTCCAAGTATCAACAAATTTATATGCAGTGAGAGTTTTCTAAGTACAAAGTAAACAAGACACAGTATTCAGAAAAGCTGCTATATTTATAATTAGGGTGCCCAATTCCCCAGTCGGGCTACAAAAATTTTAATAAAGAAGGGAGGCCAGACTAGTTTTCTGTTTCCTCCTCTGGATGCTCTCCTTGGCCAGCCGCCCCTTCTCCCATAGGATCAGCAGCTGCATCATTGTGAACCACCTCCATTACAGCAGAAGACCCAGTCTGAGTCCCCTCAACCACAGGGACCTTGGATCTAGCTGGCCCTTCATCATCCTCCACGATGACCTCTCCAGTAGCAGACTCGGGATCCACCACTTGTTCTTCAATGGCAGGAGGATCTAGATCAGCTCCCTCCGTGCCATCTTGTCGGACTCCAGCAGCCACGATAGCTTCTTGACCCGGGTGAGCCATTTCCTGTGGAGGGGCCTCAGCCTCTTGATCCCCAACAGCTAACTAGGCAGCCCTTGTCATAATTTGCTCCCGATCTCAGTTCAGAGCCGCCTCGAGGTCGAAGGGAGGAGGCAAAGCTGTGGCTACCTCGTAGCAAGCTGTAAAGTAGCCATCTTCAAAGGAAGGCCCCTGCTGAGTTTCCAAGCCCTCTATGGCCTCGCGTAGGAGTTGATTCTCGCTCTGTAGCAGCGCCTTCTCCCGTTTCACGCACTCCCTCTCTTCCCGACGACGTAGAGACCGGACTGTCTCAGTGTCCAGGCTGCGTTCCGCACGCCTAAGAGCCACCAAGGCCTCCTGCCTCCCTTCTTCAGCGTTTTTTGCTTCTTGCAGCAGGGGAGCCACGCTCTGTTGGGTCTGAACCAGCTCCTGCTGGGTATCCTCCAGCCTCGCTTGGAGACCGATGTAAGCCTCCCTCAATGTCAGCAGCTGCCTCTCTATGGCCATGGCAAACTTGAAGCCCTACAAGAAGAAGAGAGAGTCAGTACTTGGCAGAAGGAGAAAATAAAAAGCAAAGAGAGAAGTTGAGGTTTACCTCAGCCAAAACCGAAGCCCCCTTGGTGACCAAGATGTCTGTAGGAAGCTTGGCCATATCCGCCAGACTTCCACCAGGGCAGGAGGCCGCGAATCTAGACACCACCTCGTCAAAGGTGGCCCCCCTCAGCCCTGATCCGGAGGCCACATCGGCAGCAAGAGCAGGAGTGTTGATAGTTGCCTCCTCCACTGGGATAGTCAAAGGATCCACGGGAAGAGCTGCGGGAGGAGGAGGAGCAGGAGAAGTTCTGTTAGTGGAGGCGGTTTTCTTCTGGGCCGATCTTCCCGAACCTCGGGCCTTAGCCGCCCTGGCCAGCAATGCTGGGATCCTCAAGCGGGATGGCGGAGTAGAAGGATGACGAGCTGGAGTCTTGGCCTTAGACCCCGTTGAAGCAGGAGTAAGAGTTTTTGAGGGAGCAGGAGGGGGGTTGGAGTTGGATCTTACTCGGATGGACCCCGACCTAGTCTTGGCAGCCGGAGTAGGAGAAGGAACAGGGGAGGAATGGGCAAGCAGGGTCATATCCCCTGTCCCAGGAGAAGGAGGAGATCCCGTCACCACCGGGGTAGCCGATACTGCAAGAAGAGAAGAGTTTCAGTGAGAATCAGATGAAGGAATGTACACATATGTAAAAACAGAGAAACAAGACGTAGTTAACTTACCGGGAAGAGCGAGGGAGATCCTCAGATACCGATCTAGGCGGGCTCCCTCAAAGGGGTCCAGAGTGGGATACTGCAGGTTGGTATATCCCCTCTTTAGGATCCTTTTTAGAATCTCCCGAGACTCAGGAGCCAACGTCCCCTTGGCCCATTTGTCCTTTGCTGAAAACTGAGTAGGAACAGGGTACTCATACCCTCCCAAAAAAGCAGTGCGCCCCCAGTCGCCCTCAACCACCAGCCATTCCTCCTTCCAGGGCGCCGCGTACTTCACATTCGCCCCTGGGACGACGAACTTCAAATCATTCGATGCCCTCAGGTAGAACTGACCCCGAGGTACCATGCTCGTAATGTTGAAGAGGAAGCGGAGCTCGTCCAAACCCGGTTCCCGCTCTCTACATGGTCTTTTTCGCACTGCTCCTTCCAGAGCACCAAGAACCCTGTCAGGTGCTTCCAGAAGCCCGGCGAGATTTGAAGAGGAGCCAGTTCAAGCGCAACGAGAGCTCGACGAAGGGTAGGATGCAGTGGGAGCCGGACTCCACACTCGAAGGCGGCTTTGTGGATTAGCAGGCGGTCTGGTGGCGGGGTATACACATCATAACCCCTATGAGGAAGGGAGAGAGTGATATATTCTGGAATCTTGTATTCTTCCCGCAGTTTGGCGAGCGTATCCACCGTACAAACAGAGTCGGGTATAATCCGACCATCGTGAAAGGCGGCGAAGGAGCCCGTTTGGACCCCGACCAGTGTGATGTCAGGTCCGCCACTCCTCTCGTTGCCGCCAGACTGAGAGGCGCCCACTTCATCGCCAACAAGGACGGGGTCTTCGGGTTGGTTGTGAAAACCCAACCCAATTCGGGGGTTCCGGGTGAAGCGGCGTCGTTGAGTCATCGGGGCGTCACCAGCAACACTATCCTCCTCTCGACCCCGTTTTTTCTTCTCCGAAGTCGGGGAATCTACCACCGCATCGGCCTCCTCCATACTGAAGAGGGCGTCGATACTATCGGAATGGGGAGATGAGGCGGGATCAGGTCGAGTATAATCCGCCGCTGTAGAAGGGTTTTGTTCAGCAGCAATTTCTTGAGAAGTAGGGATTTGTGAAGGAGAAGCCATGGAAAGAAGAAGAAGAAGAAAAGAAGGTTTTCTGGAAGTTGGAAAGGAGAGAAAGAAGGTAGGACAGCAATTTTTGTTCTCGTTTGATTTTGAAAGTCTGAAAGCTCAAAGGTGAGAAGCGCCAGTAGAACCGGTCTATTTATAAAGAAAGAATGACGGTTACTTACTCGGAAACCGAAATCGATGACCGGAAGGATGGGTTGAGGCGTTCTCCGCATTAATCGCGCCAAAACGGCTCTTTTTGAAAACGAGGAGCCCAATCAACAGTCGACACGCAGTCAGTTATAACGGACAAAATAAGAATTTCCTTCTCCTAAGTGGAAACCCAGTCAGACAAGGAAAGTAAGGGGATAAGGTAGAAAATCCTTCAAACAAACAAAAAGATCCTGACCCCGACCCCGACAAGGTATCAGTGTCCAAGTCAGGGGGGACTTCTGTTAACCGCCAAAATTGGCGAAGGACCAAAGAAGAATTTTCCACCTCGACATAAGAAGGGTATAACAGTATGCAACCCGGACACCACGTCAGAGTGGACCCCGATTGATCCCAACACATACCTCCTTCAGCGGGGTCCACCCCGCCAAGCCTCTTAGCTCAACAAAGTGACCGAGAGCCAAAAATACTCACTAGAACTCACAGCGAGATCAAACCCGGCTATAACCGAGCTTCCTATGGACCTCGCAACACCCCGATACAGCTTCTTACGGACCCTGCAGCACCCCGACACGGAGTTCTACTGATCACCTTACTACAAAGCTAGATAGATATCCCCCTATTGCCATCAGTAGGATGCTTACTAGATGTAGGCAGCCCGCTAAAGCAGAGGAGCACCAGGAAGCAGGATCCTAACACCAAGAACTAAAAACTCCACAAAAGATCCAGTAAAACGTCGCCGTACAAAGGAGGTATACTCCTTCCCGCCAGATAGTCCTAATTTAAGCAGGACAGCACAGTAAGAATCCTACTAGGAAGGTAAGTGATTGACTCCTCCTAGGAAGGAAAGATTGGATTCAGCGCATTAAATCTCCGAAATTATCTCCTAAAGATGGAGGATCCTGCAAGCTGCCAAACCCTAATCCGAGATTGTAGGAGTGCATGGCAAGCAAACAGGACCTCTATATATATAACAGCTAATTTGCCGGAAAGAGAGAAAAAAGGAGAAGAAAAGAGGGAAAAAACCCTACACTCTACTTATCGACAGGCACAGATTCACCACCACCATCATCACCCTTATTACCGACTAAAATCCTTGTGTAACGTGATGATCTAATAAATTCATGGTCGATGTATTCATGTATTAAAAAAGAGTGATCAATAAAACGAGTTCTTATTCGATTTCACGTATTCTTGATTATGCATGCATTGGCAGGGACCTAGTTGGTATCGAACTACTTGATACCCCTCCGGCCAGGATCAATCTCGATCTTGACCCTTTTAAAGTGGTTATTTGGATTATCGTCCTTCTAACGATTTTCGGATAACATATATTGTTACCGAAAAATCATCACTAGGGTGAAATTCCAAATAACCACTTTAAGGGGACCACGATCAAGATTGATCCTGGTCGGAGGGGTATCACGTAGTTTGATACCGACTATGTTATCAACAATACAAGTACGATTTGGATAAAAATAAGATAGATAAAACAGAATCTCTATTGATTGTCACTTTGTATTACAAGTACATGGGTTGTGTTTTTCTGGATTAACCGTGGAGTATGGAGATTCAGTGAACAATGGAGATGGTGGTGGTGAACTCGTACGTGTCGATAAGTAGAACTGAACATAGGGTTTTTGATGGTGATTTTCGGATCCCTTTTGCTGGTGTGTATCATTATGTTTATATAGGTCTTGTTCCTTGCTATGTACTCCTATAGTTTCGGTCTAGGGTTTGGCAATTGCAGGACCTCTTCTTTTTAGGAGACAATCTCGGAGCTTTTCTCGTCAGAGTCCAACCTTTCCTTCCTAAGAGGAAACGATCTCATAGGAGTTTTCAATATCGAGTCTTTCCTTCCTAAAAGGATTCTAATAGAATTGACTTGTTAAAATTGTTAACCACCAAAATTGGCGAAAGACCAAAGAATAATTTTCCACCTCGGCACAAGGAGGACATAAGAATCCAGACACCATCCGGCTACCCCGATAAAGGGGGACCTCGACTGATCCGAGTGCATACCCCCTCTAGCGGGGTCTGGTCCAGCTTTTCCCCCAGCTTCTCAAGGACCCTGCCAGCATCTTGATTCGTAAGCATTGCCCCGAGCTAGACTACTTGTTAAAACCTGCAGTGGGGTCCAACCCCGTCTTGCCCTGGCTTCCTAAGAACCCCGCAGAACCTTGACACGTAGTTCCACTAGGCATCCCGTTATGGTACCAACCAGACATCCCCCTACTTCAGCAGCAGGATGCCTAGTGGTTTACACCTTCTGATATAACCAGCCCGCCAAACAGGAGGATACCAAGCAGCAAGATTGTCATTCCAGGATTAAAAGCTCCATAAAGACTTATTAAAACACCGTCGTCCAGTCAAAACAGAGGATATGTACTCCTTCCCGCCAGAGAGTCCTATTTTAAACAGCTTACAAGATTAACTCCTCCTAGGATGGAAATACTAGATTCGGTTTATAAAAGATCCGAGATTATCTCCTAAAAGGAAGGAGGTCCTGTAATTACCAAACCCTAGTCCGAAATTGTAGGAGCGCATGGCAAGCAACATGACCTATATATACAACGTCTTGCTCACCAGGGAGAGGGGCCGAAAATATTATCTCTAGGAACCCTACGACCAATTCTACTTATCGACACGCACGAATTCACCATCACCACCATCTCCATTACTCACCGAGCCTTCATGGTTCACTTATAATCCTGAAAAATATAGTTCATGTATTTGTAACGTAAAGTGATGAATAAAATGCTCTTCTTGTTTGTTTATTAGCGTTCCTAATCGTTTGTGCATTATCGAGGATCTAGTCGGTATCGAACTACTTGATACCTCTCCGACTGGGGTCATCTCTGATCTTGGTCCCCTTTAATGTCGTTATTTGGAATTTCACCCTCAGTGACGATTTTTCGGTAACACTTTTGTGATGACTCGCTTTTTGTGTCGTTACCAAATTGCGAATTGCCAAAAGAATGTTATAAAATGAATATTTTACGCAATATATTTTAAGTTATGAAAATGAGTATTGTGGTAAGCTTAGAATTCGTTCCACAGGGAATTAGAGAAATATGTTGATTTAATTAGCTAATCTATAAACAATAAAATAAATCATAAATGATGAATGAGTGTATGGTTTGTCAAACCATCAAACATACATACAAAATTAACCTAACTAAAAATATGGTGATATGAAAAATAGAAGACTCACAATCTTGATAAGAAAAATGGATATAAACAATTAATGTTGATGCCGGGGAATTGATTGATTAGCAAGTAGGTATGGGTATTGCTTTTTAAGCCACTTTAAGGACCAATCTCTACATGTTAACCAATTTAGGTTTAGATTAATGTGGTTGATATACCCTCCACTAATCTATCCTATTTATTGGGTTCTTAATCACTCAAGTGTGTCAATCCAAGAGTGATTATGTAACATGTTATTCTAAACAAGATTGTAATTAACAAGTGGGTATACAAGTCAATCACATAATGAATAGAATCTAATGAATTAATAAATAGAACACATATAGAGATTAATTACAAAGCTTAAGCAAAAACCCACAACCAAATGTTTATCAAATCAATCCGCTAGATTAGGGGTTTAATTACACATAGTAGCAATCAAATAGAAACAAGTAAATGGTAAGGAAATCACCCTTAGGCCACCTTCTTTAGTGCTTGATCCTTGTTCTCCTTTGATGCTCCTAGATGCAAAGAATGGAAGAGGAGGATGTGTCTAGATAGGTGGATGGCTTATGGTGAGTGACAAAGGATTTGTGATGGAGAAAATGGTAGGGAAGGAATGGTCTAGGGAAGTAATCAAGATTTGATGTGAGGTTTTGGATGGATTAGATAAGTTCAAGGAGAGAAATGGAGGATGAGGAATTGTGTGCCATGGATGAAAAGCTAGATCTCAAATGTATTCTCTGTTTTCTTTCTCAGATTTTTTGATCTGTTTGAAGATGAAGGGAAGTTCTATTTATACACACTCTTGGACATGTACTGATAACCGCTTGATTCGCTGATGTGGCGCCTTGCTCACTATTTCGTCGCTATGGCGACCCTGGTGCGTAAAACGGTTACAGGCAAGGGTCGCCATGAGAACCATCTTTTTCGCCATTTAGCAAGTGGCGACCATGGGCAATTTGTGTAGAGGTCGCCATTTGCACCTCTAGGTCGCCATGGCGACCATATGTGGCGACCCTGTAAAATGTAAAGGGGTCGCCACTTGCAACATCAAGGTTGCCATGGCGACCCTAAGTAGCGACCATCATTTGATTGAACTAGGTCGCCACTTGCAAGGGTAGTCGCCATGGCGATCCCACCTGGTTCATTTGGAGACTTTCTGTCGCCATGGCGACCAAGTGGCGCCCAAATGGCGACCTTCTGATGACTTGGAGAATCCTCTGTCGCCATGGCGCCCATGTAGCGACCGCTCATGTCCAAGTGGCGAAAATGCCATGTTTCTTCCCATTTGTGAGACATTTTCACACAAGTCCTCCACTTCATCTCAATTGCTTCTAAAACCTGATAAAACCTGAAACACTCAATTTAACAACATTAAACACCGGGAAATACCCGAGAATCAAGCGAAAAGAAACGGAAATGAGGGCCAAAATCATACCAATTTTGGTTTGATCAAATACCCCCAAACCAATCTTTTGCTAGTCCTCGAGCAAAACAATCACAAGCAACCCCCAAAGACATTCATCGAGATGTTTCAAAAGTCATTACTTCTCATGGTCAATGTGCGAAGCCAATAATGAGGAGATTAATACAGTTATGCAATAGTGAGGACTTCAACATGTAAGAGTATGTCAAGTAAAGATTAAAAACGTGCCACACTTAGGTATGATTGTACGCAATGCGATCTTACATTCGAAATGCCAAAGCTTTAACACAAAGGTGCTATTCAAGTTAGAATGTAATTCGCTTTGATACTAAACCTCACCGAATTCTCTCTTCTTTTCTCCAAGACTCCTAGGTTCACTCAATATCATACATGTGCAATATGAATTCATGTTATGGTATCAAATTGATTGCACAAGATAATCATAAAAAACGCAATTTCCTGAAAAGTGTTCTCATGAATGGAATTGCAAGCCATGAATTAGAAAGAACATGCATCAACCAAATTGTACAAAATGGACAATCCTAAAGATCATGAAGGTCTTTTCTTTGGTTGTAATGGGGCCTAAGGTTATGGTGAAACAAAGAATGGGAAAAATGGATATCAAGGAACCTAATGATTACATTAAGGCATACATTCTAATTTTTAGTTCCACAAGTTTCACACATAATGTTCACACTTCAAGGTGTCCAGGCTCACAATTATACATGTGTATGCTACTCATATTTTCAACTTGAGTAGTTCATTTACTTCTTTTCTTTCCTAGGCCATTTTTGCCTAATTTCTTGGTTCTCTTTTTCTTTTGCTTGCCAATTCTTTTCTTTGCATGCTTTTCATTTTTTTTTTCTTTTCACACTCTTTTCAAGCTTTTGTTTTTTCTTTCAAATTTCCTTTTCAAACATTCTTGCTTTGCAAGACTCTTGCACACATTTTCATGCCTAGGTACACACCTTACATTTACAAGTTTAAAATTTTACATTGATTTCCTAAGCCTTAGTAAATCATTTGGTCAAGGTAGGTCAATTATTTTAAGGCTATAAGGTTCATGTAGATGTGGTTCAATTTTTGATGAGCGTCGTTTGTGTACTCAACAAAATGATATTTAAATTGTGATCATTTAGAAAACTGATTTTTCACCACTTAGATAGAAAATTAGTAAAGTGGCAAGTGGGATTCGTTCCACAGGGAATTAGAGTGATTAGTTGAATAAATTAACTAATCTATATGCAATAAAATAAATCATAAAAATATGGATGAGTGAATGAGTTGTCAAGCCATCAAACATACATGAAAAATAAACCTAATAAACTAATAAAAGAATACTTAACAAATCTAGATAAGATAATGGAATAACCAATTAAGAGAATAGCTAGGGAATTAATGAGATCACAAATGAATTACGGGAAATGTTTATCAAGCTACTTTAGTGAACAAATCTCACAAATGTTAACCAATTGATTTATAAAATGTGTTTGGGCCATTATTATGAACCCTAAACAACTTCCCACCGCAATGCCTAACCGATTAAGGAAAGAGGATCACGGCGGGATCGATTTGTTACAATTAATGGCTTAGATTATCGTGGTTGATATACCCTCCAACAATCTATCATATTCACTAAGTTCTCAATCCATCAAGGTTGTCAATCCAATCAAGATTATATAACAAATTATCCTAAGCAAGATTATAATCAACCAGTGGGTATACATGTCAATTATATAATGCAAAGAATCTAATTATAAAATAAATAGATCACAAATAGAAATTAAAATATATTAAAGCTTAAGCAAATCCCAATCCAAATATTCTCACATCAAAACCTTAAAAAGGGGATTTAATTACACATATTACAATCAAAGGGAAGGCAAGTAAAAGATTAGGAAATCACCCATGGGCCTCCTTTTGTAAGCTTGATCATTTCCTTGCCTTTGATGCTCCTTGTGTAAAGAGTGGATGATGAGGATGTGTCTAGATAGGTGGAGTCAAATGGGAAGTGACTAAGGAGATTTATGGAGAAGATGGGAAGAAAAGGAATGATTAGGGGAAGTAATCTAGATATTAAGTTTAGGTAGGAGAGAAAATGGAGAGAAAAGGAATAGTGGAGAAAGGAGGTTTCTTGGTGGTCAAGAGTTGTCTAAAAGAGGAAAAATAGTGATGTATTTGTAGGTGTGAAAAGCTAGGGTATGAAATGGGTATGAAATGACAAGAATACCCCTCTTGAATGCCAACACTGTAATTCCTACGCTGAAATTCCAACATGGTCGCCACTTGTCCTTCTAGGTCGCCATGGCGACCTCAAATGGCGACCTTTCATGGATTCTTCTATCGCCATGGCGATCTCATGGCGACAAAGTGGCAACCATTCCCACTTTGGAATTCCTACGTTGGAATTCCTATGTAGTCGCCATTTGCAAGTGTAGGTCGCCATAGCGACCTCAAGTGGCGAACCTCTGATGCTTTGCAATTTCCTATGTCGCCATGGCGACCATGTGGCGACTTTTCTTGCTCAAATAGCGAGAATGCCCTGTTTCACCTATTTGTGAGTCTTTTTGCACCAAATTCTTCATCTTCTTCGCAAATGCCCTTGAGTTCTAATAAAACCTGAAACACTTGATTTAACGACATTAAATACGGGGAAACGCCCGAGAATCAAGCATAAAGAGACGGGAATGAGGGCCAAAATCATACCAATTTTGGTTCGATCATTTTGGCACCGTCTGTGGGAAACGACTTATCCCATCAATTATGCAAAACAGCTTAGTTCTGCTTAGAGATCTTTAGAATGAGACTCTGATCTTCCTAGGGTCATCCCTAGCCATCAGGACCCCAGTCCCTCACTTCCACTGAAAGAGCTCAGAGGCAAGGTAAAGGTGCAAGGAATGAGAATCCACTGCCAATGCCTCCACCAGCTTCAGGCCATGTGCCTCAAGACCTCGCCAGGCAGGAAGTCAATCGGGATGTCTTAGAACAGCATGTTGTAGCATATGTAGAAGCCATCCAACTCTGGATGATAGCCCAGAGGATCCCCTTCGAAACAGTCGGGGTCTTAGGGGACGTTGGCCTAAGTACCCGGGTACCAGTGTTTGACCGATTGGGTCCACCTCTCCTAGTTCGACAGGCGGATCCCAGACCCAGGCTAGTGAAGTCCACGATTGAAATTTCCCTTAGGAGGGCCCAATCTCCACCAAAACATAAGGTGAAGGAAAAGAATCCACATCCCAATTCAGAAGGAAGCACCAAATCCCGAAAGAGCTCCAAAGAAAGGCATCAGAGGGCAAAGCGAAAGGAGGTGATCATTGATTCAGAAACTTCGGACGAAGAGGGTTCTGTAGCCCGATCCGGAACCAAGAAATCCCAGCGCCTTGATGATCAGATGACCAGGATGGTGAAGGAGTTGGAGTAGTTAAATAAGGGAAAGCACCAAAGAATTCAGAAGAACCCCTTTGGCGAAATAAATGCACCTTTCTCCAAAAGAGTCAAGGAGGCGGGGTTACCTCCTAAATTCAGAATGCCTTCTGAGAAATATTCCAGGACAGATGACCTCGTTAGCCACCTGGAAAGCTTTATCCATCAGATGGAGGTTCAAAGTACGACCAGGATAGCCATGTGCAGAATGTTTCCTTCAACCTTGACTGACTGTGCCAAGACATGGTTCGGAAAGTTACCACCAGGTAGTGTTGATTCTTTTTCTAAACTCACCAATGCTTTCTGTGCACAGTTTCAGGGGATTATGCCCCATCCCAAGGATCCTATCTTGTCCTATCTTGCTGCAATACGTGGTTCAGGAACGAGTGAAACTCTGATATCTTATGTGGAGAAATTCCATAAAGAGGTCGTCTAGATGGGTATGTTCGACGAGAAAGAAACCCTAGCCAACTTTCGGAGGAACTTATGGGCTGGCCGACTATTTCGTTCTTTTACCAAACATCCTTCAGAGACGTACCAGGAAGCCTACAACCGGGCTCTGGAACAGGTAGACATTGAGGAACAGCTCCGGATTAAAATCGAGCACGATGAAGCCCGATTAGCACCACGCCACAAAAAGGAGGCTCCGAAGCCAGCACCGGCTAGGAAATTCCAGAATCAAACTTTGAACCGGTCTACTTACAGGCCGCCTCCTATTCCTTCGTACCAGGAAAGGTATCCGGTCAAGAGATCACCCCCCAGGGAGATTCACTTGAAGGAAGTGTCCAGAGTAGCAAGAGAGGAAGAAGGATATAATCACTACACCTAGGGGTGGGCACCAACCCGACCAACCAGACCCAACCCGACTAGATTGGGTTGGGTTGGGTTGGGTTAATAAAATATAACCCAACCCAACCCGACAACCCGACATTTTTAATAAAAAAATAAATTAAATAATTTTATTTATGATTATATTTATTATGAAATCTCATATTTAAAAATATTTAAAAATTTTACTTATGCACCATTTATAATATTATAAATGACAAATATAAATACATAATTTTAAATATTTTATACGATAATATATAATACATTTATTAAAAATATGCAATTATATTGTCTTCATCTTTATATTAATTGGCACATCCTTGATTGTACTTTAAAATGCTTTTTTTCTTTCTTAGGATTCGATTAATAATTTGGTAGAAAAAATTCTAATAATTGTATAGAAGCTTAAACTATTATGTTGGTTGAAATAAATAATAGATTATCCAACAACAAGATATTCGACGAAGTGATTATAATTGTAAAATGAATGAGAGGCTTAGATGGAGACTTTCCAAGTTAGATAAATTGTTATATTTTTATTTATTTTTTAATTATGCAACAATATTATATGTTGTGATTTGGTTTTAATACCTTTAAGAAATCTTAACTCTATGTAATATTATATTAGGGTGAAAAAAATTATTTTAAATTTAAATTTTCATATAATAAAATTTGAATTCGAATATATTTTTTCTATTGGGTTTAAAAGCCCAACCCGATCAACCCAACCCAACCCAACCCGACAAATATTGGGTTGGGTTGGGTTGGGTTGGGTTAAAATTTACGTTGGGTTGGACAACCCAACCCGAAAACGCCTACCCCTAACTACACCCCTCTCAATGCTTCGCGAGAAACCATCTATCTCGCCATTCGGGATAAGGGCCTACTCTGAAAGCCAAGTCCCATGAAAGTCCCGGTTGACAGGTGGAATTAGTACAAATATTACGATTTCCACGAAGATATAGGGCACAATACCTTTGAGTGCTACAGCCTCCGCAATTAGATTGAAGGATTGATAAGAGGAGGCCTTTTAACTGAATTTTTACAGCAGGTACGTGACATTATCAAAGAAGGGAAACTGGTACAAAACGAGATGCAGAGGGAAGCAGAAAGAAGAAGAGATGGTGAGAAGGATCTGATGCAGCAGATCCAAGTGATCCATGCCATTAGTAGAGGCCCTACCCTAGCTGGAACCTCCAACAATTCGAGAAAGAACCACGCAAGGAAGATTCCCAGGTTTAATGCTGATCACGAGATACTTAAAATCAGTAGTGGATCCAGGGATTTATCCCGCTCCACCAAAATCATCTTCACAGAGGAGGATGTCTACAATATAGTTCAGCCACATGATGATCCCATGGTAATCACAGTATAGATCGCCAACTGCTTGGTACACCGCGTCCTGATTGATACGGGAAGCAGTGTTGATATTCTGGTCAAGGGGGCTTATGAGCAACTTAATCTGAAGAACTCCTGCTACAATAGTCGCACCTCGCTTTTGTATGGGTTCACAGGGGACTCTGTAATGCCAATGGGGACGAAGATTCTGTCGGTGATAGTCGGAAAAGCTCCTCTTCAACAGAACATAATGACGGAATTCCTCGTAGTAGACACCCCGTCTGCCTACAATGCAATTTTGGGTAGGCCTTTCTTGTTAGGGATTAGGGGGGGGGTGCTATCCATCTACCACAATGTGTTGAATTTTCTAGTGGGAACAGGAGTAGGAAAGGTTAGAGGGGACCAGCAGGTAGCCCGCAATTGTTACGCGATGTCCACCAACCCCGTCGCATTAGCTAAACAATGCACACATGTGACCAGTGACCCAAGTCAGGGAGCATCAGAACAGGATCATTATGTCTTGGAAGAAGGGGAGGTACCAGACATAATCATGGAAGAGCCGGAGGAAGAAGAACGGGGTTGGACCAATGGGCACCCCGTAGATCAATTAGAGGAGATCCAGATCAGGAGCAAAGATCCAACAAAGACAGTAAAAGTTGGAGGAGGTCTGGACCCCGAAATCAAGAAGGACTTGGTATAACTCAAAGAGTACAACGACATCTTTGCTTGGAGCCATGAGGAGATGCCTGGCATTCCTCTTAGCCTGGCTACCCATAGGTTGGCAGTGGATGCAACCTTCAAACCAATAAAGCAGGAAAAGAAGACACTTCAACGCCGAACGGAACGCCGCTGTCTAGGAAGAGGTTGACAAGTTCCTAAAGGTCCGGTTTGTCAGGGAATCCCGGTACCCCGAATGGATCGCTAACGTGGTCATGGTAACCAAGTCTAACGGGAAGTGGCGAATGTGTATAAATTACACCGATCTCAACCGGGCTTGCCCCAAGGATAGCTTCCCTCTACTTAAGATAGACCAGCTCATTGACTCCACTGCAGGAAACAAGCTCATAAGCTTCATGGATGCTTTCTCAGGGTACAATCAAATCATGATGCATCATTCTGATCAGGACAAGACTAGCTTCAAGCTTCATCATTAGACAAGGCCTCTACTGCTATAAGGTAATGCCATTTGGACTCAAAAATGCAGGAGCCACGTACCAACGTATGGTGAACAAGTTGTTCAAAGAATAGATAGGAAGATCCATGAAGGTGTACATAGATGATATAATCACAAAATCTCCAGAAGCTAGACAACATATAGGGGACTTATGCCAGACTTTCCAGGTAATAAGGTAGAACCAAATGAGGTTAAACCCCGCTAAATGTGCATTCGGGGTAGCAGCAGGCAAATTCTTGGGATTCATGGTGCATGAGAGGGGAATCGAGGCTAATCCTGAGAAGATCAAAGCTATCCTAGACCTCGAGTCCCCTATGATTCTCAAGCAGGCACAAAGATTAACCGGATGGATAGCAACCCTGAACCGGTTCATATCTCGCTCCACAGATAAATGCCTCCCATTTTTCAAGATCATCAAGCAGGGGAAGAAGATGAAGTGGGACGAACAAAGCGAGTAGGCTTTTCAAGCTTTAAAGGAGTACTTGTCAAGTCCGCCACTATTGGTAAAACCAACCCTGTGGGAAGTGCTCCTACTCTATCTAGCAGTTTCTGAAGTTGCTACTAGTAGAGCCTTGGTGAAAGAATGCAGTGACGAGGTGCAAAGACCAATTTACTATGAGAGCCGGGCTTTCACTAATTCTAAGAAAAACTACACCCTCTTAGAGAAGCTCGCCTACGCCTTGATAATGATGAGCGTCGTTTGTGTACTCAACAAAATGATATTTAAATGTGATCTTTTAGAAAACCGATTTTCACCACTTAGATAGAAAATTAGTAAAGTGGTAAGTAGGATTCGTTCCACAGGGAATTAGAGTAATTAGTTGAATTAATTAGCTAATCTAAATGCGATAAAATAAACCATAGATAAATGGATGAGTGAATGGGTTTTCAAGCCATCAAACATACATGTAAAATAAACCTAATAAAACTACTAAAATGGAATGCTCAACAAATCTAGATAAGATATATGGAATAAACAATTAATAGGAATTCTAGGGAAATGATAGAGTAGCTAACGGACAATGAGTGTGGCTTCTTTAATGCACTATCTACACAATCAAGGACCAATCTCATTCGAAAGTGTTGTTTAGGTCGTCACTACGAACCCTAAACAACTTCCCACCGCAATGCCTAACCGATTAAAGAGAGGGGGTCACGGCGGGATCGGTTAGTGACGATCAAATGGTCTAGGCAATCGAGGTTGATCACCCCTCCAAAAGCCTATCCTATTCACTATGTGCTCTAATCGATTAAGTGTGTCAATAACTCAATCAATTTTATCAGAAATAAATCCTATAACATATTGTAATCAACAAGTGTGTCAATACCCATTTAATCACATAAGTGCAAGATCTAATTAAAAAGTAAATAAAACTTAAATCATGCAAATATAATATTCAAAGCTGTAATAAATACTCATGTCCAAAAAGTCTCTCAAATCATCCCCTAAAATGGGGGTTTCAATTACACATAAATACAAACAAGAAAAGGAAGTAAAATGGAGAGAAATCACCCTTGGGTCTCTCTTGTAAGCTTGATCCTTCCTTGAGCTCTCTTGCTTGAATCTTATGCAAAGAGTGGGTGTTGAGGATGTGCCTAGATAGGTGGAGTCATATGCAAAAGTGACAAAGGAAATGGGTGGAGAAGATGGAAAGAGAGGAATGATTTAGGTGGAGTAATCTAGATGTTGAGTTTTAGGTAGAAGAGAAAATGGAGAGATAAGGAATGGTGGAGAAAAGAGATTTCTTGATGAACAAGAGTTGTCAAGAGTTAGCATAAAATGGTGTATTTATATGTTAGAAAAGCTAGGGTATGAAATGGGCATGAAAGGATAAGAATACCCCTCAAAAATGACTTGAAAAACGTCCATTTTGTTGCTTCTAGAAAGTGGAGGTCGCCATGGCGCGCCATAGGGTCGCCATGGCGATAGGGAGTGCACAGCAGCTACGAACATGGGTATAACTTTCTGTAGAAAACTCGGAATTAAAATCCGTAAAAACTGCTGGAAAGTAGACTTCCGGGGCTTTCCGAATATATGTAATCCAAAATGTGGTTTGATCTGAAGAGAGAGATATGCCTATTTGAAGATGAATGATCTGCACATACTTTTTACAATTTCAGCCCCTTTTGCCACCAATATTACTCCAATGCCTCTGAACTTTATAAATACCTGAAAACACTTAATTCACACCATTAAATCATGGGATATTGCCTGAGAATTAAGCAAAAAGTGAAGGAAGTGAGGGCCAAAATCATACCAATTTTGGTTTGATCAAATACCCGGTAACTATATCCAGAAAGCTCCGGCCTTACTTTCAAGCTCATACCATTGCGGTTGTCACTGATCAACCCCTGCGACAATTCCTCCAGAGGCCGGATGTATCAGGTAGATTGGTTCTATGAGCCCTAGAGCTCACTCAGTTTGACATCAGATACAAGGCTAGAACCACGATCAAAGCCCAAGACTTACTTTCAAGCTCATACCATTGCGGTTGTCACTGATCAACCCCTGTGACAATTCCTCCAGAGGCCGGATGTGTCGGGCAGATTGGTTCTATGAGCCCTAGAGCTCACTCAGTTTGACATCAGATACAAGGCTAGAACCACGATCAAAGCCCAAGCCCTAGCTGATTTCATAGTGGAATTCAGTACAATTCTAAGTCCGGGTAAATCAGTAGACCCGGGTCCGGATAAAACCAATCCAGGATAGCCCGAAGACAGCAAGATTTGGGTGCTTTACACTGATGGAGCTTCGAACCAGTCAGGATACGGAGTCGGGATAGTCGTGATTGACTCCGAAGGAGCCGAATGTAATCATTGTTTCAGGTTTGAATTCAGAACCACCAACAACGAAGAAGAATACGAATCTCTATTAGCAGGAATGAGAGTAGCAGGGGCTTTGGAGGCTGAGTTCCTTCTGATCAAGAGTGACTCCCAATTAGTGATCAATTAGGTGTCGGGATTGTACCAAGCAAAAGGTGACAATATGGTGGCGTATCTGGCTAAAGTTCAAGAAGCCATGAAGAAATTCAAGGGCGTAAGGATGGAACAAGTGCCCAGAGAGAAGAACCATCGCGCAGATGTCCTGGCCAAGATTGCACAGGAGAAGGACATGATTTACCAAGAGGAGTACCCTTCCAATTGGTTTCCCGTTCCAGCATAGCCAAGGATGTAGAGGTCCTCTTAGTCAGTCTCCCCCCATGTTGGATGGATCCAATAGCAGATTATCTCCAAAGTGACACTCTCTCTGCAGATCCGGATCAAGTCCGTCGGCTTAAGAGGATAGCTACTCAGTACTGCTTGGTAGAAGAAAGGATACCTCTACCGTAAGGGGAAATCTCACCCTCTACTCAAATGTCTCCATTCCGACGATACGCTCTGAGCGCTCAACGAGGTACACTCAGGGGACTGTGGTAACCATGTGTCAGGTGAAACTTTGGCTTACCATATAATCAGGATGGGCTACTATTAGCCGACTATACACCAGGATGCGAAGCAGTTTGCATGATCCTGCGAGGCTTGTCAGAAAACAGCAAACATCCACCACCTCCCACCAGAAAACTCTCCTCAATCAGCATTCCTTACCCCTTTGCGATATGGGGACTAGACCTGATCGGGCTGCTTCCTACTGCTCTCGGCCAAGCCAAACATGCAGTGGTGGCAATAGATTATTTTATCGGGTGGGTAGAAGTCAAGGCCCTTACTCGGATAACTAAAGAAAATACCACCAACTTTGTCAAGGAAAACATTATCTGTCGATTTGGTACCCCGATGGCCATCATAACTGATTTGGGGAAGCAGTTTGACAATGCCAACTTCAGGGAATTCTGTGAAGGCCGGAACATCGATCTCTATTTTGCATCGGTGGCTCATCCTTAGACCAATGGGCTGGTTGAAGCTACCAACAAGACCATTAAGAAGCTCCTGAAGAAAAAGCTCTAACAAAACAAAGGGTTATAGAAGACCATTTTGTTGTAGAGTTACCCAATGTACTGTGGGCTTACAGAATAACCAGGTGGACTGCAACAGGAGAGACCCCCTACTCGCTAGTGTTCAGAACAGAAGCAGTCTTGCCCATCGAGCATAAACTCATATCTTTCTGGGTCTAAAATTACGAACCGGAAGACAATGAGGCTAAGCTAAGAGCTAATCTGGACCTACTTGAGGAAAGACAAAGTAGGGTCACTGAAAAGGTGGCTGTGTATCAGAACAAGATAGCCCGACACTTCAATAAAAAGGTAAGGATCCGGAATTTCAAAGAGGGAGACTTGGTTCTCAGGAAGATAACTCAGAACACACGAAGAAGGTCTAACGGGGTGCTAGCTCCTAACTGGGAAGGTCCATACCTGATTAAGGCATTACTCCGAGGTGGCACTTACAAACTAGAAGACATGGAAGGATGCCCAATGGATCATACATGGAACGCCGATCACCTCAGGAAATTCTATCCTTAGAAATTTAATTCATATCGGCGGGAATACTCAACCTGATGTCATATTGTACTGATTGGGAAATTCAATAAAATCAGTTTCATCTCCCATATGACTCTCCTATGTCCAATATTCAATGTCTCTTACTTGACTCCAGTATCTCCTACTTAATGTTCGTACTTCGCCATTACTGACTCGCCATTTCAAGACTAGGAAATAGCCTTAAGGTGCTCCTACTGTCTTGTTCGGGGAATACCCTCCTCCAAGAAGCCTGGTGCTAAAATGGATTTAGTTGCCTACCAGGATAGACTTATAGTAAGATCGGGATACCTCATCGGGGTACCTGATCCTTTACTTCGCCATTTCAAGACCAGGAAATAGCCTTATGGTGCTCTTGCTACCTTGGTCGGGGAATACCCTTCTCTAAGAAAACCTGGTGCTAAAGTGGCCTTAGTTGCCTACCAGGACAGTGACTTACAATAAAATCGAGATGCCTCATCAGGGTACCTGATCCTTTACTTCTCCATTTCAAGACCAGGAAATAGCCTTATGGTGCTCCTACTGCCTTGGTCGGGAAATACCCTACAACAAGAAGCCTGGTGCTAAAGTGGCCTTAGTTGCCTACCAAGATAGGTTTACAGTAAGATCGGGATGCCTCAACGAGGTACCTGATCCTTTACTTCGCCATTTCAAGACCAGAAAATAGCCTTATGGCGCTCCTGCTGCCTTGGTCAGGGAATACCCTCCTCCAAGAAGCCTGGTGCTAAAGTGGCCTTAGTTGCCTACCTTGACAGATTTACAGTAAGATCGAGATGCCTTATCGGGGTACCTGATCCTTTACTTCGCCATTTCAAGACTAAGAAATAGCCTTATGGTGCTCCTGCTACCTTGGTCGGGGAATATCCTCCTCCAAGAAGCCTGGTTCTAAAGTGACCTTAGTAGCCTACTAAGACAGACTTACAGTAAGATCGAGATGCCTCATCTGGGTACCTGATCCTTTACTTCACCATTTCAAGACCAGGAAATAGCCTTATGGCGCTCCTGCTGCCTTGGTCGGGGAATACCCTCCTCCAAGAAGCCTGGTGCTAAGGTGGCCTTAGTTGCCTACCAGGACAGACTTATAGTAAGATTGGGATGCCTCATCGAGGTACCTGATCCTTTACTTCGCCATTTCAAGACCAGGAAATAGCCTTATGGCGCTCCTGCTGCCTTGGTCGGGGAATACCCTCCTCCAAGAAGCCTGGTACTAAAGTGGCCTCAATTGCCTACCAGGACAGGTTTACAGTAAGATCGGGATGCCTCATCGGGGTACCTGATCCTTTACTTCGCCATTTCAAGACCAGGAAATAGCCTTATGGTGCTCTGCTGCCTTGGTCGGAGAATACCCTCCTCCAAGAAGCCTGGTGCTAAAGTGGCCTTAGTTGCCTACCAGGACAGGTTTACAGTAAGATCGGGATGCCTCATCGGGGTACCTGATCCTTTACTTCGCCATTTCAAGACCAGGAAATAGCCTTATGGCGCTTCTGCTGCCTTGATCGGGGAATACCCTCCTCCAAGAAGCCTAGTGCTAAAGTGGCCTTAGTTGCCTACCAGGACAGACTTACAGTAAGATCGGGATGCCTCATCGGGGTACCTGATCCTTTACTTCGCCATTTAAAGACCAGGAAATAGCCTTATGGTGCTCCTGCTGCCTTGGTCGGGGAATACCCTCCTCCAAGAAGCCTGGTGCTAAAGTGGCCTTAGTTGCCTACCAGGACAGGTTTACAGTAAGATCGGGATGCCTCATCGGGGTACCTGATCCTTTACTTCGCCATTTCAAAACCAGGAAATAGCCTTATGGCTCTCCTACTGCCTTGGTCGGGGAATACCCGCCTCCAAGAAGCCTGGTCCTAAAGTGGCCTTAATTGCCTACCAAGACAAACTTATAGTAAGATCGGGATGCCTCATCGGGGTACCTGATCCTTTACTTCGCCATTTCAAGACCAGGAAATAGCCTTATGGCGCTTCTGCTACCTTGATCGGGGAATACCCTCCTCCAAGAAGCCTAGTGCTAAAGTGGCCTTAGTTGCCTACCAGGACAGACTTACAGTAAGATCGGGATGCCTCATCGGGGTACCTGATCCTTTACTTCGCCATTTCAAGACCAGGAAATAGCCTTATGGTGCTCCTGCTGCCTTGGTCGGGGAATACCCTCCTCCAAGAAGCTTGGTGCTAAAGTGGCCTTAGTTGCCTACCAGGACAGGTTTACAGTAAGATCGGGATGCCTCATCGGGGTACCTGATCCTTTACTTCGCCATTTCAAGACCAGGAAATAGCTTTATGGCGCTCCTGCTACCTTTGTCGGGGAATACACTCCTCCAAGAAGCCTGGTACTAAAGTAGCCTTAGTTGCCTACCAGGACAGACTTACAGTAAGATTGGGATGCCTCATCGGGATATCTGATCCTTTAATTCGCCATTTCAAGACTAAGAAATAGCCTTATGGCGCTCCTGCTGCCTTGGTCGGGGAATACCCTCCTCCAAGAAGCCTGGTGCTAAAGTGGCATTAGTTGCCTACTAGGACAGGTTTACAGTAAGATCGGGATTCCTCATCGGGGTAGCTGATCCTTTACTTCGCCATTTCAAGACCAGGAAATAGCCTTATGGCACTCCTACTACCTTAGTCGGGGAATACCATCCTCCAAGAAGCCTGGTGCTAAAATGGCCTTAGTTGCCTACTAGGACAAACTTACAGTAAGATCGGGATGCCTCAGCGGGGTACCTGATCCTTTACTTCACCATTTCAAGACCAGGAAATAGCCTTTTGGCGCTCCTACTGCCTTGGTTGGGGAATACCCTTCTCCAAGAAGCCTGGTACTAAAGTGGCCTCAGTGGCCTACCAGGACAGGTTTACAGTAAGATCGGGATGCCTCATCGGGGTACCTGATCCTTTACTTCGCCATTCAAGACCAGGAAATAGCCTTATGGCTCTCCTACTGCCTTGGTCGGGGAATACCCTCCTCCAAGAAGCCTGGTCCTAAAGTGGCCTTAATTGCCTACAAGGATAAACTTATAGTAAGATCGGGATGCCTCATCGGGGTACTTGATCCTTACTTCGCCATTTCAAGACCAGGAAATAGCCTTATGGCGCTCCTGCTGCCTTGATCGGGGAATACCCTCCTCCACGAAGCCTAGTGCTAAAGTGGCTTTAGTTGCCTACCAGGACAGACTTACAGTAAGATCGGGATGCCTCATCGGGGTACCTGATCCTTTACTTCGCCATTTCAAGACCAGGAAATAGCCTTATGGTGCTCCTGCTGCCTTGGTCGGGGAATACCCTCCTCCAAGAAGCCTGGTGCTAAAGTGGCCTTAGTTGCCTACCAGGACAGGTTTACAGTAAGATCGGGATGCCTCATCGGGGTACCTGATCCTTTACTTCGCCATTTCAAGACCAGGAAATAGCCTTATGGCGCTCCTGCTACCTTGGTCGGGGAATACCCTCCTCCAAGAAGCCTGGTACTAAAGTGGCCTTAGTTGCCTACCAGGACAGGCTTACAGTAAGATTGGGATGCCTCATCGGGATATCTGATC
Organism: Acer campestre; assembly: GCA_954870605.1. Lineage (NCBI taxonomy): Eukaryota > Viridiplantae > Streptophyta > Magnoliopsida > Sapindales > Sapindaceae > Acer > Acer campestre. The sequence goes on along the minus strand of OX940809.1, from coordinate 28,646,131 downwards.
CTTTACTTCGCCATTTCAAAACCAGGAAATAGCCTTATAGCGCTCCTGCTGCCTTGGTCGGGGAATACCCTCCTCCAAGAAGCCTAGTGCTAAAGTGGCCTTAGTTTCCTACCAGGACAGACTTACAGTAGGATCGGGATATTCTAACAGGGTACCTGATTCCTTACTCCACTTTTTCTCCTAGAAGGTCGACAATCAAAGGGGATTGAGGAGTCCCTTAAGTCAAATTATAATAAGTATCAAGCAACCTCAACAGGATACTCGATACCTTATATTATTATATGTTCATAAGAGTCCAATCAAGAAGGACATGATAAGTATCAGATCTCGCCAGTTTTTATGACTACAGGATATGAAGGATATGTGTCGTCTGACAGTCAAGCATCCTAAGATTTGTTTTGTCATAGTACAATTACTCATTCGGGGTCCAATTACTCATAAGTTTATATGCTTTGGAAATTTTTCTAAGTAAAAGAACAAGCAAGACACAGTATGAATCAAATAACTAAAGTTGTTGTATTAATAAAGCGGGGTGCCCAGCTCCCATTTCGGGCTACAAGGCAAAAGAGAAAGGCATATACAAAAGAAAATAGGAAGAGCCAAATCAGTTTTCTTTCTCCTCCTCTAGAAGCTCTCCTTGATTAGCTGTTTCTTCCCTTGGGACATCAGCATCAACGTCAGTTTGGGCCCCCTCAACCACTGGAACCTGAGACATAGCGGGATCTTTCTCTTGAGCAGCAGTGACCTCCTCCACAGCAGTAGACTCACTCTGGGCCCCTCATGCTATTGGGATCCCGGACCCAGCCAGATCTCCCTCATCCTCCACCTGGACCACTCCTGAGGTAAGCACGGGGTCCACCACTTGTTCTTCTTGGATAAGAGGATCCTGGACTGCTCCCTCAACGCTATCAAGCGGGGCTCGTACAACTATACCAGCCCTTTGATCGGGTTGAGGAGCATCCTGCGGGGGAACTTCTGCTTCTTGATCACCATTTTCTAACTAGGCAGCCTTAGCCATTATCTGATCCCGGTCCCAGTTCAAGGCTGCTTGGAGGTCAAATGGAGGGGGCAAAGCTATGGCCACCTCATAGCAGGCTGTGAAATAGCCATATTCGAATGTAGGGCCTTGCTGAGCCTCCAGACCTGCTATGGTGTCGCGCAAAAGTTGGTTTTCATCTTGCAGCAACCTCTTCTCCACTTTCATGCGCTCCCTCTCCTCTCGACGGCGTAGGGACTTGATGGTTTCAGTATCCAGGCAACGCTCAAGGCGTCTAATAGCCACCAAGGCCTCCTGCCTCCTCTCTTCAGATTCTTTGGCTTCTTGGAGCAGAGGAGCTACACTTTGCTGGGTCTGGACCAGTTCTTACTGAGTATCCTCTAGTTTGGCTTGGAGGCCGATATAAGCTTCCTTCAGAGTCAGCAGCTGCTTCTCCATAGCCAAAGCAAACTTAAAGCCCTGCAAAAAGAGGAGAAAGTCAGTGCCTGCCAGAAGGAAGGGAAAGAACAACAAGTGAAAATAAAAGCTCTACCTCAGCCAAGATAGACGCTCCCTTGGCGACCAGGATCTCGGTGGGAAGCTTAGCTATATTCATCAAGCTTTCCCTAAGGCAGGAAGCCGTGAATCGGGACACCACCTCGTCAGATGTGGCACCCCCTAAACTTGATCCAAAAGGAATATCTGTGGCTGAGGCAGAAACAAAGTCAGCTTCTCTTTTTCCATATTTTTGATTTGGTCTTTGGAAGGAGCTGCTGAAAGAGGAGAAATAGGACAAATCTCTGCAACAGAAGGTTCAACATCGCGGTCCTTCTTCTGTGCTGGCCTTCCAGAACCTCAGGCCTTAGCTGCCCGGGCCAACATCACCTTAATCTTCGAGCGCGAAGGAGGAGAAGTGAGAAGACGAGCAAAAGTCTTTACAGAAGACCCTGTTTGAGTTGGAGGGGTGTGGTAACGCCAGTAGTCGTCTTTACTAGAGCTGGAGGAGGAGGGGGATCGGTTCCAACTTGTGCGAACCTCGGCACGGTTCTGACAATAGTGGAAGGAGAAAGAACAGGAGAAGTATGAGCCGGTTGAATCATATCCCCCGTTCCAGAGGGGGGTGGAGACCCCGCTGCCATCGGTGCAGCAGATACTGCAAAAAGAGGAGAGATTTAATGAGAAGAAGGAGAAGGAAAGCATATGTACGTATAAAAACAAGGGAGATAGATGCAATCACTTACCAGGAAGGTCAAGGGAAATCCTCAGGTACTGCTTTAGTCGGGCTCCCTCAAAGGGGTCTAGAGTGGGATACTTCATGTTTGTGTACCCCCTCTTCATGATCCTTGAAAGGATGTCTCGAGATTCAGGGGAAAGTACCCCATTTGCCCATTTATCCCTCAAAGTGAATTGGGTGGGGACGGGGTACTGGTATCCCCCGATGAAGGCCGTGCACCCCCATTCGCCTTCAACCACGAACCAATCCTCCTTCCAGGGCGCGGCGTACTTCACATTCGCTTCTGGGACAGTGAACTTCATGTCATTTGATGCCCTCAGGTAAAACTGACCCCGGGGCACCATACTTATAATGTTGAAAAGGAAGCAGAGCTCGTCCAACCCCGGCTCCCGGTCCATATGATCTTTCTCGCACTGCTCCTTCCAGAGAACCAAGAACCCTGTCAAGTACTTCCAGAACCCCAGCGAGATCTGGAGGGGGGCTAACTCCAGCGCAACAAGGGCCCGGCGAAGTGTGGGGTGCAATGGCAACCAAACTCCGCATTCGAAGGCCGCCTTGTGAATCAGTAGATGATCCTGAGGCGGGGTGAACACGTCGTAACCCCGATGAGGAAGAGAGAGAGTGATATAATCTGGAATCTTGTACTCCTCCCTCAGCTTGGCCAGTGTGTCCAAGGTACACACGAAATCGGGGACTATCCGCCTGTCATGGAATGGGGTAAAAGAGCCTACCTGGACCTCAACTAGGGAGATGCTTCCGTCATCACCTCCATCGCCACCACCGACCCTTGCCACATGTATCCCGTCATTGATAATGTAAGATCCGTTATTTGTATTGGCTTGATTCCATTGCAAAAAGCTCTATATTTGTATTAGTAGTTGCTTAAGTGTTTCTTGGAAGAAAGGAGCCTTAAAGGTGAAGAAGCAACATCTTGTGCAAATATCGTCTTCAAGGGGAACATCGCATACTTGGATGCTAAGGTATCAAGATTCTTCTTCCTCTTGCAAGGCGTAAGCGCACACACACACAATTCATACATGTGTGTCCCTGCATCGTAGTTCAAACATTTGGTATAACACTTTCACACACATTTAGTATGCACATGCATTTATCTCATTGTTGACAATTTTGTAGAATTGCATGTTTTCTCACTATCGCTTAGATATGGCATGCTTGTGTTGAATAGTGTTTATTTATTTGTGTTTCTTGTGTTTTGGACTTGAACATGATCTTATTTGATTCCTTATTGAGTTCCGGTCATTTCGGTTACTCATTCGTTAAGTTTTGAGTCCATACGACGTAGTTATGCTACTTTGCATTCTCATTCGTTGAGTTGTGTTCGTCATCATTTTCCAAGATGAATTCTCAACCATTTGTCAAAGTTTCATAGTCTTCGTCGTGCGTGAGGGAGTCACGGTTCGTAATCTGAAAATAGATTCGAATTCGGAGTTCGGATGACCGAATACGGTCAAAGAACGTGCGAGGTGCGCGAGAGGAGCAAGCTGGCCAAAGGCCACCACGTGTGGACCACGTGTGCCACACGGCCCAGCCAGCTCTCTGGCCACGTGTGGCACACGCTGACCACACGTGGGATGGCTGAAGCTCCTCTAATTTTTGGACAAAAATGCCCCTCTTCCTTTTCATTCAAATGACCTCTCTTCCCTCCATTTCCATAACTTGAACAACACCAAATCGGAAAATCTGCAGAATTGTTCTTGATTTTTGATTTCTTATTTTGATCATAACTCTCTCATACGAACTCGAAATTGAGTGATTCAAAAACCAAAATTGTTGGTCTTGAAGAGAGATACAAACCCCAAGTATTTTCAGAGTCATTTGAATTCGTGATTGGTTGTAGCATGCTGTTCTTCAGTCCGAGGTTCATTATTGTATGTTAAACTTCTTCTTCTCACTTCATCTTTTGATCTGCACTTTAATCTTTCAATTTGATAGATGATTTGTGTTTAGAATGATGTTAGAACATATTCTAGGGGTGGTTGATCATTTGGTAATTGAGTTTTAGCTTTGTGATTTTACTTGAACATATATTTGTTAAACTTGATTAATCTTGAAATTGATTCTAGAAATGATTTATGTGATGTGCCTTATGATATTTTCTAGGTTTAATTTCATGATCTAAGAACTAGGTTTTTAGTGTGATATATTGAATATTCATACCTTGTTCTTATTGATATACATGCTTTGATTTCTAGGTATTTTTGTGATTGATTGTTGAAAGTATATCCTAGAATGTATATAAGCATGTTCATAGAGCTTGATTGATTATCTAGCTTTATTTGTTTGTAAGTGATTCATCTTCTTCTTACTTTCATTATTGATCATCTCTTTAAGTTTCTTATTTGATTGATGAAAAGTAATATGAATGATGTTAATTCACATGCTTAGGTTTCTAGATACATTTTGTGATTGAGTTGTGATAGCTTTATTCTAGATTCTCTAATTGCATGTTCATGGAGTGTGTTTGATCAACTTGCTCTATTTGTTTGTGATTGCATCATATTGCTTGTGTGCACTTCACTTAGATCATTGCCTTGTGAAAGGTTGAAGTCTCTTGCAAAGTGAGTGAAGCTTTGTCTTGAGCAAGAAGACTTGGCTAGGAAAGGATTCCGGATAGCCAAGCAAGAAGTCTTAGTTAGGATCAAGAGGATCCGGATAACTAAGCAAAAGTCTTAGCAAGGAGTTGCGTACTCCGGATGGTTGAGCTAGGGTAGCTTAACTAGGATCCTAGTGATCTAGATTGCTAAGCAAAGAAATCTTCCTAGAGGCTTTTTAGTCTTGGATAGGAAGTTGCTCTCTAGAGGTGTAGGACACATCTTTGATAGAGAGTAGGCTTTGTGAATCACTAGCCCGAGGGTTGATTAGGTTTTGATAGCTTGAAGTGGATATCATAGTGTTGATAGCTTTGAGTGTGTAAGGCCTTTTCGTATAGTGGATTTGCTTTGCCGGTGGTTGTGGATTCAACCCGTGGATGTTTCCTCTTTGAGGTTTTACCACGTAAAAACATTGTGTCTCATTTTCGCTTTATATTTCCTTATCTTCCATATGTTCACTTGTATTGATTCTATTGTATATTGATGCTTACATGAATTGATTCATATTATACAATTGTTATATCATTTCAAGTATTCATTTCATTCTTATATTCCGCATTTTTGAATATTGGAAGAATTTGGGACTATACCTATTCACCCCCCCTCTAGGTATAAAACACTATCACTTTAAAGGGAATTTCAGATAATAAAAGGGTCTTTCGGTTGATTGTGGAAACCAGACCCGATTCGGGGATTTCGGGTAGAGTGAAGGCGCTGGGCCCACGGGGTATCGTCAGTAGCCCTGTCACCCTCTCGACCTCGTTTCCTCCCCTCTGATGTCAGGGAGTCCTCCACCAAGTCAGCCTTCTCCGAATTAAAAAGAGCATCGATACAATTAGATTGATGCGGAGATGCGGGGTCGGGGTGAGTAGAGGCCACCACCGGAGGGTTTTGATCAGTGGAAACCTCTTGCGGAGCAGTGGGAGATTTTGAAGGAGATGCCATTTAGGAAGAAAAGGATAAAAGAAACTTAGGAGATCGCTGTCAGGAAGGAAAAAAGGCAAGAAAGCTAGGTTTTCTTCTTTGCAATAATTTTGAAAGTTTGAAAGTGGTAGAGAAGGTATCAGTGAGCCCGGTCTATTTATAAAAGAGGGCTGATAGTTGCACACCCAGAAACCAGGATCGGTGACCGGCAGAATGGGTTAGAGGCGTTTTCAGCATTAGTCGCGCCAAAACGGCTTTTTTGAAAACGAAGAAACCAATCATTGAGTGACACGCAGACTATGCAATTAGTACTAACATATCAAAAAAAAAAAAAAAAGATTCCCTCTTCCACCGTGAGAACCAATTAGACAAGGAAATATGCGGACAGATAAGGCAGAAAATCCTTCAAGCATAATCAGGATCCTGACTCTGACCCTGTTAAGGAATCAGTGTCCAAGTTAGGAAGGACTTCTGTTAACCACAAAAATTAGCGAAGGACCAAAGAAGAATTTTCCGTCTTGGTACAAGGAGGACATAAGAATCCAGACACCATCAAGCTACGCAGATAAAGGGAGACCCCGACTGATCCGAGTGCATACCCCCTCCAGTGGGGTCCAGTCCAGCCTTTCCCCCAGCTTCTCAAGGACCCCGCCAGTATCTTGATTCATAAGCATTGCCCCGAGCCGGACTACTTGTTAAAACCTGCAGCAGGGTCCAACCCCGTCATACCCTGGCTTCCTACGAACCCCGCAGCACATCGACACGAAGTTCCACTAGACATCCCGCTATGGTACCAGCCAGACATCCCCCTACTTCAATAGCAGGATGCCTAGTGGTTTACACCTTCTGATATAACTAGCCCGCCAAACAGGAGGATACCAAGAAGCAAGATTCTCATACCAGGATTAAAAGCTCCATAAAGACTTATTAAAACGTCGCCGTCCAGTCAAAACAGAGGAGATGTACTCCTTCCCGCCAGAGAGTCCTATTTTAAACAGCTTACGAGATTGACTCCTCTTAGAAGGGAAAGACTAGATTCGGTACGTAAAAGATCCGAGATTATCTCCTAAAAGGAAGGAGGTCCTGTAATTACCAAACCCTAGTCCGAAATTGTAGGAGTGCATGGCAAGCAACATGACATATATATACAGCGTCTTGCTCACCAGGGAGAGGGGCCGAAAATATTATCTCCAGGAACCCTATGACCAATTCTACTTATCGACACGCACGAGTTCACCATCACCACCATCTCCATTACTCACTGAGCCTTCATGGTTCACTTCCAATCCTGAAAAATATAGTCCATGTATTAGTAACGTAAAGTGATGAATAAAAAGCTCTTCTTGTTTGTTAATTAGCGTTCCTAATCGTTTGTGCATTATCGAGGATCTAGTCGGTATCGAACTACTTGATACCTCTCCGACCGGGGTCATCTCTGATCTTGGTCCCCCTTAAAGTCGTCTTCCCACTTCACCTCTAGCACGCTCATCGATCAACGCAATGCTGGCTCGGGCAGTTAAAGCTCGGGGTTCTGGAAGGCAAACCTAGAAGGTGTAGAAGAAGGTCGGTGTTCAAAGACCCGCTATGACCACTCCTCTCGCTTCTCCTTCCTCATCTATCCCGGCCGCATCCCACATTGTGGTGGAAGAGCAGAGAGACATTGTTCTAACCCCCCCTCCGGTAGCCAATATTCCTTCGGGGTCTGAAGGCACTACCTAGGATGAGGTGGTGTCTCGTTTTATTGCCTCTTGTCCTGGGGGGGAGCCTGGCGAGCATGGCAAAGATTCCATCAGAGATCCTGGCTGCTAAAGGTGCTTCCATCTTGGCTGAGGTAACATTCTGCCTTTGTTCTTGTTGATCGTTTTTCCCTTGTATGTTTTCTGTTGATGGTAATTCCCCTTTCTTTCTGCTGCAGGGTTTCAAGTTTACCTTAGCCATGGAAAAACAGCTACTAACTTTGAAGGAGGCCTATGTCGGGCTCTAGGCAAAATTGGAGGATACCCAGTAAGAGCTGGTCCAAGCTTAGCAGAGTGTGGCCCCGTTGATCCAGGCTGTTGCAATAGCTGAAGAAGGCAGGCAAGCGGCCTTGGTGGATGCCAGATGCTACGAGCGATGCTTGGATACTGAAACCATCAGGTCTTTGCACTGTCGAGAGGAGAGGGAGCGCTTAAAGGTAGAGAAAAAGCTGCTGCTAGATGAGAACTAGCTCCTGCAGGATACCATAAGAAGCCTGGAGGCCCAAGGAGGCCCTACATTGGAAGACGGCTACTTCACAGCCTACTATGAGGTGGCCACAACCTTGCCTCCTCCCTTCGACCTTCAGGCAGCTTTGAAATGGGATTGGGATCAAATAATGGCGAAGGCTACCTAGCTAGCAGACGGGGACCAAGAAGAAGAGATTCTTTCATAGGATGCTGCTCATCCGGATCAAGGGGCTAGTATTCCTGCTGGGATTCAACCTGAAGGCTCTAAGAAGGCGACCCAGGATCTCCCTCCTATTCAAGAGGAACAAGTGCAGGACCCTCTATCTCCTTTAGAGGTTGTTTTAGTGGAGGAGGGGGATGGTCCAGTTGAATCCTGGGTTCCAATAGTTGAAGGGACCCAGATTGAATCTGCAGCTACGGAGGAGGACGATCCGGTTGGGCCTTAGGTTCTGACAATTGAGGGGGCCCAAGCTGGTATTGCAATGGGGGTCACAAGGATGGAAGCAGTCGACCAAGGAGAGCACCCGGAAGAGGAGAAGGAAAACTGATCTGGCATTTTTATTGTATATATATTTTTGTAGCCTGAAAGGGGGGGGGGGGTGGGCTCCCCGTTTAATCAATATAACAACTTCATTTTACTGATTCATATTGTGTCTTTTGCTCTTCTAACTTAGAAAAAATTTTAAAGCATACAAGCTTGTGAGTAGTTGGACCCAAAATGAATGATTGTGCTTTGACAAAATAGATCAGGATGCTTGTTTGCCAGACGTTGAACACCCTTGTATCTCGTAATCGTAGAAACCAACAGGATCTATTAAGTAATCACGTCTCCTTCCCTAATCGAGCTCTTATGAACATGTAGTAATCTAAGGTTCCGAGTATCCTGTCAAGGTATCCCAATCCTTATGATAATCTGACTTGACAAGCATCCTAGGCGCCTTTAACGCCATCCTTTTAGAGAAATGGAGAAGTAAGGAATCAAGTACCTCGGCAAGGTATCCCGATCCTTCTATAATTCTGTCATAATAGGCAACTTAGGCCACTTTAGCACCAGGCTTCTTGGAGGAGGGTATACCCCGACCAAGGCAGCATAAGCACCAAAAGGCCATTTCTTAGTCTCGAAATGGAGAAGTAAGGAGTCAGGTACCCTGGCGAGGTATCTCGATCCTTCTGTAAGTCTGTCCTAATAGACAACTTAGGCCACTTTAGCACCAGGCTTCTTGGAGGAAGGTATACCCCGACCAAGGTAGCAGGAGCGCCATAAGGCTATTTCCTGGTCTTGAAATGGAGAAGTAAGGAGTCAGGTACCTTGGCGAGGTATCCCGATCCTTCTGTAAGTCTGTCTTGGTAGGCAACTTAGGTCACTTTAGCGCCAGGCTTCTTGGAGGAGGGTATACCCCGACCAAGGCAGCAGAAACGCCATAAGACTATTTCCTGGTCTTGAAATGGAGAAGTAAGGAGTTAGGTGCCCTGGCTAGGTATCCCGATCCTTTTGTAAGTCTTTCCTGGTAGGCAACTTAGGCCACTTTAACATTAGGCTTCTTGGAGGAGGGTATACCCCAACGAAGGTAGTAAGAGCACCATGAGGCGATTTCCTGGTCTTGAAATGGAGAAGTAAGGAGTCGGGTACCTTGGCGAGGTATCCCGATCCTTCTGTAAGTCTGTCCTGGTAGGCAACTTAGGCCACTTTAGCACCAGGCTTCTTAGAGGAGGGTATACCCTGACCAAGGCAGCAAGAGCCCATAAGGCTATTTCCTGGTCTTAAAATGGAGAAGTAAGGACTCAGGTACCCTGGCGAAGTATCCCGATCCTTCTGTAAGTCTGTCTTGGTAGGCAACTTAGGTCACTTTAGCACTAGGCTTCTTGGATGAGAGTATACCCCGACCAAGGCAACAGGAGTGCCATAAGGCTATTTCCTGGTCTTTAGGCGATTCATTAATGGCGAAAAACTTGTAAAATGGACATCATGTTGGAGACATTGGAGAATCAAGTAAGAGACATTTCATAATGGACATAGGAGAATCATGTAGGAAAGGAAACTGATTTTATTGAATTTGCCAAGCAGTATAATATGAATTCGGGGTGTGTATACTAGCCGATATAAGTTGAATATCTAAGGGTAGAACTTCCTGAGGTGATCGGCGTTCCATGTATGATCCACTAGGTACCCCTCTATGTCCTCCAGCTTGTAGGCGCCACCCCGAAGCACTGCTTTTATCAAGTTGGTACCTTCCCAGCTAGGAGCTAACACCCCGTCAGACCTCCTTCGTGTGTTCTGAGTTACTTTCCTAAGAACCAAATCTCCTTCTTTGAAATTTCAAATCCTTACCCTTTTATTGAAGTGTCGAGCTATCTTACTCTGGTACACTGCCACTTTTTCGGCTGTTCTGCTTTGCTTTTCCTCAAGTAGATCCAGATTGGTTCTTAACTTAGCCTCATTATCTTCCGGTTCATAATTTTGGACCCGAAAAGATATGATCTTGTGCTCAATGGGTAAGACCGCCTCAGTCTTGAAGACTAACGAATAAAGGGTCTCCCTGTGGTAGTCCTCTTGGTTGTCCTGTAAGCCCACAGCACGTTGGGTAACTCTTCAACCCACAATCATTTCTTTTGTTGGAGTTTTTGCTTCAGGAGCTTTTTAATGGTTTTGTTGGTAGCTTCGACCAACCTATTGGTTTGAGGATGAGCCATTGATGCAAAGCGGAGATCAATGTTCCAGCCTTCATAGAATTGCCTGAAGTTGGTGTTGTCAAACTGCTTTCCCAGATCAGTTATGATGGTCATCGGGGTACCAAAATGGTAAAAAATGTTCTCCTTGACAAAGCTGGTGGTCTTTTCTTCAGTTATCCGGGTGAGGGCCTTGGCTTCCACCCATTAGGTAAAGTAATCTATTGCCACCACTGCATGTTTGGCCTGGCCGGGTGCAGTAGGGAGTGACCCGATCAGGTCTAGTCCCTAGATTGCAAAGGGGTAGGGTATATTGATTGATGAGGGTTTTTCCGGTGGAAGATGATGAAGGTTTGTTGTTCTCTGACAAGCCTCACAGGATCGTGCAAACTGCTTTGCATCCTGGTGTATTGTCGGCCAGAAGTAGCCCATTCTAATTATCTGGTAAGCTAGTGTTTCGCTCGATGCTTGATTTCCATAGTCCCCTGAGTGCACCTCGCCGAGTGCCCAGTATGCATCGTCTGGGTAAAGACATCTGAGTAGGGGAAGAGATTTCCCTTTACGGTAAAGGTACCCATCCACCAGGCAGTACCAGGTAGCAATTCTTTTAAGCCTGTGGGCTTGATCCAGATCTATAAGGAGAGTGTCACTTTGGAGGTAGTCCGTTATTGGATCCATCCAACATGAGGGGCGGCTGACTGGGATGACCTATACGGCATTAGCTATGCTAGAACGGGGAATCAGTTGGAGGGGCACCCCTCTTGGTAAAGAATGCCCTTCACCTGCTGCGATCTTGGCTAGGATGTCTACCCGGTGATTCTTCTCGCAGGGTACTTTTTCCATCCTTACTCCTTTGAATTTCTTCATTGCTTCTCGGACTTTAGCCAGGTTTGCCACCATGTTGTCACCATTTGCCTGGTACACCTCCGACACCTAGTTAACCACCAACTGGGAGTCACTTTTGATCAAGAGGAAGTCAACTCCTAAGGCTTATGCTACTCTCATTCCTACAAGCAAGGCTTCGTATTCTGCTTCGTTATTAGTGGCTTTAAATTCAAACCTAAAACAGTGACTGCATTTGGCTCCTTCCGGGTCAATTATTGAAACAAATAACTCGGTATGATCTAATAATAATCTAAAGGGGGGGTGAATAGATTTACCCAATTTTACCCAATTTTCGCGTTTAGTCAATTTACGAAAATGCCCCAAACTAGTCAAAACAATAACAAGTGTAATATGGTGCAGAATTATAAAAGACACTTGATATTTACGTGGAAACCCTCATAGGAAAAACCACGGGCTGTTTAGTGTGCCACACTCGAACCTCGAATCCACTAAATGTGTTAAACGATTACAACCTACTCCCGGAATATAATCACACACCTACCTAATCCCGGTATAAGTGAACCTAGTCCAATTGCTTGCAATCTAAGCAACCTAATCCCGGAAGCTACATGCAAGACTTACTTATCAATGAAGAGATTACAACCTATGTGAATATATAATGATATTCAATGAGCAAATAAAGCTAGGTAACCTTAGATGCTTATCTAGAATGATTAGATAACAATTAATGCAATCCTAGATGTCAATAGCTAAATGACATATCATAAAGCTTAGCAAATCATAGATAAAATAACCTAGATGTTGCTATCACAATACAACACTCAAACATGTCAACTGTTACCTGAAAATCATTGTTAGGATTGGATTCCAAATAACAACTTTAAAGGGGACCAAGATCAAGATTGACCCTGGTCGGAGGGGTATCACGTAGTTCGATACCGACTAAGTCCCTATCAAAGCAAGAGCTATATAATGTATATGAAATTAATCAACAATAGGCTTTATTTGATTGTCTCTTTTCACTAAAATACATGAACTATTTCTTATTTGGATTACAAAGATGTATGGATCATAATCGCGAAGATGGAGATGGTGATGTAGGAGGAACTGTGCCTGTCGATAAGTAGTATGTAGGGTTTTTATTCTCTTTCTCGGCCTCCTCTGTTCGATGAATAAACTGTTGTATATATAGGTCCTGCTTGCTTGCCATGCACTCCTACAATCTCGGGTTAGGGTTTGGGCAGCTGTAGGATCCTCTTCTTTTTTGGAGGTAATCTCGGAGTTTTTACGTGCAGAATTCAGTCTTTCCATTCTAGGAGGGATCAATCTCTTCCCTTCCTAATTGGACTCTTATTGTGTTGACCTGTTCAAAATAGGATCCTTTGGCGGGAGGGAATATAACCCCTTTGTACGGCGACGTTTTTACTGGATCTTCGTGGAGTTTTGAGTTCTTGGAGTTAGAATCCTGCTTCCTAGTGTGCTTTTACTTAGCGGGCTGTCTATGTCTAGTAAGCATCCTTCTGACGGTAGAAGGGGGATATGTAGCTGACTTTGTTACAGGATGATCAGTAGAACTCCGTGTCGGGGTGCTGCGGGGTCCCTAGTTGTGAGTTTTGGTGAGTATCTCGGCTTCCGGCCGCTTTGTTGTGCTAAGGTGCTGGCGGGGTGGACCCTGCTGAAGGAGGTGCGTATTTGGGCCAATCGGGATCCACTCTGTCGAGGTATCCGGATTGTGTTCGCACTCCTTCATCCTTCTTATGTCGAGGTGGAAAATTCTTCTTTGGTCCCTCGCCAATTTTGGCAGTTAACACCAACACAACAATCTCTATTTTGTATCTAGAATATATTCTAAGAGCATACAAATAATCTAAGAGATTTCTTTGATAAATAAAACACTAAGCTTAGATGAGATTAGTGAAGAATATACCAAAGCAAGTGTGTTAAGCAAAACCCATGCAAGCAAGCATCCTAACTATGCTAGAAAATGCTAGATGATATTTAGATGCATATGAGAATGGTTTTGAGTTTATAAAAATGAGTTCTTGATTGTTTTTCTCTCAAATTTCTCTTTTTGAACTTTAGGGTTCTTTTGAATCAGAGAACTAAATTAGAGAAATGAGAAAGTGTGATATTTATAGTCATCAAGAACAGGGCAAGTGAAAAGACAATTTTGCCCTTGAAATCACAGATCGGCGGTTTCATTCTGCGGTCGTGGCCACAGAATGTAACCATCGAATTGAACCCGAGAAGCAGGGGATCATTCGACGACCAAATTCGGCGGTCAATTGAAACTGCAGATCAAAACTCAAAAAGAAACCGACCTAAAATATCTAATTCGGCAGTTTCAATTCGGCGGCCAGGACGCCGATTAAACCACCAAACAAAACCCGAGAATAATAAATGCATCAGGTCTAATTCGGCGGTTTCGATTCGGTGGCCTGGCCGCCGATCGTAACCGCAGATCCAATCCAGAGATCTCTAGAATCAAACGGCGGTTTCCATTCGGCGGTCAGGCCGCCGATCAAACCGCCGTTTCACCACTGAAGGTGAAACCAAGGGAGAAGCCAAGGGCATTCTCCGAAGGCGATCTTCGCGCAAACCCAAGCACATAATCGTGTAAGCGCGGAAGTTTCCGAACATATTCGGGAAACGAATTACAAGACACAAACAAACACACAACAAGATGTAATCAAACAAAGTGCTAATGTGTAATGTGACATGAGAAGAGAATGCACACATATGCAAGTATGCTAAGTGTGTGTGTGCTTCTAGATCTCTTCAAAGAAAATTAAGCACAAGAAATATACCTTTGGAGTGCTTGAAACCTTGAGGTCTTGAAGAGGGCATTCGATGTTGGTCTTCAATCACCTAATCTACCCTTACAATTCAAACCCCAACATGTGGTTTGTCCACGAAATAAGCCAATCAAAAATGGGAATCCTTACAATTATGACGACCCTGGCTCTGTACCCAGACTGATTTGAGGCTCTATCTGTGTAAAGGACCTAGGTCTTGCTACCTTTGGGCTAGTCTGGATTAGTTGATTCCAGATTCGGGGCTGCTGTCGTATCCGGGTCTGAGATCGTGCTGAATTCCATTATGAAATCAACTAAGGCTTGAACTTTGATCGTGGTTCTTGCCTTGTATTTGATGTCAAACTGGGTGAGCTCTAAGGCCCATAGGACCAATCTGCCAGACACATCCGGTCTTTGAAGGAATTACCGCAAAGGTTGGTCGGTGACTACCACAATGGTGTGAGCTTGAAAGTAAGGCCGGAGCTTTCTGGATGTAGTTACCAAGGCATAGGCGAGCTTCTCTAGGAGGGTGTAATTTTTCTTAGACTTAGTGAATGCCCGGCTCACATAGTAAACTGGTCTTTGCAACCCATCACTGCATTCCTTCACTAAAGCTCTGCTGGTAGTGGCCTCTGAAACTGCCAAATAGAGTAAGAGTTCTTCCCCCGGGGTAGGCTTCATCAACAAAGGCGGGTTGGACAAGTATTCCCTTAAAGCTTGAAAAGCTTACTTGCTTTGCTCGTCCCACCTCGTCTTCTTTCCCTGCTTGATAATCTTGAAAAAGGGGAGGCACTTATCAGTGAAGCGGGATATGAACCGGTTCAGCGCTGCTATCCGACCAGTTAATCCTTGTGCCTGCTTGAGAGTTGTAAGAGATTCGAGATCTATGATAGCTTTGATCTTCTCGGGATTAGCCTCGATCCCCATTTCATGCACCATGAATCCCAGGAATTTTCCTGCTGCTACCCCGAAGGCACATTTGGCGGGGTTTAGCCTCATCTGGTTCTGTCTTAACACCTGAAAAGTTTGGCATTAGTCCCCAGTGTGTTGTCCAGCCTCATGAGATTTTGTGATCATATCATCTATGTACACCTCCATGGATTTTCCTATCTGCTCTTTGAACAATTTGTTCACCATACACTGGTATGTGGCACTTGCATTTTTGAGTCCGTAAGGCATTACCTTATAGTAGTAGAGGCCCTGTCCGGTGATGAAGCTAGTCTTGTCCTAATTAGAGGGGTGCATCATGATTTGATTGTACCCCGAGAAGGCATCCATGAAGCTTAGGAGCTTGTTTCCTGCAGTGGAGTCAATGAGCTGATCTATCTTATGCAGGAGGAAGCTATCCTTGGGGCAAACCCGGTTAAGATCGGTGTAATCTACACACATTTGCCATTTCCCGTTAGACTTGGTTACCATGACCACATTGGCGATCCATTTGGGGTATCGAGACTCCTTGATGAACCCGGACTTTAGAAGCTTGTCAACTTCTTCCTAGACTATGGCGTTCCATTCGGCATTGAAATATCTTCGTTTCTATTTTATTGGTTTGAAGGTTACATCTACTGCCAACCTATGAGTAACCAGGCTAAGAGGAATGCCAGGCATCTCTTCATGGCTCTAAGTGAAGATGTCGCTATACTCCCTAAGGAGTCCTACCAAGTCTTTCTTAATTTCGGGGTCCAAACCTTCTCCAATTTTTACTACCTTAGTTTGATCATCACCCCTAACAGATATCTCCTCTAGCTGATCCGCGGGATGTCCACTGGCCCAACCTTGTTCCTCTTCCTCCGGCTCCTCTACGATTATGTCTGGTACCTCTCCTTCTTCTAAGACATAATGGTCATGTTCTGGCGCTCCTTGACTTGGTTCACTATGCGTATTGCTTAGCTAAAGCGGCGGGGTTGGTGGAAACCGTGTAACAGTTGCGGGCTGCCTGCTGATCCCCTCTAACCTCTCCTACTCATGTTCCTACCGAGAATTTCAAAACTTTGTGGCAGATGGAAAGTACCCCCCTAATTCCTGATAAGAATGGTCTTCTAAGAATTGCATTGTAGGCAGACGGGGTATCTATCATGATGAACTCTGTCATTATGTTCTGTTGAAGAGGGGCTTCTCCGACTATCACTGATAAGATTTTTGACCCCATTGGTATCACAGAGTTGCCAGTGAATCCATACAAAGTGAGGTGCAGCTGTTGTAACAGGAGTTTTTCAAGTTAAATTGTTCATGGGCTCCTTTGAACAGAATATCAACACTGCTTCCCGTATCAATCAGGATGCGGTGTATCCGGCAGTTGGCGATTTGTACTGAGATTACCATGGGATCATCATGTGGTTGAACTATGTTGAAGACATCTTCCTCTGTGAAGATGATTTTGGAAGATCGGGGTAGATCCCGGGATCCACTACTGATTTTTAGTATCTCATGACCAGTGGTAAGCCTGGGAATCTTCTTTACATGGTTTTTTCTTAAATTATTGGAGGTTCCAGCTAAAGTAGGGCCTCCACTGATGGTGTGGATCACCTGGATCTGCTGCATCAAATCCTTCTCACCATCTCTCCTTCTCTTTGCTGCTTCCTACATCCCGCTTTGTACCTATTTTCCTTCCTTGATGCTGTCCCGCACCTGCTGTAAAAATTCAGTTAAAAGGCCTCCCCTTACCAGTCCTTTAATCTGGTTGCGGAGGCTGTAGCACTCAAAAGTGTTATGCCCTATGTCCTCGCGGAAATCACAATACTTGTATTGATTTCTCCTGTCAACTGGGACTTTCATGGGACCCGGCTTTCTAAGCAGGCACTTATCCCAGATGGTGAGGTAGACGGTTTCTCGCGAAGCATTGAGAGGGGTGTAGTGATTGTATCCATCTTCCTCTTTTGCTACCCTAGCCACCTCCTTCAGAGGGACCGCCCTAGGGGTTAACCTCCTAACTGGATATCTTTCCTAGTATGAGGGGATAGGAGGCGGTTGGTAGGTAGATCGGTTTGGGGCCTGATTTTGGAATTTCTTAACTGGTGCGGGCTTCGGATGATGTGGTGCTAATCGGGCTTCATTATGCTCGATCTTAATCCGAAGTTGTTCTTCTATGTCCACCTATTCCAAAGCCCGATTGTAAGCTTCCTGGTATGTCTTTGGAGGATGCTTAACAAAAGAGGGAAATAGTCTGCCAGCCCACAGGTTTCTTCGGAAGTTGGCTAAGGTTTACTTCTCGTCGAATACTCCCATCTGGATGACTTCTTTAATGAATTTCTCCACATAAGACCTTAGAGTTTCACCCCGCTCCTGAACCACATATTGAAGCAAGATAGGGTCCTTGAGACGAAGCTTGATCCCCTGAAACTATGCACAAAAAGCTGTGGTAAGTTTAGAAAAGGAATCAACACTACCTGGTGGTAACTTTCTGAACCACGTCTTGGCGCAGTCGGTCAAGGTTGAGGGAAACATCCTGCACATGGCTAGCCGGGTCGCGCTTTGGATATGCATCTGGTGGACAAAGCTTTCCAGGTGGCTTACAGGGTCCTCTGTCCTAGAATACTTCTCAGAGGGCATCTTGAATTTGGGAGGTAACCCCGCCTCCCTAACTCTCTTGGAAAAAGGTGCATTCATCTCACCTAGGGGGTTTTTCCGGATTCCTTGGTGCTTTCCCTACTTTAATTCCTCTAACTCCTTTGCCACCTTGGCCATCTGGTCCTCCAGGCGTTGGGATTTCTTGGTTCCGGATCGGGCTATTAAGCCCTCTTCGTCTGAAGCCTTTGAATCAATGACCACCTCCTTTCGCTTAGCTCTCTGATGTCTTTCTTTGGGGCTCTTTCGGGATCTGGCGCTTCCTTCTGAATCAGGATATGGATTATTCTCCTTTGCCCTTGGTTTTGGTGGAGATTGGGCTCTCCTAGGGAGAATCTCAATTGTGGACTTCACTAGTCTGGGTCTGAGATCCACCTGTCTGGCTGGGAGAGGTGGCCCTAGTCGGTCAAACAGTGGTACCCGGGTACTTGGGCCAATGTGGCTTCTACGTATGCTGTAGCATGCTGTTCTAGGACATCTGGATTGACTTATTGCCTGGCGAGGTCCTAAGGCAAAGGGCCGGCAGCTGGAGGAAGCACTGGTGCCGGATTCTCATTCCTGGTGCTTTTACCCCGCCTTTGGGCTCTCTTAGTGGAAGCGAGGGACTGGGGTCCTGATGGATCGGGATGGCCCTGGGAGGATCGGAGTCTCATTCTGAAGATCTCTGAGCAGAACTAGGCTGTTTTGAGATTGGTTGGGATAAGAGTTCCCATAGACGGCGCTAAAAGTGTTACCGAAAAATCGTCACTGGGGTGAAATTCCAAATAACCACTTTAAGGGACCAAGATCAAGATTGATCCCGGTCGGAGGGGTATCACGTAGTTCAATACCGACTATGTTATCAACAATACAAGTTCGATTTGGATTAAAATATGATAGACAAAACATAATCTTTATTAATTGTCACTTTGTATTACAAGTACATGGGTTGTGTTTTTCTGGATTAACCGTGGAGTATGGAGATTCAGTGAACAATGGAGATGGTGGTGGTGAACTCGTACGTGTCGATAAGTAGAACTGAACATAGGGTTTTAGATGGTGATTTTCGGATCCCTTTTGCTGGTGTGTATCATGATGTTTATATAGGTCATGTTGCTTGCTATGCACTCCTATAGTTTCGGTCTAGGGTTTGACAATTGCAAGACCTTCTCTTTTTAAGAGACAATCTCAGAGCTTTTCTCGTCAGAGTCCAACCTTTCCTTCCTAAGAGGAAACGATCTCATAGGAGCTTTCAGTATCGAGTCTTTCCTTCCTAGGAGGATTCTAATAGAGTTGACTTGTTAAAATAAAACTCTTCAGTTGGCGGGCACTTCTTCTGTTTTAACTAAACGACGGTGTTTCAATATGTCTCCATGGAGCTTTAACCTAGTCTTCGTGGCATAAGAGTCTTGCTCCTTGGAAATTTCTTCATCTAGTATCTTACTACTTAGCGGGCTGATTCTAGAAGGTGGTATGAACTCATAAGTAACCCGCTGCTACCTAAGGATCGAGATATCAACTGAGACTGTAGTGGGGTATTTTACTAATGAAGTAGAGAGATATCTGGATAGTACAGTAGCGGGATGCTTGGTGGAACTCCGTGTTGGGATACTTGTTGGGCCTACGAGTAGACCGGCTTGGAGTAGTGCTTGTAAATCGGGGTACTGGGTGCTGTACTATGAATAGGGGTACTGTACTGTGGATTGGGGTACTGGGTGCCGTACTGTGAATCGGGGTACTAGATGGAACTTCGGATCGAGATACCGCGGGGTCCACGGGAGGCTAGGGAATGGCTGGGCTAGATCCTTTTGGAGGGGGTATGTACCTAGATCAATCGGGATCCCTCCCTTTTCGGGGTAGCCGGATGGAATCTGGATTCCCATGTCTTCCTTGTTTCGCGGTGCAAAATTCTTCTTTGGTCCTCCACCAATTTTGGTGGTTAACATATATATATATGAAGAAATATGGGTTTTTAGTCAAAAATTATGGGGACTTATTGTTTTTGTCAACAATTATCATTTATATTGTTTTTGTCATTAAATAGGCTGTAAGGACATAATTGCCCATATTTTTTTTTCTTAATCTCTTCTCCCTCCTTTCTCTCACTCATTTCACGCCTCCCTCTTCTCTCTCCTTCTCTCCTTTCTCTCTCCATTCATGCCTTCTTCTTTTTCTTCTTTCTCTCCTCCTCTCTCATCCTCTTTCCTTCTTCTTTCATGCCTCCTCCTCCTCCTCCTCCTCCTTCTTTTTCTTTTTTTTTTCCTAGATTTTAAAAAATATTTCAGATTTAAAAAAAAAAAAAAAATTCAGATGGGACGACCGACCGACGATCGGACGTCTGATCTTCCCTCCTTCTTCTTCTTCTCTTTCTCTCCTCTCTTCTCTTTCTCTTTCTCTTTCACATTTTTTCCAGATTTTTTTTTAAAATTTCAGTTTTTTTTTTTTGAAATTTTTTTCAGATTTTTAAGTTTGGGTTGTGGTTGTGGTTGATTTTAGGGATTTTTTTAAAAAAATTTAGGTTTTTTTTAACACAAAAAATTTCAGATCTGAAAATTTATCTAGATTTTTTAAAAAAATTTCAGTTTTTTTTTTGTTGAAAAATTTCTAAATTTAAAAAAGGTTTGGATTTGAGTTGGAGTTGGAGTTGTGGTTGTGGTTGTGGTTGTGGTTGTGCTAAAAAATAATTCAGATTTGTGGTTGTATTTAATTTTGGGTTTTGGTTGGTTTTATGAATGGTGGGATTGTGTTTGAGTTTGGGTTTTGTTGAAAAAAAATTAAATTTTTTTTAGATTTGATCTTTTTCAAACTAATTTTCCATATTTCATTTTGTTTAAACACACTAGACCACGGATTAAACACACCAGACATACGAATTAAACACACAAGAGAAAAAAACAATTAAACACACTAGGGTAAAACGAATTAAACACACCAGGCAAAATGAATTAAACACACCATGCCAAATGAATTAAACACACCAGGGTAAAATGAATTAAACACACCAGGCAAACGAATTAAACACACCAGGGCAAATGAATTAAACACACTAGGAAAAACGAATTAAACACATCAGACCATCAATTAAACACACTAGGTCACCAATTAAACACACCAGGCAAAACTCATTAAAAACATCAAGGAAAAAACAATTAAACACACTAGACTATCAATTAAACACACCGGGTGTTTAATTCCTTTTGCTTAGTGTGTTTAATTTGTTTTTGCCCTAATGTGTTTAATTATTTTTGTCTTTGTGTGTTTAATTCGTTTTGTCTTGTATGTTTAATTGGTGGCTTAGTGTGTTTAATTGATGGTCTGATGTGTTTAATTCGTTTTGCCTAGTGTGTTTAATTCGTTTTACCCTGGTGTGTTTAATTCATTTGGCCTGGTGTGTTTAAACAAAATGAAATTTGGAAAATTTGTTTGAAAAAGATCAAATCCAAAAAAATTCTTAATTTTTTTTCAACAAAACCCAACCCCAAACACAACTCTCATCATTCATAAAAACAACCACAACCCAAACTTAAAATATAACCACAAATCTGAAAAAAAAAAAAAAAAAAAAAAAAAAAAAATTTAAGCACAACCACAACCACTACCACTACCCAAACTCAAATCCAAATCTTATTTAAATCTTGAAAATTTTCAACCACAAAAAAAAAAAAAAAAAAAAAAAAAAAAATTGAATTTAAAAAAAAAAATCTGGAAAAAAAATGAGAAGAGAAAGAGAGAAGAAGGAGGCATGAGAAAAGGAGAGAGAGAGAGAGAGAGAGAGAGAGAGAAAGAGGAAATTTTTTTTATAAAGAAGAGCAATCTTGTCCAAAAAGTGAAAATTTGACAAAAATAGTAAAAATAATAATCTTGGACAAAAATAGTAAAGTCACTAATTCTTGGGTAGTTATAAAGTTTACCCTATCTATATAGTTTTATTTTTTAAGAAAATAAGTGGGGTTATTTTAGAAAAAAGATATTTTTAAGAAAATAAGTGGGGTTATTTTAGAAAAAAGATATGAATTCCCTTTTTTTTGGTTTACACCATCCGGTTTCCGGGTGGGGCGGATCCACCATATGGTGCAATCAGCCCAGACCAAACCCAGACTAATCCGGACTCACACCGGGTCGGCCCACTAAGGGGTAAAGTGCTCCCAATATATGTAGCTCCGTTCACAAGGGGGGTTGAACCCACGACCTTACTTAAGGGATAAGAGCGCCGAACCACTCACACCAACACATGTTTCAACCAAAGGAAATCAAGTTATCTTTTATTCATGAACTTAATTCTTGATATGTGTGTAGGGTCCACAGAATTTAATTCTCCATAAATTTTGTAAATGTAGGAATAATGTCTATCAAATTTATCTTTATATCACATAGAAGTTTTTTAGCATTGTTGTCATGTTAACGATTGTTGATATACAAATGATTTCCGATCAGTAAATACGTCCCTAATATAATTTTAAATAAGATGTTGTTGGCCTGAATAAATGTAACAAAGTTAATTAATTATTAATATCAAAATAGTGTAAAAAAAAATAATTATGATTTATTTTTTATATAGAAAATAATGATTAGTGTCCAAAAAGTCGTAAATGTGGAGATGCGTGGTAGTCTGGTAGATCGTAGATTGGGGAGGAACACAAAAAAAAAAAAAAAAAAAAACAAAAAAAAAAAACAAAAACAAAACCCCTAAAATAGAAAAATTAGAGAGAGAGAGAGAGAAACAAACTTGACCTCAGTCTTTACTCTTTGGTGCTTTTTCTCAGGTACCCTTTTGATCTGCCAACTTTTAATTTTGTTATTTTGTTATTTTTTATAGTTTTTGATCATAAGTTGTATATGGGTTCTGTTCTGATGTTGATATTGAAGCTGAATTTTGGGTTTGGGAATTGCGAGTTTTTTTTTTTTTTTTTTGGAGTTTTGATTTGGGGATTTTTTTTTTATAAGATGTTGAAGTCAAGCTCAAGAGCTTGACTTGAAGTCTTTTTGGATATTGATCGTTAAGATGATTGATTCATATCATTTCTAGTGGGTTTTGGTGAAATTGGTATTCGACGTGAATGATAAGATTTGTTGATAAAAGAGTCCAATCTTAGTCTTTTGGTGATGTCAGATATGTTTGGATGCTGAGAAAGTGAAATTAGAGAAAAAAAAAAAGAGAGTAGCAGTGTTCTGAATCCTTTTTTTTTTTTTTTTTCATTGATCAGTTGTATTTAAATTTGTTTTATTTTAAATATTTGTATGGATTCCAAATACATCACTTAGAATTATCCAATTATGCGATTTTGGTTGTGTTAGATGATTGATTACAGTACACTGATTCATCATCATTGATTTTGTTTCCTGTGAGATTTATTTATTTAGATTTTGTCTGAGATTGTTAAGGTTATTAGTTACGTAAAGATTTTTGAAAGCTGTGTTAGCTAAAAAGTGAAGGGCTGTTTCATTTTCAGGTTCCTGATTGAGATCAGAAACTTTATGCGCAGGAAGTGTTCTCATACTTTTAGCAAGGAAACTTCATGGTTGGACATGAGAGAATGCTGGTGCTAATATGGTATTGGTGTGATTTTCATGGCATTCTTCCTGGGTGCGTTTGACCCAGGTAAAGCTGAAAGATATGGAGAGAAATCTGGGAAAAGGTGCTATGGATCAGCATAAAAACCACGAACAGGTCAGATACAATAATATGGAAACCAGAACTGAGGGACCTGGTTCAGCAAATCAAAGATTTTTCCATGATCCTTCAAGTAATATCAACACTAATATCCGGCCTCCAGATTACACTATGTCGGTCGGAGCTAGACCTGTACTGAATTACTCCATTCAGACTGGTGAGGAGTTTTCTCTTGAATTTATGCGGGATAGGGTGATTCCCAGGCAGCACTTTGTTCCAAATGCTTATGGTGATCCCAACAATATGCCTGTCTACATAGATCTAAAGGGCGTACTGGGAATTTCACATACAGGCTCAGAGAGTGGGTCAGAGATTACTATGCGTAACACTGCTGAGGCAGGCCATGCCCAAGAGTTTGAAAGGAAAGGCACATCTACACATGAGGACAGGAATTATTTTGATTCTGTGCGATCGGTGCCACGAACCTCATCAAGAAATGAGATGAGTCGAGGGCTTCAGGGTTATGCCTCTTCAGGAGTTTCTGATAACTCATCAACCAAGGTGAATGCCTCTTCAGGAGTTTCTGATAACTCATCAACCGAGGTGAAGTTTCTTTGTAGCTTTGGTGGCAAAATTTTACCCCGCCCCAGTGATGGGAAACTTAGATATGTGGGAGGTGAAACACGTATTATTCGGATAAGCAGGGATATTTCTTGGCAGGAGCTTATGCGTAAAGTTTTGGCAATTTACAGTCAAACTCATACGATAAAATACCAGCTTCCAGGTGAGGATCTTGACGCATTGGTCTCTGTATCTTGTGATGAAGATCTGCAAAACATGATGGAGGAATGTAATGTACTAGAAGACAGGGGATCACTAAAACCTCGGATGTTCCTGTTTTCAAATATTGATTTAGAAGATGAGCAGCTTGGTATGGAAAGCATAGAGGGTGATTCTGAGATTCAATTCGTAATTGCTGTGAATGGTATGGACCTAGGATCAAGAAAAAACTCTATTGCTCTGGGAAGTGCTTCAGGAAACAATTTGGATGAGTTACTTAGTTTAAAAGTTGAGAGGGAGACTGGTCGAGTTGCAGCTGAATCCGCTCTCACTAGCACCACAAATTTGACATCTAATGCACCATTGTCGACAATAAAATCATCTCTGCCGGCACTGGCAAGTTCCACAAGTGCTTACAATTCTAACTCGCAACCTTATCAGGGACAGAAAATGCAGTATGTCGGTCAGCATTTATCATATACTCTGCACCCTACTGAGAGCTTTCACCAGATAGATGTGAAGAGCACCACTCCGTTGCCTGTTCCGTTGCAATATGGTTATTGTTCTCACCCCTCTAACTATGCAACACGTGGAGAAAATGTAGCCCCTGTCCCTCTTCCTGGGCAGATGAATCAACAGGGGGATTTGGCTGAAGAGAGGTATGGTGGCTTCCTTGCGGATGATCCAGAAGTATTTGTAAGGGAGGCTAAACTGAAAATAGATGGTTCAACTCAAAAAATAAATGAACCTGAGAAGATTCGGACCCCTGATAAAGAAGCATCAATAAAGGATCCAAAAATGAAAAGAGATAGCTCGCTCCCAAAAATTAGTGACTCTGATAGAATTCAGACGTCAGAAAATGAGTATGTCGTCCCTTCACATCCATATACTAGTTCTGTCACAAATTATATTGTTAAGGAAGAAGCATCAGCCTGTAATTCATCTCCAGACATCTCTTCATCTCTGTTATCCTCAAAAAGTAGTAAAAAGGCACAGGAAACTGTACTGAATTCAACACCTCCTGAAGCTGTAAATGAAGGGAAAAAGAACAATGATGATGACCATTTTTATGCATCTGGTGGAGCTTTTACATCTGGATATGGTGATTCTGAGGCTGAGCTAACTGATGTTAGCTATCATGAGCCATCTGTGATTCCTCAAAGGATTTATCATTCTGAGCAAATACCCAGGGAGCAGGCAGAAATGAACCGTTTATCAAAATCTGATGATTCCTTTGGTGCTCAGTTCCTGATTTCTCAAGCACACACTGGTTCTTCCCAACCAATTCTGGAATCAATTGATAAATTGCCTGACAGGATTACAACATCTGAGACTGAGCAGTCCATCACATCTGCAAAACCACAGCATACAAATCCTCAGACATCTCAACTCGAGTCAAATCTGAGGAAGTCTGAGAAAGACCACTATATGGATGATAAAGCAGCTGCTGGTTCACATGACCCAACAGTGCACCATGGAACTTCCAGCAAGCAACCTGAGGATTCTGCTTTAAGGGCATCAGACTATGAATGGAGTGAAATGGCTACCAACAAGAACAATGGGAATGATACCAAGGAACATGCACAGCCTTTGGCATCGAAAGAGAACCCAGTTAGAGCTGTTCCTCGAGGGGATTCTGTTGTTGGTACTGGCACTCCTGAGAAGGGAGACATAGTTATTGATATCAATGACCGATTTCCTCGTGATTTCCTCTCTGATATATTCTCAAAGGCAGTGATCTCCGAGAACCGCATTGATATGACTCCAATGCATGGAGATGGAGCAGTCCTGAGTTGGAACATGGAGAATCGTGACCCTAAACATTGGTCATACTTTCGGAACATGGCTCAAGATGAGTTTGTTAGAAAAGATGTTTCCCTCATGGACCAGGACCATCTGGGTTTCTCATCCCCACTTACAAATATCAAGGAGGGTGTTCCCGTAGATTACAGTTATCCACCTTTAAAGTCTGATGGAGTTGCCTTGGCTCATGTTGACTCGCATATTAATTTCGATGAGGACATTCAGCGAGATTCATCTGGTATTGTTAGACCCAACTCCATGGATGTGCATCCAAATTACAGTCGTTCTCAGCTCAAGGCCGATGAAAGTGTGCAGTTAGAGACCGTGAACCCTAGAATACCAGAACCAGATTACAAGGTACCTTATTTGTTGCATTTATGTTTCATAATTGGTACTCTTAACTAAATTTCTGAGGTGTGGTTTCTTTTCTATTTTCTTTTATCTCTTTAGGAGGGGAGGTTGGACGTTCCCAGTGCTGGTTCACCTCTTGCTGATCTTCCTCTTGTCGATTTTGACATCACTACCTTGCAGGTATAGTAATGCGCCACATTCTCTTATTTTTCTTAAATGTACAATATAAAGAAATTGCACTATGCTTTTTTTTTTTTTGGTTTTCCTTTTCTGTTTGTTTTCACACTTGTAATAAAACATGATGACATTGTTGCTTTGATTTAAAACTAATATTCTTTTCTGAAAATAGATTAGGGTTGCTACTAGTGACAATTATTTTGTTTGAATAACCTCCCTTCTGAAGGGTTTGGTAACTCATTTTTTTAATTTAAGATCATTTTGTAATTCGGAACAGTGTCACTAATTCTTGCGGAATGAGTATCAACCTGGATGACTTGTTCATCTTGTCTACCATCTGTTGATTGTTGGTACATATTGTATTGGTTTCACAAGTTACATGGTCATTTCTATTTGAGAAGATTTTATGTTTCATTTAATTTTTTTTTGTGGGGTGAGTATCTACCTGGTTGACATGTTCATGTTGACAACTGTTGATTGTTGGAACTTTCTGTTTAGGACAGTTTACATGGTCACCTATGCATCTACTCACCTTTAACAAACTTAGAAGTTGATTTGAGCTTGACTGAGAGTAACAGAGAGCAAGACAATTAATCTCTCATAGTACTTGACTGACTATATCGCCTACTTGCACCCATGTACATATGTGTTTATTTTGTTAGTTATATTGTCAAATATAGGTTTAGTGCTCATAAAAAAGCTAATTATGACAATAAAACGTGAAAAATGTGATGGTTGACACTTCTAATATTTTTTAAAGGTTTGATATATCAATTCAAGATTTAGTATTACAGTATTTCTAGTGGCTTAGCATTTGTTTTTTGATAGGAAATAATCAACACTTTATAATTCCCATCCGTCACTAACCTAGCCTTACCTTTTCATGTAAAATAATAATAGAAATCATATTTATAAAAAGGTAATATAGAAAATAATGAATCAAAACACCACCGAAAATAGAATTCTAGGGCTCTAACCTGAACACTTAAAAAGGCCAATGAATGATGAGCGGGGTATATAACTTCTTATAGTTAATTCTAATCTTAAATGTTTCTAAATATGAACTGGAAGAATTTGCAGCTATTATTCTTTCATCGTTGAAACAGGAATGCACCTTTTCCAATCATTGAAGACTGAGCTATCTAATTAAGGCCCCCATATCTGTTAAAGTTAGTAATATCTTAACTTATGACCGGGGACATAACATTTGGGGGGAATATCCAATGTTGCATGCCTCTACGATGGACAGGCCATGCAGTGATATTAGACTGATTTTATGCTACCTTCCTTTTCCTATTTTTCTCCTTACTGTTGCTAATGTCATCAAATTCTTCAATCTGTTTTTGGATACTGTGGTAGATTATTAAAAATGAAGATCTGGAGGAATTCAGAGAATTAGGTTCAGGCACATTTGGCACTGTTTACCATGGAAAATGGAGGGGAACGGATGTTGCCATTAAGCGAATAAAAAAGAGCTGTTTCACCGGTCGTTCATCAGAGCAAGAAAGATTGGTGAGCTTCCCATCCAAATGATCCTCTTTAAGAATTATTTATGCACCTTAAGTGTTTACTTATAAAGTGTTTATCTTGATAATTGACCTATGGCAGTTATGTGATATACCTTTTTTTGTTAAATAATTAACTGGTGGGTTATGAGAATGCAATATTGTCACCTCCAGAAGGTTGAGATGGCTTTTTCCTTAATTTAGTAGTTTGTATAGCTTTTCTCACTAGAGGATATTGATTTCTGTTATGTGTTTCTCTCATCTAATATCAACAATCACTGATCATATTTCCCAGACTGTGGAGTTCTGGCGTGAAGCTGAAATACTTTCAAAGCTCCACCATCCAAACGTGGTAGCCTTTTATGGTGTGGTGCAAGATGGGCCAGGAGGAACACTAGCCACTGTGACAGAGTTCATGGTGAATGGCTCTCTTAGACATGTTTTGCTTAGCAATAGGTAATACCTCCACAAATAATTATTGGATGATGTTACATTTGTTCCGTATCAAAGCAGTTTCAGGTGAAAACTAACTGATTTGAGCTGAATATCTGACTTATTGAGCTCACCTCAAAAACATTATGAAGGATTCCTTTGAACTCAAGCACAATTTAGCTTTAAAACTAGCCTTAAAACTCACCAAGCGGTTCTTGATTTTTTTTTTTTTTTTGTGTGCATCTTTCTGGTTTCGACTCTAGAAGCTCTTATTGGAAGTCCAGTGGACTGCTGGTTTGCTTTGTAATTTCCTTTTTATTTATATTTCTTGTTTCTATTGATAAAAAGAATATAACATAAAGTTTATATCTATGATCATACTGTACAAATTTATATTTATAAATATGTTATATAGTATGTTAAAATTTTTATTGTGCCACTGAACAAACGCTATAATGTTGGTTTGGAGCTCAAAATAAATGAGCCTCAGTAAAGAAACAAGAACTTATAGTTAATAATCTAACAGAGTCGAGCTGGGTTCTTTATTGAGTTAAGCTAAAACAGTTAGATAAAAGCTCAGTTTGTTCACACTGATAGTGAGAACACTGCCTCTTCTGCATTCTTCCTCATTTTCTGATGTTACTGAATGTTCAGGCATCTTGATCGTCGTAAGAGGCTTATTATTGCAATGGATGCAGCATTTGGAATGGAATATTTGCATTCAAAGAATATTGTGCATTTTGATTTGAAATGTGACAACTTGCTTGTAAACTTGAAAGATCCTTCACGACCCATTTGCAAGGTAATTGTGATGGTTTTGCTATCCTATGACCTATGAATATTTTCGCAACTTACTGTGCATGTTGCTCTCATAATGGCCCATTATATCTGTTCTTACTCAGAGGGCAGATATTTATTCAGGCCCAAATATTTTTTAAAATTACTATTCATTGTTTTCAGGTCGGTGATTTTGGCTTGTCCAAAATTAAAAGAAATACCTTGGTTACTGGTGGAGTGAGGGGAACCCTCCCATGGATGGCTCCAGAGCTCTTGAATGGTAGCAGTAGTAAGGTTTCTGAGAAGGTATGTTTTTTAATTCAATTTTTAATTTTATGGGTGAAAGGAACAAATGTCTGGTATTGGTAGTTGGTTCAATAATAGATGATTGGGATATAAAAAAGAAAGAAAGATGGAAATCATTAACATAAATAAAGGTTGATCTCTTTGATGATGTAATGCTGTCTTGTAGGGGATGCAATATTCAGTAGAGAGGGATTCTACTGGATCTTTCCATTATGTTGGTTCAGGATGATGCTTCATGTTATAAAAATTGATGTTGATTTTTAACAATGCTAGTTCCTGGCTTTAAATTGTCTATGTTGGACTCGTCTTTTATGGATTTTCTCAACCTTTTTTTTTTTCCTGTTATGGTTGTAGACCATTCTGTTACCAAAAAATTTACTTGCCCACACTTTGGCATTGGCAGGTTGATGTGTTTTCTTTCGGTATTGTCCTATGGGAGATTTTGACTGGCGAGGAACCTTACGCCAATATGCATTATGGTGCGATCATAGGTGTGACTCTTTCTTATCCCATGTCCTGTCTGATTGGTAATTGCTTTTGGTTTGTGGAATGGGCTTGTGGTTGTTGACTTAAGTTTGATACAAGTGATTCTCACCTTGTACCTGTATACATAGGTCTGTGCCCTATGTATACAGGTAAATTTGATTAATTTCTATTACTAAAATTAGATGTCTTTTTTGGTTATAGTAAATTGTGTAAACTGCTAGTGGTTGCCGAGGTCTTAGATAAATATAGTAAACAATGAAATATTATTGAAAAAACAGATACCAAGGCAAATTGAGTTGAAATTCATCATAGAACTTCCTATTGTTTCATCTATAAGAAATGAACTTAGAATTTACGCTTTACTGTCATCTATTTCATGTTCTATATAAATTAACATTTACATTTCATACCCTAGTTAAATAGAAAAAAGAGGTAATTACAGTTTCATGATACGACTGTTATCAGGCTTCAAAATATCCCCGCCATGTATTTAACCAAATCAAAGGGATGTAATCATTTAGTTAAGTTTTGAGAACGAACTTGGTACTATTCTTGTTGCATGCAGGAGGTATTGTCAATAACACATTGAGGCCACTTGTGCCAAACTACTGTGATGCCGAATGGAGATTGCTGATGGAGCAGTGTTGGGCTCCAGATCCTGTGGTCCGCCCATCATTCACAGAGATTGCCAGCCGGTTACGTGTGATGTCTGTAGCGTCCAGATCACTTGGCCATCAACCACAGAATCAGGTAGCCAAGTAAAGGGCACTCAGTTAGATCCTTTTTTAGCTCTTATATACAATATGATGAGAGTTATTTATTTTTATATACTCCATTAAAAGATGTGTGTATTATACAATTAGGGAGAAGGAGCTCCCCACTGAAGAGGGTAAGATATGATTTTATTTCTAGCAATAAACCTGCAAGAAGAATTGGTATTTTTGTAAAGCAATTATTTGTGTGAATAGTCAATACAAACTTTGCTCTGGTATTTGTTTATTTGACTTGAGCCAGCAGCTTTTTTTCTTATGAATTGCATTTCTATGAATCCCTCATGTAAAAAGAATGAAATTGTTGAGAAAGCCTGAAATGAGTTAATAAATTTGCAAATTGTGTAGTTACTCTTTGTAATAACACAACATCAATAAAGGTTGATCAGGCTCCCGGAAGAAATCACATGAAAACAGAGACGCAACAATATTGAATATCCTGCAGATAGCTAAACCTCCGGTCTCGAATCTGGACTCCCTCTGGACACTGTCTTCAGTTAAGTGTTAAGAAAAACATGTATAATAATTTATTTTTTTTATCAAGTTATTAGCTATTTATTAATTAAAAACTTAATATAAAATAACTGTTCTAATAATTAAAGAAATTGATAACAATCATATTTAATTAAAAATCTAAGATAAAATAAGCAAAATGAGGTTTGTTTGAAAAGCTGGAAGGAACTACGTCCTCCTCCCAGTTTTGTTTTTGCTTTTATTTCAATAATTTTAGTAGAAATTATCAAGTGCAGGATCTCATACAAAATGTTCGTGTGGTGCTGTTGCTCGATCAATTTTATTATTATTATTTTTTCAATTTTTTGAACTGGGTTGTATCTGCTATTAGTATTGTTGTTCAATGTCATTTTAATAAAAAAAAGTATTATTTTCTTATAAGTTATCACCGATGTATTTTTTTAATCAAATTATTGTAATATGGAGAACAGATTGAGAGTTGAAGAAGGAATCAAATAAGGTTGAGAGGAGAGAGAGAATTAATTGAGGAATCAAATCCCCTATATCACACCCACAAGGGATTTGATTCCCTACACTTGACATACATTAACTAAAATAAACACCCAGGTACTATACGGTGTCGTTTAGGGAAGACGTAGAAACCCTAAATTATAACCTACGACAGTATTTTGAGTTCATTTACAACACTACATGTAGCTTGCATTTTCAGACTAAGTGTATGTTTGGTATGACTTTGAAATGATCAAAAGCGTTTTTTTTAATGTCATAAGCTATTTTGAAGTTTTTTTTAGTTGTTTGACAAAACTTAAAACAACTTTTTTTAATATATGAATTATCTTAATTACCCTTTAAAAAAACCATTTTATGTCTACTTGGAAAAGCCCAAAATTTGGGCTTCTCCAAGAATCTTTTTTTTAGTTTTTTTTTTTTAAAACATATGAATTGTCTCAACTACCCTTTATAAATTTTAGATATTCAACCATTACTCTTTTTTTTTTGGTTTACACCATCCGGTTTCCGGGTGGGGCGGATCCACCATACGGTGCAATCAGCCCAGACCACACCCCGACTAATCCGGACTCGCACCGGGTCGGCCCACTAAGGGGTAAAGTGCTCCCAATATGTGTAGCTCCGTTCACAAGGGGAGTTGAACCCACAACCTTGCTTAAGGGATGAGAGCGCCGAATCACTCACACCAACACATGATTGGTCATTACTCTTTCATTATAAATACATTGTCAACACTTTTTTTGTAATTCACTCGACCAACAGCTATTTCTAAAAGAATGGTGCTAATGGCACACCCCTTACTAATCTATTTATTCCTCACTTATTTAAATTTTGATTTAATTAAATAAAGTTAAATGTTTTTACTAATTTATTTTATTTATTTCCATTACTACTCTTTTACTTATTTTTTAAGCTTAATAAACTCATCTCTAATATTTCTATCTATCTCAGATCTCCTTATCTCTGGTCTCGTCTTTCTCTCACCTCTCATGAACGATTTTTTATTTTTTATTTTTAAAGTGAGGAGGTTTAATTGAGGCTTATGCTGTCTAAGGAATATCAAACTCTCCTCATCATCTCTCAACATAAAGTACCTTTTCATGGTCACAATTTAATACCAAATACTAAAATTCAACAGCTCTCATGCATCTTCTATGTTGTTGCTTGTAGGATCATGGGTTGGGTTTAGTTTCTGCCTGTAACAAATTGATTCCTAGCTAGCACGTAAACATCAAACATCCATGTGCGAAATATCAAAGCTAGCCATTCAAAACTTTCTCTCAATTCACATTTTCCACGAGCTCCAATTGCATCTGGAGTATTATTAATACTTATATTATAGTCTTGGATACAATTATAATTTGAGAAGCAGAGCTTAAATAATAATGAAATTTTAATATCAAAACAAGAATTGAAAAGCAAGTATTTGTTTTGGTTAACATCATTTCACTTTAGATTCTAAAAGAGCAATGAGATTAAATAATAATTAATATCTCATCTGTCTAAGCACCTCAAGTGTTTTGATTCATTGTTTAAATAAGATCCCGTACAAGTATTTTAGGGTTTAAGAGTTATGAAAAAATATATATATATATGTCAAGAAAAGGATTAAAAGAAGTTTTTTTTTTAAATTTTTTTTTAAATTTTTAAATTTTTTTTATTAATGGAATATGGGGTTCTATTAGATCTACTTTATAGAATATATTTTTACTTAAATTGTATGTCTCTTTTAGTAATTTTGATAAAGGAAAAAAAAAACAAAACCATATAATTAAAAAAGTGGGGCATAAATAGATCAGTAGAGGATGTGCCAATAGCAACACTCTTTCTAAAATTATATTGTCAATGCCTTTTTTGTAATTTACACAACCAAAAACTTTTTTTGTTAGAAGTCCTACTCATTAAAAGTTCTACTACAAAAAGATCTACTCTAGAAGTTCAAATTGAAAAGTCATATCAAACACACTCTAAACCATTTTGCGCAGCTTCATTTTTCAAGACACCTCTCTTCATTTTTCAAGACACCTCTCTCTCCTCTCTCTCTCTCTCTCTCTCTCTCTCTCTCTCTCTCTCTCTCTCTCTGCTGTTTAAACTTAACAACTCAAATGCTATTTAAAACTTTGGAGGCAGCCATTTTATACCATTCTTAAATACATCTATAAGCTTTTGTGATTTGATTGTAAAAGTAAATATAAGTAAAGAAAATGGACTTTCGTCTTTCTTGTTAACGAGAGATCCAGAGTAATGGCTTCACAACTTAAAAAATTAACCAAAAAATCAACTCAAATGGTATCGTCATTGATGTTGGCTGGAGGGTCTGATTTCCAGTTCTATTCGAGCGGTGTGTTTACAGGAGATTGCGGGACTGAGTTAGACCACTGTTGGTGAAGAATTCATGGTAGGGGAGGAATGTTGCTGCAAAGAAAGGACTCTGTGGCATTGCTATGGAAGCCTCCTACCCAACTGCCTATATATATATATATATATATAACATTCAAATCACCTCACCTCTATAGACTGAATCACATACAACATTCTTGAAGTCCATTTTGCCTACAACATTATTTGCTAGATTCAAACTTGATAAGAGTCGATTAAACAAATGTAGCATTACTCATGTTCAGCTGGTGGTTTAATTTCTCCTGCAATAAGACACTAAACAGACCTTAATAATCAGACAACACAGCCAATCCAAAGTCCCCAAGAATCATTTTTTTACAAATCAATAACCACTCCTAACTAAAGAGACAAGTAGACAACTGTGACCTAGATAGGTTCCTCCAAGAACAATTACAAATTTATCTAAAGAAAGCATTAAGTGAAAGAATCCAAACATACTAAGAATAGACCTAAAGACTGCAGTACCACGTGAGCTTGTAGTAACAATTCCTTCCGGATATAAAAGTACCTTGAGTCGAATCTACAGAAGAGTTGAGAGTGAGAGCAATAGAAAGTCATCGAAAGAGTCGAGTGTCTATCGAAAATCTTTAGACTTTTTTTAATTTTGTTTTTCAAATTTTTCGCTTTTATCACCGGTTTTGTTTTTCATTTTTTTACAAACGGCCCTAAAGAACAGTTAACGAACGCGAATTCGAAATCGTATTTGGAAAACAAAAATGAGCTGAAAAACAGCTGCAAGACAGGTCCTATAGAAACTCAATGTAACCTGAACAAAGAACAATAACCTCAAATCAATGAATCAAGTATGCTTGAAGAAACAAGAATACAAAAGTCAAGTTTTGAATAGGTTTGAGCAAAGACATCCAAATTCTCAACCGTCCATTTTCCACGTACAAGAGTTTCAATTGGGCGTGTTCGCCACTTCTAATAAATTAGTATACTAATTATTCACACCATCTGTATTGACTGAAATTTTAACGAATGTAATATATCAAAATTTGCATTTACAATTTGCTTCAGACATTCTAGCTAGATAAAAAAAAAATGATCTATCAAGCAAATATGCTACGTATCTAAAGCAGACAATCAACACAACTTGATCAGCTGAAAAATCACTAGACTTGATCAGGCAGTGGCCAATCCTCAATTTCGCCACAAAATTTTCTTCCTGTACATAGTGAAACAAGGCGAGCCGTGAACGAAAAGGCTTGCTTGGCAGGAGAGAAAACCAGAATGGCGACGTGAGAGCTGGTTTTGGCAGCGTATTCATGAGCTTTTTTGAAGAGACCTTAGCGTCTTTTCGAAAAGGTCAACAAATTTAGTATCCAAATGATATTACGTTACTATAGATCATTAATTTAAATCATACAAATTTAATACAATTTAAAAAATGTATTAAAGTATACCACGTCATTTAGTCACCATAGACAAAGTTGCATTATTGTATTATTAATCATGATAAAATTAATTAATTTATTATGCTTAAATAAATGGTAAATTTCAATTCTATATCCGTTTCTTCTATTTCTAGAAAAGTGAATGTTGTCGCTCATAGTCTCGCCAAGTTGGCGATATCTTTGGATGAGGATAGTTATTGGATGGAGTTGTGTCCTCCCTTTGTGGAGAGACTTGTTCTTGCTGATGTACCTAGGGGTGGGCACAAAAACCGAAACCGAATTAAACCGAACTGAAAAATGTTGTTTGGTTCAGTTCATAACTTCTATTCGGTTCAAACCGATTTGAAATTTGAAGGTTTTAGTTTTGGACATACAAAACCGAACCAAACTGAATAAACCGAATTGTCTTAATTAATTATTTTATAAGGTTCAATTTTATTATGGACTATTTGTAGATGATGTTTTATTTTAAACTACGTTATGTACTACATTTTTTTATTTCTATTTTATAGAAGTTATGAATATTTAATATTTTGATTGAGTATATAGACTGAATATGATTGAAATTTTGGATTTAGATTGAAAATTATATTATATTTTGTTTAAATTATGTTTTACATATTATGTTTTCTTAAAAAAGTTTAAGCCTAAATGCCAAAAATGCAACTTAAAGGCCCAAAAAATTAAAAAAACAACTTAAAGCCAAACTAAACCTTGCCCATTTATAATCCTAAATTTTTTTAATTTGAAATCCGGAATTTGGAATTCAGAATTCGAAATTCGATTAGACCAAACTTTTGTTTCACCCAGTTTTAATATCCAATCCAATAATTAACAAAATATACAATCTAAAATATATAATTGATTTAATTTAATCCAAAATCAATACAAATAACTATAATAATATAGTATTAGATCTTTTTGCAGTAGATCTTTTAGAAGTAGATCTTTTAGAGGTAGAGCTTTTAAATAAAAGTCGTTGGTCGTTTGGTTGCCAATTAAAAGAGAGCTTTTTTAATGATAGAATTACCAAAATACTCTAACAAATATTAAATTATAGGGTTATATTGGAGATTTCAGTGTTATTAAAAACATTCCAAGATCTACTTGGAAAACCTTTAAATTTGGGCCTCTCCAAATAGATGAAAACAACTTTTTTAATCATCTAAAAGCTCTACTGGCTGACAATCAAACGATACAAAAAAAAATAATAATAAATAAAATGAAAAGAGCTTTTTTAATTAAAAAAGCTCTTTTAACTCGTAGACAAGCTCTACCAAATGGACACTTTTATATAACACATAAAAGTCTAAACAAATTTAAAGTCTTCGATCAATCCAAAATATGAGTAATAGACTAATAGAGTTAGAGTTTTTTTTTATTTTTTTTATTTTTTTTTATTTTTTTTATTTTTTAATTAATTTTTTAAAAAAAAAATAAAATTAAATATATATATATATATAAATATATATGGGAGAAATGAGGGATTTGGAGCCCCACCCTCAAGCCCATTTAGAAAATGGGGGAATGGGGAAATAGGGGTGGGGGAACCTCCCCCGCCCCCATTTAGGTTTTAGGGGCAAAATTAGCCCCCACCCCCACCCCAAAACCCCATTTGGGGGCAAAATTTGCCCCCAAATAGGGGCGGGGCCCCATGGGGGAAATTCTCATCCCTACTTGCTCGTAGAATTAAACTAATAAAAAGACCAAATTGCCTATAATTATTAAAATTAAAAATATATATATAGTGAAAGCTAGTACAACTAATTTAAAATTGGAAATAATTTTTTATTAAAAATTAAAAATTTAAAAATGTAAAAATATTAAATTAAAAAAAGAAGATAATTTAAATGAAATTTTAAAAACATTTTTATTTTATGTTTTTTCTCATTTTAAAATTATTTTCAAATTTATATTCCATTGAAAAGATAAACTTCAATTAATTTACTTTAATCGTTTTTTTTTAATAAAAATATCATCTTCATTTTTAAAATTTTAATAACTATGGACAATT
Organism: Acer campestre; assembly: GCA_954870605.1. Lineage (NCBI taxonomy): Eukaryota > Viridiplantae > Streptophyta > Magnoliopsida > Sapindales > Sapindaceae > Acer > Acer campestre. The sequence continues at coordinate 28,608,537 of OX940809.1, read as the reverse complement.
TGGTGTTTTTATTAGTTCAATTTTAAAAGCAAGGGGATCTGAATAGATAAATGCAAACATTATTTCTAACTGAATGTATACCAAAATTTAGGGGGTCTTAGTATATTTATCCCTGCATATTATACCAATGGTATTGTTAACGACTTGGATCTAAACCAATTACGTGCTGAATTGTGCTCCTCAGACTAATAATTTTTACAAGAGATAAAGTGTAGAAATTCTACCTCTGCTTTGATTCTTCATCGGTATGAAAGCCAGAAACCTCACACCCTTCATGAGTTCAATTCAGAAGAAAAGATTGAAAACAACAAGAGGAGAATAACAATATTAGACGCTCACAGTTGAAAGAGAACGAAAATTAATTCAATTCAATCGAACTAGTTACTAGTGATGTGATATTGACAGAATCGACTATAGTGGTGACTCGTGCGTTATGGATCAAGGTGTGTGTCTTCATCGTCTTCATCATAATATTCTTTTATCATTTTCATCTTCTCGAACGGAGCCGACAATCATAGAATTCTGGTGTGTGTCTTCATCTTCTCAATTCTGGTGTTGTGTTTTCATGTTCTTGAATCAACCCAAATCCCTCTCTTAAAATCCCAATAAATATCTCTGCTCATCTTATTCTCTGAATTCGAATCCTGAACAAACTGTCTCCTCATAGTCTGTAACTTGTTGTTTTGAGGATTGTTTTTTGGTAAAAAATAAATAAATTGTAATTGTTATTATTATCTAATTTTTCCTTGTTGAAGTGATTGGTACCAAGCGTTAGGTTTTATTTTTATTTTTTTACACATATTTTATTTCCCAAACGATATCATTTAGGTAAGTTGTGTAAATAAAAAAATAAAATAAAAGAGTAAATCCTACCTAAATAAATTAGAAAAGCAATTTCAACCAAATGTTTTTATTAAAGTCACAAGTCACAAGATCCTTAAAAAGACATCATGGTTCAACAGAGAGAAAGTTCAGTAGAGGATCCTGATCTAAAAAATTATTTGTACACACATTATTTATTTATTTATAGGCAAATTAAACATAGTTACCCTGATTATATGAATAATTACACTAAAACCAATAAAAAAATCATAATCACACTAAACTTCCATTGTTCCGTTGACTAACGATTACCCATGTTATATTATTTCAAAATATTAAATTAAATAAATTAAGGAATTAAAAAATCAGAAAAATCTGTATATATATATAAAAAAAAAAAAATCAAATAACTGCCAAGAAGAATTTTTTTTTTTTTTTTTTTGAAAAAGTAGATATAATAATCAAATAATTAAAAGAAATTAGAAACTATTACAAAATCAGAAAAACAAAATATAATAATAATAATAATAATAATAATAAAATGATCTCTCCAAATTTCCATGGAGATCAAATGGCGCAGAGCTTGATCTCCATTAGAGGAAATCTAAAATCTCCATTAATAGAGATGCCATATCTCTATTAATGAAGATTCAAAAGGGAGGAGATCTTGATTATCCATTAATGAAGATTTCTGTTTCAGATCTTCTACAAAAGAGGAGGAGATCTTGATTCTCCATTAATGAAGGATTTTGTTCCAGATCTTCAACAAAAAAGGAGAAGATCTGAAATCACATCTCATATATATATATTCTCTAAATGTTTTAAATAATTTTTATTGTTGGTGCTTTTGGATGAGATTGTGATGGTAAAGAAGATGAAGGATTGTTTTGGGTTGCGATTTGGTTTGTTTAGGGTTGTGATTTGATCTCTGAAAATTAAAGGAGAGTATGGAGCCGATTTTTCAATTTATTAATATTATATTTAATTTATTAATTGTTAGGGCTGATGTGGCGATATGTTATTAGACACTTTGTTTTCCATTTATTTAATAACATTGAAAAACACCAAATTGCCCTTCACTGGTTAGTGACTAACTGATGTCAATGGTTAGCCAACTGTTAGTTAACGAGTCAAAGTTAAAATAGTGTTATTATAATTTTTTGCAGGTTGTAATTATGCATATAACCAATGTAAGTTTGTATAAATTTCTTATAAAAATAGGTGTACAAATTTCTTTGGGTGGCAATATCTACATCATTTACTTAATTTACTTAGCAGAAGACATGTTTGGTTTCCGCAAACAAAGTTTCTTTCGCTGTTTTTCTTTTTCATCTTTCCTCTCAAGGCAAAATTGATAGATAGAGTGAAAACATATATATATATATATATATATAAATTTTCAAGTTAGTGCATCCTGACATGAAGATATTAAATGTGAGCTACTAGTTTTACATGCTTTGATTCAATTGTGTATGCACTTGTCAAAACTTCTCTATAATGAGTAGCTCACATTCAATATCCTGACATGAAGATATTAAATGTGAGCTATTAGTTTTACATGCTTTAATTCAAGTGTGTATGCACTTGTCAAAGCTTCTCCATAATGAGTAGCTCACATTCAATATCCTGATGAAATTATATCAGGACATCTTGCTCAGATCGGGTATATATATATATATTAGAGAGAGTGAAAAAGAATATTTCGTTTGACACCAAATGAATTCGTTTAAAGTGAATTGAGAATAAAAAAATTTAATCAAATCTTGACCATACAATGTTTTAATTGCCATGTGTCATCGAATCCTTTTAAGTTCAGTACAGTTCAATAGGATCTAATTCCCTTTAAATAAATAATTCATATTTATTTTTCTAATACATAAATGCATAACTTTATGTGTTTTGAAAGAGTGAAAATACTAATTTTTTTTTTAAATTTTTTTTTTTCAATCCTTAATCTTGTGCCTAGGGTGGCAATTGTCGACATGACCCTATTACACAGGCACAAAATTAGCGAATTTTATTTTAGAGCTTATTGAATTCGGGTCAACATGTAAAACCCATTAGGTAAATGGGTCATGTTTGGGTTTAATCTTTTTAAAATTCAAAATTTCAAAGGCATTTTGGTATTTTGATAATCAAATTCAATTAACAATTAAGTTTGACAATTTTTGATTAACGACAAGGGAGGACCTTACCAGTTAATGATACATTTGTTTCCAGTTGTAAAAAGGCAAACCTTATGAGGGTTGGCTTTAATTTACTCTTTTCAAAAACAAGGAATATTTCATTCTGAATTGATACATAATTGTTTTTGGAATTTCAAATGAATCAATGGAAAAACTGGTTAAACGAGTATTATCAATATCAATACCATTTACCTCAGATAAGCTGGCCTAGATTAGTACCACAAAATGACAAAAATGGCAACATAAAGCCAATCAAAACAATATGACTCATTTTATTTTATTATTATTATTAAAAAAAAAAAAAAAAAAAAAAAAAAAAAAAAAACTGTTGTTGCATGTGATCGTATGCGAGTAGAATATAATCTCATATTAGCTACATGTGATCATGATAAAACAATACTAAATTTTAATGTGAGTCGTATGTTATCACATATAATATCACACCAAAAAAGTCATGATCACATATAAAATTTTAAAGATGCACCATGCACTGATGTACTATAGATCAACCCATATATATATATATATATTTATATATATATATATATATTCTCAAGTGCAAAATTGCAAACCTAATTTACGTCAAGGCTCACTGATTGTCACATGTAGTGCTACGTACAATCAGCGTGTAGTGCTCCAAAACTGATTGTCATATGTGATAATCAGTCAACCCGAACATATATTACGTGTAGCAGTATGCACCTGATCAAAAGCGTCATATATATATATATATGTATATATATTCGCAAGGAACTGAATATTGAAATATATACCGAAATATCCACCGATATTTCCGTATTTTGAAGGGATTGATATCGAAACAGGTAAATATCCAATATCCTGCAGAATATCCAGCTGATTTTGAAATATCCATAAAAATTTCTTGATATTCTCGAAATATCTTGATATTCCCGAAATATCTTGATATTCCCGAAATATTATGAATTTCACCCCGAAAGTTCATGGATATTTTGCATATTATTAAAATAATTTTTTTTTTTTAATTCTAACAATTAAATTATTGTTAAAACAATTTAGATTGAAAATTATTTTAGAAGAAGCATTAACAAATTTATAAAAATTTCCAATATAATAGTCAATAGTAGAATTATTGAAGACTTGAAATAAAATTGGATAAAGAACCAAAGAGTGAACGTGTGAAGAAAGATGCATTAAAACAACAAAAAAAAAGGAGTAAATAGATTCTAAACATTATACACGATCAGTGGGATAAAATGCTTAATCACCCATTACATGCTGCAGGTAAATTTTAATTTGGATTGTTTGTCATTCATAATTAAAATTTAGTATAGTATTTATACTAATTTTTTTTCTTCTAGCTTACTATTTGAACCAAAGTACCAATATAGAAACAACATTGGGGATAATTCAGATATCTTGAAAACCGTACATAATGTCTATGCGCAATTAGAGCCTGAAGCTGTAAGAATTGCTAATTTTGGAAATAAGGTAAGAAGTTACAATTTACAATCAATTTTATACTTCCATGATTATAAATTCTTTACATGGGAGTATTGTGTCATATTAATATATATCATTTACATATTGATCTCATGAATGAAGCTCATATACTTTAAGGATAGAAGGAAATTTTTGGTGAATGAGCAGTCATTACAGCTAGAAGTAAAATGCAACCGAGTATATAACTTTTATTACAAAAATTTACGTATTTATAATAAATAATGATATCATTGAAATAATATTCATACTTATAAAGTTATAATAATTAATAATTTTTATTGCAACTAATTGGTGGGTAATGTATGGAAACTGTGCTCTATCTTTGCGTGCAATAGCAATTCACATACTTTCAAAAACATCATCATCTTCTACATGTGAAAGAAGTTGGTCAACATTCGCTTTAATCTACACAAAACAAAGGAGTCCACATTCGCTTTAATCTACACAAAACAAAGGAATCGTCTTGCCTATTCTAAGCTTGAACAGCTTGTTTATTGTTATTATAATATGAAGTTAAAGTTTAGAGATATGGTCGCTGAAAAAGATAAAGTAAATGAAACTGATTTTATGGATCTATTTCAAGTAACTATTGAAGCAGAGGACGATAATGATAAATCCTATTTTTGAGTGGGTTAAACCTGCCTCCTTGGATGATGACGAGGGAAATCCTGATCCACATATTTCTTTTCATGCTCGAGACATAAGAATAAATGTTGAACATGTGATTAGAGAAGAAGTTGGTGTAGATCGTGGAGTTATTATTACCAGCTCTTCTGATAACTAACATACCTCTTATGAAAATAATGGAGGAAAAGATGATGGAGATAATGGGGATGGTGGGGATGAGACAAGAGGTTGGGATTCTGGTGTAGGAGGTTGGAATACTAGTACAACAAGTTGGGATGTTTATGTCGGAGGTTAGGATGCTGGTGCAACATGTTGGAATGCTAGTGCAGCAGGTTGTGATGTTCATGTAGGTAATTTTGATCAAAATCATGGTAGACAACAATGAGGAACGAGTAAAGTTGATGAAGATTTTTTGAGTATGACTCTCTCCTTAGTGAGTATAGACACAAAATAATTTTTTGGGTGATTCGCTGACAAAGTCAAGTTCTCATGTACCATGTTATGTTAGTTATGGTGACTGCAATATATTTAATTATTCTTCTCCATAAATGCCATATGCAATAATTATTCATGCAAATTAGCAATATCCACCAACTTGGGTAAATCCAAACTATCCCATGGATCAGTTGGAAGAGATCAAGCAATATACGCATGTCATATTAATAACTACCTTGAAAACTATGCAAGCACGCTTTCCTAGGGAAATTATTGTTTGAATTAAGATGTAAATGTATCTTATGTATATGAACCAGCAAGGAATTTATTTTGGTTTTAAATTTCAAACATGCAATGTATTATATGTATGAATTATGATTTATGATAGAATCTTGGAAGTATGAAACTATATACAATATAATATATAATATTGTAAAAGTGAAATAAAATATTATTCTATTAAATACTCAATTTTAAAAATTATATACATACTCTATTTGTGTTATAATTTATAATAAGCTCATAACTATACCAATTTATCATTGTAATATGAGTCATTTGATTAAGGATGGCAATGGGTTGGGTTCGGGTGGGTTTTGCAAAATCTAAACCCGTACCCGTGAAAATTTTCCTCACCCACGCCCGCCAGTGAACCCATGAAAAATAAACGGGTTCAGGTTCGGGTTTCACCCGTGGGTTTTATGTGGGTTCGTGGGTCACACCCATCAACCTACAAAATATATTAATTTATAAATATTTAATATTTAATTATATATTTTTTATATACAATACATAACTCTTTATTTATAATATATCATGGATAATTACAAATATAATAATATAAAAACACTATCAAGTAAAATTCCAAATGGATCTCCAAAGGCAAAACAAATAAGCAAGCACGATGTTTTATAAGAGTAAAACCAGTAAGTGTAACCTATCATTAGCTATATATAAATGAGAGTTGAGAATTGTAATTCTCAAACTTAGAATGAGTGCAGTTTTTATATTTTATTCTCAATATGGTTAAAAAGGTTCAATTGGAGTTTAAATTTATAATATTTTAAATAATAAAAATTATATAATTTTTATTTATGCGGGTTTGCGGATTCACCCACGGATTCATTTTCTCAACACACACCTGCACCCGAACCCGCTGGGTTATTATTTATACGGGTTCACAGGTCATAAATTCACTACCCAAACCCGACCCTACAGGGTCGGGTTCAGCTAGGTGCCCACGGGTGCGTGTCAAATTGCCATCCCTACATTTGATATATAATTACTTGTTTAAGCTTGTCTTAAAATTTCACAGAAAAAATTCTAACTTTAGATGCAAATATCTATCACTTTTTTAATTTTTGACAGAATATCCACCAATATCGATATTATCCCCGAAATATCCATAAATTTGGAAGCCTGATATCGATACCGATACTGATATTTTATTCCTTCGTAATCTCTAATTATTCTACTAAGATTGATCAAAAGCACAAAATTGTACATTACACAAAAACAACTTGTCCAACATTCAAAAGAGATTCATGTGGAACCTTAAAAATTGCACTATTACTTCTACATAATTTCCTAAGAAAAGTATATATGTAATCAATAGCAATTTTTTTGTATAACTCTGAATCCCTCCTTGCCATCACCACCGTATTCCCAAGTATATGCACCACCCCAATGTCTCTACCGTTTTTCAAGAACTCTAATTCATCAACCTCATCATCATTCACGATTAAGTTTGTCACGAAACTAGCTGCATCCCCATTTTCATCCTCATTTGAATGCTCACTTTGATGGTCACATAAACTATACACTTCTGAATCCGAGCCACAATCCATCAAGGACTCCATCCGGACAAACCTGAACAGATTATTGAAGAGCTTTTGCTCGAAATCGTCATCTTTCTTATGGTTGTCTTTATAGCCATATCTAGCAACACAATGGAATATATGGAAGTTCTTGGGTCCGATTCGTGTAAATAGAAATCTCTCTCCTTCTGGGACAGTGTAGACAGGAAGGTATTTAACACAGACAAAAATTAATACAGAATGGATGGCCGGTAGGTTGGTGATGAAATGAGAAAAGATGCGAGGAACTCCACTTGGTAGCTCAGTGTACACGAGTCCAATGCCGGGCACTCTGACTAGTCCTAGACTAGGGCCAAGACCAAGAATCCATGCAATCGAAACTTTACTTTGCAACTCAAATTGATGGCATTTCACTGTACCATAATGCCAAGCAGACATGATGATAAAGAAGATGGCTGCAATGACAAGAGGAACCCATCCACCTCGATTAACCTTCAAGATCAGAGAAGAGAAATAGGTGCCCTCCACTATTAGTGATATGACGGTGAAGATCAGGATGAGAATCCAGTGGCAGCGCCACACTAATAACATAACTAGAACCATGAGAAATGTGGTTACCAGCATCACCATTATAACTGCGATCCCTGTTGTGGCATGAAAAATAGACTATTAAATCAGATATATGCGCAAGTTTGTAGCAGATACTAAAATGAACTGAATAAAAGAACAAACTGAGTTGCTATGCATGCTTATAAGTAATGAAATTCACGATTAAAAAGAAACCAAAAAAACTTGGTACTATAAAGTAGAAAGACAATTTCTTGAATCGAAAGAATTTAAATTATATAAACCTACCAGAAGCATTTCCAATTTGATATTGATTTTTGAACACAGCAGCAACAGTAACACACAGAACCATAAGAATCCAATTAATTTCTGGAATATAAATATGGCTTTGGAACTTCTTTGATGTATGCACAACTTTCACCCTCGGAAAACAGCCAAGTGCTACTGCTTGCTTGACTAATATTAAAGTTGCAGATATGGTGGCCTGACTCGCAACGATGGAAGTTGCAGTAGCAACAACAAATACTGGCCAATATATGCTATCTGCAGAATAATGAAAATTTCCATCTATCAAACAGCCACTTGTCATATAAAATGGATCATTGATGGTTCTGCACTGTTTTGAAAAATACATGATGTTTTACGAAATATTGAAATAAACCCAGTTTCAACCGAGTTTCTAAATTTTCTCTAGAGTCAAGATTGCTTTAATTATACTACTCTAAGAACCTTTAGAACTCAAAGAACACGGGAAAGGTTGGAGGAGTTCTAGGTATCTAAAAAAAAGAACAAAAGAATTTAAACACCATGAAAATTATTATATACCAAAAAGTTTGTAAGGTAATTATTATATGTCCTCCAAAGCAGGTCCTCAAGGACTAAACACTCAACACGAGATTTAAGGTTTCATGTCAAGACAAAGATAACAGATTGGGAAAATATGTTAAGGTAATATGATTTAAAATGGCTGAGAACTGGACTAAATATTAGTTGCTGTTAAATGAAACTTCATCTTCTTGTGACTATTACATTCTGTCGGTTCAATGTTTCTCTAAAGACTATAACGTACAAATAATAGTAATTTGTAAACACATTAGACATAAAATTAGAAGAAAAAAATAAAAATTCCACCATTCCTTTCCCTAACTGTAACATGCTTAAAAACCTGCTTTGACAACTGAGGCCTAACAAAACCTGCTATCTGGATAACTGTCCTAAAATTTATGAGAACTATTTCTCTAGATGTTTTAAGGAAAAAATTTCGATTGCTTCAATGAGTGCATTGCTATGTTGCATATTTGCATAAGGCAAATGTTACTGTAATACGAGAGATGATACCCTGTGGCCCCTCGTAGACATTAGGCACGATTTGTTCATATTAAGTACTTCCTTTTTTTTTCATTCTGTTTTGGCAACATATATCAAATAATACCAAAATTACTAGTACTCTTGTTTAGAAATCATGTTCCATAAATTTTACAGTGACTATTTTCTTCCTATTCCCATTTTTTATGTGACTATTATCCACATTCCACACAACCTTTTAAGTGGAAAGAAAATTAATACCGAAGATCAGAACAAACCTGGGATTGAACTATAAAACACATCATACACCCTATCCTTGTTTTGCATTAAATAGGCAGCTTGCCCAATGTATGCTAAAAGAAGGCAAGGAAAGACAACTGCGGCGAAAGCAATTTGTATGGCTAGAACCGGAAATTGGGATAGGTCAGCAAAAAGGGCCTCCGTACCTGCAATGGTTTACAACTCAAATGCATAGGTTATTATATCATTTAGATGAACCCGAAATAGTTTTTTAGGAAAAGAAAAGGAGAGGTAAAAGAAATTGACTGAACATAAGAAAAAATTTACCTGTAATGCAAAGCATTATACCTCCAAGGGAGGGCCAACCATCTCCTTTCTTGAAAAACCGATATACATACACAGGTGAAAAAGCTCTCAGAACGCTTCTGTCATATTTCCAAATGTTGAATATGCCAATACCTCCAATTAAGAGAAGCCAAATGAATACAATTGGTGCAAAGAGCCAGCTAACTCTATCTGTCCCAAGATGTTGCAAGCTAAACAAAACTACCAATATTGCAACAGCAGCGACCACTACTACCTCTGTACCACAGAAAATAAGTTCAACAGCTTAAGTGGAAGATTTAAAACAGAAATAGAAAAAAAAAAAAAAAAATTAGTTTAAGAATAGGACAATACTCTCACTCATGTCGGGGTTGTTTAACTTGATCCCACCAGCAGCCGATAGAACTGCCAAAAGAGAGTATAATTAAGAATCATTTGATAGTTTTGAAAAAAAGATAACACATCAATTAAATAGGATTGAAGAGAACATCAACAAACATCAACAATACTTTTGCTGAAGTGTTGCTCATGGATACAAAGTTTAAAAAAAATGATACAAGCTGAGTGTAACATGAACATTAAGACAAATACAGAAGGGATTATCATTTGTTCAACGGTTCAACCCCTTGAATGGGTCAGGGTAGTGAGACTTTGAGTAGGGATGCTGCAAAGAGCATTTACTCTACTAAAGCGACCTCTTACGTCAGTTTAACTGTTTTTAAATGTTTGGAGTATTGCAAGAACTCTCCCAGAGGTCCATCACCGAAATCATCTACCTTACCCCCTTGTCATTAGTTGACCGTTAGAAAACTTGCTTTAACTCTGACAAAGTATGGGTATTTGAGTGACTTAACAGCATAATTTTATATTAAAAAATAAATTGAAAAGAGGTCACCATCATCATTGTTTATGTGAAGATTGCCGAGATGCACACTAACATATTGCCCTCAAGGTGTAGATAACTACAATTTGTATTCCGAACTTGATATCACAATACCCATACCACTGGCTCAAAAATTATCTTCTATAAGAGATAAAAGGGATTCTACAATTTCCGACTATTACTAAGAATGATCTTAAATTGCATATGCTGCATAGATTTGCATACCCCTTAGCTTGATGAGTCAATGCTATTGTAAAGCATAAATTCGTAACTCCTAGAGTCCAATCAAAGGAAAAGTATAAAAAAGAATAAGTAGTGCCAAAGTGGATCCTAAATGCATTTTCTATGATCGGAAAGCAAAAATTAGTTACCTGATATAGGTGGAGTGAGAACCCCATCTCCAATTACCATGCTAGAGCCAGCAAGAACAAGAATGACAAGTGAATACTGCCTCCATGATTGCTTCTCCAACCATTTCTTGGTTTTTGCAGCACACGATTGTTCATGGAATTTGGTACGATTGTAAGTTGTTAGTTCTTCATCAGACTGGTCTTGGTTAGGAACAGTTCTTATTTCTGCATGTCGACACAGTAAAGAATAGAGAGCAAATGTTCCACCTGCAACACAACCAAAGGAATTGTGGATGAATTTTCTAGCATAACCGATATGTAATAAAGGTTGCATAACATCAACAGAGAATAAAATAAGTTTGTTGGATAAGCTCAGTCTACCTTGACCATTGTCATTTGCTTTACAAACAATGAGAACATATTTGAGGAGTGGGATAAGAGTAAGGGAGTATATAATCAACGACAGAGCATCTATGACATCATCTGTATTATCAATTCCTTTTGGAAATGTATTGAAGAAAACATACAATGGAGATGTGCCCAAATCACCATACACCACTCCAAGGCTTTGAAATGCAAGCCGTACAAGCATTAAGGGTCGGATATTCTGAAGCAAAGAGAAAAAAACCTCTAGTATCAGATAATTGCATTGTCTACAAAATTTCATTACTTCATTCAGAACACTATCAAAATCCAACGATACTTATCAATGCGAACATGCCTTTTTTACTGCTGTAAGATGTTGTCTACAATCTCTCAAGGCAAAACCATCAACACTAACATGCCATTAAATTGTAGAAGACAAAGAAAGAGTATCTAACCGTACCTTTTCCACATTTGTATTCCTAAAGTTCAAGTCTTCATCCATGGGCTCCAGACTATACTTTTCGTGTTACTGCATTGATCACCGAGACCATTTGCAACCAGGCCCTTAGTATGTCACTTCTCTTAACTTCCTTTCTATATCAGAGAAATAGAACAGAGAGTCATGAGAAATACATTTTTCAATAAAGCATCCCAATATTTGATTCGTACTGCATCCAAGACAACAAAATACAAACTCTACAATTACTCAACATACAGTCCTCAACTATTCATAATTAGGCATACTAATTCCAACAACTAATTTTACAGTTGATCATTTTTGAATTGTTGATTATTTTATAATTCTGCAACTGCTATAAATATTAATTCTTCTACAATACATTTTCAACACATTATTGATAAATGCTGATGCTTCTTTGGATTCTGATAAAACCCACAAAATTTTCAAACCCCACAAACATGAAAAAAAAAAAACCAAATAAACTTTTGTACAGATTTTATAAACCTAACGAAATTCATGAAAAAATCAACAAATGATGGCCAAAAATATAATAAAAGAAAATTGATTGGCAAGAGAACATTGTCAATCAAACATTGGGTGAAAATAAACACAACAACTAGAGCACATAATGCACATTCTCATAATATAACTATAAAAAAAAAACCAATGAAAAACAAAAAAACAAACAAGAAATGGAAAAAAAAATGTAACTCACCCATTAAGAAAAACACCAAAGCGAGACAAAACTCAAAGTGGTTTTCAAAGGAAAAGAAGGGAGAGGGGAACAGGAAATTATGAGGTGAACATTTTTTTTAATTTTTTTAATTTTTTTATTCTCTTCCTCAAAATACGAAGAAGAAGCAGAGTTGACAGGAAAAAAATGCTAGCATGCCAAAAAAAAAAAAAAAAAAAAAAAAAAAAATGTAAATAGTTAAATTAACAAAAAACCTAATTTTAAAAATTATTTAAAAAAAAATATTAAAATTAAAATAATAGAAACCTAGTAATCAAAATCTTATTCTCCCTATTAGTTGCACGATATATTATTAGCACTTATTTGTTTATTTTTATCTCTGTTTGCTCGTTACCGTTGAGTTAAACTTTAAAATTGACAATGGGTTGAATCGAATAAAATAGGTACCAAGCTGAAAATGTGTTGATTGAATTTTAATCAACCCAAACCCACCCATTAGTTTATTGGGTTTGAAAATTAAAACTCAAACTCATTCGTTATTTCAATTGGTAACCTACAACCCATCTATGTAACCCGTTATATTATTATTAATTATTAATTATTAATTTTATTTTATTAAAGAAACAAAATAGAATAAACTGTTAACATAAGAAAATTAAGAAATAAATAAAAATACATGAATACACAACTACAATAGAACCCCTCTAAATTAATATTCTTAGGACCTACCGTTGAGTATTAAATTAAAGAGGTTATTAGTTTGAAGGGTTTTATATTGTAAAGTATTATTTTGTCTTAGAAAATATGTAGAAGTTGGTTTTCTTTTTTAGAAAAGGTTCCTTTTTTGGGATTACTTGTTCAGTCGGTTTTCTTTTTCAGGAAAAATTCTTTTTTTTTTTTTTTTTTTTGTTTTCTAGAATTCTTTGTTTAGGAAAATTTTGTTAAGGAAATTTCTAATTCCTTTCTATCTTCTTGGTTATTACTCTTCCTTCTAAGATGTCTAATCCTTATGTTACTATGATAGATAGCATTTGCAAATAAATTTACCGGATGAAGAAGGACAATCCTATATTTACTCAAAAACTTCTTGTCCAATGGCCACCGGACAAGTACAAGCTCAAAGTCAATCAAGGTACAATCTCGAACACCCTTCGCTACAACAATTTTGTTAAATTTAGTTGAAACCTTTTGGCTATAATATGAAAGTGATCACAATAACTTCTTGAAGACAATTCAAAATATGATGGATGAAGTCAAAAATATTTAACATGATGGTCTTATGCAAATTAACATCTTGAAATACTTTTCTAATTCTTGAATATTATGTAATATATTTTGTACTTTTATAAAATTATTAATTTATGTGACAATCGGGACGAAATTTTACACTAGGTTTCAAAAAGAAATTATTAATTATTACAATAGAGAGGTTTATTAATTTTTTACACGGGCTCGAGTCGGAACCGAGATTTTTTATTAATATAGAGAGATTATTAATTTATAGAAGATTAATTTACGGAGGTTCTACTGTATAAAGTATAAACAAGCATGTTATAAAGCAATTGTAACTTGTGTAAAATTAGATTAAATTGAAAATAAATGAATGTATATCAAAACTATCGTATGAAAAACTTTAACCAAAAAAATGTTCAAATTAAAATATTTTCAGAATATGAAACAAAAACTGAAAATAGTATGCTGAATTTGTTTTGAAAACAGTATTATGAAAGTAATTTATATTATGTCTTTAGTGTAATTGTTTTGAAAATATTATAAGAGTAAAATCTGTAAAATGTACAATTGAAATAATTGAAATTGATTTTATTAATGATTTTTTTTTTGTTGTTGATAAAATTGGACTGACATAATGGGAAAAAACATCACAAGTGATTATATGTTGAAAAAAACTCCTAATCAGTATCCATATATATAAAAATCATCCAAATAAGCGCAAGTGGAAAATGAAGTTGTTATCTTGGTTGCTAATGAAAATGTGATTGGTAATGTAGTTGGGACGGACGTAATAGTTTTCTAAAATTATCGAGCAAATCTTGCCTACATAATAGCACTCATATTTACATAATTGGAGGAAAGTATTAACACTAGGTTTGGTTTGATGAAAATAAAAAGAAATGAAAGGAAATGATAATGAGGAAAGGAAAGGAAAGGAGAGGAGAGGATATTGATTTTAGGGTTTTATTGAAAACTAACCCCTTTGGGAGGCTAAAATTGAAATCTAACTCATTTTTGAAAAATTTGCAAAACTAACTCAATTGGGGTTGTTAAAAGACAATATTATCCTTTTAAAATGTAAAAATGACATTCCAATCATAACACTCAGAACCCCTCATCTTCCAAGTTGAAATCGACCAAACCTAGCCCAAATCCCTTGAAAACTGAAATCAACCAAAACACTCAAAATCTCTCCTCTTAAATTCGACCTAAAACCTAGCTAAAATTCCCAAATCCCTCCTCTTGAAGTGGACCTAAAACCTAGCTAAAATTCCCAATTCCCTCCTCTTGAAATCGACCAAACCTCACTCAAATGTTAAATCCCTAATCTGTTCCAGATTTCACCAAACCTCTCTCTGTAATCTCTCCCTGTCTCTGACTTCAAGGGTCACAGTTGAAGACGACGACGGCACGGCTGAAGGTCGAAGACGATGACGCCACGGCTGAAGGTCGAAGATGACACGGTGTGGCTGAAGGTTGAAGACGACGACCTTGCTTTGAACAATTCTTATTATTCTGGTTATATAGGTGTGTTTTTTTTTTTTTTTTTTTGAACAATTGAATCTGGAATAATTTCAACCTTGCTTTGATTTTGATAATATATATTCACATAAAGTTGAATCTTTGGAGAGAATTTGTTTCGGTGTAGTGGGTTATGCTGGTTTTTTGTTGTGTAGCTTCGGGGTTTTTGGGTTGGCTATGTTTCTTCATTTAAGTTAGCTTTTTGGGTCTAGCTTGTTGGGGCTCTTTGTTGTGTGTTGTTTTATTGGTTGTTTATGGGTTTTACTGTGGTCCTCTGTTTTTGTTGTTGGGGTTGTTGCTTTAACTGGTAATATTATCGATGTTATTAACTGTTTCATGAATGACGAGTTCTTTCATGTTTCCTATTTTTCTTGAACTTTGTTCGAATTAAATTTTTAATCATTCATGAGGCAAATAGAAGTGGCCTCATGTGTCAATGCATTCTATTGTATGGTTACTAATATCTTTTGTTCGGGGTGCAAATATGTTGCTCACTTTTATGTTCAGTTAGTGGAGAGCAGCAGCACAAGGCCCTTGAACTAAGGTTAGTTTAAACTACAGTTGTAAGAATGTCTTCAACATTATTTTGCCTTGCCTCCATTAACATGGAAACTTTAGTATATACAAGAAAATCAGCTGCAGACTTCTTGTTTGAAATGACATTTTGATTGCTAACTTTTCTACACTGCTGCTTTTTTATGTTAAAATGTTATATACTCTCTTAAAAAGCTGCTATATATATATATACATTTGATTGCATCTTCATGACACCCAGATTATATATATACATTTGGGTCTAGTGCAGTGATTAGCAAAGTTGGATCCTCAGCCAAAACGACATATTTTAGCTGAAGTTGTGACTTGTATTTGGCAACTTACTTATAGGAAGTTGTGACTTGTATTTGGTAGTATGATTTGTGGCTATTTGTAATAGAGTCGTTGTTGGGATAGCAGTATAATGGTCTCATTGATCTTTAATTTGTATAAAATGTTTGGGTTCATAGTAACTTGAATATTGGAAAAGTAATGCATGCATGATGAGGAAGATAGAATTAGTTTGCTGTAACTTGTTTATTACTATTAATCTATTACATAGTCTATCTTCTTCTAATGTCTCCATTAAAGTGCATCTTAAACTATAACTATTTGGTAGCAATTCAAAAGGGGATTCATTTTAGGGTGGACTGTGGTTTTCTCCTCTATGTGATTGAGTTGGATGATGCAGAGGTGATTGATTGGATTAATTGTGGCTCTAATTTAGATTCTGAGTTTGGGGCCATTCTTTTGGATATTAAAAAATTTACTGAAGTTCCTCAAGGTCTGCTGGTGTGCTCTGTCACTAAGCCTGCTAACAAAGCTGCTCAAGGTCTCTCAAAAAATGCTCTAGGTATCACTGAAGATATGTTCTGGTTGGAAGAATTTGCAATTTGTAATTGATAGGGTCATTGACTCTGATAACACCACTGCATTCTCCTTAATGAAGTCATGTGTTGTGTGATCCACCACATTGATATGGCTCAGTATCTGGGTCAATTGTGTTGCGTTCCTTGACCCATGCATTTTCAGAGGGTAGATCCACTATAGTCTTGTGGCAAGTAGTTTACTGATTTTTTCCGTTGATTTTTTGTTCCTTGGATGATCGATATAGTCTCTCCAAAAAGGCTTTTGGTTGAGAAATTAATTACTTCCAAAATGAGGATTATGTTCAACTTTGAATTAATTTTGTGTTTAAACTCCTTACATTGTGGCAACAATTTCTTGTTGGAAAATTGTATAGTGACATACTACCGTTTGGAATTCCCAACTGATGTTAGGAGTTCTCAACTGGTGTTTGGAATTTCCAACTAATGTTAGGAATTCCTAACACCAGTTGATAATTCTAAACGGCAGTTAGGAATTCCTAACTTCCGTTTGGAATTCCCAACTGGTGTTAGGAATTCCTAACATTAGTTGGGAATTCCAAATGGTAGTTGGGAATTCCTAACACCCATTAGGAATTCATAACTTTGTTAGGAATTCCTAACATCGGTTGGGAATTCCAAGCGGCAGTTGGGAATTCCTAACACCAGTTAGGAATTCCCAACTATCGTTTAGAATTCCCAACTGCCGTTTAGAATTCCCAACTGGTGTTAGGAATTCCTAACACCAGTTGAGAATTCCAAACGGCAGTTAGGAATTCCCAACAACGTTTTGAATTCTGAGCTACAGTAACAAATATAATCTGAAACTGCTTATTCGGTTAAAATATTTTATTGTTTTTTGTTATAATTCAGGATAATTAAATAGGAGAAGAGGTGGAATTATTACTAAAGGCTGCTGAACATTTCTTGGCGAAGATAAACAGCACTTTGTCAACGGCTGCTGTGAAGTGCATTAAGGAGAAGACTTTGAAGACATGGAATTCTGTCAATTAACAAATCATTTAAAATGTCATTCAAGGAAATAAGAGAGAAAAAAAAATATACTACACCATAGCCTACATGACAAATGCCATTGACAATAATGTTCCCTTGTATTTGTACAAATAGCATCCATGATTTTGATTGTCAAAAACTTGAAGCTTCTCATTGCGAACATGAAATTCATAAATATTGGCTGTTTCCGATGATAATTTAGAACCCAAAATTGCCCTCCATAAGGCCATCCATACCCCCTATCTCTGTAATGCCGAAACTTCACACTATCACATCTCATTCGACGAATCTGAAAACTAAATTGCACCAACGAATTCATGAAGGATGGAGACTCCATAATGGAGCACAAGAGGCAGTCCTCTTCACATCCAGTTATAAAGCTTGTATATAACCGTTAATGCCAAAAAAAAATTGCTTTGAGACAAATGATGTTAATCATTGGGCACCCCCAACTACCATAGTCTTGACATGATGCAAGGAAGTTTACGTTCACACATGTCTAAGATATGTATTAAGTCACTTGACTCCAATAAACAATTAAGAATGCTACCTTAACATGTGCATCAAATAAAGGCTAGGCAACAAAGAAGATCATAAACAATCAAAATAAACTACTAGAATTAAAGAGAGGTAATAATATGTACCTAATCAACAATCAAAGCATGTGGAGAAAGAAGAAGAAAATAGACAACGAGAAAGCTCGATTATTCATACAAAATTTTCTCAAATCCCCTAAAATTACCAACCATATACTGATATCAACTCTGGTGCTTGTATTCACATCAGAATTTTCTCACAAAAATACTTGCACATCATCATCATTCAAAACTTCAAATGGTGCTAAAACCTCGGGTGAATTAAAGATGAACTTCATTTTGATGGAGGACTCGGTTGGATTGGCTTCAGCAAGACAAGATATGATATCATGTAATGACTGATATGTCGTTTCCCTTGAAACCGAAATTACTTTACACATTCCAGATTGATATTTGAACTTTCCACCATTGTTACTCCATTCACCGCCATATAAAACAACAAACCGGACTTTATCCATGCCACCCACCTTTCAAATTCATTGGAAATTTATAATTAAATTCCTAAACAGATATTATAAATTCATGGTACATTAAATCTACAAAATATTATGAATCCAAACACTGTTTCGAAATCTGGATGTTGTTAGGAATTCACAACGGCCATTAGGAATTTCCTAACCGCCGTTAGGAATTCCCAACAGTCGTTAGGAATTCTCAACTTCCGTTTGGAATTCCTAACGGTGTTTAGAATTCCCAATGGCCGTTAGGAATTCCTAACACCGTTAGGAATTCCTAACTATCAGTTGAGAATTCCAAACATCGTCAGGAGTTCCTAACGGCAGTTGAGAATTCCAAACACCGTTGGGAATTCCTAACGGCGGTTGGGAATTCCTAACATTAGGAATTCCCAACGGCGGTTAGGAAATTCTTAACGGCCATTAGGAAAATAGTGCTGGACACATTCGAAAAAATTGTTTCAATTGTGTAGATTCAATGCTATAATGGAAAATCAACCACAACAATATCAAATTCAACCAAGACCCATGTTCTATTGCACTTATGTAAGCTATTTTCACAAAAATAAAGAACTCTAATACACATTTAATTAAAAATAAAGAACCCTAAGTAAATACCACATTTTAACAACAAAATTCAACAAAAATTCAACTTGTAAACTTTAAATTGACCACAACAACATCAAATTCAACCAAGACCCATGATTTATTACACAATTTCAAGAAAATTCGGACATGGTTGACAATTATAAAGTATAAAAGTTTAAAAAAAAGTAAAAAAAAAAAAAAAACTCACCTCAAACCTTTAATGGAAGGAAACCTTGTGGAGTTGGTCAATGGTGGAGTTCTACTTGCAAAGGAGGAGAGAACAAAAGAAAAAAAAAAACTGGAAAGGAAAAGAATGAGAGGGTCGTGAGAGAGGTGAGGAAATAAGAAGGAAATGGTAGCAAATGAGAGAGGAGAAGTGATGAAAAGAAGGAAATAAGAGATATAATGAGTAAAAGAGAAAAGTTTGTAAGTAAGGGTAAAATGGTACTTACGCATGCAAAAAGAGTTAGTTGTGCAAGTTTTTCAAAAATGGGTTAGATATCAATTTTAGCCTCTCAAAGGGGTTAGTTTTCAATAAAACCCTTGATTTTAATGATTGTTGTTTGGATGGTTATAGATGGAAAGGAAAGGAAAGGATAGCGTTTTTATTTTATTTACGAAAATACTCTTCTTTTAACAATATGAATACAAACAATATATATAGTTATTTTTGGGATTTTGAAAAAATTATTAATGATGAATTTCTTTCCTTTCCCTCCCTTTCCTCCCAAATTTGGATGGAAACCAAAGTGTTTAAAATATAAAGAAATTATATCACTCATTTCCTTCTATTTCCCTCCCATTTAACCATCCAAACAAGAAATTAGAAATCCCCCAAAATCCTTTCATTTTCTTTCTCTCCAATTCTTTCAAACCAAACACAGTGTAAGTGAAAAGGCTTTCATCGATCAACTATTTCTTCCATTACTCTCTTGTAGGACGTTCGACAACCAAAAATCTAGTCATAGTGAGTAAATTAATGGATTTTTGAAAGCTCAAGGACCACATGAGCTGAAAATGGAAAGACGGTTAAAAATTCATATTTTGCTAAAACTTAGGGACTAAATTAATAATCTTCTTTTTATTTATTAAATGAGATGGGTCGGTTATGGATCACCCCACTCCAAACGGATTCAATTATGGAGCAGAAATCGAAAACCCATTCAGAGCACGAGAATTTGATTTGA
This sequence comes from Acer campestre, assembly GCA_954870605.1. Lineage (NCBI taxonomy): Eukaryota > Viridiplantae > Streptophyta > Magnoliopsida > Sapindales > Sapindaceae > Acer > Acer campestre. The sequence continues at coordinate 28,587,985 of OX940809.1, read as the reverse complement.
GAATCCAAACAACACAATTAACCATTTATTGATCATTTCATAGTATCAAAAAATTACACATAAAATACCTGTCCAACATTCAGCAGACTCTCATGAGGAACATTGAAAATTACACTATTCTCTCTGCATATCTTCCTAAGAAATGCATATATATAATCAACAGCTATCTTTTTGTAGAATTTTGATTCTCTCCTTGCTCTAACCACTGTGTTCCCCAGTATGTGCACCACTCCAGCATCTCTACAACAATTCAAAAATTCTAACTCATCTGTCTCTGTCTGGATGCTTATTTGACCGGACGACCTGACTGTATTATTTACATGCAACGGTGATCTTACGGGCACAATTGAGTCCACAGATGACATTGAGAGGCCTGTATTGGAGGATGTTGTGTTTCCATTATTGTTCAGCAGGCAGTCTATTGACTGCACAGTTTGCTGGCCATACAAACTATACTCATCCGAATCTGAACACCCTTCCATCATTGCTTCAAGCCGCACAAACATAAAGAGGTTATCAAACAGCTTTTTCTCAAAATCCTCATCTTTCTTATGGAGGTCTTTGTAGCCATACCTCGCCACACAACGGAACATGTGGAAATTCTTGGGTCCAATCCTCTTTACAAGAAACCTCTCTTCTTCTGGAACTGTATAGACAGGAAGGTACTTAACACAAACAAAAACGACAACAGAATGGATGGCAGGTAGATTAGTAATGAAGTGGGAAAATATGTGAGGCACCCCACTTGCCAGCTCTGTGTACACAAGTCCAATCCCAGGGACCCGAACCAGTCCTAAACTGGGGCCAAGCCCAAGAATCCAAGCCATTGAAACCTTGCTGTGCATCTCAAACTCATAACGTTTCACAGTACCATAATGCCAAACGTACATGATCAGAAGAAAGGCTGCTGCAATTACTAGGGGAACCCAGCCACCTTGATCAACCTTGAAGAGTACAGCAGAAAAATATGTGCATTCTACAACCAGTGATAATCCAGTGAATACCAGCACAAGAATCCAATGGCAACGCCACACCAGTATCATGATTAGGATCATCAGCAATGTGGTTACCAGCATGACTATGACAACTGCCGTCCCTGTCATAAATTATCAAGAAATTGAGTGAAAAAGGGAATACTGAATTGAGAGCATACCATAAATACAATAGAAGAAGTTAAAATACATGAAGCAAACTTATATGAACTAATTTTCAAATACAAGAAGTTTAAATACATGAAGCAAACATATATGAACTAGTTTTGTATGGTAAAGTGAACCCACAATGATATTCTTCAGTGTTATCACTCATTAGCATTCAAGCAAGAGATAGTAAGGATGGCGTTGTACAAAAGATACAAAAGGAAAATGATTCATTCAATGTAATAACGTGCTTAAAAGACAGAAAAGGAAAATGAAGTTGGACAGAATACTGGTTATTTTAGATAGATACATGATATTAGAAGTAAGAAGTCAATATCAAAAAGACATTAAATGAGATAATGATATGGTAAGAGGTAAATTTATCTGTATGTTTGTGTGTGTGTGTGTGTGTTATGGATTGATAAACAAAACCATACACGAAACTATATAAGAAGAGTTTATTCATTTTTGGATTCCATTTGTAACCAAAACATATTTATAGTATTTGAGGAACAATAGAAATTTTCCAAAATAGCTGAAAATGTATGATGTATCAAACCATGGCATAATAAAATATCACCAAGTGACACATACCTACATTAGCCACTGAACAAGAAGTGTGTTCTGGGAAGTATTCACTAAAACATTATCAATGTTAACATTTTGAGAAGCCATATATGGATTTTGTAAATTACAGAATCGATATTGAAATATTCAAGCAAGGGGAGCATAGTATGGACAAGTGCATTGTACTCGTTTTCCTTTTGACCTAGTTTTATCCCACAAAATTTTATTGGTGGGGTTTTAAATGAGATATTTTTAGCCACATCAAATCTAGTTAACCATTGTGTATCTTGGATTGATGTTTTTTATCCCACTGAATTATCCCTATCAAAATCCAGACACAACTTTTTCAAAAGTAGTGAACAATTCAAGGGGTAGTGTTGTAAAGAGGAGGAAACTTTATTCCATCAATTCTTAGAAACACGCTGGTCACTTGGTGTTAAATGTAGGAATATGTGTCACTTGGTGGCATTGGTTTGATACATTTACACCTAAGTTGGTAAGATTCTATTGGTCCTCAAACACTATAAATATGTATGCTCTTGGTTAGAAATTAAATAATCCGAAAGTGAAATAAACAGTTTTTATATAGTTTCATGTATGGATTGTTTATTTGTTTACTATTTTATATTTACTTTACAATAAATCTAATTCACATAACTTAACTCCTTGAACCTCAATATATCCTTTTAGCTATTAATTCTGTCGGTGCATTGAAATTTTTTCTGCGCAAACTTTAAGCCATTCAATGAAGGATGAACTTACCATAAGCATTTCCAATTTGGCTTTGATTCTTGAATCCAGCAGTCACAGCAATGCAAAGAATCATAAGGATCCAATTGATATCTGGAATATATATCTGACCAAGGAATTTCTTTGACGTATGTACAACTTTAACTCTTGGGAAACAGCCAAGTGCAAGGGCCTGCTTGATTATTGAAAATGTTGCAGATATGGTGGCCTGGCTTGCAACTATAGCAGCTGCAGTCGCAACAATAAAAACTGGCCAATATATACTTTCTGCAGAGTAAAATATTGTCATAAAACTACTAGTCATAAACAATTAGTCAACCGCAACATTTTGATAAATGAAATCTAGAAGGCAAATAAATGAAAACGATTCACCAAATAAGCATGCCTGCAAAAAGGAGATTCAACAAGCAAACTTAAGGCTCTAAAAACTTTACTGTGGAATTTTATATATAGGGCATGGAGCATGCTTAGTTTTGTGAAAGCCTCCATTTAAATCTTCAAGAATCATCTTTGGATTAAGGATATTAAGTCAGAACTAATCATAAACAAATAAATAAATACAATCAGCGCCATACTATATGAAAACCAGTTTCAGTTAAAGCTGAGCCCTATTGATTTACAAAAAAGCCCAGTTATTGACAAATTAGGCAAACAATATTAAAAAACCATCCCCTTTCAGATTGAGCAGAATCACCAATATTTAGTTTACAGGATGAACTTCAGAATTTGTTTATTTTTTGTAGTTCTTTCTAAAAATGGTATTTTGCATCAGAGGAACAATATTTACAGAGTAAGAGTAGAACAAACCTGGAATAGAGCGATAGAAGGCATCAACCACATGATCCCTGTGATTCATAAGGTAGGCAGCTTGTCCGGAATAGGCTAAAAGAAGGCAAGGAAACACAACTACAGTGAAGGCAATCTGTACAGCTGAAACTGGAAAATGGGCTAAATCGGCAAACAGTGCCTCAGTCCCTGTAATAATTCATAACATGTCATCAAAGTTTGTCTCCAAATTTTAACATAATTTTCGTGAACCTCAAATACGTAATAATTGAAAAATAAATGTAAAATACATTAAGACCAACTGACAAAATAATAGCTTACCTGTTATACTGAGCATTATACCTCCAAGGGAGGTCCAACCATCTCTCCCTCCTCTTTTAAAATATCGGTATATATACACAGGTGAAAAGGCTTTTAAAACACTGCTATCGTATTTCCAGATATTGAGTAGGCCAATACCTCCAATTAAGAGAAACCAAAGCAACACAATTGGAGCAAAAAGCCAGCCGACCTTATCTGTACCATAGTGTTGCATGCTAAATAGGCCTACTAATATCACAACAGCTACAACCACAACCACACCTAAACCAAAAAAAAAAAAAAAAAACGTAACCGTTAATGACATAAAAATCTAAAATTGGTGGAAAATGGAGGTAAAAAACTACAGAAGGAATTCCACATGGAGATGAAAAGAAAAAGAATTCTGTTACTTAAAAGGATAAGGTAGATACCGTTACTCATGCTGGGATGATCAACCTTGATTCCACCAGCAGCTGAAAGAACTGCCAGAGAGATTGTGTGATTATGCATTTCTAAATGATAGTCAGACAAGCATATTTAAGATAAAACATAAATAATTAAAAGTACAGTAAAGTTCTCCACATGTGATATTAGAATAGAAGCAATGAGGAGATGAAACGCAGTAAAACTATGAACAGCACCGAGAAACAACAGTATTGGAAATCTAGAATTAATACTCATTAACCCTAAGTATTCAGAGTGCTTTCGAAGAGGATACTTTGTGCTGCTTTGGAGGATGAAGAAGAGGACAAGGAGAGAGAACCAGAAGTTGACCTCTGTTGGGACCATTTGCGCTTTTTTTTTATTTATTTGATTTTAATATTTGATTATTTGTTTATTATTATAAGTTTAGTTTAACAATATTAAATTTCCCAAGAGCAATAATGACTTTTCCTAATACGGGCAATTTCGAACCTTCATCAAGCAACCTCAGTCAATTGTTAAGTCTAATGGAAGTTGACTAACGGCATGGGGTGTCTATGTAATTAAAGGCAAAAGTTGAATATCATGCCATAAGTAGACAATTCAGGGTGAGTTAGTGCAATTTACCCTAAACTAAATATAGCTTTTATTCTTTAAACTTCACCCATTTTTGCCACATTGATATGAAAAGTGGTATTGCAGTTCTCCTATTAAAATGTATTATTGGGGTTCCAGAATTGGATCAGTCCTCTTTATACATCAGCTGATTAATTAAAAAAAAAAAAAACAAGTTTTTATTAATTTCATGACATAATATACATGTTCCTAATATCTGCAACAATTATTTGGTAGAAAAAAAATTACATGAGAAACAATCTAGACTAACCAACTGGCTAAGAATTGTAAATAATAATCATTCACTTCAAATAATGATCATCACTTACAGAAACTATTGACAGCCATAAAGTAGTCTTGATTTTAAAGGCTCCTACATGCTTACTTGTACAGAAATAGCTTTATAAAGTTTTAGTACTTTGTAAATTTCACTTAAAACTTTCCACAAATAGTCCAACTACTGAAGCATAAGAGAATTCAAAATCAGAGTCATTGTTTTCACATTGTTGCATACACCTATTAACTGTAGGGAAGGTCCCCGATGCAAATCACATCAATGACAAGAGTCTGAAGGATATTCAAAGACATTATCTAGCCCAATAAAGAATATTAACTAACTGCAAATGGTTATAAATAGCTGCATGAAATGCATTGACATATCAGACAATTAAGCATAAATATCGATCAGAATATTGTGAAAACAACAGCTTCGAGACAAAGTGGCATGTGAAGTATAGCTTGACATTTCCCACTTCTGGCAAGATTTTAGACAACATGACCCACTTTCATTGCTTTATCTCATTTATTACTTTCAAGTAAACATCAATTATCTGTTTTATCATACATTGCAGATTCTAGAAAGAGAGTTAAATACGCATGTATATGAAAGGTTTACAGAGTTCAAGCCTGATGGAAGATATACCTGATATAGCTGGAGTGAGAATCCCATCGCCAATCACCATGCAAGTGCCAACAAGGACAAGCATGAGAAGTGCATTCTTCCTGAATGTATGTCTCTCCAACCATCTCTTGGTTTTTGCAGCAAATGATTGTTCATGAAAAGTTGAACGGCTGTATGTTGTAAGCTCCTCATCAGTACGGTGTTGGTTTGGAATGGTTTTTACTTTTGCATGTCGACAGAGCAATGAGTATAGAGCAAATGTTCCACCTGAATCATGCAGAGAACAAGATTGGCACTAAGGATGCTTCATGAGCAAAAACAAATTACCATGTTTGACTAAAATTCGATTTGGAGGTGTGCAAGTAAAAATTGTTAAATTAAGAGTATAAATACACATCATGATGTCTAGATAGAATTCTTAAGTACATATCTGACCATGTATTTACAAATATATCATGAATGTTTACTTCAGCGTACACACATATGGCTTTTTCCCAAAAATTGTTGTGTTTGTTCTCATGGAAATATCAATAATCTCAAAAGTCAAGCTTATGGAAAAGGGCCTGACAGTTGTTTCTAAACTCTGACCCACCCCCTATGTGCACAGCTCAATATAATACACAGACCTGTCACAAAGGATACAGACTTGGGTCCAACTTGATCTATGTTATAATATAATTAAAAAACTAGGGAATTTTGGGACTTGAACACGAGAACTCTTAGTTACATTTGCTATGAAATCATGTCAAAACACCATGAATCGTGAAAGCTTAACCTTACAGTAAAGGGCACCGAAAATCATTTTTCCACTCCTGCAATTTAATGTTTTGCAGAAAGGTATTAGTTTAAAAAAAAATCACTGAGCATAACAGTGTGGTGTAAGGGTGGTAAGTGGAGACAAATGAAGCATATACCATCAGCATTGACATAGAACTTCATTAAACATAAGTTTTCTTCTGAACAAAGTAAAGGTACATTTTCTGTACATTTAAAGCTATTTATTGTCATACTGTTTCAAGGACTTCAATATATTCATTTTGACTACAAATTTCCTTGAAACACTCAATCTACATGATGGAAGAACATAAAAAAAATTACTTCCTGCATAGAAGATTAAAACCTACTTGCTGTATCTAATGTGCTATACTTATTTATCTTTGTATCATGAATCAAAGATGTTTAATAGCTACAGTTCTATTTTGATTAATTATACGCCTTTAAATTGTCTTTCAGATCAAAATTGACATTTTGCCTCCCACTTTCTCAAAGGCAACAAAAAACATGAAACATGAAACATTAGAATTTATGTTAAACCTTACTTCTTTTTATTAATGGCCAACTGATCACACTACAGATAAGAGTAAATGACATGGCATCCAAATTTCTGATAATCCAGTATATGCAGTGCATCGCATCTCCTTTGAATTTAAAATTTCATAGATCAGACTACCCAGTGAAGTTCATATAATGATATCACATTACCTTGACCACTGTCATTTGCTCTGCACACAACAAAGACATACTTGAGAAGCGGGATAAGAGTAAGAGAGTATATAATCAATGAAAGCGCTCCAATCACGTCCTCTGGATCTTTGATCCCATGAGGAAATGTGTTGTAGAAAACATACAAGGGAGAAGTTCCCAAGTCTCCATATACAACTCCAAGACTCTGAAATGCAAGCCTCAGAAGTAACAAAGCCGAGAACTTCTGCAGAATTCAGAAACATTTCAGCAAAGAAACAAATCTGGAATACCAACGCCGCCACCTTAGAATCCACAAATTTGATTAAGACAGCTCTTAATATAACACTCTGATGCACACATCTTGTGTCATGGAATCCTTTCAACTGCATATCATGCCCTAATCTAATACACTCAGCAGTAATGCATATCCCAAATCCAACAAAATTCATATATTAATTCCATAAGAATAATTCTCTAGTCATCTGGTCCAAGCATCAGATCCTAAGGTTTATCATATGTGATAATCCGAGTAATCTGATTTTAACAGAATATCACATGACCGGACCTGACTAGAGAAGGACCCAATTCCATAAATTCTACTCTCTTTTTTTAGATATAAACAATGAAATTGAGGGAAATCATATATTCAACAGATTAAAAGCCCCTGTAACTAGAAAATAATTCAATTAAACAGCTGATTCTAATTATTAGAGAGAGAGAGAGAGAGAGAGAGAGAGAGAGAGAATCTGAAAAAGGGTAATTTGATCATACTTTTTCTCTGTACATATTTCTAAGCCTCCCAGCTTCCTCATCCATGGGCTGATCAAGTTTCTGATCCAAGACCCACATGCTGCCTTTGTTACTCTCACTGTCTTCATCAATCTCCATTCCAGTAGCCATAGTCAAAATCAACTTCTTCTTTTCTCTCTCTTCAGATTAAATTCACAAACTTTTGGTGGTCAAATCACAACTCAACTCCTTTTCAAAAGATTAAGTCAAACCCACTGCAATTCACTAGAAAGAATTCAAACCCAGTTTTTTGCAAGCTTGGCTTTCACTTGGAATCCATCTCTAATCCAACTAAGAATTGAATCCCACCAATAAAAATCTTGTAAAGAACCAGAATTAACAATTAAACAGGCAACAATCAACTCAACTCAACTCTACAATCTTATTAATCTAACATAGAAACAGAACAAAACAAAACTCTCCAAATCACAACCTTTTTGTCACTTGAAGTTGCAATCAAAATTGAGCAAAGGAATTGACAACCACCAAAAAAAGTCCGAAAGGCATGAAAAAGGAAAAAACTGTAATGACAAGTTTATTCTCCTAAATATGAAAAAGAAAATACCGAATAAAACCCAGCAACCGAATTGATGACAAACAATCTAGACCAGAACTCACATATATCTATACAATAAAATAAAAACAAAACCACTAAATAAGTTTCTCACTTTAACTGCTTGGTTGTCCAAAGTGGGGTCAACTCAACATCCACCACACACAAAGATCAAAAAAAAAAAAAAAACAAAACCTGTAAAAATCTGACGAAAACACACCAACCCAGCAAACAGCACAGCAGCCAAGTCGGTTATCGAAGTAGATTCAAAGAGAGAGACAAAGAGTTGTGTGCTAATTTACGTGAGTTGCGTGAGTGAGTTTTTGGCCATTTGTTTTCAGAGAAAAAGAAAACAGAGGCTTCCCTTATATCAAGTGTATGTTATTAAATGCCAAAAAGTGTCCTCTGACAATTTCTAGTGAGAGAGAGAGATTTGTAACTGTCAAAAATAGTAAAAAATTAATTAATTTATTTATCTGGGGAAGGTATATTTAATGATTTATTTCATGATTGATTAATTAATTTGGGGCCTAGTAGGCTTACTAATATACTTTTTGGTATCTTGTTGTTTAATAATTGATTAACGCCAGTCTATCAAATTTCTTTTTACTAAATTCTTATCTGTATGAATTGTCAACATCTTATAAACAATAGGATTAGTAATATTGAAGATCTACATATCATATTATGAGAAATTATTTTTAAAAAGTCTAACATTGCTTTTAATAATTATTCAACACATCTAAATATTTTGCTCTCAATTTTTTAAATAAAAAATAAAAAATAAAAAAAATGTGCATCTCCTTTTGATGAGTGAGATATCACTTCTGCTTTATATGTAATTGTCAAATTTATTTATTCGATATTATCGGGTTGAATTAGCACTGTTAACATTGAATGAAATCGGGCCGGCATTCTTTATTTATTAAACTACCTTATTTGTTGAATTGATATCTCATTATTGCATAAGTTGACAATTAATATTGTATAAAAATAAAGCATGGATGTCCCTTAGGAATTAATGACAAGTGATTTTTGTTTGGTTCAATGATGAGTACAATTTACCATGTGCTACATAAACAACTACGGTACAACCTCGATAAATGAATGTTCGATAAATTAATAACCCCGTTTAAGTAATAAAATCTTTCGATCTCGACTCGGGCTCATGTGCTAAATTAATAACCTTACTAAATGTATAAGATGATATATATATTTTTTTTGAAGTCCTTTAGACCTCAACGAATATATAAATTAATAATTGATTAAATACATAAAAAAATAGAGACAAAACCATAAATAACCACTCAATACATCAAACTTTCTTTAATAACCACATTTGAAATTATAATTGTTAATAACCACTTTTTTAAAAAAAATTTACTGTATGTCCGTAATTTACTAGAATGCCCTTAAAATTAGTTTTAAAAAAAAAAAAAAAAAAAAAAAAAAAACCTCAAACTTGAAATCATGGCTAAAAACTTTAATATTGAAACTTGAAATCATGACTAAAATGAAATTTAAAACTTGAAATCATGCCTAAAATGAAATATGTAAAACTTGAAAACATGCCAAAAATGGAATATGTAAAAGTTGATGTCTTCTTCCCCAATTTTCTTTCTCTCTCCTCTGGTCTCTCTCATTTGCCTCTCTCTCTCTCCCGATCTACCTCTCTCTCACCTCTACTGGACCCTCGCCGACGTGATGGAGGCTCGCCAGGCGCCGGCGAGCCTCCATCACGTCAGCGAGGGTCCAGTAGAGGTGAGAGAGAGGTAGATCAGGAGAGAGAGAGAGAGGCAAATGAGAGAGACTAGAGGAGAGAGAAAGAAAAAAAGAGAAAAAAGAGAGAGAGAGCTGATTGAGGGTTTTTATATGAAGGCTTTCTAGTAATTTTACAAAAAAGTGGTTATTAATAAATAAAAATTCGTTTGTGGTTAAAAACAAAAATTCCCTAATATTTGTGGTCACTCTAGGTAATTTCCACTAAATATATATATAAATATATATATATATATATAACATATAAAAATTCATAATACATATCAATAAACTTTTAACTTAACAACTTTCTTTCAAAAAAAAAAAAAAAAAAACTTAACAACTTCTATTTTCTCAATTCAAATCTTTTTAAAAATATGCATCTAAAGTTGTCTGCATTTTCTTTGTACTGAAACCGAACTTAATCTGATCCTTAATTTTTTGCAAATCATACACCATATTTTGAATATTTTTTTCATTTTGTAGCAAGGAGTTATTTATTGTTCCTATTGCTTGAAATGCCTCTTTTGGAGAAACACTTGGTAAAACACTGATGTCATCTGGATCATGATCATCGGTAGGTGTATTCATTACCCCTTGAATAATTTCTTCATAAGTAGGCGATTCCATCACTATATCATTTTCACTAGGATAATTTAAAAGGTGATCAACATTCACATTTCTATTGCGTAGACCAGAAATGGCTTCACATAATCCATCAATGCCATCATCTTCACAAACTTGTGGTTCAGAAGCCATATCTTCAACTGAACGGATCTTACAATGTCGAAAATAATTTGCAATGTTTGTTGTCTTCACATCAATGTTCCAAGCCACATTAATAGATTTTATAGCATTCAATATGTTAATTTTTTTTCAGGATTTGTTGCTCCTACCTTGTGGCCCTCCAATATGCTAGAGTAGAATTGACTTTAATAATGAATTTTTAGTGCTCGAATAATCCCTGCATCGCATGGTTGAATCTTTGATGTTGTATTAGGAGGCAAGAAAAATAGTTCAACATTTGTCAAATCTTCGATAACCTTTGGATGGGTTGGGCAATTGTCCACTATCATAAGAACCTTTCTACCATTCATTCTCTTGTCAAACCAACAAAAAAATTCTTGAAAAAGTAAACCAGTCAACCATTCTCTCTTGTTTGCTTGATAATGATAACTAAGATTGCTCATATTCACATGTTTAAAACATCTAGGATTAGCATACTTACCAATAACCCATAGAGGTACTTTGTATGAACCATCGCCGTTGCAACAAACAGCAATAGTAATTCTCTCTTTGTCCTTCTTGCGTCCTTCCAATTGCTTCATAGCAAGCGAATGATCTGCTTCCAAATGAAAAAATAACCCAGGTTCATCCATATTGTAGATACCTTTCCAACGAAATTGGTCTAGTTTAGCTTGTATTCTAGGTAAAGGATTTTCAATGTTCTTCATGATAACTGAACCACTTTCACTAAAGCCCCTGTAAGTGCCTCACTTTTTAATTGGCTAATTTCGTAGACAAAATCACAATGGGGTTCTATCTTGTAAGGGTAGTTTAGGTTTGAAGATTTTCTTCTCAAATGCTTAAGGACCTCATTGTGGATTTCAAGAGCTTCATGGAAGGTAGCTACTTGATCTTGACTCTCATTTGAAGAGATTTAGTTGCACACACACACACACACACACACTCTATAGCTTGCATATGTGATATTTGCTTTTTGTATATTTTTATTTCACACCAATAACACTTGCACATTTTTCATGTGTGTTGCTAGCTTTTAGTGGTATGCGCTGGTGCCTTGACCCGCACTGACCCGCGCATTGCGCCGGACCACAAGCGCAGCACCAGCGTAGGTGACCAGTGCAACCTTGGTAGAGGTGTGATGCTAGTGCTGCGCTGGTCATCAGGTGCAGCCTCACTAGCGTAAATCTCCCAGAGATGTGCTGCTAGTCTTGCGCCTCTGAGTTGTGTCGGTCGTCCAGCGCAAGGTACGCTTTAAGGCTGTGCGCTGGTGTGGGTGCATTGGTCGACCAGCGCACCTGATAGGAATCTGAAGCCTTTTTTTTTTGTTTTTGAAAACGACCTTATTTTGGTTGGATCTCATATATATATATATATATATGTCTTGTTTGCCTTGGCTCATTTTTAGAGCAAAAAATTACACATTTTTGAGAGCTATTAAGAGTCTTTAAAGCCAATGTATCAAGATTACATTTTTATTACTCAAAACATAAAAACCCATCATACTTGTATGCTTCATTCATCATCTAGCATGTTCTAGTTTGATTCTCATAGGGTTTTCATATTTGCTCACTTGACTTGTAGTTAGAACATCATTAGCATCATTTTACATGTTCTTTCTCTACAAGATAGTTTATTTATTACTTGACTAGTCTTAAGATTGCATCTTTATGACTTGACTAGTTTCAAGATAGCATTTATTGTGTTTTGTGAGTTGTATTGTGGTAGATATTACATGTAGGACTTTGTTTGTCTATTTTGCTATGTTGTATGCATGTCATCTAGGAAAATAATATCTAGGAATGTCTAACATGTTCATCCTTGCCTAGATAAGCTTAAATGTCTAACCTTGCATTTTAGCATCTTGAATATTGTTAATATTCACACTAGGTTGTTTTATCTCTTCATTTAGAGTTAAGTCTTATGATTACCTTTTGGTAGATTGCAAGCAATGAACTAGATTCACTTTTGAAGGCCCGTAGGTAGCAAATACGGATTAGTAATCGTAGGTGTGATGTGGTTAACCTAGATTGTAATCATATTTGCAATTAGTGGATTGAAGTTCTAGTATGGCGCACAAAACAGCCCGTGGTTTTTTCCCGTGTGGGTTTCCACGTAAAAATCTAGCGTAATTTACTTTCCGCATTATCTACATTTGATTTTTGTTGTTGACTAGTTGGGATTATTTTTGTAATCTTGATTAATCTCGAAAATTGGTAAAAAAAGATTAAAATCTATTCACCCCCCTCTAGATTATTGATGTGTAAAATCGTGTTATAAAAACCTAACTCGCAAGTGCACGAATCGTGAGATAAGTACAGTGACAAGTAGGGATCGTTCCCACGAGAAAAAGTGATTTATCGACTAAAACTAATTCTAATTAAAGCTAAGTAAGTAACAGTAACCAAGAGATTTGAGATTGATTGATTGATTTGATTAAAAATTATATTAAACTAAGAAAGCAATTAACAAGAATATGTGAATGTGATCAAGAGGTGAGAGGACTAGGTCATCAATGATCCCCAACTACGTTTACTCAATGCTTCGAATTGACTTTTACAAAGAATGTTAATCAAGTTAAGGGTTCGTTCTTAAATTATGTATAATTAGTGCGATGTGGTCCTGGAATAAATCAAATACTCTCTACTGCAGTCATTAGCAAAACCTGCATGTAAACTATAGCAGAAAATACATCAACCATACACCAAGCGTTCTCAGTTGAGTCATTAGCAAAACCTGCATGTAAACTATAACCTAAAACCCACAAAGCACACAATCAAGTATTCTCAATCACAGTCATTAGCAAAACCTGCATGTAAACTATGATTGAGAATCCATTAAGCACAAGAACAAGAGAACCGAAAATAACGTGCGATATCGTGCTACGATAAATTCCATTCATTGAATTGCATATTGGTTGAGAATGGTGAAACCCACACGCATCTCAACCTTTAACATATTAAACCCTAGATTCAAGACTAGCACTAACCATGCATAGACAAGAAGAAATCACAAATTGAATGAATCGAAACTTGAATTACGAAAATATAGTCAATTCTAACAAAGAGTATTCATAGAGGTTCACATTGAATCCCTAGTATGGATTTAGTTACACATCAATGGAGGAAACAAAAACATAGAAGAGGAGAAGAAAGAACCCATTGTTGTCATATAATCTTGTCTCGAAACCCTCGTCTTCTTCTTGCTTTCCGGTGTCCTCCAAGGACGGAAGAAAGTACGGCTCCCAACTGAGCACCTGAAAGAGGAATAGATAAAGAGATATAAGGAAAGAAAAAAAAGTAAAACAGCACTATGAACAAGTCAAAAACCACAAACAAAATACTAAACTAACAATCTCAACTATACTAATAAAGCACTAAGAAAAGTCAATCTATGTAATCAATGCTACCATTCCCCGGCAGCGGCACCAATTTTTGATGAGCCGTCGTGCACTCACAAAAATGATATAGTTTTTGATTGATTCTTGAAAACTCTTTTAAGCCACTTAATCCTTTTAAAATGTGATTTGATAGTAAAATGGTAAGCGAGTTCGTTCCGAAGGGATATGGAGTGTTAATTAGATAGATTGACTAGTCTTTGAACAATAAAATAAATCATAGTGTTTGATAGATGTGTGGTTTCTAAAACCACCAATGCTAACTACTAAAATGAAAATACAAAAATGTTATGAAAAATAGAATACTCAACACCTTGATAAGAATAATGATGAAAACAATTAATAAGATAGCTAGGGAATAGATCGATTAACAATTGAATGTGGGTTATGCTAAATAGCTACTTTAATGTACCAATCTCATTATGTTAACCACTAAAGGATTAGATTAGTGGGGTTGATATACCCACCACTAATCTATCCTATTCAATGGGTTCTTAATCACACAAGGAGTGTCAATCCACATATGAATATATAACAAATTACTCCACTCAAGATTGCAATTAACAAGTGATATACAAGTCAATTACATAATGAATAGAATCTATTAATTTGAATGAATAGAACACATAAGAGATTCATTACACGCTAAGCTAAACCCACAACCAATTGATCCTCAAATCTATCCCCTAGATTAGGGGTTTAGTTACACATATTTGCAATAAATGAAAAGAAGTAAATAGTAAAGAAATAACCCTTGGGTTACCTTCTTTAAGCTTGATCCTTCTTCTCCTCTATGCTCCTAAGTGCAAGGAATGAAAGTAGAGGATATGTCTTGGAATGTGGGTGTTTTGATGGAAGTGACAAAGGAATTTGGATAGAGAAATGATGGGAAAGGAATGATGTAGGGAAGGAATCAAGGCTTTGTGTTGAGGTTTGGATGGATTAGATGAGTTCAATAAGAGAAATGAAGGATGAGGAATGGTGTGCCATGGATGAGAAAAGCTAGATCTCAAAGATACAATTTCGTGCTCTCCTCTCTAAGGATCTGATACTGATGAAGATGGAAGACCGTTCTATTTATACACTCTCTTGGACATGTACTGATAACTGCTTGATTCGCTGATGTGGCGCCAAGTTTGCTATTTGGTCGCTATGGTGACCCTAGGTGCGTAAAACGGTTAGATGCCAAGGTCGCCATGAAAACAATCTTTTTTGCCATCTAGCAAGTGGCGACCATGAGCAAATGGTGTGGAGGTCGCCACTTGCACCTCAAGGTGGCCATGGCGACCATAAGTGGCGACCAACAAAATGAGAAGAGGTCGCCACTTGCAACATCAAGGTCGCCATGGCGACCCTAAGTGGCGACCTTGCCTTGAAGATTTGAGGTCGCCATTTGTAGGGGTAGGTCACCATGGCAACCCCCAAGTGGCGACCCACCTGATGCTTTTAGAGACTTTCTGTCGCCATGGCACGCAAGTGACGACCAAATGGCGACCTTCTGATGTCTTGAAGAATCCTCTGTCGCCATGGCGCCCATGTAGCGACCTCCTCTTGTCTAAGTGGCGAAAATGCCCTGTTTCTTCCCATTTGTGAGCCATTTTCCACACAAGTCCTCCACTTCATCCTAATTGCTCTCAAAACCTGATAAAACCTGTAACACTCAATTTAACACCATTAAATACGGGGAAATACCCGAGAATCAAGCAAAAAGAATCGGAAATGAGGGCCAAAATCATACCAATTTTGGCTTGATCAGATGCCCATTTGATAGTAGCCTTGTTCTACAAATAAGGAGGGAGAGACTATGTATATTAAGATCCTTATTGATTGAAGTCTCAAAGTTTGATTTTGTACACAAATTTTTCATTCAAGATAAAGCAATTAAGCATATCATACTTTTCACTTATAAGCATGTCAACAAAAAGAATCATCATGTCATAGGAATCAATTAAAGGTCATTCATAAAGTACTTCCAAAGTACATTTCCTATTCCAAAAATGCATATTTGAGCATAAATATGACTGGATTGCAAGCAAGGCAATGTATCACACTTATTAAGAAAAATACACATAAGCATGTAGAATCAATCATCCCAAGCAATTAATTAAGAGGCATAAAATATATCAATGTAGCATAATGCATGTTCATGCAACTTTGCTCTCTTTGCTTGAGCTCCCCATATGAGGTCAAGACAAACCACTTCAACCCAAGTGACAAATCCCAATAGACTTGCTAAGATTCCCAAATCTAAGAGTGTCTAAGGGTTTTGTAAACAAATCCACTAGTTGGTCATTTGTTCCCACATGTTCCAAAGTAATGGTTTTGCTCTCAACTAGCTCTCTTATGAAGTGGTGTCTAATGTCAATGTGCTTAGTCCTAGAATGTTGAACGGGATTTTTTGAAATGTTAATGGCACTCATGTTATCACAAAATAAAGTAAGAGTAACTTGCTCCAAGCCATAGTCAGCTAGCATTTGTTTTATCCACATGAATTGAGTACAAGCACTACTGGCGGTAATGTATTCTGCCTCAGCCGTGGATAGGGAAATAGAGTTTTATTTCTTACAAAACCAAGAAACCAAATTGTTCCCAAGGAAAAAGCAACCGCCCGATGTGTTTTTCCTATCATCACAATTTCTCGCTCAATCTGTTAGGATTATGCTCAATAGCAAGAGTGTAATATTGTACTTGACAATCTTTTCATGGAAGCACTTGAGGGGGTTCTTAGTGCTCTGGAAGGAGCAGTGCGAGAAGGATCGCATAGACCGGGAGTCGGGGTTGGACGAGCTCCGCTTCCTCTTCAACATTACGAATATGGTGCCCCGGGGTCAGTTTTACCTAAGGGCATCAAATGACTTGAAGTTCACTGTCCCTGGAGCAAATGTGAAGTACTCAGCGCCCTGGAAGGAAGAATGGTTCGTGGTGGAGGGCGAGTGGGGGCGTACTGCTTTCATTGGGGGATATGAATACCCTGTCCCTACTCAGTTCACAGTGAGGGACAAGTGGGCAAAGGGATGCTGGCTCCTGAGTCCCGAGACATTCTTACAAGGATCATGAAGAGGGGATACACTAACATGCAGTATCCCACTCTAGATCCCTTTGAGGGAGCCAGCTTGGAGCGGTACTTGAGGATTTCTGTTGCTCTGCCTGGTAAGTCGACTTCATCTAACTCACCTACTTTTTAATGTATATATTTTCCTTCTACTTCTCATTAAGCTTTTTTTTTTTTTTTTTGTAGTGTCTGCAGCCCTGATGGTAGCGGGGTCTCCATCCTCCTCTGGAGTGGGGAATATGATTCTGTCGGCTCATACTTCTCCTGTTCCTTCTCCTACTACCACTGTCATGGTCGTACCGGGGTTTACACTGTCTAGAACCGGTTCCACTCCACTTCCTGTTTCATCAACGATGCCTGCTGGTGTCACTACTTAGTCTTCTGCTCCAGCGGGGTCTAGGGCCAAGACTCCTGCCCGTCTTCCTTCTACTCCTCCATCGCGCTCAAGGATTACGGCGATGTTGGCCAGGGCGGCTAAGGCACAGGGTTCTGAAAGGTCAGCACAGAAGAAGGCCGTTCCTTCAAAAAAGACTTCTCCTGCTCATGCTCCTGCTCCTGCTCCTCCTCCTCCTCCTCTTCCTCTTCCTACTACAGCCTTTCCCAAAGACCCTGCCAGAGCCTCGGAGGAGGAGGTAACTATTCCCCTTCCTGTCCCTAACGCTGATGTGGCTTCTAGATCGGGGTCAAGGGGTGCTACCTTTGACGAGGTGGTATCCAGATTTACGGCCTCTTGCCCTGGTGGAGGCTTGACGAATATGGCCAAGCTTCCTACTGACATCCTGGTTGCTAAGGGGGCATCTATTTTGGCTGAGGTAAAATTCTTCTTTCTCTCTTACTATCCTTTCTTCCTTTTGTCAAGTACTAACTTTCTCTTCTTTTTGTAGGGCTTCAAGTTTGCTTTGGCCATGGAGACGTAACTGCTGACCCTGAGGGAAGCTTACATCGGCCTCTAAGCGAAGCTGGAAGACACTTAATAGGAACTGATCCAGACTCAGCAAAATGTGGCCCCTCTAATTCAAGAAGCCAAACAGTCTGAAGAATGGAGGCAGGAGGCCCTGGTGGCTATTAGACGCCTTGAACGCTGCTTGGACACTGAGACTGTTAGGTCCCTGTGCCGACGGGAGGAAAGGGAGTGTTTGAAGAGAGAGAAGGAGCTGCTGCAAAGCGAGAACCAACTCCTACGGGATAGTTGATCGAACCAAAATTGGTATGAATTTGACCCCCATTTCCTTCCTCTTTTGCTTAATTCTTGGGCATTATTCTATGATTTAATGGTGTAAATTAAGTGTTTTCAGGAATTTATAGAGTTCGGGGGCATTGGAGTAATTTTGGTGAAACAGGGGCAAATGTGTAAAATATGAGGGAAGTTTTGAGTTTATCGTGAATTTAGAAGACTGTAGGGGTGCTGGTTGTAATTGTCCAAGAGTCGCTGAGAACGCGCCATGTCACTGACTTAAATGGTGCGTTTCACTAAGTGTATTGGCCCAAGACAGGGCCCAAATGCTGACCCACTTGCTGCAGCCCAAGCGCGCTCCATCAGCCCAAGACCCAAAACGGTGGCGTTTTGGTTTAATGAAGACAATCAGATGTTTGGGCCTGATGTATGGCCCAAACGCAAGCCCAATTACACCCTAACTCACTTCTAATTGCACCCTCCTTTAGGCAAAATGACAGCAACCCAATACACCCCTCTTACCTACTGAATACACCCCTTTTACTATTCATTTTCTTCTTCATTCAGCTCACGCCATGGCAGCCTCCACCTCTAAACACTAGCATGCGCCGTCGGCAGGAATCCACCCATTTCCAGCCTACCGTCGACCGAAACTAGTGCCAAAACGATGGCCACATGACCGGCAGCCAGGTCGTTCCAGTCCCGACGTCCAAATCAGTCAAAATCCGGCAGCCCATATCACGCCCAAAATAGCCTTTGTCGCCCCCAAGCCCAAATCGCGACGAAACTGTGATAATCAAGGTCGCCATGGCGACAGGGAGTTGTTTTGGCTCCAGATTCGTCGCCATTTAGGGTCGCCACATTGTCGCCATTTACACAAGTAGCGAACTCTCCTCTGCTCATTTCTGATTGGGTGGCAAAATTACAAGATGCCCCCCTCTGTTGGACTAAATGGTAATTTGCCATGGTCAGGGGGTGTTTTAGTAATTTGCCACCCGAGACCTAATTTGAAAATCCTATAAATTCATCATATTTTTTTTTTCCTCTTTTAGACAACTCTTGACCACCAAGAAACCTCCTTTCTCCACCATTCCTTTTCTCTCCATTTTCTCTCCTACCTAAACTTAACATCTAGATTACCTCCTCTAATCATTCATTTTCTTCCCATCTTCTCCACAAATCTCCTTAGTCACTTCCCATTTGACTCCACCTATCTAGACATATCCTCATCATCCACTCTTTACATAAGGAGCATCAAAGGCAAGGAAATGATCAAGCTTACAAAAGGTGGCCCATGGGTGATTTCCTAATCTTTTACTTGTCTTCCCTTTGATTATAATATGTGTAATTAAATCCCCTATCTAGGGTTTTGATGTGAGAATATTTGGATTGGGATTTGCTTAAGCTTTAATATCTATTAATTTCTATTTGTGTTATATTCATTTTATAATTAGATTCTTTACATTATATAATTGACATGTATACCCACTAGTTGATTATAATCTTGCTTAGGATAATTTGTTATATAGTCTTGATTGGATTGACAACCTTGATGGATTGAGAGCATAATGACTAGGATAGATTATCGGAGGGTATATCAACCACGATAATCTAAACCGTTAATTGTAATGAACCGATCCCGCCGTGACCCCCTTTCCTTAATCGGTTAGGCATTGCGGTGGGAAGTTGTTTAGGGTTCATAATAATGGCCTAAATGCATTTTAGAAATCAATTGGTTAACATTTATGAGATTCGTTCACTAAAATAGCTTGATAAGCATTTCCCGTAATTCATTTGTGATCCCATTAATTCCCTAGCTATTCTCTTAATTGTTAATTCCATTTATCTTATCTAGATTTGTTAAGTATTCTTTTATTAGTTTATTAGGTTTATTTTTCATGTAAGTTTGATGGCTTGACAACCCATTCACTCATCCATATTTTTATGATTTACTTTATTTGCATTTTTTTTAGATTAGTTAATTTATTCAACTAATCACTCTAATTCCCTGTGGAACGAATCCCACTTGCCACTTTACTAATTTTCTATCTAAGTGGTGAAAAATCGCTTTTCTAAATGAATACATCTAAATATCATTTTGTTGAGTACACAAACGACGCTCATCAATAGTGTAGCAAGCCTGGAAGCTCAAGAAGGCCCAACCTTTGAGGATGGCCACTTCACGGCCTGCTATAAGGTGGCCACTGCTCTACCCCCTCCTTTTGACCTCCAAGCGGCCTTGAACTGGGACCGAGACCAGATAATGGCAAAGGCTGCCCAGCTAGCAGGTGGAGATCAAGAAGCAGAAGCTACTACACAAGACGCGGATCAAACCAACCAGGGGGCTGAGGGAGTAATCCTGGATCCTCGTATCCGAGAAGATCAAGTTGTGGATCCCGTGACTACCTCGAGAGTAGTCCTGGTGGAGGAGGATGAGGAGCCAGATAGATCCGGGGACCCTGTAGTTGAGGATAGGTCTGCTGTTGTGGAGGATGACCCAGCTAGCCACCAGGTTCCAGTTGTTGAAGGGACTGATGAGCATCGTTTGTGTACTCAACAAAATGATATTTAAATGTGATCTTTTAGAAAACCGATTTTCACCACTTAGATAGAAATTTAGTAAAGTGGCAAGTAGGATTCGTTCCACAGGGAATTAAGGTGATTAGTTGAATAAATTAATTAATCTATATGCAATAAAATAAATCATAAAAATATGGATGAGTGAATGGGTTGTCAAGCCATCAAACATACATGCAAAATAAACCTAATAAACTAAAAAAAGAATACTTAACAAATCTAAATAAGATAATGGAATAAACAATTAAGAGAATAGCTAGGGAATTAATGGGATCATAAATGAATTACGGGAAATGCTTATCAAGCTACTTTAGTGAACGGATCTCATAAATGTTAACCAATTGATTTCTAAAATGTGTTTAGGCCATAATTATGATCCCTAAACAACTTCCCGCCACAATGCCTAACCGATTAAGGAGAGGGGGTCATGGTGGGATCGATTTGTTACAATTAACGGCTTAGATTATCGCGGTTGATATACCCTATGACAATCTATCCTAGTCACTATGTTCTCAATCCATCAAGGTTGTCAATCCAATCAAGATTATATAACAATTTATCCTAGGCAAGATTATAATCAACTAGTGGGTATACATGTCAATTATATAATGCATAAAATCTAATTATAAAATGAATAGAACACAAATAGAGATTAAAATATATTAAAGCTTAAGCAAATCCCAATCCAAATATTCTCACATCAAAACCCTAGAAAGGGGATTTAATTACACATATTACAAACAAAGGGAAGGCAAGTAAAAGATTAGGAAATCACCCATGGGTCTCCTTTTGTAAGCTTGATCCTTTCCTTGCCTTTGATTGCTCCTTGTGTAAAGAGTGGATGATGAGGATGTGTCTAGATAGGTGGAGTCAAATTGGAAGTGACTAAGGAGATTTGTGGAGAAGATGGGAAGAAAATGAATGATTATGGGAAGTAATCTAGATATTAAGTTAGGGTAGAAGAGAAAATGGAGAGAAAAGGAATGGTAGAGAAAGGAGGTTTCTTGGTGGTCAAGAGTTGTCTAAAAGAGGAAAAATGTGATGAATTTATAGTATTTTCAAATTAGGTCTCGGGTGGAAAATTACCAAAACACCCCTGACCATGGCAAATTACCATTTAGTCCAACAGAGGGGGTCATTGTGTAATTTTCCAGCCAAAATTGGCCAATCAGAAATGAACAACGAGAAGCTCACGGTTTGCATAATTGGCGACCTCATTAGGTGTGGAAATCACTTCCTATCGCCATGGCGACCTCGAAATGCCAAATGGTGACCTAGGGTGACGTGGATATGACAAAGGGGCAAAATGGAAGAATTTGGTGAGAAATGGATGGTCGGATTCTAGCCATATGAAGGGTCAAAATTGGACCGACCGACTGGCCAGCCGGTCACTTGGCCTTAATTTTGGACCGGAAACCGGCCGAAGATAGCTCGGTTTCCGGCGTCTTTGAGGTGGCGGCGTTGATAGGGTTTAGGGCCATGGCTGTCAACTCGTTGGAGAAGAAGATGAATAGGAGGTTTGGGGTGTATTCAGCAGGTTATAGGGGTGCAAATGGGCTGCTGCTGTTTTCTCTAAAAGGGGGTGCAATTAGAAGAAGAGAGGGGTGTAATTGGGCTACTGCATGGTATCAGGCTTGGGCGCGTTTTTGGCTGCTTGGGCCACTTGGGCCTGACTTGCTATCAGGTCTGCCTTTGGCTTGTCGCTGACGGGCTTGAGAATTTGGGCCACGCCTGTTGCCCCCTAAGTGAAACGCACCGTTTTGCTTAGTGCTTGGGCTGCGTATTTGGACCTTGTGTTTGGGCCAGGCTTGATCTGCCCATTTACATGAAACGCACCGTATTGTTAGCATGACGCGTGGCTATTTGTGATTTGCGTGGCAAATTGCAATTCAACCCCTGCATTCTTCAAAATTCATGACAACTTCAATTCTTCCTCCAATATTTACACTTTTGCCCCTATTTCACCAAAATTACTCTAATGCCCCTGAACTCTATAATTTCCTAAAAACACTTAATTTTCACAATTAAATCACAGGATAATGCCCAAGAATTAAACAAAAGGAGAATGAAGTGAGGGCTAAAATCATACCAATTTTGGTTCGATCAGGGACCCCGAAAATTATTGAGGCTGTCAGTACCGGGTTAGAAGCAGCCGATCAAAGGGAGCAGCTGGAGGAGGAGTAGGAAGAAAGACCTGGCCTTTGCCCTTTTTTTTTGTAAATCTTCCTTTATAATTTTTTGTAGCCCGAATGGGGGCTAGGCCCCCCGCTTATTAATATAACAATTTTCGTTATTTGCTTCATACTTGTGTCTTGCTTACTTTTGTACTTAGAAACTTTCCACAGCATATAAACTTGTTAATAGCTGGACTCCTGATGAATAACTGGACCCCGATGGGTAATTTTGATAATGACAAATCTCAGAACGTTTGGCTGCCTTATCATTCATATTCTGAAGTCACAAGTCTAGAGGGATTTTGGTACTTGTCATGTCCTTCTTAATTAGACTCTCACGAACGTATAATAACTTGAAGTATCGAGTGTCCTGTCGAGGTAGCCCGATACTTCAAGTAATCTGATTTGATGAACTCCTTAATCCTTCTTAACTGTCGACCTTCTAGGAGATAAAGTGGAGTAAGGAAACCAGGTACCCTGCCAAAATATTCCCTTAATGTTAGATTATAAACTCACTTGATGAACTTATCAAGCATCTTCTTTGACTGTCGGCCTTCTGTCGGGGTAACCTGGTACTTATAACAATTTGACTTGATGAACTTCTGAGTTCCTGTTGAGTGTTGATCTTCTGTCGGGGTAGAAAGTGAAGAATTAAGAGACCAGGTATCCCGATGAGGTATCCCGATCTTACTATAGGTCTGCCCTGGTAGGCAACTAAGGCCATTTTAGCATCAGGCTTCTTAGAGGAGGGTATTCCCCGACTAAGGTAGCAGGAGTGCCCTGAGGCTATTTCTTGGTCTTGATATGGCGAAGTAAGGATCCTGGTACCCTGAGGCACCCCGATCTTACTGTAAGTCTGTCTTAGTAGGCAACTTAGGCCACTTTAGCACCAGGCTTCTTGGAGGAGGGTATTCCCCGACTAAGGCAACAGGAGCGCCCTGAGGCTATTTCCTGGTCTTGAAATGGTGAAGTAAGGATCCAGGTACCCTGAAGCATCCCGATCTTACTATAAGTCTGTCATGGTAGGCAACTAAGGCCACTTTAGCACCAGGCTTCTTGGAAGAGGGTATTCCCCGACCAAAATAGAAGGAGCGCCATGAGGCTATTTCCTGGTCTTGAAATGGCGAAGTAAGGATCCAGGTACCCTAAGGCATCCCGATCTTACTGTAAGTCTATCCTGGTAGGCAACTAAGGCCACTTTAGCACCAGGCTTCTTGGAGGAGGGTATTCCCCGACCTAGGCAGCAGGAGCGCCATGAGACTATTTCTTGGTCTTGAAATGGCGAAGTAAGGATCCAGATACCCTGAGGCATCCCGATCTTACTGTAAGTCTGTCCTGGTAGGCAACTAAGGCCACTTTAGCACCAGGCTTCTTGGAAGAGGGTATTCCCCGACCAAGGCAACAGGAGCGTCCTGAGGCTATTTCCTGGTCTTGAAATGGCGAAGTTAGTAATGGCGAAGTACAAGTATTAAGTAGGAGATACTGGAGAATCAAGTAGGAGACTTTGAACATTGAACACAAGAGAACCATATGGGAGAAGAAACTGCGTTTATTGAATTTCTTTAATCAGTACAATATGAAATCGGGGTGAGCATTCTCGCTGATATGACCTAAATTTCTAAGGGGAGAATTTCCTAAGGTGATCGGCGTTCCAAGTGTGATCCACTAGGTATCCCTCCATGTCTTCCAGCTTGTAAGCTCCACCCTGGAGTAATGCTTTAACCAAGTATGGACCTTCCCCGTTGGGGGCCAGTACCCCATCAGATTTTCTTCGTGTGTTTTGGGTTACCTTCCTAAGAACCAAGTCTCCTTCTTTGAAGTTTCAGATCCTCACCTTCTTGTTGAAATGTCGGGCTATCTTGCTCTGATATATAGACACATTCTCAGCGACCCTGCTTTGCTTTTCCTCTAGTAGGTCCAAGCTAGCTCTCAATTTAGCCTTATTGTCTTCCGGTTCATAATTTTGGACCTAGAAAGATATGAGTTTATGCTCAATGGGCAAGACCGCTTCTGTTCCGAACACTAGGGAGTAGGGAGTCTCTCCTGCTGCAGTCCGCCTAGTTGTTCTGTAAACCCATAGTACATTGGGTAACTCAGCAACCCATAAACCCTTCTTTTGTTGGAGTTTATTCTTCAGGAGCTTTTTAATGGTCTTGTTGGTGGCTTCAACCAGCCCATTGTTTTGAGGATGAGCCACCAATGCAAAATGAAGATTGATCCTCT
The DNA here is from genome assembly GCA_954870605.1 of Acer campestre. Lineage (NCBI taxonomy): Eukaryota > Viridiplantae > Streptophyta > Magnoliopsida > Sapindales > Sapindaceae > Acer > Acer campestre. Next base: position 28,562,599 of record OX940809.1, on the reverse strand, counting down.
GGTCCTCACAGAATTCCCTGAAGTTGGCATTGTCAAATTGCTTTCCCAAATTAGTTATGATGGCCATCGAGGTGCCAAACCGGCAGACAATGTTTTCCCTGACAAAGTTAGTGGTTTTTTCTTCAGTTATCCGGGTAAGGGCCTTGGCTTCTACCCACCGAGTAAAATAATCTGTTGCCACCGCTGCGTGTTTGGCTTGGCCGGGTGCAGTGGGAAGTGATGTGTAAAATCGTGTTATAAAAACCTAACTCGCAAGTGCACGAATTGTGAGATAAGTACAGCGACAAGTAGGGATCGTTCCCACGAGGAAAAGTGATCTATCGACTAAAACCAATTCTAATTAAAGCTAAGCAATTAACAGTAACCAAGAGATTTCAGATTGATTTGATTGATTTGAGATTAAAACTAGATTAAACTAAGAAAACAATTAACAAGAATATGAGAATGAGATCAAAAGGTGAGAGGACTAGGTCATCAATGCTCCCCAACTACGTTTACTCAATGCTTCGAATTGACTTTCACAAAGAATGTTAATCAAGTTAAGGGTTCGTTCTTAAATTATGTATAATTAGTGCTATGTGGTCCTGGGATAAATTAAGTACTTCTACTACAATCAATAGCAAACCTTGCATACAAACTATAACTGAAAATACATCAACCATACACCAAGCGTTTCTCAGTTGAGTAAATAGCAAACCTTGCATATAAACTATAACCTAAAACCCACAAAACACACAATCAAGTATTCTCAATCACAGTCAATAGCAAACCTTGCATATAAACCATGATTGAGAACCCATTAAGCACAAGAACAAGAGAACCAAAGATAACGTGCAACCTGCAACAGTAAATTCATTCATTCAATTGAATATTGGCTAAGAATGGTGAACCTCACACATATCTCAACCTTAACATATAAACCCTAGATTCAAGACTAGCACAAACCATGCATAGACAAGAAGAAATCCCAAATTGAATGAAACAAAACTTGAATTACTAAAACATAGTCAATTCTAACAAAGAGTATTCATAGAGGTTCACATTGAATTCCTAGTAAGGATTTAGTTACACATCAATGGAGGAAACAAAAATATAGAAGAGGAGAAGATAGAACCCATTGTTGTCTTCTAATCTTGCTTCGAATCCTTCGTCTTCTTCTTGCTTTTCGGTGTCTTCCAAGGATGGATGGTAGAATAGCTCTCAATCTCGCAGTCTCTAACTCTTTCTGAAAGCCCTCTGATGTCTTATTTATAGTGGCTCGCAACTTCGTCCTTCGCTGACCTAAACGAATCAGATTTCTTAAACTCTCGCTGCACGTGTAGGCAACTTGCCTACCCCGCGGTCATCTTTTTGCAACACCACTAGAGACCACCGCTAGGTAGGACCGTTATGTAGGACAGTGTCTGGGGGGCGGCCACTTGAATGACACACTGCTGGAGTTTAGTGCAAGCTAGGACCGCTAGACAGGACATGCCTAGGCCGCGGTCCTTCATGAACAACTTCTCTGGAGTTTGGTGCTAGATCGGACCGCTAGGTAGGCACTTCCTAGGGGGCGGTCCTTCACAATCTTCACTTGAGGCTTCAACATGCATTGACCGCGACATATGACCGCTAGGTATGCATGCCTAGGGGGCGGTCCTCTGCAGAAAATGTATATTTGATCAACATTGACATCTTTTCTTCCATACTTGAATATTTGCACCACTTCTGATAACGAGACCTGCACAGCTCAACAAGCACATCAAACAATCTAAAATACTCGAGAACAAAGCACAAAGACTAGGAAATAGGGGTCTAAAACATATATAGAAATAGACCGATCAAATACCCCCAAACCTAACTTTTGCTAGCCCTCGAGCAAAACCAACTAACCAACTAAAAAGAAAAACTAAATCCTAGCTAAGCCACTTTCGCAGGGAGCGCGATAGCATTGAGCATATGCTACAAGCCTTTAAACCTCTAGGTGTCCCTAGAGGAGGAGTTTTGTCTCCTGAGGGTTTACGGCTATGACACCCACAAACATATCCAACAAAATCCCATCATTCGAGATGCAATCGAATAGCGCCCATAACGAAACAATGCATGCTTAAGCCAATATGTAAAGACTAAAATTAAGCCACAAAACTGAAAACATTGTTCGTTTTAAATGAAAAGCCCATGCTCAAGACAATCTAGCATCAAAAACACCTTTGCCAGATGCCATAGATATAATTCGCCTCAACTCTACTTCTCACAAGATATCGCTCATATTTCACACAGAACCTAGGCAATTTCACTTATCAAGCATATGCGAATGGAATTTATGCACAAGAAATTTCAAGTTATTATCGCATATGAATATATCATTTTGAATAACGCTTGATTTGTAAGCAAAAGATCTCATGAAAAGAATCAGGCATTATGAACAAGATTAAGCACACTCTTACCTTCTACTTTCATTGCAAGGATAACCAGTAGATCAATCAGACTTTCATTATGGTTGTAATGAGGCTATTGGGTAGGGGCTAAGAAAGAACAGAAAAAAGGAATTCAAAAACCCTAGGATCATTCAATGAGAGTCTTCACTTCGTCTTCAAGGCCTTGCTTTCTTCTAGGCCTTCCTTTCTTCCTGTTTGCAAGTGGAATGACACCACTCACCATTAATTTCAAACCACCTCTTTCACCAAATTCTTGATAACTCCTTTAAGAGTAGATACAACACTACCAGTCATTTGACTGGTTGAATTCATTAAACCGTGCATATTTCTGTTGCACCATTTATTATTATTATTATTATTATTATTATTATTATTATTATTATTATTATTATTATTATTTTGAATGAAACAAATACAGTTCCTCTCAGATTTGGATTGAATGCAGCTCTTCTTCACTTGTTACTCATTACCTTCGCACATATTCCTGCGGCGAAATCTCAAGTCTTCTTCACAATCTCAATGTATGATCCCAAGTTAAAAAGGTAAGGCTATAATTCAGGCTTACATGGGTTAAAGTCAGTGTGGTGAAGAAAGAAAAAGGCTAATCAGTGTTTGGCTTCAAACAGTGCTATGGAGCACACACATAAGGTAGGAAATATTTAAGGCCTTTTAAGTAGATCAAGCACACATAGTCTGAAATCACTTCCATTGGTTCAACTTACTCAAGATCAAAGATAGCATGTGAAATATTTTATGATGAACGTTCTATAATGCTCAATGTTAAACCTATAGAGATCAAGTCTAGTGCTAAGAACCTATGTAGTGTTTAAAGAGTAGAAACAATTAATCACTCATATCATGTCATTTATGTACGCTTTTTGGCTTAGTGAACTCACCAAGGTAGTCTCCACTATTAATCATGGCAATCCAACTAAGCATCCTATCCACTATCATATCAAGAGCATGTCATAATTTTTAAAAAATGCAACACAATACTCTAAGTGGCTAGACTTTAGTTTAAACATATTGAATAAAGCATACTAGTTCTAAAGCACACATCAAAGCATCTCATCAAAGATTCAGGAGGAACGACAGACTCAGAACGAAAATAAAACTAAAAACCAAAACGACACTAAATACCCCCAAACCTGAGCTTAACATTGTCCCCAATGTTGACAGTCAAGACATTTATGGTAGGGACAGACATAAAGAAATAAACTACAATATCCAAAGAAAATAAAAGAAAAAGAAAATAAAATAAAAAGTCAAAAGAAATCATATCCTGTCAATCTCCGCCATCCTCATCTGAAGGTAAGATCTCGGTGTGCTGATCGGAGTCTAACTGGTCATCCTGCGGATCCTCATCATCAAACTGCATGATCGGGGTCCTTTGAACCCCGATCATCAAACTGCTGCTCGAATCCCGATCCACTAGCTGCATAAGGATCCTGATCAGGAAAAGGAGGCTGAGATGGAGCTCCACTCCCACTAGCCACAGAAAACCGACTAGTCATCATCGTGTGCAAATCATCTATGCTCGTCTCGACATCGTCAAAACGCTCCTCCATACGAACCTCCATCTGCCTGATGCGCAAATCCATGTGAGCCTTCATAGCCTGCAAAAGAGTATGAAACTGATCACCTCCGGGCTGTGCTGCAGGTGCATCCTCCTCGGGCTGCTCTGCAGCTGGATCCTCCTCAGGCTGCTCCTGTGCCATTGCGGCAGCTGCTGCTGCGCGCTCCTCTCTGCGACGTCTGCGTCGCGCATAATCTCCAACAGGAGGCAAACCCCGAAGAGCCAACTGCTGGTTCCATCTAGTCCTGGTGAGCATGGATGGGTCATTGTGCTCCAAACCTGCAGTCACATCAATTCCTGCCCGACTGCAGAAAGCCGTGATCAAACATGGAAATACCATGGATAATTCATCAGTGCCACAGGCTTCACGAATAGCACCAAAAATCACCCTCCCAATGTTGATAGGGCCACCAGTCCTCAACCGGAGCAATATACGAGCCTGGTCATAGAAAATCTCGGTGCGGTGCTGAGAAGGTAGCAGCGAACACGTCAGAAAAATGTTCCAAAAGGCGACGTCCACATGCGTGTCACGCTGGTACAACTTCCGCAATAGGTCCCACTGTTCAAGCCCATCCATCCTAAGGACTGCAGCCATTCGTCCTCGAAACGGGTCGAGAGTATCAAGGTACTCCACCCCTCCTCCGCCTCTAATGTCAATATCAGGAACCTCAAAGAACTGATTTATCACCTCGGGATTGATCAGGATCTTAACCCCCTGGACCACAACAACTCCCCCATCCTGGAGCCTCCCTGCCATAGCACTGGCATAGAATTCGATCACGAGACTCCTATTAGGCCGTGTCGGCCTAGCAACGTACCTCTCCCACTGGCGGGCAGCAACGGCGGCTGGAATGGGCGTCTGCGCCATACTTTCTAGATCAATGCCCCTCTCAATAATCCAGGGCCGTGCCTGGAACCTGTTCACCCTATCTCGGAATTCTTTGTGTTGCGCCAATCTTGGAGTGGCAGGACGCTTTCCTTTATCTGCTGCACTAATCCGAGGACGCTTGCCAATATGAGTTTTTGCCATCTGGCACAATAAATAATCAAAATAAATCCACAGATATTCTGAACAGAAATTGGCAGCACTTCGTTTCAAAGTAAGTGTCCAAATACACATATTACCAATAAAAACTCATCATTATAACGGTATCAAACTCATTATAATCCACATTGGGCATTCCAACAATAATTTCATCATTCTAATAATATCAATGTCAAAAACATTATATCAAAGAATACTATAATCACACATGCCAATAATTTCAAATCCCATTTAAAACAAATGCAATACCAACCATGCATGTTTCAAATCTAACAAGATAATCAATTTTTACAAGAAACATAATGATTCTAAGTAAGGGATTTAGAAATTTTCACACAAAATAATCCCAAAATCCATCAAAAATTACATAAATAAAGATATCTCAAGTGAAAAGCAATGGAATCATGAAGAAAATTGAGAGTAGAGAGGTAGAAATCATACCTTGTGACTTGTTGGAGAGAGAGAGTAACAATGGAGGAAAGAGAGAGAAATAGAGAGAGAAAGAGAGGAGAGAGGACGTGCGCAGCCAAGGGAAAGAGAAGGGTTGCGCACGGTCCATTTAAAGCAATAGGGTTTTTTTTTTTTTTTTTTTTGTATTGACCGCTGGGTAGGTACCTGCCTAGGGGGCGGTCCTATCCAGCGATCCATGCAATGCATGCAGGCCAAGGTGCAAAACACACCGTATCACTTACTTTTGGACCGCTGCCCAGGCATGTGCCTAGGGGGCGGTCCTACCTTGCACTGAAGTCCAGAGACACGTTTTAAAAGTGACCGCTTCCCAGGCATGTGCCTAGGGGGTGGTCCTACCTTGCACTGAAGTCCAGAGACACGTTTTAAAAGTGATCGCTTCCCAGGCATGTGCCTAGGGGGCGGTCCTACCTTGCACTGAAGTCCAGAGACAATCTTCAGGATTCTCAGCTGGCCAGGAACGTGCACATCCAGCGGGACTAAGTGGCGGTCAAGTCCAGAGAGACCCCTTTAGAGAGACCGCTGCCCAGGCATGTGCCTAAGGGGCGGTCCTATCCCGCGAAAAATATTTTCTTCATACCTGATACCTGGCCAAAAGTAAAACACGCATAAAACATACCAGCTCTCTCCTAAAACAGAAAAATTAATTAATCGAACACCCCCAAACCTGAATTGAATAATATCTCCTTTAAAACTCTATATCCAATAACCATATTCATCGGGTTGAAGAACGTTCGAGACTCCTAAAAAAAACTGACTCAAAAATAGACAAAAATATAAAATAAGAAAATATTACCTAGGTGGGTTGCCTCCCACTGAGCGCTTTATTTAACGTCTGGGCAAGACGCATAAGAGCCTTACGGCTTATTGAGGCAGGAAAATTGGTCTGGTTTTAGCTTGGATGCACACAGGTATGGCTTGAGTCGGTGTCCATTAACTTTAAATCTCTTCTGACCGTCACGACCTTCAATTTCCACAGCTCCGTGCGGGAAAACCTGAGTAACCCTATATGGACCCAGCCAACGTGATCTCAGCTACCCTGGAAACAACCGTAACCTTGACTGATACAAAAGGACAAGCATCCCTGGTTGGAATTCCTTCTGAAAGATTTTGCTGTCATGCAGCCTTTTTGTCCTTTCTTTGTATATCTTGGCATTCTCATAAGCATTGTCCCGAAGCTCCTCAAGCTCACTCAGTTGCAATTTTCTTTCCTCTCCTGCCTTATCTAAATCGAAGTTCAACTTCTTCAGTGCCCAATAGGCATTATGTTCCAACTCCACAGGTAGATGACACGCTTTCCCATAAATAATCCTATAAGGGCTCATATCAATTGGGGTTTTGTAGGCAGTTCTGTACGCCCACAATGCATCATTAAGCTTAGTTGACCAATCCTTTCGATTTGGTTGCACCGTCTTCTCCAATATCTGCTTAATCTGCCTATTGCTCACCTCCACTTGTCCTGAAGTCTGAGGGTGATATGGGGTTGCCACTTTGTGCCTGACACCATATTTCTTCATTAACGAGGCAAAAACCTTGTTACAAAAATGGCTCCCACCATCACTAATGATCGCACGCGGTGTCCCAAATCTGGCAAATATGTGTTCTTTCACGAATTTCACCACCACTTTGCTATCATTCGTCTTGGTTGCAATTGCTTCAATCCACTTCGAAACATAGTCCACAGCCACCAAGATGAAAGTGAATCCGTGCGAGGATGGGAAGGGACCCATAAAGTCAATTCCCCACACGTCGAATATTTCTATCACCAATTGACTGGAAAGGGGCATCTCATCCCGTTTGCCAATGTTCCCCGTTCTCTGGCACTTGTCACAAGAAATACAAAAAGCATAAGCATCTTTAAATAAATAGGTCCAGAAGAAACCTGATTAGAGAACTTTCAGAGCAGTCTTCTTGGCACTAAAATGCCCTCCACAGCTAAGGTCGTGGCAGAATTTCAGCACATCTTGCTGCTCCTCTTCAGGGACACATCACCGAATGATCTGATCAGCGCCATATTTGAACAGGTATGGCTCATCCCAAAAGTATTGCCTGGAAAGGGAGATGAATCTTCTTTTTGCTTGAGAATTCAGGTCGGCTGGTACGATGCCATTAGCAAGATAGTTCACTATGTCTGCGTACCATGGATCTTTAGCTCTCACATTCATCAACTGTTCATCTGGGAAGTTCTCGTTTATTGGTACGAGCTTGGCACTTTCTTCTCTCGTTTCTTCTTCCACTAATCGAGAAAGGTGGTCAACTACCACATTCTCACTGCCCTTCTTATCCCTGATCTCCAAATCAAACTCTTGCAACAAAAGGATCCACCGGAGTAATCTCAGATTCGCTTCCTTCTTTGTTAGTAAATATTTCAAAGCAGCATGATCAGAATAAACAATTACTTTATACCCAATCAAATATTGACGAAATTTTTCCAGGGCACTAACAACAGCAAGTAATTCTTTTTCTGTAGTTGAATAGTTCAATTGTGCATCATTCAAAGTGCGACTAGTGTAGTAAATAACATGAGGCAATTTATCTACTCGCTGTCCTAGAACAGCACCTACAGCATAGTCCGACGCATCACACATTAATTCAAATGGAAGAGACCAATCAGGAGGTATAATTACAGGAGTAGAAGTCAGTTTATCTTTCAGAGTTGTAAAGGCAAGCATACATTCATCATTAAAATCAAATGTAGATTCTTTAGCCAACAGATTACACAGGGGGCGACTAATTTTTGAAAAATCCTTTATAAAACGCCTGTAAAAGCCTGCATGACCAAGAAAACTCCTCACACCCTTTACCGAAGTAGGAGGTGGAAGTTTAGCAATTACTTCAATTTTAGCTCTATCTACCTCTATGCCTTTATCAGATATCACATGTCCTAACACTATTCCAGATTTCACCATGAAGTGACTTTTCTCCCAACTAAGAGTTAAATTAGTCTCAGTGCATCTTTTCAAAACATTAGTTAAATTATCAAGGCAGTGGTCAAAAGAATTACCAAAAACAGAAAAATCATCCATAAATACCTCGATATACTTCTCTAACATGTCGGAAAAGATCGACATCATGCATCGTTGGAAAGTGGCAGGGGCATTGCACAACCCAAACGGCATTCTTCTGTAGGCAAAGGTACCGAAAGGACAAGTGAATGTCGTCTTCTCTTGATCCTCTGGAGTGATGGCAATCTGATTATACCCTGAAAAACCATCCAGGAAACAGTAATAAGCATGTCCCGCCAAACGCTCAAGCATCTGATCGATGAACGGCAGTGGAAAGTGATCATTTTTTGTTGCCGTGTTAAGCTTGCGGTAGTCTATGCACACCCTCCATCCTGTGGTCTTCCTTGTAGGGATCAACTCATTGTTCTCATTCGCCACCACTGTGATTCCAGACTTCTTAGGCACAACATGAACCGGACTTACCCAATTACTGTCAGATATAGGGTATATGATACCCACTTTGAGTAGCTTTAGGACCTCTTCCTTGACCACCTCCTTCAAGTTCGGGTTAAGTCTTCGCTGAGCTTCTCTAGATGGCTTCAAACCCTCTTCTAGAAGAATGTGATGCATACAAATGGTAGGGCTTATTCCCTTGATATCTGCAATGGTCCATCCAATGGCGGCTTTGTGCTCCTGCAGTACTGCCAAGAGTTTCTCTTCTTTTTCTGACTCTAAATCTGAAGCTATAATCACTGGAAGAGTCTCATTCTCGCCTAAAAATGCATATTTGAGGTTAGAAGGAAGTTGTTTCAGCTCCAATGTAGGGGGAGAACTAATATATGGAATTAACGTCTTGTTGATCTCATCTTTCACTTCAGTACACACTTCCTCTATGTCAGAATCCTCATTTGAAACTCCTATATGCTGAAGTTCTTCATCATCTTCAAACACATCACAAACCCAATCTAACAATTCCTCAGATATATCTTCTAACAACTCATCCTGCACTGCTGACTTTACCACTTCAATTGCATTACATTCAATAGAATAACAATCGTCGGCTGCTTTAGGGAACTTCAGGGACTCAAAGACTTTAAACTCTACATTCTCATCTAACACAGTCATCGTTAGCTTCCCATTCTGGACATCAATAAAAGTCTTTGCAGTTGCCATAAAGGGTCTCCCTAAAAGAATAGGCTTACAGTTCCTATCTTTGGCACCTTCATCCATATCTAGCACCACAAAGTCAGCAGGAATAATAAGATTTTCTACCTGCACTAGCACATCTTCCACATATCCCTTAGGGTATCTTACAGACCCATCAGCCAGCAGAAGGGACATGGTTGTCTTTTTCAGATCATTCAAACCCAATTGCTCATAGATAGTTGTTGGCATTAAGTTGATGCTGGCTCCTAAGTCTAGCATAGCCCTCTTCAGAGTTGTACCACCAATAGTAATGTTAATGCAGAAACTACCTGGATCTTGAAGCTTTGGTGGCAATGACTTTTGAAGGACTGCATTAGCACTTCCGGTCATAAACTCTTGATGATTCTCCACAAATCTTGTTTTGTAAGTGTGAAGGCTCTTGAAAAACTTAGCATATGCAGGCATCTTCTGAATCATCTCCAACAGGGGCAAGTTGACATTGACCTTTGAAAGGATGTCATATATGTCTTTGTAAGACTTTTCCAACTTGCTCTTTTGCAGTCTCCCTGGGAATGGAATGGGTGGCACATAAGGATTTGCTGACTTGTGTAGGAGTGGTGAATCCTTGGATTTTTCCACCACTACCTCATCCTCCTGGTGCTTAAGCTTTTCTTTTGAAGAACCTGAAACAGTAATAGGTTTATCAGAAAGTTCAGCAGGTAAATTATCAGTTAGCACCTTACCATTTCGGAGAATTGTCATAGCTTTAGCTTGCTCAGTGTAACTTGGAAATTTTCCTTGTTCCATTCTTTGTTGAGCTTCAGCTAGTTGTCCAACTTGGATCTCTGTCTTCTTTATTGAAGCATTAATATTCTGAAATTGTACCTCATTCCTTTGGTCAGTTAGTGTCATACGCTGCCCTAATTGCTGGATTTGCTGTAATTGCTGCCCTAATTGCTGTGATTGCTGCTGAATCTGCTGTGATTGCTGTTGAATTTGCTGTGATTGCTGTTGCATGTGCTGCTGCATGTCTAGTGATTGCTGCTTGATTTGCGGTTGTAGTTGCTCCAGTAATTCTTCCATTGAAGGCTTCTTTGGTTGAGATTCGAAGTTTTGCTGAGCACCGGTGTTTCTGTTGTTGTTACCCCATTGGTTACCGGTGTTCTGACTGTTCGACCATGAAAAATTAGGATGATTCCTCCACCCTGGATTGTAGGTGTTGGAATATGGATCATTCCTAGGTCTGGGGTTGAAGTTGTTCATGGCATTAACTTCTTCTTCTTCAGGTCCAGGACCTGCTGCCTGGTGCTCTCCCATAAACACCTTTTGTTTCAGTTGACCAATTTCAGAAGCAAAAGAATCTATCTTCTTCATTATCTGTGTCATTTGAATGGAACTCTCTGTGCTAGCATCCACGGTGTAGATACCCTTCTTTCTTCCGGAGTTCTTATGACAAGAATTCTGGGCTAACTTCTCAAAGATCTCGTACACCTCATCAGGCTGCTTGTCATACATAGATCCACCACAGGCATTGTTCACTAGAAGTCCTGAAACTTCAGTCAGACCATCATAAAACCATTGACACAATTGATTAGTCAGAAACCCATGCTGAGGACAGTCCCTGGTATATTTCTTGAAACGCTCCCATGCCTCATAAAAAGTCTCGTTGTCTTGCTGAATGAAACTCGAAATTTTGGCTCGGATTTCACTGGTTTTCTGAGGTGCATAATACTGATCAGTAAGCTTTTCTCGCACTTCATCCCATGTTCTCAAAGATGCAGGAGGCAAAGTTAACAGCCAAGCTTTCGCCTCTCCTTTCAATGCATGTGGAATGCATCTCATACGCAGCTGATTTTCAGTTATCCTGTAGTTAGGGAAGGACTGTATTGCTCCATAAAACTCTCTGAAGAACAAGAGTATATCTTCATCTGGTAATCCATAGAAACTGGGCAGCTGATTGTAATGGCTACTCTTCAGCTCATAATTCCTTGCTGCAGGTTCTAGCACAATGCACAAAGGATCATTGCTCACAACTGGTCTACTGTAATCCTTCATAGTTCTGATAGGTTCTGGCTCATACACTGGATTAGGAACAAGGTTAGGGGCCTGTTGCACCCTCTCTTGATTCTGTTCCTGATTTCGCTTATCTTCCATTGCTAAATTTCTGATACGATCTATGTTATCGTTCAAAGGTAGTAATTCTCCCTGTTGAGATCTTCTACCTTGCATCTGCTGTCAAAATCTGCAATGAGACAAACAAATCACTAGTAAACTCCGAAAAGAAAAAGAAAAAGAATAAATAAAAAGAAAAATCTAAAAAGCTAAAAATTAATGACTCGACTACCTGAACTAATAAATCTATTAACTAAAACTAAAACTAGAAATAACCAATAAATTCATTGTTCCCCGGCAGCGGCGCCAAAAACTTGATGTGTAAAATCGTGTTATAAAAACCTAACTCGCAAGTGCACGAATCGTGAGATAAGTACAGCGACAAGTAGGGATCGTTCCCACGAGGAAAAGTGATCTATCGACTAAAACCAATTCTAATTACAGCTAAGCAATTAACAGTAACCAAGAGATTTCAGATTGATTTGATTGATTTGAGATTAAAACTAGATTAAATTAAGAAAACAATTAACAAGAATATGAGAATGAGATCAAAAGGTGAGAGGACTAGGTCATCAATGCTCCCCAACTACGTTTACTCAATGCTTCGAATTGACTTTCACAAAGAATGTTAATCAAGTTAAGGGTTCGTTCTTAAATTATGTATAATTAGTGTTATGTGGTCCTGGGATAAATTAAGTACTTCTACTACAATCAATAGCAAACCTTGCATACAAACTATAACAGAAAATACATCAACCATACACCAAGCGTTTCTCAGTTGAGTAAATAGCAAACCTTGCATATAAACTATAACCTAAAACCCACAAAACACACAATCAAGTATTCTCAATCACAGTCAATAGCAAACCTTGCATATAAACCATGATTGAGAACCCATTAAGCACAAGAACAAGAGAACCAAAGATAACGTGCAACCTGCAACAGTAAATTCATTCATTCAATTGAATATTGGCTAAGAATGGTGAACCTCACACATATCTCAACCTTAACATATAAACCCTAGATTCAAGACTAGCACAAACCATGCATAGACAAGAAGAAATCCCAAATTGAATGAAACAAAACTTGAATTACTAAAACATAGTCAATTCTAACAAAGAGTATTCATAGAGGTTCACATTGAATTCCTAGTAAGGATTTAGTTACACATCAATGGAGGAAACAAAAATATAGAAGAGGAGAAGATAGAACCCATTGTTGTCTTCTAATCTTGCTTCGAATCTTTCGTCTTCTTCTTGCTTTTCGGTGTCTTCCAAGGATGGATGGTAGAATAGCTCTCAATCTCGCAGTCTCTAACTCTTTCTGAAAGCCCTCTGATGTCTTATTTATAGTGGCTCGCAACTTCGTCCTTCGCTGACCTAAACGAATCAGATTTCTTAAACTCTCGCTGCACGTGCCGCTAGGTAGGCAACTTGCCTACCCCGCGATCATCTTTTTGCAACACCACTGGAGACCACCGCTATGTAGGACAGTGTCTGGGGGGCGGCCACTTGAATGACACACTGCTGGAGTTTAGTGCAAGCTAGGACCGCTAGACAGGACATGCCTAGGCCGCGGTCCTTCATGAACAACTTCTCTAGAGTTTGGTGCTAGATAGGACCGCTAGGTAGGCACTACCTAGGGGGCAGTCCTTCACAATCTTCACTTGAGGCTTCAACATGCATTGACCGCGACATATGACCGCTAGCTATGCATGCCTAGGGGGCGGTCCTCTGCAGAAAATGTATATTTGATCAACATTGACATCTTTTCTTCCATACTTGAATATTTGCACCACTTCTGATAACGAGACATGCACAGCTCAACAAGCACATCAAACAATCTAAAATACTCAAGAATAAAGCACAAAGACTAGGAAATAGGGGTCTAAAACATATATAGAAATAGACCGATCAGGAAGCGACCCGGTCAGGTCTAGCCCCTAGACAGCAAAGGGGTAGGGGGTGCTGATTGAGGAGAGCCTTTCTGGTGGGAGATGATGGAGGTTTGCTGTTTTCTGACAAGCTTCGCAGGATCGCGCAAATTGTCTTGCATCCTGATGTATAGTCGGCCAATAGTAACCCATTCTGATTACCTAGTAAGCCAGAGTTTCACCTGATATATGATTACCACAAACCCCTGAGTGTACCTCGTTGAGCGCCCAGCGCGCATCATTGGGATGGAGACATCTAAGTAGAGGGAGAGATTTCCCCTTACGGTATAAGTATCCATCTACCATGTTGTACCAAGTAGCTATCCTTTTAAGCCGTCGGGCTTGATCCGGATCTGTTGGGAGAGTGTCACTTTAGAGATAATCTGCTATTGAATCCATCCAACATGGGGAACGGCTCACGGGAAGGACCTCTGCCTCCTTAGCTATACTAGAGAAAGGAACCAATTAGAGGGGTACTCCTTTTGGTAGAACATGTCCTTCTCCTGTAGCAATTTTAGCCAGGACATCTGCGCTATGGTTCCTCTCTCTAGGTACTTGTTCTATCCTTACACCCTTAAACTTCTTCATGGCTTCCTGAACTTTAGCCAGATAGGCCACCATGTTGTCACCTTTTGCTTGGTACAACCCTGTCACCTAGTTGACCACTAGTTGGGAATCACTCTTGATCAAAAGGTACTCAACTTCCAAGGCTCCTGCTACTTTCATTCCTGCTAATAAAGCTTCATACTCCGCTTCGTTGTTGGTAGCTCTGAACTCAAACCTAAAACAATGACTACACTCAGCTCTAGCGGGGTTGATCAAGACGATCCCTGCTCCGCATCTTGACTAGTTCGAAGCTCCATCCGTGTAAAGAACCCAAATCTTGCTGTCTTCAGGCCATTCCGATTTGGTTTGATCCGAATCTGGGTCTATTGATTTGCCCGGGTTCGGAATCGGGCTAAACTCCACTATGAAGTCCGCCAGGGCTTGGGCTTTGATAGTGTTTCTTGCCTTGTATTTGATGTCGAATTGTGTGAGCTCTAGGGCCCATAGAACCAATTTGCCCGACAAATCTGGCATCTGGAGGAATTGTCTCAATGGTTGATCTGTGACAACCGCGACGGTGTGAGCTTGAAAATAAGGCCGGAGCTTTCTGGATGTGGTCACCAAGGCGTAGGCGAGCTTCTCTAAGAGGGTGTAGTTTTTCTCGGACTTAGTGAAAGCCCGGCTCACGTAGTAAACTGGTTTTTGCATCCCATCACTGCATTCTTTTACTAAGGCTCCACTAGTAGCAACTTCAAAAACTGCTAGATAGAGCAGGAGCTCTTCCCCCGGGGTCGACTTTACCAACAATGGCGGACTTGACAAGTACTTTTTTAAAGCTTGAAAAGCCTGCTCACCTTGTTCATTCCATTTCATCTTCTTTCCCTGCTTGATGATCTTGAAAAACGGGAGACATTTATCTGTGGAGCGAGATATGAACCGGTTTAGGGCTGCTATCTGTCCGGTTAATCCTTGTGCCTGCTTGAGAGTTGTAGGGGACTCGAGGTCTAGGATAGCTTTGATCTTCTCGGGATTAGCCTTGGTTCCCCTTTCATGCACCATGAATCCCAAGAATTTACTTGCTGCTACCCCGAATGCACACTTAGCGGGGTTCAACCTCATCTGGTTCTGCCTTATTACTTGGAAGGTTTGGCGTAAGTCCCCTGTATGTTGTCATGCTTCTGGAGATTTTGTGATCATGTCATCTATGTACACCTTTATGGATCTTCCTATCTGCTCTTTGAACAGTTTGTTCACCATACGCTGGTAGGTGGCACCTGCATTTTTGAGTCCGAATGGCATTACCTTATAGCAGTAGAGGCCTTGTCCGGTGATGAAGCTAGTCTTGTCCTGATCTGAAGGATGCATCATAATTTGATTGTACCCCGAGAAAACATCCATGAAGCTTAGGAGCTTGTTTCCTGTAGTGGAGTCAATGAGCTGGTCTATCTTAGGCAGAGGGAAACTATCCTTGGGACAATCCCGGTTGAGATCGGTGTAATCCACACACATTCACCACTTCCCGTTAGACTTGGTTACCGTAACCACATTGGCGATCCACTCGGGGTACCAGGATTCCCTGATGAATTCGGCCTTTACGAGATTATCAACCTCTTCTTGGACCGCGGCGTTCCGTTCGGTGTTGAAGTGTCTTCTTTTCTGCTTAACTGGCTTAAAAGTTGCATCCACTGCCAACCTGTGGGTAGCCAAGCTAAGAGGAATGCCAGACATCTCCTCATGGCTCCAAGCAAAGATGTCGTTGTACTCTCTAAGAAGCTCTATCAAATCCTTCTTGATTTTCGGGTCCAGACCCCCTCCAACTTTTACTGTCTTTGTCGAATCTTTCCCTCTGATCAGGACCTCCTCCAGCTGCTCTGCGGGGTGTCCAATGGTCTAACCTCGCTCTTCCTCTTCTGGCTCCTCCAAGATTATGTCTAGCACTTCCCCTTCTTCCGAGACATAATGATCCCACTCTAATGCTCCCTGATTTGGGTCGCTGGTCACATGTGCACATTGTTTGGCTAATGCAGCAGGGTTGGTGGACACCGCATAACAATTGCGGGCTGCCTGCTGGTCCCCCCTTACTTCTCCTACTTCTGATCCCACTGGAAACTTCAACACATTGTGGTAGATGGACAACACTCCTCTAATCCCTGACAGGAAGGGTCTTCCTAAGATTGCATTGTATGCAGACGGGGTGTCTAGTACAATGAATTCCGTCATTATGTTCTGTTGAAGAGGAGCCTCTCCGACTATTACTGGCAGAATCTTTGTCCCCATTGGCATTATGGAGTCCCCTGTGAACCCATACAAAAGGGAGGTACAACTGTTATAGCAAGAGTTTTTCAGATTGAGCTGCTCATGAGCCCCCTTGAATAGAATATCAACACTGCTCCCTGTATCAATCAGGACGCGGTGTACCAGGCAATTGGCGATCTGTATCGTAATCACCATGGGATCATCATGTGGCTGAACTGTATTGTAGACGTCCTTCTCTGTGAAGATGATTTTGGTGGAGTGAGATAGATCCCGGGATCCACTACTGACTTTGAGTATTTCGTGGTCAGCATTCAACCTGGGAATCTTCCTTGCGTGATTCTTCCTCGAATTATTGGAGGTTCCAGCTAAGGTAGGGCCTCTACTGATGGTGTGGATGTAAGATCCTTTATTTGTGTTGGCTTGATTCCATTGCAAAACTCTCTATATTTGTATTAGTAGTTGCTTAGGTGTTTCTTGGAAGAAAGGAGCCTCAAAGGTGAAGAAGCAACATCTTGTGCAAATATCGTCTTCAAGGGGAACATAGCATACTTGGATGCTAAGGTATCAAGATTCTTCTTCCTCTTGCAAGGCATAAGCGCACATACACACAATTCATATATATGTATCCTTGCATCATATTCAAATATTTGGTATAACACTTTCACACACATTTAGCATGCACATGCATTTATCTCATTGTTGACAATCTTGTAGAATTGCATGTTTTCTCACTATCGCTTAGATATGGCTTGCTTGTGTTGCATAGTTGATGACTCGCTTTTTGTGTCGTTACCAAATTGCGAATTACCAAAAGAATGTTATAAAATGAATCTTTACGCAATATATTTTAAGATTTGAAAATGAGTATTGTGGTAAGCTTAGAGTTCGTTCCACAGGGAATTAGAGTAATATGTTGAATTAATTAGCTAATCTATAAACAATAATATAAATCATAAATGATGAATGAGTGTATGGTTTGTCAAGCCATCAAACATACATGTAAAATAAACCTAATAAAACTAATAAAATGGAATGCTCAACAAATCTAGATAAGAAATATGGAATAAACAATTAATAGGAATTCTAGGGAAATGATAGAGTAGCTAATGGACAATGAGCAATTCATACATGGCTTCTTTAATGAACAATCTACACAATCAAGGACCGATCTCATTCAAATGTGTTGTTTAGACCGTCACTACGAACCCTAAACAACTTCCCACCGCAATGCCTAACCGATTAAGGAAAGGGGGTCACGGCGGGATCGGTTAGTGACAATCAAATGGTCTAGGCAATCGAGGTTGATCACCCCTCCAAAAGCCTATCCTATTCACTATGTGCTCTAATCAATCAAGTGTGTCAATAACTCAATCAATTTTATCACAAATTAATCCTACAACATATTGTAATTAACAAGTGTGTCAATAACTCAATTAATCACATAAGTGCAAGATCTAATTAAAAAGTAAATAAAACTTAAATCATGCAAACATAATATTGAAAGCTTTAATAAATACTCATGTCCAAAAAGTCTCTCAAATCATCCCCTAAAATAGGGGTTTTAATTACACATAATTACAAACAAGAAAAGGAAGTAAAATGGAGAGAAATCACCCTTGGGTCTCTCTTGTAAGCTTGATCCTTCCTTGATGCTTCCTTGCTTGAATCTTGTGCAAAGAGTGGGTGTTGAGGATATGTCTAGATAGGTGGAGTCATATGGAAAGTGACAAAGGAAAGGGGTGGAGAAAATGGAAGGAGAGGAATGATTTAGGTGAAGTAATCTAGATGTTTAAGCTTAGGTAGAAGAGAAATGAAGAGATTAGGAATGGTAGAAAGGAGGTTTCTTGGTGGACAAGAGTTGTCCAAAAGAGGAAAAATGTGATGTATTTATAGGTGTGAAAAGCTAGGGTATGAAATGGGTATGAAATGACAAGAATACCCCTCTTGAATGCCAACACAGGAATTCCTACGCTGGAATTCCAACGTGGTCGCCACTTGTCCTTCTAGGTCGCCATGGCGACCTCTCATGGGTTTTTCTGTCGCCATGGCGACCAAATGGCGACCAAGTGGCGACCCTTCCCACTTTGGAATTCCTACGTTGGAATTCCTATGTGGTCGCCATTTGCAAGTGTAGGTCGCCATGGCGACCTCAAATAGTGACCATGAGATGCTTTGCAATTTCCTCTGTCGCCATGGCGCTCAAGTGGCGACCAAATGGCAACCTTCTGATGACTTGAAGAATCCTCTGTCGCCATGGCGCCCATGTAGCGACCTCCTTATGTCTAAGTGGCGAAAATGCCCTGTTTCTTCCCATTTGTGAGCCTTTTTGCACCAAAGTCCTCATCTTCATCCCAAATGCTCTTAAAACCTAATAAAACCTGAAACACTTGATTTTACACCATTAAATCACTGGATAATGCCCAAGAATCAAACAAAAGGAGAAGGAAATGAGGGCCAAAATCATACCAATTTTGGTTCGATCAATAGTGTTTATTTGTTTGTGTTTCTTGTGTTTTGGACTTGAACATGATCTTATTTGATTCCTTATTGAGTTCCGGTCATTTCGGTTACTCATTCGTTAAGTTTCGAGTCCATACGACGTAGTTATGCTACTTTGCATTCTCATTCGTTGAGTTGTGTTCGTCGTCATTTTCCAAGATGAATTCTCAACCATTTGTCAAAGTTTCATAGTCATCGTCATGCGTGAGGGAGTCATGGTTTGTAATCTGAAAATGGATTCGAATTCGGAGTTCGGATGACCGAATATGGTCGAAGAACTTGCGAGGTGCGCGAGAGGAGCAAGCTGGCCAAAGGCCATGGTATGGCCACCACGTGTGCCACACGGCCCAGCCAGCTCTCTGGCCATGTGTGGCACACGCTGACCACACGTGGGCATGGTTGAAATGCCTCTATTTTTTGGACAAATTTGCCCCTCTTCCCTCTCCTTTAAATGACCTCTCTTCCCTCCATTTTCAAAGAACTTGAACAACATCAAATCTGAAATTCTGCAGAATTGTTCTTGATTTTTGTTTTCTTATTTTGATCATAACTCTCTCATACGAACTTGACATTGAGTGATTCAAAAACCAAAATTGTTGGTCTTGAAGAGAGCTACAAACCCCAAGCATTTTCAGAGTCATTTGAATTCGTGATTGGTCGCAGCATGCTGTTCTTCAGTCCGAGTTTCATTGTTGTATGTTAAACTTCTTCTTCTCACTTCATCTTTTGATCTGTACTTTAATCTTTCAATTTGATAGATGATTTGTGTTTAGAATGATGTTAGAACATATTCTAGGGGTGATTGATCATTTGGTAATTGAGTTTTAGCTTTGTGATTTTACTTGAACATATATTTGCTAAACTTGATTAATCTTGAAATTGATTCTAGAAATGATATATGTAATGTGCTTTATGACATTTTCTAGGTTTAATTTCATGATCTAAGTACTAGGTTTTTAGTGTGATATATTGAATATTCATACCTTGTTCTTATTGATATACATGCTTTGATTTCTAGGTATTTTTGTGATTGATTGTTGAAAGCATATCCTAGAATGTATGTAAGCATGTTCATAGAGCTTGATTGATTATCTAGCTTTATTTGTTTGTAAGTGATTCATCTTCTTCTTACTTTCATTATTGATCATCTCTTTAATTGTCTTATTTGATTGATGAAAAGTAATATGAATGATGTTAATTCACATGCTTAGGTTTCTAGATATATTTTGTGATTGAGTTGTGATAGCTTTATTCTAGATTCTCTAGTTGCATGTTCATAGAGTGTGTTTGATTTACTTGCTCTATTTGTTTGTGATTGCATCATATTGCTTGTGTGCACTTCACTTAGATCATTGCCTTGTAAAAGGTTGAAGTCTCTTGTTAAGGTGAGTGAAGCCTTAATTTGAGCAAGAAGACTTGGCTAGGAAAGGATTCCGGATAGCCAAGCAAAAAGCCTTAGTTAGGATCAAGAGGATCCGAATAACTAAGCAAAAGTCTTAGCAAGGAGTTGCGTACTCCGGATGGTTGAGCTTGGGTAGCTTGACTAGGATCCTAGTGATCTAGATTGCTAAGCGAGGAAATATTCCTAGAGGCTTGAGAGCCTTGGATAGGGAGTTGCTCTCTAGAGGTGTAGGATACATCTTGGATAGAGAGTAGGCTTTGTGAATCACTAGCCCGAGGGTTGTTTAGGATTTGATAGCTTGAAGTGGATACCATAGTGTTGATAGCTTTGAGTGTGTAAGTCCTTTTCGTATAGTGGATTTGCTTTGCCGGTGGTTGTGGATTCAACCCGTGGATGTTTCCTCTTTTAGGTTTTACCACGTAAAAACATTGTGTCTCATTTTTGCTTTATATTTCCTTATCTTCCATATGTTCACTTGTATTGATTCTTTTGTATATTGATGCTTACATGAATTGATTCATATTATACAATTGTTATATCATTTCAAGTATTCATTTCATTCTTATATTCCGCATTTTTGAATATTGGAAGAATTAGGGACTATACCTATTCACCCCCCTCTAGGTATAAAACACTATTGCTTTAAGGGAATTTCAGTGGATCATCCGGATCTGCTGCATCAGATCCTTCTCCCCATCTCTCATTCTTTCTGCTGCCTCCTGCATCCCGCTTTAAACCTATTTCCCTTCTTTGATGTTGTCCCGTACTTGCTGCAAAAATTCGGTTAAAAGACCTCCCCTTATCAATCCTTCAATCTGATTGCGGAGGCTGTAGCATTCTGAGGTGTTGTGCCCTATATCCTCGTGGAAGTCGTAATACTTGTATTGATTCCTCCTGTCAACTGGGATTTTCATGGGACCCAGCTTTCTGAGTAGACCCTTATCCCGAATGGCGAGATAAATAGTTTCTCGGGATGCATTGAGAGGGGTGTAGTGATTATATCCTTCTTCCTCTCTTGCCACCCTGGATACTTCCTTCAGGGGAATCTCTCTGGGAAGCGATCTCCAAACCGGATACCTTTCTTGGTACGAAGGTGTAGGGAAAAATATACCGTAAAGTACACGCAGCGGAAGCGAGACTAAAAATAATAGGTTTAATAGCTTTTAAAATTTTTTCCTTTTATGAACCTTAAACCCTTTTAATCAATTAAAGATATATTTTATCTAACAAAAGAAGAATACCTTTTGTCGCGTGATCCGATTGACTTACGTCGATGGTAATCCGCAAGATCTTCAATCCTAGCACGAACCTGGATCACCTAGGAGCGTGATCTCCCTTTTCTTTGAATTGCAAGCCTGTGATTGGATAAAACAAACTTTTCTCTTCTTTGTTAGTCACAAAACAATCAAAAGAATACTAAGATTATTCCGGTCACTTTTGAGTTCTCAATCTAATGATCGAAACTCGCGTGAACCAAGATCGATGTTGTACACACAAGCTTATTGATGAATAAGCAAATAGTATACCATCAAAGAATAATCTATATCTCTTTTATGTTTTTAGTAGAATAATAATAATCTTTCTATGAATTGAGAATAAGAAGAAAATAGAATCAAGCACCAAAAACCCTAAAGTGGCCGAATTCTATAAGTCCACATATATAGGTGGCAAAATTTTCTTTCTCTCTTTCTATTAGGGTGGCCGAAAATAATAACCTAAAAGGGACTAGGGTTGCCACAATACTCAAGCCAAAAAAGAGTTTGTATTGCACCCTAATTCCTATTTAGTTTAAGACTCCCAAACCCTAATCCAACTCATAAATCTTTTATTCTTTTATTTGACTAAATAAAAAGACTTCTTATTTGATTAAATAAATAAAATTAATTATTTATTTTCTTGTCAAACAAGTCTTTTAATTTAAGTATACTACTACTAATAGTATACCTTTAGGATACCTTTAGGAATCATATTTCCTAATCAGAAAAGATTTGTTTCTTAATTAAACAATTAATTAATAAATTAATTAATTCTTATTTAATTAAACAATGAAAACAAAATAATATATAAGGTTAATTAATCACCTTGCCGCCCCATATAAAAATATTGGGCCAAATATTATTTTCTTATTTCATTTAATCCATAGGACTTTAAATTAAAAGCCCACATGTGAACTAGACCCATTCTTACTAAAAGAAACAAGCCCACATGTCATCCATTAATATATAAATATAATTGAGCAGCCCATTACATAAATAATATGCAAATTATATTCTTAATATATTAAATGCAATTCTAGATGGACCCAAAATTGGTCCGGTAGAATATATCAAGTGATCCATGCAAGTCCGTGTGGATTGGGGATCTTGGCGGGCTATCTAAATTTAAGCTTCAATAGACATAACCTAATCACAATCAACAAATGATTCACTTAGGTCCGATCCATTAATTTTAACTCATTCCACTAAATAGCTAAAATTGAACTCTTAAATAAAGACAGAAAAGGAAGATGTTTCCTCATTCATACCCTAGACAATCATATTGGAGATAGTGTATCCTCGTGATTAATATCAGTAATCGCCAAGAGTTTATAGACCGCCTATAACTCTCCAAGTTACCATATTTACTCATATGACCACGTTTTGAACTTGGATATTTTGACTTGTCCAGAAGCCATGTTTTCAATAGACACTATCGAAAACTCAACGTTGAGATTTAATATCCAATTACCTCAAAACATCCATATGATGATATTATACTCTCATTCGATAAATGGAGCCACGATGTCCATATCTATAAATGAAGTCCTCTATCGATTAACAAATGAATATCACCAAATTATCGAGGATAGACTATGCGATATAATCGTACTCATTGATAACTCAAATGATATCACTTGCAACCATAAGTCCATCATTTATCTCAGTATTAAGATAGACTCTCCGATTGTCCTGATAATGAAATTACTTTTATCTATTGACGGTTATAGATAAAGTATTTCATTGTGATCCAGTTCAATGCACCCAGTGCACTAGATTCTTTTGCTCGAAGACACTCCGATGATTTTAGACTCATCATATCTCATTTGATCCCACTCAAATGCTAGCAAAAGAATTCTACAACTTTAACAAGATAAAGGTGCCCAACCTTTAACTTAAGTTGTGAACAATATTCAAGACTAACTAAAGAATTGTGTCTACCACATACATATCCAGATGTACGAACAATTCTTCTTTTCTCATAGTCTTTAGACCTTATGATTATTTACTTTGACAATTATTAAACTATAAATGCTATAAGATTTGTTTATACCAGAAATCACTTTATTAATATGAAAAAGATTGTTAATTACAATATTACACTCTTGCTATTGAGCATAATCCTAACAGAAGGAATATGAGGCGGCCTGTAAGTGGACCGATTTGGAGGTTGATTATGGAACATCCTAGCGGGTGCGGGCTTCGGAGCTTCCTTCTTATGGCGTGGCACTAATCGGGCTTCATCATGCTCGATTTTAATTTGGAGTTGTTTCTCAATTTCCACTTGTTCCAGAGCCCGGTTGTAGGCTTCCTGGTACGTTTCTGAAGGATACTTGGCAAAAGACCGGAATAGTCTGCCAGCCCATAAATTCCTCCGGAAGTTGGCTAGAGTTTCATTCTCGTTGAATACACCTATCTGGACGACCTCCTTATGGAATTTCTCCACATAAGATCTCAGAGTTTCACCCCGCTCTTGAACCACGTATTGCAGCAAGATAGGATCCTTGGGACAGGGTTTGATTCCTTGAAACTGTGCACAGAAAGCTTTGGTGAGTTTAGAAAAAGAATCGACACTACCTAGTGGTAACTTTCTGAACCATGTTTTGGCACAGTCAGTCAAGGTTGAAGGAAACATTCTGCATATGGCCAGCCTTGTCACACTTTGAACCTCCATCTGGTGGACAAAGCTTTCCAAGTGGCTGACAGGGTCCTCTGTTCCGGAATACTTCTCTGAAGGCATCCTAAACTTGGGGGGCAACCCTGCCTCTTTGACTCTTTTGGAGAAAGGTGCATTCATCTCGCCCAAGGGGTTCTTCTGGATTCCTTAATGTTTTCCTTTCTTTAACTGCTCCAACTCATTCGCCATCTTTGTCATCTGATCCTCCAGGCGCTGAGACTTTTTGGTTCTGGATCGGGCTACTGAAACCTCTTCATCCAAAGACTCTGAATCAATGACTACCTCCTTTCGCTTAGCTCTCTGATGCTTTTGTTTTGGAGTTCCTTCGGGATTTGGCGCTTCCTTCCGAATCGGGATGTGGATCTCTCTCATTTGCCCTTGGCTTCGGTGGGGACTGAACCCTCCTAGGAGGGACCTCAATTACGGACTTCACTAGTCGGGGTCTGAGTTCCGCCTGTCGGACTGGGAGAGGTGGACCTAGTCGGTAGAAAACTGGTACCCGAACACTTGGGCCAGCATCTCCTGGGATCCCGGCCGCTCCAAAAGGGATCCCCTAAGCTATCATCCGGAGTCGGATAGCTTCTACGTACGCTGCAGCGTGCTGCTCTAAGACATCTAGATTGACTTCCTGCCTAGCGGGGTCTTGAGGGACAGGGCCTGCAACCGGCGGGGGTACTAGTGGAGGATTTTCATTCCTAGTGCCCTTACCCCGCCTCTGGGCTCTTTCAATGGAAGCAAGGGACTGGAGTCCTGATGGCTCGGGATGACTCTGGGAGGATCGGAGTCTCATTCTGAATATCGCTGGCTAAGGAAATAGGCTGTTTTGAATGATGGTTGGGATTGTTTCCCACAGACGGCGCCAAAAAGTGTTACCGGAAAATCGTCACTGGGGGTGAAATTCCAAATAACGACTTTAAAGGGACCAAGATCGAGATTGACCCCGGTCGGAAGGGTATCAAGTGGTTCGATACCAATTAGATCCTAGGCAATGTCAATACGATGTGGAACACAAGAAGACAAATAAGGATAGGCTTCTTTATTAATCGATATCTTGCATTACAAGTGTATAAATTGTGTTTTTATGAATTAATAACAAGGTATGAGATTTGGTCGATAGTGAAGATGGTGGTGATGGTGAACTCGTACATGTTGATAAGTAGATTTTGAATGTAGGGTTTCTGGAGAGGATTTTCGGTCCCTTTCTGGTGAGTAAGACGTTGTATATATAGGTCCTATTGCTTGCCATGCACTCCTATAATTTCAGTCTAGGGCTTGGCAATTGCAGGACCTCTTTCTCTTTAGGAGATAATCTCGGAGCTTTTATGTGCAAAATCTAGTCTTTCCTTCCTAGGAGGAGTCAATCTCGTAAGCAAATCTTTCCTTCCTAGGAAGACTCTGACTGAGTTGACCTGTTTAACATACGACTCTCTGGCGGGAAGGAATATATCTCCTTTGTACAGCAGCGTTTTAATGGGTCTTTAATGGTGCTTTTAGTTGGTATGAGAATCTTGCTGCCTAGTACCTTCTTGCTTGGTGGGCTAGCTATATCATGGCACTGGCAATGAGAATCTTGCTACCTGGTACCTTCTTGCTTGGCGGGCTGGCTATATCAGAAAGTGCAAGCTAGTAAGCATCCTGTTGTTGAAGTAGGGGGATGTCTAGCTGGTATTATAATGGGATGCTTAGTGGAACTCCTTGTCAGGGTGCTACGAGGTTCTTACTATGGTGGGGTGCTCAGTGGAACTCCTTGTTGGGGTGTTGCGGGGTTTATAGGAGAGTGGGGTATGACGGGGTTGGAGCGCGCTGCGGGGTCTAGCGAGTACCCCGGCTTGGGACGTTGCTTATGAATCAAGATGCCAGCGGGGTCCTAAAGAAGCAGGGGAAAGGCTGGGGCGGACCCCGCTTGAGGGAGTGTGTACTCGGGTTAGTTGGAGTCCGCCTTTGTCGGGTAGTCGGACGGTGTCTGCACTCCATATTCTCCTTACATTGAGGTGAAAAATTCTTCATTGGTCCTTCGCCAATTTTGGCGGTTAACATAAGTCTTTCAGAAAATTTCTAAGGATAAAACTTCCTGAGGTGATCAGCATTCCATGTGTGGTCAATAGGATATCCTCCCCGAAGCATTGCTTTAACCAAGTAAGGACCTTCCCAATTTGGTGCTAGTACCCCGTCGGACCTCTTCCGTGTGTTTTGAGTCACTTTTCTGAGAACCAAGTCTCCTTCTTTGAATTTTCGGACCCTCACTTTCCTGTTGAAATGTCGGGCTATTTTTCTCTGATAAACTACCACCATTTCAGCAATTATGCTTTGATTTTCCTCCAGAAGATCCAGGTTAGCCCTCAATTTGATCTCGTTATCTCCTAACTCGAAATGTTAGACCCTGAAAGACATAAGCTTGTGCTCGATAGGTAGAACTACGTCTGTCCTGAATACCAGTGAGTACAGGGTTTCCCTTGTTGCAGTTCTCCTGGTCATCCTATATGCCCACAATACATTGGGTAATTCTTCTACCCATAAGCCTTTTTTCTGTTGGAGTTTATTCTTCAGGAGCTTCTTGATGATCTTGTTGGTGGCCCCAACTAACCCGTTAGTCTGAGGATGGGCTACCGATGCAAAATGGAGATCAATATTCCAGTCTTCGTAGAAATCCCTAAAATTGGCGTTATCAAATTGCTTCCTCAGATCAGTTATAATGGCCATCGGGGTACCGAAGTGGCATACAATGTTCTTTTTGACAAAGCTGGTAGTCTTCTCTTCGGTTATCCGGGTAAGAGCTTTAGCTTCAACCCACCAGGTGAAGTAATCTATTGCCACTACTGCATGTTTAGCCTGGCCTGGTGTAGTAAGGAGTGGCCCAATTAGATCCAGTCCCTAGATAGCAAAGGGGTAGGGTGTATTGATCGAGGAGAGTTTTTCTGGTAGGAGATGATGGAGGTTTACTATTTTCTGACAAGCCTCGTAAGATCGCGCAAACAGTTTTGCGTCCCGATGTATAGTCGGCCAGAAGTAGCCCATTCTAAGTATCTGGTAAGCTAGTGTCTCTCATGATGCATGGTTACCATAATCTCCTAAATGTACCTCGTTAAATGCCCAGTGTGCATCGTCTGGATGCAGACATCTCAATAATGGAAGAGACTTCCTTTTGCGGTAGAGGTATCCATCTACAAGGCAGTACAGGGTAGCAATTCTCTTAAGCCTGTGTGCTTGATCCGGCTCTGTAGGGAGAATGTCACTTTGGAGATAGTCTGCTATAGGATCCGTCCAACAGAGCAATCGGCCGACTGGGTGGACCTCTCCCCCCTTAGCTATACTGGGATGGGGTATTAACTGGAGAGGTACTCCTTTGGGTAAAGTGTGCCTTTCACCTATTGCAATCTTGGCTATGATGTTAGCACGATGGTTCCTCTCTCTGGGAACCTGCTCCATTGTTACGCCTTTGAATGTCTTCATTACTTCCTGGACCTTAGTCAAATATGCCGCCATGTTGTCACCTTTTGCCTGGTATAACCCCGTCACCTGGTTGACTACCAGTTGAGAGTCGCTTTTGATTAGGAGGAAATCAGCCCTTAAGGCTTCTGCTACTCCCATTCCTGCTAGCAAGGCCTCATATTCTGCATCGTTATTAGTGGTTTTGAACTCAAACTTAAACAGTGACTGCAATCAACCCCTTCTGGGTCAATCATGATAATTCCTGCTCCATATCCCAACTGATTTGATGCCTCATCCGTATATAGGACCCAGGTTTTGCTACCTTTGGGCCAGTCCGGATTGATTGGATCCAAACCCGGGTCTACTAACTCGTCCGGGTCCGAAGTCATGCTGAATTCCATTATGAAATCGGCCAGGGCTTAGGCTTTTATCGTGGTTCTTGCCTTGTATTTGATATCAAACTAGGTGAGTTCTAGGGCCCATAGGACCAATCTGCCTGATACATTCGGCCTCTGAAGGAATTGTCGCAAGGGTTGGTTCGTGACTACCACGATGGTGTGTGCTTGAAAGTAAGGCCGGAGCTTTCTGGCTGTAGTTACCAAGGCATAGGCGAACTTCTCTAGGAGGGTGAAGTTTTTCTCAGACTTAGTGAAAGCACGGCTCATGTAGTAAACCGGTCTTTGTATCCCGTCACTGCACTCATTTACTAAGGCTCTGCTTGTAGTAGCCTCTGAAACTACCAAATAGAGTAAGAGTTCTTCCTCCGGGGTTGGCTTCACCAATAAAGGCAGGCTGGATAGGTACTCCCTCAAAGCTTGGAAAGCCTGTTTGCTTTGCTCGTTCCACTTCATCTTCTTTCCCTACTTGATTACCTTGAAAAAAGGAAGGCACTTGTCACTGAAGCGAGATATGAAGCTGTAAGGATTCCCATTATTGATTGGCTTATTTCGTGGACAAACCAAATATTGGGGTTTGAATTGTAAGGGTAGAATAAATGTTTGAAGATTAAGCTCAAAGGCCCTTTTCAAGACCTCAAGGTGACAAGCACTTCAAAGGTATATTCTCTAGTGCTTATTTTTCTTTGAAGATATTTAGAAGCACACACACACTTAACATACTTGCATATGTGTGCATTTTCTTCACATGTCACATTTCACACTAGCACTTTGATTGTTATATCTTGTTGTGTGTTTATGTGTCTTTTAATTCGTTTCCCAAATGTGTTCGGAAACGTCCGCGCGTGCACGATAATGTGCTTGGTTTTACATGAAGACCGCTCACGGAGAATGCCCTTGGCTTCTCCTTGGTTTCACCTCTTTTGGTGAATCGGCGGTTACTATCGACGGTCTGGCCGCCAAATCGAAACCACCGATCAGACCTGATGCATTTAATATCTCGGGTATGATTCTGCGGTTAGATCGACAGTTACGAAACCGTCGAATGAAACCGTCGTTGCTTCCCTGTTTCTCACGGGACCAATTCTGCGGTTATGATATGGGGCATGGCCGCCGAATGAAACCACCGATCGTGCGTTTTTAGGGGCAAACTTGTCTTTTCACATGCCCTGTTCTTGATGTCTATAAATATCACACTTTCTCTATTCTCTAACTTAGTTCTCTGACTCTAAAGAACCCTAAGCTTCAAAGAGAGATACTTGAGAGAAAATCAATCAAGAACTCATTTTTATACACTCAAAACCACATACATGTGCATCAAAGATCATCTAAGCATTTTCTAGCATAGTTAGTTTGCTTATTTGAATGGGTTTTGCTCAACACACATCCTTTGGTATGTTCTTCACTAATCTCATCTAAGTTTAGTGTTTTATTTATCAAAGAAATATCTTATATTATTTGTATGCTCTTAGAATATATTCTAGATACAAAATAAAGATTGTTGTGTTGACATGATTGAGTGTTATATTTTGATAGCAACATCTAGATTTTTTTAATCTATGATTTGCTAAGCTTTATGACATGTCATTTAGCCAATGATATCTAGGATTGCATTTATTGTCATCTAATCATCCTAGATAAACATATAGAGTTGCCTAGCTCTCATTACATTTGTTATATATTCACATAGGTTGTAATCTCTTCATTGAGAAGTAAGTCTTGCGTGTAGCTTCCGGGATTAGGTTGCTTAGATCGCAAGCAATTGAAGTCTTGTGTGATGGACCGGGATTAGGTCGGACACCGGGATTAGGTGGTCACACAAGCAAATTGGACTAGGTTCACTTATACCGAGATTAGGTAGGTGTGTGATTATATACCGGGAGTAGGTTGTAATCATTTAACACATTTAGTGGATTCGAGGTTCGAGTGTGGCGCACTATACAGCCCGTGGTTTTTCCCGTGAGGGTTTCCACGTAAATATCAAGTGTCATTTATAATTCCGCACCATATTACACTTGATATATTGTATTGACTAGATTGGGGTATTTTCGTAAATTTACTAAACACGAAAATTGGGTAAAATCGTTAAAATCTATTCACCCCCCCCCCCCCCCCCCCCCTCTCTAGATTAACATTGAACACACCGTTATTTGTTTCAGAAGCAGTTTAATGTTGCTATCCGGCCAGTCAACCCTTATGCTTGCTTGAGAGTTGTAAGTGACTTGAGATCTAGGATAGCTTTGATCTTTTCGGGATTGGCCTCGATCCCCTTTTCGTGCACCATGAATCCCAGAAACTTCCTTGCTGTTACCCCGAAAGCACATTTGGAGGGATTTAGTCTCATCTGGTTCTGTCTTATCACCTGAAAAGTTTGGCGCAAATCTCTTGTATGTTGTTTAGCCTCCTGAGACTTTGTGATCATGTCATCTATGTATACCTCTATAGATCTTCCTATCTGTTATTTGAACAATTTGTTTACTATACACTAGTATGTGGCATCTGCATTTTTAAGTCCGAATGGCATTACCTTATAGCAGTAGAGGCCCTGGCCGGTGATAAAGCTGGTCTTATCTTTATCGGAGTGGTGCATCATGATCTGATTGTACCCCGATAAGGCATCCATGAAGCTTCGGAGCTTGTTACCCATGGTGGAATCAATGAGTTGGTCTATCTTTGGCAGTGGGAAGCTGTCTTTGGGGCAAGTCCGATTTAGGTCGAATCTACACACATTCGCCATTTCCCATTAGACTTGGTTACCATGACCACATTGGCGATCCATTTGGGGTACCGGGATTCCCTGATGAACCCGGCCTTTAGGAGCTTGTCTACTTCTTCCTAAACTGTGGCATTCCGTTCGACATTGAAATGTCTTCGTTTATATTTTATTAGTTTGAAGGTTGCGTCTACTGCCAACCTTTGGGTAGCCAAACTAAGGGGGATGCCAGTCATCTCTTCATGGCTCCAAGCAAAGATGTTGCTGTACTCCCTAAGGAGCTTTACTAAGTCCTTCTTGACTTTGGGGTCTAATCCTCCCCCAACTTTCACCACCTTAGTTAGGTCTTCACCCCTGATAGGTATTTCTTCAAACTGATCAGTAGGATGTCCACTGGTCCAACCTTGCTCTTCCTCCTCTGGCTCCTCTATGATTATGCATGGTACCTCTCCATCTTCTAAGGTGTAGTAATCCTATTTCGGCATATCCTGACTTGGTCCATCAGACACATGTGCACATTGTCTAGCAAGCGCTGCGGGGTTGGTAGACACCATGTAGTAGTTACGGGCTGCCAGTTGATCACCCCTTACTTCTCCTACTTTGATTCCTACTTGGAATTTCAGGACATTATGGTAGATGGACAGTACCCCCCGAATCCCTGACAGGAAGGATCTACCCAAATTTGTATTGTAAGCAGACGGGGTGTCTACCACAATGAATTCTGTCATCACGTTTTGCTGAAAAGGAGCATCCCCGACTATGACGGGCATAATTTTTGATCCCATAGGCATGACAGAGTCCCCTGTGAACCCGTACAATGGCGAGGTGCAATTGTTGTAACATGAATTCTTCAAGTTGAGTTGTTCATGTGCTCCCTTGAACAAGATGTCAACACTGCTTCCTGTATCTATCGGGACGCGGTGTACCCGGCAATTGGCAATATAAACTGAGATTACCATGAGATCATCATGGGGCTGAACTATATTATAGACATCTTCCTCTGTAAAAATGATCCTGGTGGAGCAGGATGAATCTCGAGATCCCTTGCTGACTTTGAGCATCTCATGACCGGTATGGAGCCTAGGTATCTTCCTGGTGTGGTTCTTTCTCGAATTGTTGGAGATTCCAGCCAAGGTAGGGCCTCCACTGATGGTATGAATCACCTGGATCTGGTGCATCAGATCCTTTTCCCCGTATCTTCGTCTTTATGCTACTTCATGCATCTCGCTCTACACCTGATTCCCCTCCTTGATGCTATCTCATACCTGCTGTAAGAATTCAGTTAGTAGTCCTCCCTTTACCAATCCTTCGATCTAGTTACGGAAGCTATAACATTTGGAGGTATTGTATCCCACATCTTCATGGAAGTCGTAGTACTTGTATCGGTTCCTCTTGTCAACCGGGGCTTTCATGTGACCCGGCTTCCTAAGTAGGCCCTTATTCCGTATGTCTAGGTAAATGGTTTCTTGCAAAGCGTTGATGGGTGTGTAATGGTTGTACCCATCTTTTCCTCTGCTATCCGGTATACGTCCTTCAACGGAGCAGTTCTGGGAGGTGTTCTTCTGGCCGGGTACCTTTCCTAGTACGAAGGGAGGTGAGGCGGCCTATAGGTTGACCGGTTTGGGGGTTGACTCTGGAACCTCTTGGCTGGTGCAGGCTTTGAGACTTCCTTCTTAGGACGGGGTACTGACCGGGCTTCATCATACTCGACCTTGATCCGGAGTTATTCTTCTATGTCCACTTGTTTCAGAGCCCGGTTGTAAGCCTCCTGATAGGTCTCTGGTGGATGTTTGGCAAATGACCGGAATAATCTGCTCGCCTATAGGCTTCTCTTGAAATTCACCAATGTCTCTTTCTCATCAAACACTCTCATTTGGATAACCTCCTTGTGGAACTTTTCCACGTAGGATCTCAAGGTTTCACCCCGTTCTTAGATCACATACTGAAGCAAAATTGGGTCCTTGGGACAAGGCTTGATTCCCTGAAACTGTGCACAAAAGGTCCTTGGTGTCTTACTTCGGGACTCCTCCTTTTGCCTAGGGCTTCGCTGAGGGTTGAGCTCCCCTAGGTGGAATCTCGATGGCAGACTTCACTAATCTGGGTCAGAGATTTGCCTGACAGACTGGGAGAGGTGGTCCTAGTCGGTCAGAGACTGGCACCCGGGTACTTGGGCCAACATCACCTGCGAGCCCGGCTGCTTCGAAGGGAATTCCCTATGCTATCATCTGAAGGCGGATAGCTTCTACATAGGCCGCCGCTTGCTGCTCAATGGTGCCCGATCGATTCCTTGCCCAATCGGGTCTCGGGGTGTTGGGTCTACAACTAGAGGAGGTATTGGTGCCGGATTATCATTTCTGGATCCTCTACCCCGCCTTTGGGCTCTTTCGATGGAAGCGAAGGACTGGGGTCCTGATGGATCAGGATGGACCTGGGAGGATCGAAGTCTCATTTTGAAAATCTTTGGGTAGAACTTGGCTGTTTAAAAAGATTGGTTGGGAAAAAATTCCCCAAAGACAGCGCCAAAAGTGTTACCAGAAAATCGTCGTTGGGGTGAATTTCCAAATAACAATCTTAAAGACTAAGATCGGAGAAGATCCAAGTCAGAAGGGTATCACGTGGTTCGATACCAGCGATGCTCCTTATATAACAAGTCAAACTTATATATGAGAAATAGGGTGAATGAATAAGGTTTTTATTGATAATGTCACTAAATTATGATAACAATGGATGCGTTATCTAGATTAGGGTAGGATGTTGAACTTCAGTGGGCGATGGAGATGGTGGTGGCGTACTCGTATATGTCGATAAGTAGCATTGAATATATGTTAGGGTTTTAGGAGATGATTCTCAGATCCCTTTTCTGGTGAGTATGACGTTGTATATATAGGTCCTGTTGCTTGCCATGCACTCCTATAATTTCGGTCTAGGGTTTGGCGATTACAGGACTTTCCTTCTTAATAAGAGACAATCTCGTAAGAGCTTTAACCATTAGAATCAAGACATTCCTTCCTAGGAGGAGACAATCTCGTAGCAGCTTTAATCATCAGAATCGACTCATTCCTTCCTAGTAGGATTCTAATAGAGTTGACCCCTAAAGTTTAAATGGTCTCATTTGGTGGGAAGAACTATACTTCCTCTGTTTGACTGAACGAATGCGCTTTATCCCCTGTTTGGAGCTTCAAAACCTGTTTGCTGGGTATATGAGTCATCTACTCTATATGAAATTATTCGTCTGATTTTCTTGCTGCCCGGTGAGCTGATCCTAGGTGGTATTTAGGTTCTTGGCTACCCCGCCTCCTACTAGTTTTATGCTTTTCTGCTGGTTCCTTGGTCGGCGAAGTATCCCGATATCAGCTGAACTTATGGCAGGATATCTGGATGATGTAATAGCGAGGTAACAAGATGGTGTAGCAGCGGGATACCTGGCCGGTGTTGTGGTGGGGTACTGCAAGGAGGTTTTCGTATCGGGATACTGAGTGAAACTCCATGTCGGGATACTGAGTAAAACTCCATGTCGGGATACCGAGTGAAACTCCATGTTGAGATACTGAGTGAAACTCAATGTCGAGGTACTGCGGGGTTCATGAGAAGCTAGGGATTTGTTGGGCTCGATCCCTCCGGAGGGGGTATGTATCCGGATTGACTAGGATCCTTCCTCTCTTAGATTAGCTAGATGGTATCTGGATTCTTGGCTACCCCTTGTATCGGGGTGGAAAATTCTTCTTTAGTCCTTAGCCAATTTTGGCGGTTAACAGAATCAATACAAGTAAAATATGGAAGATAACAAAAACTTAAAGCGAAAAATGAGACATAATGTTGTTTACATGGTAAAACCTCAAAGAAGAAACATCCACGGGTTGATTCCACAACCACCAGCAAAGTAAATCCACTATACGAAAAAGACTTACACACTCAAAGCTATCAACACTATGATATCTACTACAAGCTATCACCTCCTACTCAACCCTCGGGCTAGTGATTCACTAAGCCTACTTTCTATCAAAGGTGTGTCCTACACCTCTAGAAAGCAACTCCCTATCCAAGGCTCTCAAGCCTCTAGGATGATTTCCTTGCTTAGCAATCTAGATCAAAAGATCCTAGTCAAGCTCTCTTAACTCAACTATCCGGAGTACCAAACTCATTGCTAAGACTTTTGCTTGGCTATCCGAAACTCATTCCTAGCCAAGTATTCTTACTCAATACAAAGATTCACTCACTTTGCAAGAGACTTCAACCTATCACAAGGCAATGATCTAAGTGATGCAAATGATTCAAATCACAATCAGATAAAGCTAGATGATCAATCAAGCTCTATGTACATGCTTAAAGACATTCTAGGATATTCTATCAACAAACAATCACAAATGTTCCTAGAAATAAAAGCATGTGAATCAATAAGAACAAGATATGAATATTCAATATATCACACAAGAATCTTAGTTCTTAGATCATGAAATTAGACCTAGACAATATCATGAGGCACATCATATATATCATATCTAGAATCAATTTCAAGTTCAATCAAGTTTAGCTAAATATGTTCAAATGAAATCACAAAGCTAAAACTCAATAATCAATCAATCATACAAACCTAGTATGTGAACTAACATCATTCTTAATACATTTCATCAATCAAATATGAAGATTAAAAGAGATTATCAAAAATGAAAGTAAGAAGAAAATGTTTCACTTACAAAAATGAACCTCGGACTGAAATAAGCTCACAGAAAAAAATCACAAAGTCACTTGGCTCTGAAAATACTTCAGGTTTGTAGCTCTCATCAAGACCAACATTTTTGGCTTTTGAATCAAGTGATTCGGAGTTGAAATGAGAAAGTTATGATTGAATCAAGACACCAAAAATCGTGAAGAATTTTCTGCACTCTTTCTTTCTTTTCAATTTTCTTCAAGTTTATCAAAAAGATGTTCATATGAAATCACAGAGGATAAACTCGAAAATCAATCAAACAAGTCTAAAAATGGAATCAAAGACATTCTAAACATTTTTCATCAATCAATAAAGTAGATCCATGAAGTTGATCATAAGAAAATGTAGAGAAGATGATTACCATACACAAAGATGAACCACGAACTGAAATCAAATGACTACGTTAAACTTAGACATCTTTTGACTCTAAAAATACATGGGACTTTTTCCTCTCTTCAAGACCAATATTTTTTGGCTCTTGAATCACTTGATTCAGAGTTGAAATAAGAGAGATATGATCAAAATAAGAAATCAAAAGTTGTGTAAAATTCTGCTCGAGATCTCAAATATATATAGAGGGAAAAGAGATGGAGAAGAGAGGGATTCGGTGGCCAATCAAAATGAGCCACATCACCAGCCACATGTGGTCTGTGTGTGGCACACATGGGCAGAGAGGGACTCTTTTCGTGTGGCAGATGTGGCCCACACGTGGTCCTCCTTGCTTGGCCTTTGGCCGAGCAAGTTCCTTCGCGCTCCTCTCGCGTTCTTCAGCCGTATTCGGGCATCCGAACTCCGAATTTGAATCCGTTTTCAGATTACAAACCATGAATCCATCATGCACAACGATGACTACACAACTTTGACAAAAGGTTGAGAATTCATCTCAGAAAATGATGATGAAGACAACTCAACGAATAAGAATGCAAAGTAGCATAGCTATGTCGTGTGGACTCGAAACCTAATGAACGAGTAGCCAAAAAGACCGGAACTCAATAAGGAATCAAATAAGATCATGTTCAAGTCCAAAATACATGAAACATAAACAAATAAACACTATGCAATACAAGCATACCATATCTAAGCGATAGTGAGAAAACATGCAAATCTACAAGATTGTCAACAATGAGATAAATGCATGTGCATACTTAAATGTGTGTGAAAGTGTTATACTAAATGTTTGAACTACGATGCAGGGACACATATATATGAACTGTGTATGTGTGCACTTACGCCTTGCAAGAGGAAGAAGAATCTTGATACCTTAGCATCCAAGTATGCGATGTTCCCCTTGAAAACGATATTTGCACAAGAAATTGCTTCTTCACCTTTGAAGCTTCTTTACTCCAAGAAACACCTAAGCAAAAACTATTACAAATATAGAGAGTTTTACAATGGAATCAAGCCAATACAAATCAAGGATCTTAAACCAAGATGGTCACGCACCTCTTCGGGGATGGGTGGCAAATGGCCTTCGGCCAATGCCTTCCTCCCATGCTCCCTCGCGTTCTTCGACTATTCTCCAGTATCTGAACTCCAAATTTGAATTTGTTTTTGGATTACAAATTGTGACTCTCTCACACACAAGGAAGACTTGAAACTTTGACCAGAAATTAGGAATTTGACTTGATACACGAAGATAAAGACCATGCAAGATAAATGAATGGAAAGTTTCGTAACTTCCTACTCGAAACTCGAAAACTAATGAATGAGTAACTGAAATGACCAGAACTCAATAAGAAATAATATGAAAACATATTCAATTCTGATATTACAAAAACACAAACAAACAAACACATGAACACACAAGCATGCCATTTCCTAGATATTGTCCTAGAACATGTTATTTACAAATTTTGTCAATTTAAGTCTAGTGCATGAACATATTGTTAGGATTATGCTCAATAGTAAGAGTGTAATAGTGTAATTAACAATCTTTTTCATATTAATAAAGTGATTTCTGTTTTAAACAAATTTATAGCATTTATAGTTTAATAATTGTTAAAGTAAATAATCATAAGGTCTAAAGACTATGAGAAAAGAAGAATTGTTCTTACATCTGGATATGTATGTGGTAGACACAATTCTTTAGTTAGTCTTGAATATCGTTCACAACTTAAGTTAAAGGTTGGGCACCTTTATCTTGTTAAAGTTGTAGAATTCTTTTGCTAGCATTTGAGTGGGATCAAATGAGATATGATGAGTCTAAAATCATCGGAGTGTCTTCGAGCAAAAGAATCTAGTGCACTGGGTGCATTGAACAGGATCACAATGAAATACTTTATCTATAACCGTCAGTAGATAAAAGTAATTTCATTATCAGGGCAATCGGAGAGTCTATCTTAATCCTGAGATAAATGATGGACTTATGGTTGCAGGTGATATCATTTGAGCTATCAATGAGTACGATTATATCGCATAGTCTATCCTCGATAGTTTGGTGATATTCATTTGTTAATCGATAGAGGACTTCATTTATAGATATGGACATCGTGGCTCCATTTATTAAATGAGAGTATAATATCATCATATGGATGTTTTGAGGTAATTGGATATTAAATCTCAACGTTGAGTTTTCAATAGTGTCTATTGAAAACATGGCTTCTGGACAAGTCAAAATATCCAAGTTCAAAACGTGGTCATATGAGTAAATATGGTAACTTGGAGAGTTATAGGCGGTTTATGAACTCTTGGCGATTACTGATATTAATCACGAGGATACACTATCTCCAATATGATTGTCTAGGGTATGAATGAGGAAGCATCTTCCTTTTCTGTCTTTATTTAAGAGTTCAATTTTTGCTCTTTAGTGGAATGAGCTAAAATTAATGGATCGGACCTAAGTGAATCATTTGTTGATTGTGATTAGGTTATGTCTATTGGAGCTTAAATTTAGATAGCCCGCCAAGATCCCCAATCCACACGGACTTGCATGGATCACTTGATATATTCTACCGGACCAATTTAAGGTCCATCTAGAATTGCAATTTAATATATTAAGAATATAATGTGCACATTATTTATGTAATGGGCTGCACAATTATATTTATATATTAATGGATGACATGTGGGCTTGTTTCTTTTAGTAAGAATAGGTCTAGTTCACATGTGGGCTTTTTATTTAAAGTCCTATGGATTTAATGAAATAAGAAAAATAATATTTGGCCCAATATATACATGTGGGGCGGCAAGGTGCTAAAATAGCATTTAATATTATTTTGTTTTCATTATTTAATTAAATAAGAATTAATTAATTTATTAATTAATTGTTTAATTAAGTAACAAATCTTTTCTAAATAGGAAATATGATTCCTATTTGTATACTATTGGTAGTAGTATAATTAAATAGAAAGACTTGTTTGACAAGGAAATAAATAATTAATTTTATTTATTTAATCAAATAGGAAGTTTTTTTTATTTTAGTCAAATAAGGAATAAAAGATTATTGAGTTGGATTAGGGTTTGGAAATCTTAAACAAAATAGGAATTAGGGTGCAAAACATACTCCTTTTTTGTAGGAGGATTTGC
Organism: Acer campestre; assembly: GCA_954870605.1. Taxonomy (NCBI): domain Eukaryota; kingdom Viridiplantae; phylum Streptophyta; class Magnoliopsida; order Sapindales; family Sapindaceae; genus Acer; species Acer campestre. Next base: position 28,523,551 of record OX940809.1, on the reverse strand, counting down.
GGCAACCCTAGTGAATTTTGGGGAAAGATTTCGGTCACCCTAGGGTAAAAAGGAGAAGAAATTCGGCCACCTATATAAGGCCACTTATAGAATTCGGCCACCCCCCTAAGGCTTGTGTGCAGAATTTTCTTCTTCTTCTTCTTCTCAACTCATAGTTTGAGATCTATTATTCTACTAAAAACAAAAGGAATATAGATTATTCTTTGATTGTATTCTAGTTGCTTATTCATCAATAAGCTTGTGAATACTATATCGATCTAGGATCATGCGAGTTTCGATCATAAGATTGAGAACTCAAAAGTGACCGGAATAATCTTAGGTTTCTTTAGATTGTTTTTGGGACTAACGAATCAAGAAAAGTTTGTTTAATCCAATCACAGGTTTGCAATTCAAAGAAAGGGAGACCACGCTCCTAGGTGATCCACGTTCGTGCTAGGATTGAAGATCTTGCGGATTACCATCGACGCAAGTCAATCGGATCACGCGACAAGAGGTATTAATCTTTTGTTTATTTTTATATATCTTTAATTAATCAAAAGGGTTTAAGGTTCATAAAATTGGAAAAATTTTAAAAGCTACTCAAACTATTTTTTTAGTCTCGCTTCCGCTGCGGGTACAATTTTTCCCTACACATATAATGACAAGTGTGTGAATGTGTTATACTAATTGAACACAACGATGTAGGGATACATATGGATGCAATGTGTGTGTGTGTCTAAGCCTTTTAAGAGGAATAATGTCTAAATATACCTTTGATGTGCAATGACATTTATTCCTTTTGAAGACTCCATCTGGCTTGATAAGTTGCCAAATCTTCCTTGAAGCTTAAATCATCATCAATCTAAGACAACTAATCAACACAAGTGAAACATTGTTTTGATATGAAATTATGCCAACAAGACTCAAAAACCTAACAGTTGAGTAATTCGTTTCTCGAAGTATGTTCGAAAATGTTAGCTCTTGCACGTTAGTGTGCTTGTAGAAGCACGATGATCGCCGTCGGAGAAAGATCCTCACTTCTCCTTGTTTTCACCAAAATTGGTAAAATGACGATTGCCATTCAGTGGCCCCGACCATCGAATGAAACCATCGTTTGTCTCTAGAAAGCCACTTGAACAATTTGGCAGCCAGAAGTCGGCAACCCTAACAGTCGAATGGACACCGCCATTTGTCTTCGGAAGGTTACTAGAACAATTCGGCAGTCAGCATTCGACGACCTTTTCCACTGATGAGATCGTTTGTGTGCTCAACAAAATGATATTTAAATGTGTTCGTTTTGAAAACCGATTTTCACCACTTACATAGAAAATTAGTAAAGTGGCAAGTATGATTCGTTCCATAGGGAATTAGAGTGACTAGTTGAATAAATTAACTAATCTAAATGCGGTAAAATAAAACATAGATAATGGATGAGTGCATGGGTTGTCGAGCCATCAAACATACATGTAAAATAAACCTAATAAACTAATAAAAGAATACTTAACAAAACTAGATAAGATAAATGGAATTAACAATTAAGAGAATAGCTAGGGAATTAATGGGATCACAAGTGGATTACCGAGAAATACTTCTCAAGCTACGTTAGTGAATGAGTCTCATAAATATTAACCAATTGATTCCTAGAATGTGTTTAGACCATTACTATGCACCCTAAACAACTTCCCACCGCAATGCTTAACCGATTAAAGAGAGGGGGTCACGGTGGGATCGGTTTGTTACAATTAACGGTTTAGATTATCGTGGTTGATATACCCTCCGACAATCTATCATAGTCACTATGTTCTCAATCCATCAAGGTTGTCAATCCAATCAAGATTATATAACAAATTATCCTAAGCAAGATTATAATCAACTAGTGGGTATACATGTCAATTATATAATGCATATAATCTATTTATAAAATGAATAGAACACAAATAGTGATTAAAATATATTAAAGCTTAAGCAAATCCCAATCCAAATGTTCTCACATCAAAACCCTAGAAAGGGGATTTAATTACACATATTACAAACAAAGGGAAGACAAGTAAAAGATTAGGAAATCACCCATGGGCCTCCTTTTGTAAGCTTGATGCTTTCCATGCCTTTGATGCTCCTTGTGTAAAGAGTGGATGATGAGGATGTGTCTAGATAGGTGGAGTCAAATAGGAAGTGACTAAGGAGATTTGTGGAGAAGATGAGAAGAAAGGAATGATTAGGGGAAGGAAATCTAAATGTTAAGTTTAGGTAGAAGAGAAAATGGAGAGAAAACGAATAGTGGAGAAAAGAGGTTTGTTGGTGGTCAAGAGTTGTTCAAAAGAGGAAAAATGTGATGAATTTATAGGATTTTCAAATTAGGTCTCGGGTGGCAAATTACCAAAACACCCCTAACCATGGCAAATTACCATTTAGTCCAACAGAGGGGTGCATTTTGTAATTTACACACCCAATCAAATTTGCATAGCAAAGAGGTCGCTACTTTGGCATTCATGGTGACCCTAGGGATGCAAATGGCGAAGCAATTAGGTGCCAAAACAACTCTTTATCGCCATGGCGACCTCGGAATGCAACCCGCGACCTTGATTTACACGATTTGGTCGCAATTTGGGATTGGGGGCGACTAAGGTCATTTTAGGCATGAGAGGGGCTGCCGGATTCAAGCCATTTGGGTGCCTGAAAAGGTTGTGACTGGGAAACCGGTGAGTTTGCCATAAATTCCGGTTGGAAACCGGCCGACGGTAGCTCCGTTTTGGTGGCTTTTCGATCTGTAAGGGTTTGGTGGGTTTGGCCGCTCACGTGAGCTGAGGGAAGAAGAAGATGAATAGTTGGGATGGGGTGCATTCAGTAGAGAGATGGGGTGTAATGGGCTGCTGCAGTTAGGCATTATAGGGGGTGCGTTTAGAAGTAAACAGGGGTGCACATGGGCTGCACCTGATCAACGCATGGGCTTATGCATTTAGGCACTTTTGGGCCACGCGTCAGGCCCAATATCATATCTGCTTGCCTCCATTGAAACGCACCATTTTGATGCTTGGGCATGGGCTTCATGCATTTGGGGCGCAATAAGGACGCAGCTGGGGCGTGCTTAGCCTCCATTTTGTATTTGAGTGGGCTGCTGCTTGGACTTTGCATTTGGTCCGAGTGTTGGGTGTGTATAGCAGTAGGCCTTGTTGCCTTTAGAAGTCAACACTAAGACCAAAATGCAGCGTTTTATGTGATGTGGGCTGCTGTGGTTTGCATGGAAAATTACGGACAACTCCCATGCATTCTTCTAAATTTGCGATAAACTCCAACTTTCCTCATATTTTACACTTTTGCCCCCAAATGACCAAAATTACCCCAATGCTCCTGAACTCTGTAAATTCCTGAAAACACTTAAATTACACCATTAAATCACGAGATAATGCCCAAGAATCGAACAAAAGGAGAAGGACATGAGGGCCAAAATCATACCAATTTTGGTTCGATCAAATACCCTCAAACCTATCTTTTGCTCGTCTTCAAGCAAAACAAACATAAACACACAATGGACATGTGTATAAAATCAAATAATCACAGTAAAGTGCCAACCCTTTGCAAAAGACTCAAGAGTCAATATTTCGACTTGCAAAACCAAAAGTGAAAAGATTAAACCAACGTTGTGCTCATAAGAAAATAATGCATGTAAGAGATGCTAAATATAGATTAAAGACATGCCACTCTAAGTAAGCATTGCACGCAACACGATTCCACATTCAAGATGCTTAAGCTTCAAAACTAAAGTGCCATTAAGAAAAGAATGTAATTCGCCTCGACATTTAATCCTTACCGGATTCTCTCATTTTCACACAGATTCCTAGGCTTCACTCACAATCCATATGCAATATGAGTTTATGCTCAGGATATCAAATATAATTGTACATGATTATTTAAAAACACAATTTCTAAAAATTTGTCTCATGAATGGAATTGAAAACCATGAACCGGAAAGAACATGCATCAACCAAAATTTTCAAAGTGGAAATCCCTAAAGATCAAATAGGTCTTTCATTTGGTTGTAATGGGGCCAAAGGTGAATGGTGAGTCAATAAATGGGAAGAATTGATTACAAACACCCAAATGTCACACTAAGGCATACATTCTAAATTAAGCACAATTTGCTCATTACAACTTGTATATTCCACACTTTGGATCCAGGCTTACAATTTAATATGTGCATTTTTCTACTCTTAAATTTCATTGAGTAGCTCATTTAATTCCACATAATTGATCTAGGCACTCAGTGCCTCATTCATTTTCAATTTTTTCTTTTCTTTTCTTTCTTTTGCTATGCTTTTCTTTTCTTTTCTTTGCTTGTTTTTTCTTTTTTTCTTTTCAAGCATTGCATTTCATCTTTTTAATGTGGTTGCACATACATATTTGCCTAGGTACACACCTTACATTTTAATACTCCTTAAAGCTTACATTCAACCCCTAAGCCTTAGCAAACCATTTGGTATAAGGTAAGTCTAGTGTATAGGCTATATGGTTTATGTTGATGTGGTTCATGAATGAAAAGCTTAATTGTGTTTGGCTTCAAATGGGCTATGGAGCACACACATTAGAGGGATAAAAAGTATTTAGGCCAATTTGGTGGTTTTTCACATGCATTGCCTAAAATCATTTCTAAGGTTTGTCCACAAAGTCAATCAAGGTATCCACAAGCAGTCCATATGTTCTATGGCAAACAACATTTAAATGCGAATGAGACATTTTAAAATATGCATAACATGTGTTTGAATGTGTTTAAAGAGTGAGAACTTTCCCTCAAAAATAAGCTTTTTAGGCCGTGTTTGTGAACCTCACAGGAAGTCTCCACTATTAATTCCTAACCTTCAAGCACAATTGAATATTCACTTCAACATCAAGAGAAAAGAACTAGCGCGCTTTGAGCAATGCAACCCTAAATGGCATGAAGTTAATCTAAACTAAGCAAGGCAAAGATACACCATTCCTTACTTGCACACACAATGGCAAAATCTCAACAAGCAAAATATGCTCAAGCATGGCATTATCACAAGATTTTCAAAAATTTTGAAAATTTTGAAAATTTTGAAAATTTTGGGCTCAAAATATTTGCACACAATTTGCAAACAAGAGACGATGTTGCGCACTCACCCCCAAACCTAAATTAGACATTGTCCTCAATGTCTTTAGGGCATATACCGGTAAATTCGGCGCAACACATCCTCAATCAAAGAGTTTAAAAACACATTTCAATGTCCATTTTAAAATTTATCCCAAAGAATTAAATCAAGTGGTTCAAGAATATCCTATATGCTCATAATCAACTCAAGAGATATAGCAATGCAAGTTTATCAAGAGTTATCATCACAATCCATATGGACAAAATATGTGATCATTCAAGCCTAAATCCACTATTACAAACAAATCACAACCTTATTCTAAGCAAAAATAAAATAAAAACAAAAACAAAATTTAAACTAGAAAAGAAATGTACGTAAGTGGGTTGCCTCCCACCAAGCGCACGATTTAACGTCTAGGCAAGACGTGGCATGGTGCTCCCGCACCTCGAACTCCAAATTGTTGCTTCCTTAGGATAAGGTCCTCGCCTTTTTTATGAGCATTCTTGGCTTGCTCGTCCCTCCAAGACTTGCAAGTTGTCTTTGTTTCTTCCCAAGAGATAAAAAACCTTGCCTTATTGCACAAGCAACACATATTTGCTTCCTTAAGAAGCAATAGCAAATCTGCACTAAGCACATTAGAAAGTTCCGGCAAACAAAAATATAATCAAAACATGCAATTGCCAACAAGAGCATGGAACACCATTTATTCAAAAGAAATAATCTAAACAAATAAAGCATAAAAAATAAAATGCACAAAAAGAATTTTTCTAAATTATGTACTTGTGCTAGGGGTGTCATCAACTAAAGGAGGTTTTACCAAGTTTGGAAATTGGTTCTTTTTCACAACCCAAACAAGTTGAGTTGATTTCCCTTTTTCTTTTCCTTTGGGTCTAATTTGTTCAACCAAGTCTTTTCTTACCCAAATTCGCTTAATTCTAGGTGGACTCTTCCTATTCCTAGACTCTCATTCTTTTGTGCTTATGGAATTTAAAATAATGAGCTTCGAAGTGCCCTTTTTGAAAACAGAAATAGCAAGTAGGAGGATGGTTAAGAAAACACCCTCTTGGTTGGTGACTATGTGGCCTTTGATGTTGCTTAATTTGTAGCTCTTTGACCTCTTTTTCCATCTTGTCTAAATAGACAATGTAGTCACACTCCTTGACTTTTGCTATTTTGAGGGCTTCATCCTTCCTACCAAGTGCCTCCTTCGTTTCTTCCAAAGCTTTTACCTTCCGCTCCACTTCCATAAGCAACTTCCTTGTCTTCGTTGCACACTCTTATTCGAATTCTTCAAATAGCCTTGCAAGGTCTTCGAATTCCTTTGATGTGGAATTCCTCTCAACTTCAAGTCTCCCAACTTGTGTTTCCAATTCTTTGTTCTTGTTGGAGACTTCTCCTTCCTTCCTCCGAAAGGTAGCATTTTATTCTTTGAGCATGTTTACTTCAAGAGTGAGCTTCTTATTTTGCACTTCAAGCTCTTCAATCTTCACCTTCCCTAAGGCCTCATTTTCTTCCAACTCCTTCATCATGAGTTGTATTTTTCTTTCCAACTTTTCCTTTCCTTGGGAGGTTTTCACCAATCTCTCTTGAAGCAAAGACAATTTTTCCTCTAACTTCGTGCTTCACTCTTGGTTCCTTAGCGGTTCATCCTCAATTTCCGCACCCTTCTAAAATACTTGCACAAGAGCGTGCACATGGTTCCTCGTCCTCCCTTGCTTGGGATAACCCGATTCTAATGATTGATCTGTTCGGCTAGGAATCACATGGTTTGACATCCTCTCCTCATGAGCTCATTGTGTAGATTGGAATAACTCCATGGTCTTTCGTTGAGAAGCTCGGATGTTCTCAATCTCCCGAAAGTGAACCTCCATGAAATTTTTCCTCTCATTATCAATGGAATTTGATTGGTATGATGAGAAGGAATCTTGGTTCATCCACCAATCCGAATTGGAGCCATTCCCATGAGCCCAGTAGCTAGGCCCTTGATAATCCATGAAGAAATCCATAGAATCCTGAAACAAAAGAAACAAAAACTACCAAAGAAGTAATAAAGAACTAAAAGACTAAAAACAACTAAAAGACTAAAATTAATAAAAACTAAACATAGAAAAGTTAATTGATTCAACAACCGCTTTAATTCCCCGGTAGCGGCGCCAATTTTGATGAGCCATCATTGTGTGCTCAACAAAATGATATTTAAATGTGTTCAATTTGAAAACCGATTTTCACCACTTAGATAGAAAATTAGTAAAGTGGCAAGTAGGATTCGTTCCACAAGAAATTAGAGTGACTAGTTGAATAAATTAACTAATCTAAATTCGGTAAAATAAAACACAGATAATGGATGAGTGCATGGGTTGTCAAGCCATCAAACATACATGTGAAATAAACCTAATAAACTAACAAAAGAATACTTAACAAATCTAGATAAGATAAATGGAATTAACAATTAAGAGAATAGCTAGGGAATTAATGGGATCACCCAAGCTATGTTAGTGAACAAATCTCATAAATGTTAACCAATTGATTCCTAGAATGTGTTTAGACCATTACTATGCACCCTAAAAAACTTCCCACCGCAATGACTAACCGATTAAGGAGAGGGGGTCACGACGGTATCGGTTTGTTACAATTAACGGTTTAGATTATCACGGTTAATATACCCTCCGACAATCTATCCTAGTCACTATGTTCTCAATTCATCAAGGTTGTCAATCCAATCAAGATTATATAACAAATTATCATAAGCAAGATTATAATCAACTAGTGGGTATACATGTCAATTATATAATGCATAGAATCTAATTATAAAATGAATAGAACACAAATAGAGATTAAAATATATTAAAGCTTAAGCAAATCCCAATCCAAATGTTCTCACATCAAAACCCTAGGAAGGGGATTTAATTACACATATTACAAACAAAGGGAAGGCAAGTAAAAGATTAGGAAATCACCCATGGGCCTCCTTTTGTAAGCTTGATCCTTTCCTTGCCTTTGATGCTCCTTGTGTAAAGAGTGGATGATGAGGATGTGTCTAGATAGGCGGAGTCAAATGGGAAGTGACTAAGGAGATTTGTGGAGAAGATGGGAAGAAATGAATTATTAGGGGAAGGAAATCTATATGTTAAGTTTAGGTAGAATAAAAAATGGAGAGAAAAGGAATGGTGGAGAAAAGAGGTTTCTTAGTGGTCAAGAGTTGTTCAAAAGAGGAAAAATATGATGAATTTATAGGATTTTCAAATTAGGTCTCGGGTAGCAAATTACCAAAACACCCTGACCATGGCAAATTACCATTTAGTCCAACAGAGGGGTGCATTTTGTAATTTGCACACCCAATCAGATTTGCACAGCAAAGAGGTCGCTACTTTGGCATTCATGGCAACCGTAGGGATGCAAATGGCGAAGCAATTAGGTGCCAAAACAACTTCCTATTGCCATGGCGACCTCGGAATGCAAACCGCGACCTTGATTTACGGGGTTTGGTCGCGATTTGGGATTGGGGGTGACTAAGGTCATTTTAGGCGTGAGAGCGGCTACCGAATTTCAGCCATTTAGGTGCCTAAAAAGGTTGCGACTGGGTCGTCGGTGAGTTTGCCATAAATTTCGATTACAAACCGACCGACGGTAGCTCCGTTTTGGTGGCTTTTCGATCGGTAAGGGTTTGGTGGGTTTGGCCGCTCACGTGAGCTGAGGGAAGAAGAAGATGAATAGTTGGGATGGGGTGCATTCAGTAGAGAGATGGGGTGTAATGGGCTGCTGCAGTTAGGCATTATAGGGGGTGCATTTAGAAGTAAACAGGGGTGCACATAGGCTGCACCTGATTAGAGCATGGGCTTATGCATTTAGGCGCTTTTGGGCCACGCGTCAGGCCCAATATCATATCTGCTTGCCTCCATTGAAATGCACCGTTTTGATGCTTGGGCGTGGGCTTCATGCATTTGGGGTGCAATAAGGACGCAGCTGACGCGTGATTAGCCTCCATTTTGTATCTGAGTAGGCTACTGCATGGACTTTGCATTTGGGCCAAGTGTTGGGTGTGTATAGCAGTTGGCCTTGTTGCCTTTAGGAGTCCACACCAAGACTGAAACGCAGCGTTTTATGTGATATGGGCTGCTATGGTTTGCATGGAAAATTACGGACAGCTCCCCTGTATTCTTCTAAATTTGCGATAAACTCCAACTTTCCTCATATTTTAAACTTTTGCCCAATGATCAAAATTACTCCAATGCCCCTGAACTCTGTAAATTCCTGAAAACACTTAATTTACACCATTAAATCACGAGATAATGCCCAAGAATCAAACAAAAGGAGAAGGACATCAGGGCCAAAATCATACCAATTTTGGTTCGATCAACCACCAAATTAAACTGCTGATCGGCACGTTTTCTAGCCAAATGTGTAATTTCACCAAACTCATGTTTTGCCTTATAAATTCATCTTCTTCTTTCTTTGAACCTTAAGAAACAAACATTTTAGATACCTTAGAGAAATTAAGTGTTTCCTTGTGAGAGAAAGCTTCAAGCTTCATTTATTGACTCTCCAAGGAACCAAGAAACCAAATTGTTTCCTTGAGAGAGAAATTGAGTTTTGTTTCTTACAAAACCAAGAAACCAAATTGTTTCTTAGGAAAAAGCAACCGCCCGATGTACTTTTTCTATCATCACAATTTCCTGCCCAATCGGCATCACTAAATCCAATAAGACTAGGATTAATGTCAAAGGAATATCAAATCCCATGGTTTGAGGTACCATTCACAAACCGAATGATCCTCTTTACCGCAACAAGGTGAGATTTCTTGGGACTAGCTTGGTACCTAGCACACACACCTACACTAAATGCTATATCGGGCCTACTTGCGGTCAAGTAAAGCAAACTCCCTATCATGCCACGATATAGACTTTGCTCCACATCCTTTCCACTAGCAACTTTGCTAAGTTTCAAGGTGGTGCTCATGGGTGTGTAAAAATGTTTGGCATTCTCAAGGCCAAACTTCTTCACTAGGCTCTTGGCATATTTAGCTTGGGATATGAAGATCCCATCATGCATTTGCTTAATTTGCAAGCCTATGAAGTAATTTAGTTCACCAACCATGCTCATCTCAAACTCATGAGATATGACATCAACAAATTGTTGAACTTTCAAGTTGTTGGTGGAACCAAAAACAATGTCATCAACATAAATTTGAGCTATGAATAGCTCATCTTTAGTGCACTTGATGAACAAGGTCTTGTCAACACTACCCCTAGAGTAGCCATTGTCAACAAGATAGAGAGTGAGGCGCTCATACCAAGCCCTCGGTGCTTGTTTCAACCCGTATAAGGCCTTCTTGAAGCGATAGACATGAGAGGGGTGGTGTGGATCCACAAACCCATTGGGTTGCTCAACAAACACTTCCTTATGCAAGAAGCCATTGAGGAAGGCACTCTTGACATCCATTTGGTGTAATTTGAACTTGTACACACAAGAAATGGATAAGAGAAGCATAATGGACTCTAAGCGGGCAATGGGAGCAAAAGTCTCCTCAAAGTCAATACCCTCAATTTGAGAGTACCCTTGTGCAACAAGCCTTGCCTTGTTTCGAACAATGTTGCCATCCTCATCGGATTTGTTCCTAAACACCCATTTAGTGCCTATGACATTGGTGTTTTTAGGTTTAGGAACAAGAGTCCAAACCTCATTTCTCTCAAATTGGTTTAGTTCTTCTTGCATGGCAAGAACCCAATATTTATCATTCAAGGCCTCATCCACCTTTTTGGGTTCTATTTGAAAGGTGTAACAAGTGTAGCTAATTTGATTAGCTATTTGACGTCTAGTCCTAACACCCTCTCTAACTTCTCCAATGATATCATCCTTATCATAGAGTTTCCTAACCCAAGGAGCGAGTTCATTAGAGTCCAAAGGAGGAACTCTATTAAGAGGCGAATCATCCTCTTCATCTTGGTTTGACTTCACACCACTTGAAGTCTCACAACACTCCTTCAAAGGAAGGTCATCACTCTCACAAACATCCTCCTCATGGTCATCATGTTTAGGCCTACAATCATCAAAGACAACATTTGATGATTCCATCACACTTCGAGTCTTTAGATTAAAAACTCTATAGGCCTTGCTATTAAGTGCATATCCAATAAAAATACCCTCATCACTCTTGGCATCAAACTTGCCAAGTTGATCACGGTCATTAAGTATATAGCACTTGCTTCCAAAGATGTGGAAGTAGCTCACATTAGGTTTTCTACCCTTCCATAACTCATAGGATGTTTGTTTAGTCCCGGGCCTAAGGAATACTCTATTCCCTATGTAGCAAGCCGTATTAATGGCTTCAGCCCAAAGATTTCTAGGGACTTTGTTGCTAAGCAACATCACACGGGCCATCTCTTGTAGGACTCTATGCTTCCTCTCAACAACACCATTTTGTTAAGGAGTCCTAAAGGCCGAAAATTCATGGGAAATGCCTAAGCTATTACAAAAATTCTCAAAGCTAGCATTTTCAAACTCTTTCCCATGATCACTTCTAATTTTCATAATGTTTTTAATGTGAGAAGTTTTCTCATTTTGAATTTTGACACAAAGCATTTTAAATTTCTCAAAGGCTTCGGACTTTTCCCTAAGGAAGTAAGTCCATGTAAACCTAGAGAAGTCATCAACAACCACAAGTATGTACCTTCTACCACCTAAACTTTTGGTTTGAATGGGACCCATAAGGTCCATATGGAGAAGCTCCAATGGTTCTTTGGTGGACAGGTATTTGTCTTTTTGTAGACACTCTTGGTTTGCTTTCCTTGTTGGTAAGGTCCACAAACACCCTCAAACTTTTTCCCAAGCTTGGGAAGGCCTCTAACAACATTCAATCTATCAAGGACTTTCAAGTCCCTATAGTTCATATGGCCAAGTCTTTGGTGCCACACTTCAACTTGCTCATTAGTGGACAAGTTACAAGAGATGAGATTTCACTCAAGACAATAACAATTGTCACTTGATCTCTTGCCTTTCAACAAAACTTGCCCATTTTCTTAAAGAATAGAGCAATCAATTTTGCCAAACATAACCGAAAGTCCTTCATCACTCAAGTGTGATATGCTAATAAGATTGGCTTGCAAGCCATCTACATAAAGAGCATTGGGCAAGGAGGGCAAACTGGGAAGGGCAAACTGGGAATAGATATAATACCTTTCCCTATAACCTTTTTCTTAGACCCATCACCAAAGGTGACGAATCCACCATCCTCCATTACAAGAGTTTTGAAGAAACTCTTGTTTCCGGTCATGTGCCTAGAACACACACTATCAAGGTACCAAGTGTTAGAGGCATTGGCTTTCAAGGCAACTTGGGCCACATAGCAATAGTATTCATCATTTCTATTCAACCTAGGTGAAACATAGTTATTCCTAGGAGTCATGGGTCCATTATCTCTAAATTTCCTAGGAGCATGCATTGTGGCTCTTCTAAGCATATTTTTCTCAATCATGCTTTCTCTTTTACAAAATTTAATATACTTAAAACAATTAGGCCTAATGTGACCTTTAATTCCACAAAAATGGCAAGTATGAGAGAAATAAGGATTCATACCATAGCCTTGTGCAAGCATTTATGGCCTCCTTCTATTTTGAGTTGCTCTTGGATGTTGAGGCAACTCTCTCCTTTGTTGTTGAGCAAGGTTGACATGTCTCCTCGGTTGAGCATGAAAGACCCCATGTTGAGCTTGTGGGATCCTTTGTTGTGGAGGTCTTGGTTGAGAAGGTCTTGGTTGTGGTGGAGCTCTTGCTTGTAGAGGTCTTGGTTGTGGGGGTCTAGCTTGAGGAGCTCTAGCTTGTGGTGGAGCTCTTGTTAGAATCCTTGCTTGTGCTTGCTTGGAGGATTCACCAACTTCAACCCACTTAGTTGATTGTTGTGGGGTTTGAACACTTTCAACTTCTTTGCTATTGACAAAAGTTGTCTTCTTCAAAGGTGTGGCTTCCATTTCTTCCATATATCCTAACCCCTTTTTGTCACAAGGACTCTTCCCACAAGAAAGCATCTTGTCAAGCTTCTTGGTTCTGGAAGTCATCTTACCAATCAACCCTCTTGCTTCTATGAGCTCTTTCCTCAAGCTTTCTTCATTCTTCTTGGCCAAGACTAGCTCCATCTTTAAACCTTCTTCCATCTCTTTAGCTTTACTCATTTCCTTGTTCAAATGAGTTACCTTGGAAGTCAATTCAAGCTTCTCCTCTTTCAACTTTTGAATCTCCTTCTTCTTCTTTAATCATGAGTTATGAAAGAATCTCATGAAGTCATCATAGTCCATTTCTTCATCAAACTCAAAATTGGAGCTAAAAGAGTTGCTTTCACCATTTGAGTCACTTTTTTCTTGCTTGTCCTCTTTTTCTTCTTTGTCACTCACAACCTCATTGCTATTGTGAGAAGGTGAGAAAGCAATGAAGTTGGCAACTTGGTCTTCATCATCATCCGAAGACTTATCTTCCTCTTCTAGGTCATCACTATCACTCCACGTCACCACCATGGCTTTTCCTCTATTCTTCTTCAAGTTAGCACATTCGGGAGCAATGTGTCCAAAGCCACTACACTCATAGCATTGGACACCCTTCTTGTGGTCCTTCTCTTGAGTTTGCTCCATTTTCTTGAAGGGAGACTTCTTCTTCACAAACTTTCACTTGGAGCCAAACCCTTTCTTTTCAAACCTCATAAATTGCTTGAACTTCTTTGCCATCAAAGCAATTTCTTCATCTGAGTCTTTTTCATCCTTTTCTACCTTGATGCTTTTCACAGCAAGATTCTTTTGCTTCTTTGGAGGTGTAGATGTAGGACCCTTCCTAGATTCATAGGCCAAAAGCCTTCCAATAACTTCACTTGGCTTCATCCTTGAGTAATCACTATTCTCTTCCAACGCCGTCACCTTAGATTCAAACCTCTAGGGAAACAACCTCATGATCTTTTGCTTGATTCTTCTATCCGAGTAAGGATCACCAAGTTGGTGACTTTAGTTCACTATATCCATAAGCTTCACTTGGAAGTCATTGAAGCACTCATCCTCCTCCATCCTTATGGTCTCAAATTGTATTTGGAGAACTTGAAGCTTGGAGTCCTTTACCACCTCAGTTCCTTCATGAGCCGTCTCCAATATATCCCAAGCTTCCTTTGTTATCCTTGTAGTTTAGATGAGTTTGTATTGGTTGTCATCCATGGCACATAGGATAACATGCCTAGCCTTGTTGTTCCATTTTGAAGCCTTAAACTCTTGGGGGGGTCCATTGTGCCTTTGGCTTGGGAACTTCTTCTCCACCTCCCGTAGGAGTTATCATAGCTGGCGTATACCCATCTTCAATCGCCATCCATACCCGGTCATGAATTTGGTATACATAAGCTTCCATTTTACCCTTCTATGATGCGTAGTTGACCCCGGTAAGCAAAGGAGGTCTTGTGCTAGAGGCACCCTCGCCTCCAATTCCATTTCCACTCATAGTGTTTGGGTGAAAATGATATGAATGCACACAAACAATCAAAACACACAAACGAAAAGCAAACAAATGCAAAGGACTCTAACAAAAGCAAGGGATCTCCTAATTATGTTAAGGAACCTGCTCTGATACCAATTGAAAACAAATATTAACGAGTCCTAATATAATCTAGAAGGGGGTGAATAGATTATAATCCCTTTTTACCAATTTTCGAGATTAATCAAGATTACAAAAACAATCCCAACTAATCAACAAATAAAATCAAGTGTAGAGAATGCGGAAAGTAAATAACAAATTGTTATCCGAAAATCGTTAAAAGGACGATAATCCAAATAACCACTTTAAAAAGGGTCAAGATCGAGATTGATCCTGGCCGGAGGGGTATCAAGTAGTTCGATACCAACTAGGTCCCTGCCAATGCATGCATGATAAAGAATACGTGAAATCGAATAGGGATTCGTCTTATTGATCTCTCTTTTCCATTACATGAATACACCGACTATAAATCTACTAAGACACTAGATTACATGAAGGTTTTGATTGAAAATATGGATCATGGTAGCGATATGGAGATTTCGGTCGATAAGTGGGATGATGATGGAGATAAATCTGTGTCT
This sequence comes from Acer campestre, assembly GCA_954870605.1. NCBI lineage: Eukaryota > Viridiplantae > Streptophyta > Magnoliopsida > Sapindales > Sapindaceae > Acer > Acer campestre. The sequence continues at coordinate 28,508,392 of OX940809.1, read as the reverse complement.
GTCGATAAGTAGAGTGTAGGGTTTCTTTTTTTCGATCCCCCTCTTCGATGAATAAGTTGTTATATATATAGGTCCTGTTTGCTTGCCATGCACTCCTACAATCTCGGACTAGGGTTTGGCCGCTTGCAGGATCCTCCTTTTTAGGAAACAAAATCGGAGCTTTAATGCGCTGAATTCAGTCTTTCCTTCCTAGGAGGAGTCAATCACTTACCTTCCTAGTAGGGTTCCTACTGTAATGTCCTGCTCAAATTAGGACTCTCTGGCGGGAAGGAGTGTACCTCCTTTGTACGGTGACGTTTTACTGGCTCTTTTGTGGAGCTTTTAGCTCTTGGTGTTTAGGATCCTGCTTCCTGGTGCTCTTCTGCTCTAGCGGGCTGCCTACATCTAGTAAGCATCCTACTGATGGCAGTAGGGGGATATCTAGCCAGCTTTGTAGTAAGGTGATCAGTAGAACTCCGTGTCGGGGTGCTGCAGGGTCCGTAGGAAGCCCGGTTATAGCCGGGTTTGATCTCGCTGTGAGTTCTAGTGAGTATTTTTGGTTCGAGGCCACTTTGTTGAGCTAAGATGCTCAGCGGGGTGGACCCCGCTGAAGGAGGTATGTGTTGGGATCAACCGGGGTCCACTCTGTCGTGGTATCCGGGTTGGGTACTGTTATAGCCTTCTTATGTCGAGGTGGAAAATTCTTCTTTGGTCCTTCGCCGATTTTGTCGGTTAACAGAAGTCCCCCCTGACTTGGACACTGATACCTTGTCGGGGTCGGGGTCGGGGTCAGGATCTTTTTGTTTGCTTGAAGGATTTTCTACCTTATCCCCTTACCTTCCTTGTCTGACTGGGTTTCCACTTAAGAGAAGGAAATCCTTATTTTGTCCGTTATCACTGATTACGTGTCGACTGTTGATTGGGCTTCCCCTTTCTTCAAAAAGAGCCGTTTTGGCGCGATTAATGCGGAAAACGCCTCAACCCCTCCTCCCGGTCACCGATTCCGGTTTCCAAATAAGTAAACGTCATTCCTCCTCTATAAATAGACCGGCTCCACTGGTGATTACTTACTTTCTCTTAAACATTCAAAATCGCGACTGAACACAAGAACTTTCTGTTCTACCTTCTTCCTCCTTTCTCACAGCAATCTTTCGAAGAAATCCTTCTTCTCTTCTTCTTCTATAATGGCCTCTTCTTCACAACTTCCTTCTTCTCAAGAAAAACTTGACGAACAAAACCCTTCTACGGTGGCGAATCCTACTCGTCCTGATCCCGCTTCCCCTCCCCAATCCGATAGTATTGACGCCCTCTTCAGTACGGAGGCGGCTGACGCGGTGGCAGATTCCCTGACGTCGGAGAAGAAAAAACGGGGTCGAGAGGGGGACGAAGTGGCTAAGGAGAACCTACGGGCTCAGCGACGCCGTTCTGCCCGAAACCCCCGAATTGGGTCGGGTTTCCACAATAATCCTGAGGACCCAGTCTTGATTGGTGATGAGGTGGGCGCCTTACAGTCTGGTGGCAACGAGGAAAGTGGCGGACCTGACGTCACACTAGTCGGGGTCCAAACGGGCTCATTCGCCGCCTTTCATGACGGTCGGATTATACCCGACTCCGTTTGTACGGTGGATACGCTCAATAAACTACGGGAAGAGTACAACATTCCGGAATACATCACTCTATCCCTTCCCCACAGGGGTTACGATGTATACACCCCGCCTCCAGACCGCCTACTGATCCACAAAGCTGCTTTTGAGTGTGGAGTCCGGCTTCCGCTGCACCCTACTCTCCGTCGAGCTCTTGTCGCGCTCGAATTGGCCCCTCTCCAAATCTCGCCGGGCTTCTGGAAGCATCTGACGGGGTTCCTGGTGCTCTGGAAGGAGCAGTGTGAGAAGGATCACATCGAGCGGGAGCCGGGATTGGACGAACTCCGCTACCTTTTCAACATTGCCAGTATGGTGCCTCGGGGTCAATTCTACTTGAGGGTGTCCAACGACTTGAAGTTCACTGTCCCAGGGGCAAATGTGAAGTACTCGGCGCCCTGGAAGGAGGAGTGGCTTGTGGTGGAGGGCGAATGAGGGCATACTGCTTTCGTTGGGGGGTATGAGTATCCCGTCCCCACTCAGTTTACAGCGAGGGATAAGTGGGCAAAGGGGACGCTGGCTCCTGAATCCCGGGAGATTTTGACAAGGATCCTGAAGAGGGGTTACACCAACATGCAGTATCCCACTTTGGATCCCTTTGAGGGAGCCCGCTTGGAGCGGTATCTGAGGATCTCCCTCGCTCTTCCTGGTGAGTTAACTGTATCTTGCTTCTCTATTTCTATATATATATATATATTCCTTCTTCTGATTCTCGCTGAACTCTTCTCTTCTTGCAGTATCGGCTACCCCGGTGGTAACGGGATCTTCTTCATCTTGTGGAGCAGGGGATAAGACTCTGCCAGCTCTTCCTTCCTCTGTTCCTTCTCCTACCCCTGCTGCCAAGACTGCGTTGGGGTCCCTCCAAGTGGGAACCGACCCCAACCCTCCTCCTGCTCCTGCTTCAGCGAGGTCTAGGGCCAAGACTTCCCTTCCCTCTACTCCTCCCTCGCGTTCGAGGATTTTGGCGATGTTGGCCAGGGCGGCTAAGGCCCGAGGCTCCGGAAGGTCAGCGCAGAAGAAAGTGGCTCCTGCAACGAAGACGTCACCTGTTCCTCCTCTTATTACAAAGTTTTTCAAGGACCCAACCAGAATCTTGGTAGAGGAGGCAGCTACTCCCATTTCTTCCCCAGTTGCTGATGTGGCTTCTGGATCGGGGTCGAGGTGTACTACCTTTAACGAGGTAGTGTCCAGGTTTGCGGCCTCCTGCCCAGGTGGAGATTTGATAGATATGGCCAAGCTTCCTACAGACATCCTGGTCACCAAGGGGGCTTCGGTTCTGGCTGAGGTAAACTTCTACTCCTTTCTTGTTGTTTAATTCCTCCTCCTGCTAAGTGTTGACTCTCTTTCTTCTTGCAGGGCTTCAAATTTGCCATGGCCATGGAGAGGCAGCTGCTAACATTGAGGGAGACTTATATCGGCCTCCAAGCGAAGCTGGAGGATACCCAACAGGAGTTGGTCCAGACCCAACAGAGCGTGGCTCCTCTGCTGCAAGACGCCAAAAATGCAGAAGAGGGGAGGCAGGAGGCCTTGGTGGCTTTTAGGCGTGCTGAACGCAGCCTGGACACCAAAACAGTCAGGTCTCTTCACCGTCGGGAGGAGAGGGAGTGCGTAAAACGAGAGAAGCAGCTGCTACAGAGCGAGAATCAACTCCTTCGGGAGACTATAGCAGGCTTGGAGGCTCAGCAAGGGCCTTCATTTGAGGATGGTTATTTTACAGCCTGCTACGAGGTGGCTACAGCTTTGCCTCCTCCCTTCAACCTCGAGGCAGCCTTGAACTGGGATCGGGAGCAGATTATGGCAAAGGCTGCCCTGCTAGCAGGAGGGGATCAAGAGATAGAGGCCCCTCCACAGGAAGTGGTTCATCTGGATCAAGAAGCTGACGTGGCTGCTGAAGTCCAGCATGATGGCACTGAGGGAGCTGATCTAGATCCTTCTGTCATTGAAGAACAAAAAGTGGATCCCGAGTCCGCTACTGGTGCGGTCCTCGTGGAGGAGGATGAGGGGCCAGCTAGATCCGAGGTCCCGGTGGTTGAGGGGATTCAGACTGGGTTTTCTGTCGTGGAGGAGGTTGTCCAAACTGATGCAGCAGCTGAGCCTTTGGGAGAAGGGGCAGTTGGCCAAGGAGAGCATCCGGAGGAGGAAACAGAAAACTAGTCTGGCCTCCCTTCTTTATAAAAATTTTTTGTAGCCCGATTGGGGAATTGGGCACCCTGATTATAAATATAGCAGCTTTTCTGAAGACTGTGTCTTGCTTACTTTGTACTTAGAAAACTCTTATTGCATATAAATTTGTTGATGCTTGAAATCCAGTTGAATACTTGGACCCTGATGAGTAATAAGGATGATGACTGGACCCCGATGGGTAATAGAGATAAAATGTGTGCTTATAACCATAAGAACCAACGGGGTAAAATCACATCTTCCTCTAATCAGACTCCCTTAAACACATCATAGTATAAAGTGTTATAGCAGTCATTCGAGAAATCCTACTCCTTACGAACAATTCGTCTTGCTGAGGATGGACTTCTAAGTTTCTTTCTGACTGCTGGTCCGCTGTCGGGGTAGCAAGCGGGAAAATAAAGAGTGAAGTATCCCGATGAGTCTCCCCGATGTTACTGTAGATTTGTCCCGGTAGGCTACTAAAGCCACTTTAGCACCAGGCTTCTTGGAGGAGGGTATTTCCCTACCAAGGCAGCAGGAGCGCCCTCAGGCTATTTCCTGGTTTTGAGGTGCTTTAACAATGGAGATCCTCTTGGCGGGCTTGACCCAGTCCGAGGCATCAGGAGCGCCCTGAGGCTATTTCCTGGTCTTGAGGCGGTTTAACAATGGAGACCCTCTTGGCGGGCTTGACCCAGTCCAAGGCATCAGAAGCGCCCTGAGGCTATTTCCTGGTCTTGAGGCGAAGTAAGGAACCAGGTACCCTGAGGCAGCCCGACTCTTACTGTAATCTGTCCTGGTAGGCAACTAAGGCCACTTTAGCACCAGGCTTCTCGGAGGAGGGTATTCCCCGACCAAGGCTATCCTGGTAGGCAACTAAGGCCACTTTAGCACCAGGCTTCTCAGAGGAGGGTATTCCCCGACTGAGGCAGCAGGAGCGCCCTTAGGCTATTTCCTGGTCTTGAGGCGCTTTAACAGTGGAGATCCTCTTGGCGGGCTTGACCCAGTCCAAGGCATCAGGAGCGCCCTGAGGCTATTTCCTGGTCTCGAGGCGAAGTAAGAAATCAGGTACCCTGAGGTAGCCCGACTCTTACTGTAATCTGTCCTGGTAGGCAACTAAGGCCACTTTAGCACCAGGCTTCTCGGAGGAGGGTATTCCCCGACCAAGGCTATCCTGGTAGGCAACTAAGGCCACTTTAGCACCAGGCTTCTCAGAGGAGGGTATTCCCCGACTGAGGCAGCAGGAGCGCCCTTAGGCTATTTCCTGGTCTTGAGGCGCTTTAACAGTGGAGATCCTCTTGGCGGGCTTGACCCAGTCCAAGGCATCAGGAGCGCCCTGAGGCTATTTCCTGGTCTCGAGGCGAAGTAAGAAATCAGGTACCCTGAGGCAGCCCGACTCTTACTGTAATCTGTCCTGGTAGGCAACTAAGGCCACTTTAGCTCCAGGCTTCTCGGAGGAGGGTATTCCCCGACCAAGGCTATCCTGGTAGGCAACTAAGGCCACTTTAGCACCAGGCTTCTCAGAGGAGGGTATTCCCCGACTGAGGCAGCAGGAGCGCCCTTAGGCTATTTCCTGGTCTTGAGGCGCTTTAATAATGGAGATCCTCTTAGCGGGGTTGGCCCCGTCTAAGGCATCAGGAGTACTATGTAGTTCCCCTGGTCTTGACTCAGTAACGGAGATCCTCCTAGAAGGTTTGACCCCGTCTAGGGCATCAGGAGCTTTAAGAAGTTCTCCTGGCCTTTAGGCGACTCCGTGATGATGATTTTGTAGGTGGTATCAGTAGGAGATAATCGGGCACTGGAACACAGGAGAATCATATAGAAGAAAGAATTGCTTTTATTTAATTTCCCAAACGGTACAAATATGAACTCGGGGTGAGCATTCCGCTAGGTACAAGCACAGTTTCTTAAGGATAGAATTTTCGAAGATGATCGGCATTCCATGTATGATCCACCGGGTAACCCTCCATGTCTTCGAGCTTGTAAGCACCACCCCGGAGTGATGCCTTAACCAAGTATGGACCCTCCCAGTTAGGGGCTAGTACCCCGTCAGACCTCCTTCTTGTATTCTGGGTCACCTTCCTGAGAACCAAGTCTCCCTCTTTGAAATTTCGGGCCCTCACCTTCTTGTTGAAGTGTCGGGCTATCTTGCTCTGGTATACGGCCACCTTCTCGGCGACCTTGCTTTGTTTTTCCTCCAGCAGGTCCAAGCTAGCTCTCAACTTGGCCTCATTATCTTCTGGCTCATAATTTTGAACCTGGAAAGATATGAGCTTATGTTCGATGGGCAAGACTGCTTCTGCCCCAAACACCAGGGAGTAGGGGGTTTCTCCGGTTGCTGTCCGCCTAGTTGTTCTGTAGGCCCAAAGTACATTGGGTAATTCTACCACCCATAATCCTTTCTTCTGTTGGAGCTTTTTCTTTAGGAGCTTCTTAATGGTCTTCTTGGTTGCTTCGACCAGCCCGTTGGTTTGAGGATGGGCCACCGAAGCAAAACGGAGATTGATCCTCCGGTCTGCACAGAATTCTCGGAAGTTGGCATTGTCAAATTGCTTTCCCAAATCAGTTATGATGGCCATCGGGGTGCCAAATCGGCAGACTATGTGTTCCTTGACAAAGTTGGTGGTCTTTTCTTCGGTTATCCGGGTGAGTGCCTTAGCTTCCACCCACCGAGTAAAGTAATCTATCGCCACTACTGCGTGCTTGACTTGGCCGGGTGCAGTGGGAAGTGGCCCGATCAAGTCTAGTCCCCAGATGGCAAAGGGGTAGGGAGTGCTGATTGAGGAGAGCCTCTCTGGAGGGAGATGATGAAGGTTGGCTGTTTTCTGGCAAGCCTCGCAGGATCGCGCGAACTGCCTTGCGTCCTGGTGTATAGTCGGCCAGTAGTAGCCCATCCTGACTACCTGGTAAGCCAAAGTTTCCCCTGACACTTGGTTACCACAATCCCCAGAATGCACCTCACTGATCGCCCAGTGCGCGTCATCGGGATGGAGACACCTGAGCAGAGGGAGAGATTTCCCCTTACGATATAGGTGTCCTTCTACCAAGCAATACCGGGTAGCTGTCCTCTTGAGCCGACGGGCTTGATCCGGATCTGCTGGGAGAATGTCGCTTTGGAGATAGTCTGCTATTGGATCCATCTAACACGGGAGGCGGCTTACTGGGAGGACTTCTGCCTCTTTCGCTATGCTGGAGAAAGGAACCAATTGAAGGGGTACCCCTTTTGGTAAAGCGTGTCCCTCTCCTGTGGCAATCTTGGCTAAAACATCTGCGCGATGGTTTTTCTCCCTAGGCACTTGCTCTATTTTTACACCCTTGAACTTCTTCATAGCCTCCTGAACTTTAGCCAGATAGGCTATCATGTTGTCACCTTTTGCATGGTATAATCCTGTCACCTGGTTGACCACTAGTTGTGAATCGCTCTTGATCTGAAGATACTCAGCCCCCAGAGCCCCTGCTACCTTCATTCCTGCTAGCAGAGCCTCATATTCCGCTTCGTTGTTGGTGGCTCTGAATTCAAACCTGAAGCAGTGACTTACTTCAATTCCCACGGGGTCGATCAGGACGATCCCGGCTCCGCACCCCGACTGGTTCGATGCTCCATCCGTGTAAAGAATCCACATCTTGCTATCTACGGGCCATTCCAGAAGGGTTTGATCCGGGTCTGGGTCTGCCAACACACCTTGGTTCAGGATTGGGCCAAACTCCACTATGAAGTCCGCCAGGGCTTGAGCTTTGATCGTGGTTCTCACCTTGTACTTGATGTCGAACTGTGTGAGCTCTAGGGCCCACAAAACCAGTCTGCCTGAAACATCCGGTCTCTGGAGAAATTGTCTCAAAGGCTGATCTGTGACGACCGCGATGGTGTGGGCTTGAAAATAAGGCCGGAGCTTTCTGGATGTTGTTACTAAGGCGTAGGCGAGTTTCTCTAGCAAGGTATAATTCTTCTCGGACTTTGAAAGAGCCCGACTCACGTAGTAGATCGGCCTCTGTACCCCGTCACTGCATTCTTTCACCAAGGCTCCACTAGTTGCTACTTCAGAAACTGCTAGGTAGAGTAGGAGTTCTTCACCCGGGATTGGTTTTACCAATAGCGGAGGGCTTGACAGGTATCCCTTTAGAGCCTGAAAGGCCTGCTCGCTCTGCTCATCCCACTTCATCTTTTTCCCCTGCTTGATGATTTTGAAAAAGGGGAGACATTTGTCTGTGGAGCGGGATATGAAACGGTTCAAAGCCGCTATCCGCCCGGTTAAACCTTGCGCCTGCTTGAGGTTTGTAGGAGACTCGAGATCTAAAATGGCTTTGATCTTCTCAGGATTTGCCTCGATTCCCCTTTCATGCACCATGAATCCCAAGAATTTGCCTGCTGCCACCCCGAATGCACACTTAGCGGGGTTCAGCCTCATCTGGTTCTGCCTTATTACCTGGAAGGTTTGGCGTAAGTCCCCTGCATGCTGTCTTGCTTCTGGAGATTTAGTGATCATGTCATCTATGTATACCTCCATGGACCTCCCTATCTGTTCCTTGAATAGTTTGTTCACCATGCGCTGGTAAGTGGCACCTGCATTTTTGAGTCCGAATGGCATTACCTTGTAACAGTAGAGACCTTGTCCTGTGATGAAACTAGTCTTGTCTTGATCTGAAGGATGCATCATGATTTGATTGTATCCCGAGAAAGCATCCATGAAACTTAGGAGCTTATTTCCTGCAGTGGAGTCAATGAGCTGATATATTTTTGGTAGGGGGAAGCTATCTTTGGGACAAGCCCAATTGAGATCGGTGTAGTCCACACACATCCGCCACTTTCCGTTGGATTTGGTTACCATGACCACGTTAGCGATCCACTCAGGGTACCGGGATTCCCTGATGAATCCGTCCTTCAGGAGCTTGTCAACTTCTTCTTGGACTGCGGCATTCCGTTCTGTGTTGAAGTGTCTTCTTTTCTGTTTCACTGGCTTGAAAGTTGCATCCACTGCCAACCTATGGGAAGCCAGGCCAAGGGGAATGCCAGGCATCTCATCATGACCCTAAGCAAAGATATCGTTATACTCTCTGAGAAGCTCTATCAAGTTACTCTTCACCTCCGGGTCCAGACCTTCTCCCACTTTTACTGTCTTTGTTGGGTCCTCCCTCCGGACCTGGACCTCCTCTAGCTGCTCCACGGGGTTCCCACTAGCCCAACCTCGCTCTTCCTCTTCTGACTCCTCCACGATTATGTCTGGTACCTCTCCTTCTTCTAAAACATAATCATCCTGCTCTGTCGTTCTCTGACTTGGGTAGCTGGCCACCGATGCGCATTGCTTAGCCAATGCAGCGGGGTTAGTTGACACCGCATAGCAGTTTCGGGCTGCCTGCTGGTCTCCTCTTACTTCTCCTACTCCCGATCCTACTGGAAACTTCATCACGTTATGGTAGATAGACAGTACTCCTCTACTCCCTGATAAGAAAGGCCTTCCTAAAATTGCATTGTACGCAGATGAGGTGTCAACCACGATGAACTCCGTCATTATGTTTTGCTGAAGAGGAGCTTCTCCGACTATTACTGGCAGTATCTTTGTTCCCATCGGCATTACGGAGTCCCCTGTGAATCCGTATAGTAGAGAGGTGCAACTGTTGTAGCAAGAATTCTTCAGGTTAAGCTGCTCATGAGCCCCCTTGAACAGAATATCCACGCTGCTTCCCGTATCGATCAGGACGCGGTGTACTAGGCAGTTAGCGATCTGCACTGTTATGACCATGGGGTCATCATGTGGCTGTACCGTATTGTAGACATCCTCCTCCGTGAAGATGATCTTGGTTGAGCGGGATAGATCTCGGGGTCCGCCATTGACTTTCAGTATCTCATGGTCAGCGTTAAGCCTGGGAATCTTCCTTGCGTGGTTCTTCCTTGAATTGTTGGAGGTTCCAGCCAATGTGGGGCCCCCACTGATGGTGTGAATCACCTGGATCTGCTGCATTAGATCCTTTTCTCCTTCTCTCCTCCTTTCCGCTGCTTCTTGCATCCCGCTTTGAACCTGCTTTCCTTCTTTGATGCTATCTCGTACCTGTTGTAAAAATTCGGTTAGGAGTCCTCCCCTTACCAGTGCTTCTATCTGATTGCGGAGACTGTAGCATTCTGAGGTGTTGTGCCCCACATCTTCATGGAAGTCGCAATACTTGTACTGATTCCTCCTGTCTACCGGGATTTTTATGGGAACCGGCTTTCTGAGTAGACCCTTGTCTCGAATGGCGAGATAGATAGTTTCCCGTGATGCATTGAGAGGGGTATAATGGTTATATCCTTCTTCCTCTCTCGTTATTCTGGATACATCCTTCAAGGGGAGCTCTCTGGGGGGCGACCTCCTGACCGGGTACCTCTCTTGGTACGAAGGAATGGGAGGCGGCCTGTATGTCGACCGGTTTGGAGGTTGATTCTGAAACTTCCTAGCTGGGGCAGATTTTGGAGCTTCCTTTTTAGGGCGTGGTGCTAACCGGGCTTCATCATGTTCAATCTTGATCCGGAGTTGTTCCTCAATGTCCACCTGTTCTAGAGCCCGATTGTAGGCTTCCTGGTACGTCTCAGGAGGATGCTTGGCGAAAGATCGGAACAGCCTGCCAGCCCACAAATTCCTCCGGAAATTTGCTAACGTTTCCTTCTCGTTGAACACACCCATCTGGACGACCTCTTTGTGGAATTTCTCCACATAAGATCTCAGAGTTTCACCTCGCTCTTGAACTACGTACTGCAGTAGGATAGGATCCTTGGGACGGGGTTTGATTCCCTGAAACTGTGCACAGAAAGCTTTGGTAAGTTTGGAGAAAGAATCAACACTACCTGGTGGTAATTTTCTGAACCATGTCTTGGCACAGTCTGTTAGAGTTGAAGGGAACATCCTGCACATGGCTATCCTGGTTGCACTCTGGACCTCCATCTGGTGTACGAAGCTTTCCAGGTGGCTGACGGGGTCTTCTGTTCCAGAATACTTTTCTGAAGGCATCCTGAATTTGGGGGGTAGCCCCGCCTCCCTAACTCTCTTGGAGAATGGTGCATTCATCTCGCCTAAAGGATTCTTTTGGATCCCCTGATGCTTTCCCTTCTTTAACTGCTCCAACTCCTTCGCCATCCTCGTCATCTGGTCCTCCAGGCGCTGAGACTTCTTGGTTCCGGATCGAGCTACTGAAACTTCATTATCCGAAGATTCTGAATCGATGACTACCTCCTTTCGCTTAACTCTTTGATGCCTCTCCCTGGAAATCCTCCGAGATTTGGCACTTTCCTCGGAATTGGGACGGGATTCCCTCTCCTTGGTCCGCGGTCTTGGTGGGGATTGAATCTTCCCGGGAGGAACCTCAATCGCGGATTTTACTAGTTGGGGTCTAAGATCCGCCTGTCGGACTGGGAGAGGGGGGCCCAATCGGTCGAAGACTGGAGCCCGGAGTGCTTGGTCTGACATCTCCTGGATCCCGGCTGCTTCAAATGGGATTCCCTGGGCTATCATCCGGAGCCGGATCGCTTCTACGTAGGCTGCGGCGTGCTGTTCTAAGACATCTCGGTTGACCTCTTGCCCAGCGGGGTTTTGAGGGACAGGGTCTGCAGCCGGTGGGGGCACTGGTGGAGGATTCTCGCTCCTGATACCCTTACCCCGCCTCTGAGCTCTTTTAGTGGAGGCAAGGGATTGGAGCCCTGATGGCTCGGGACGACCCTGGGAGGATCAGAGTCTCATTCCGAATATCTCTGGGTGGAAGTAGGCTGTTGCTAAACAATGGTTGGGGAAAAAGATTTCCCACAGACGGCGCCAAAAGTGTTATCCGAAAATCGTTAAAAGGATGATAATCCAAATAACCACTTTAAAAAGGGTCAAGATCGAGATTGATCCTGGCCGGAGGGGTATCAAGTAGTTCGATACCAACTAGGTCCCTGCCAATGCATGCATGATAAAGAATACGTGAAATCGAATAGGGATTCGTCTTATTGATCTCTCTTTTCCATTACATGAATACACCGACTATAAATCTACTAAGACACTAGATTACATGAAGGTTTCGATTGAAAATATGGATCATGGTAGCGATATGGAGATTTCGGTCGATAAGTGGGATGATGATGGAGATAAATCTGTGTCTGTCGATAAGTAGAGTGTAGGGTTTCTTTTTTTCGATCCCCCTCTTCGATGAATAAGTTGTTATATATATAGGTCATGTTTGCTTGCCATGCACTCCTACAATCTCGGACTAGGGTTTGGCCGCTTGCAGGATCCTCCTTTTTAGGAAACAAAATCGGAGCTTTAATGCGCTGAATTCAGTCTTTCCTTCGTAGGAGGAGTCAATCACTTACCTTCCTAGTAGGGTTCCTACTGTAATGTCCTGCTCAAATTAGGACTCTCTGGCGGGAAGGAGTGTACCTCCTTTGTACGGTGACGTTTTACTGGCTCTTTTGTGGAGCTTTTAGTTCTTGGTGTTTAGGATCCTGCTTCCTGGTGCTCTTCTGCTCTAGCGGGCTGCCTACATCTAGTAAGCATCCTACTGATGGCAGTAGGGGGATATCTAGCCAGCTTTGTAGTAAGGTGATCAGTAGAACTCCGTGTCGGGATGCTGCAGGGTCCGTAGGAAGCCCGGTTATAGCCGGGTTTGATCTCGCTGTGAGTTCTAGTGAGTATTTTTGGTTCTCGGCCACTTTGTTGAGCTAAGATGCTCAGCGGGGTGGACCCCGCTGAAGGAGGTATGTGTTGGGATCAACCGGGGTCCACTCTGTCGTGGTATCCGGGTTGGGTACTGTTATAGCCTTCTTATGTCGAGGTGGAAAATTCTTCTTTGGTCCTTCGCCGATTTTGTCGGTTAGCACAAATGATTTTTACGTGGAAACCCACACGGGGAAAAACCACGGGCTGTTTTGTGCGCCACACTAGAACCTCAATCCACTACTTGCAAATACGATTACAATCTAGGTTAACCGCATCACACCTAAGATTACTAATCCGTCTTTGCTACCCACGGGCCTTTAGAAGTGAATCTAGTTCATGCTTGCAAACTACCAAAAGGCAAATACAAGACTTGACTCTAATTGAAGAGATAAAACAACCTAGTGTGAATATGTGTAATATTCAAGATGCTCAAAATGCAAGGTTAGACATTTAGCTTATCTAGGCATTGATGAACAGGTTAGACATTCCTAGATATCATTTTACTAAGTGGCATGCATAAAACATAACAAAATAGACAAACAAAGTCCTATATGTAATATCTACCACAATACAAGTCAAAAAACACAATAACACAATCTTGAACCTAAGTCAAGTCATAAAGGAGCAATCTTGAACCTAGTCAAGTAATAAATGAGCAATCTTGTAGAGAAAGAAACATGTGAAGTGATGCAAAGATGTTCTAACGGCAAGTCATGTGAGCAAGTATGAAAACCCTATGAGAATCAAACCAGAACATGCTAGATGATGAATGAAGCATACAAGAAGCATACAAGAAGCATACAAGAATGATGAGTTTTGATGTTTGGAGTGATAAAAGAGTGTTCTTGATACCTTAGCTTAGAAGCAACTCAAAAGGCTCTCAAAAGGTGTAATTTTTGCTCTACAATAAGTTTTAGAAGACAAGGCAACATATATAAAGAGATGCAATCAAAATGATGTCGTTTTATGAACAAACATCAGAGGTTACCATTTGTCAAATGGCGACCTCTGATGTAACACAAAAAAAAAAAAAAACCTTCTTTGTCGCCATTTGTCTCATGGCGACCTTTCTGTGACCTCACACCTGATTGATTTTTCAAAAAAAATCATTCTGTCACCATGGCGACACCATCAAATGGCGATCTACATAAATGGCGACAATGCCATGTTATCCACTTTGTGTACAATGTGCAAGTGAAATGTGACATGTGAAGAAAATACACACAAAGGCAAAGCATACATATGCAACCATTTGAAGTGAGTGTGTGCTACCTAAATCTCTTCAAATTAAGAAGTCAAGATCAAGTAGCTACCCTTACAAGATTGAACCCCATTATGATTTTATCAAACAAAATAAGCCAATTAAAAAGTGAGGCACTTACAATCTCCATGACATGAGAATTTTTTTTACGACATTCTTGAATTGATAAGCATGATATTTTTGATTGCTCAATTTTTAATGCAAATGTGTGTGATAGCAAGTGACAAGATTACAATTAATAAGGATCTTGTATCCATTTAATCTATAAGGCTGTTATATCTAATGTAGTCTAGTCTCTCTTCTTAAAGGTGTAAATAAGACTACTATCATACGGATGTTTCATCTGGAAAAATCAAATAGGATAATATATCCATGTATTGGTTTGCCTTTAAGGATTGATATAGTTGCTCTTTTCTTATAATATTTTATAAAATAACTATTATCTTGCTTGCTCATGACAAAAGGGTTCAAATTGGCTTGAATTCTTTGGAAACCCTTTTAATGTTTTGCTTTGCCAAATACCATTGATTGAATTTTGATGTTATACGTCTTGCATGCTAACAAGTTTTCGTTTTGCATGTCAAAATATTTATATTAAAGTTCAACCTCGCTAGTGCTAGTGACTAGTATAGCAGCAAGCAAGGGTATCGTTCCATAAGAAGGTGTTTCCGTTAACCGTTTCGAGTTCTAGAGTTTATTGAAAGCATGTAAATAGAATGCGGAAATGTGAGAATGGTGTGTGTGAAATGTATGTACAATGTGGTATGTATGTGTGTGTGTGTGTAGAGAATGAAAATGAAAATAAATAAATAAAGAGAATATGGAAGGGTGAGAATGGTGTTTAAAGTGATAAATGGTGGATTGTAGAGATGCATGAAAATGGTCACACAAGGTTCAACAAGTTGACCATACATAAGTGCACAAATAGTTGGTTGTTAGGCATTAAGTGAATCCAATTAAAGTTAAGGGTTCGTTCTTGCCTCAATCCGAGTTATACCCATTCATAGAGCTAATGGTTGAAGAGTGTGTTGAGAGCCTCTCAAACAAGAAACCGCAACCAACATTTGTGAACACATTCTACAAACCAATGCTAAATTGAGTCCCAATATTAACACGGTAAAGTAAAATGACAACGTTAGTATAATGAATGTGGAAAGAGTGATTGTATCTCTGACCATAACTCACCTAAAGCCCCTAGAATGAGAAATAGCCTAAGACCAATAATTGTAACTCCAACCATGACTTACATAGAGCCCCTAGAGTGAGAAATAGCCAAAGTCCAATTGTTAACAAAAACATAGAACCAAACCTCATATAATATGGCAATTAATAGGTTCATCCTTTCTTCCTAGCTAATTAGCCAAGACTATGCCCAGAGAGCCCCTCCAAATGCACAATCCTAACTCTAATTCACTCAAACCCATCCATGAACATGCAATTTCGACCTTCCATCAACATACAAACACAAAATGGGATATCTGATTACAACTACTCCTAATTTACACTAATCTACTCCCAATCTAATCCATGAATACATATTAATTTCCATTCATCCATAAACATGCATTTCAAGATAAGAGATATATTCAACAACAATCAAGAATGAATCAAACACAAATTGGATGTAAAAACAACTACATATATATGTTGAGCACAAATTAGGCTTACAAGTATTCCCAATTGGGGATTACACATTTTAGAAAACAACGAATACAAAGAGATGAGTAAATAGAAATACAACTCTTGAAGAAACCCCTCCAAGAGCTTCTTTCCATGCTTGGCTTGAATTTGGTCCAAAAACCCTCGTTTCTCCTTGCAATCTACTCCTAAATAGGTGGATGATGGGGTAGAAGGTGAGATGAGGAGCATCCACAAAGGAAAATGCTCCATGGATGCTTTAGAAAGCTTCTTTCTCTCTCTTATTAAGTGAAGAAGAAGAAAAAGAAGAAGAAGAAGAGGAAGTGTGTGGGAAGTGGATTCTTTTGGGAAAGAAGAGAAAAAGGTGTTTATATAGTGTGGGGAGGTTAGGGCTTAAAATCAGGGTGAAAGGAAAAAGTTGTCCTTGAAATTCACCCAAAAAATAACTTTCTAGAGTTGATCGGCGGCCTGGCCGCCGTTTGAAGTAGCCATTTGGAA
The DNA here is from genome assembly GCA_954870605.1 of Acer campestre. Taxonomy (NCBI): domain Eukaryota; kingdom Viridiplantae; phylum Streptophyta; class Magnoliopsida; order Sapindales; family Sapindaceae; genus Acer; species Acer campestre. Next base: position 28,492,559 of record OX940809.1, on the reverse strand, counting down.
ATTTCAGCATTTCAGTATTTCAACATCGTGCACCGTTACGGAAATGGATATAACTTCCTCTAGAAAACCCAGAATTGTAATCCATAAAATTTTATGGAAACTAGACTTCCGGGGCTTTTCGAATATATAAAGATATCAATGTGTTTCGATTTGAGAAGAAAGATATAACCCCCGTAAGTTGGACATTTTGCATGAGCATATACAATTTCAGCCCTTTTGCTATTCTTGGTTGAATTGGCGGTTGCGATTGGCGACCTTGACCGCCAAATGCTTCTTGGACTTCTCTGATGTTGAACGTTGGTTTGAAAATCAGTATTGGGGCTCGCTGAATGCAATCGCCGAATGCCTGATTTTCTGTACTTCTTCCGTAAGTTGTTGGAATGCCGAGGGCATTCTACCGCAGTCTTAGTGTCGCGTTCTTGCTTGATGACAGATCAACCGTGGACATGGTTAGGCTTAGATCATGCCGTGATCTATGTCGATGGTGAGGTGTGGCACTCAACATACTTTCCAATTTCTTCCGTTTTTGGCTTATTTTGCCTTCCAAACTAATCTTTAAGCTCAAAACCTTATTGTAGGAAATATGGACCTACACAAGGCTCAAACAAAACATTATATATAAAAATGCACTCAAAAACAAGACAAACGATTAGAAATTGGGGACCTCAAATAGATATAAAATAGTTCGATCACATGCAAAGCAACAACTTCGCACATTTTCTTTAAAATAAATCTCATTGAATCTCTCTCAATTACTTAATTTGTATAAAGTTTGTTTATATGATTATGCAAATGTCTTTTGTGCTAATAGCTCTTTTTGCTAAAGCAACCCGATAGGGGGGAGCTCCTTTGCCTATCTCATGACTAAAAGGGGGAGAAGTCTTGAGAAGTCAAATGAAGAGATTGTAAGGACCTATATTTTGTGATTGGCTTATTTCATGGCAAACAATATTTGGGGATGATTATATAATAGGTAATGATCGAACCAAAATTGGTATGATTTTGGCCCTCATTTCCGTCTCCTTATGCTTGATTCTCGAGCATTTCCCTGTGTTTTAATGTTGTTAATTAAGTATTTTCAGGTATTTACAAAGTTCAAGGGTATTGAAGTAATTTGGAGAAACCAGGGCAAAAGTGTAAAATATGAGGAAAGATTGAAGTTATAGAAAATATGGATGAGATCAGGGAGCATTCCGTAATTCACCATGCAAAGCAGCCAGCCAAACGCCATGTCACTCAGTGATGCGGCACGTTTTGGTCATGGCTGATCATGGGGTTTCTAAATGCACCTCAGCTACTTCTATGCACAACCACTGTAGGCCCAAATGCCAAGCCCAAACTATTGGCCAACCTATCTCAAGTGCAGCCCATGTGCACCCCAACCCACCTCTAATTGCACCCCAAAGAAGACAAAACACTTAAGACTGATTGCAGCCCAGTCTGTTGCTAAGCGTCCCCCATCTTCTTCAAAGTTCATCTTCTTCCTCTAGCAACTGCCCCCATTAACGACCTGCAACCCTAGTCGTTGCGGTCACCTAAAGCTGGTGATCCCCAGCTCCATTCCGTCTGGTTTCCGATGCAAAAGATCGTCGGAATCATGCGATCATGATAAGCCTTATTCTCGGTCCTCCAAATAGCAGAGACCCAATTCAAGAATTCCAGTCCTCCATCGCCTCCATTGTCACCTCCAATTCCACCGTGACAACACCGTGAAATAGGTCCAATCAATTATCGCGGTTTGCATGTCAATGTCGCCACAATGATAGATAGTTGTTTTTGGCACCTGATACTATCGCTCCAATCATCCCCGTGAAACTCAAATCACGAAACTCATTGTGTCAATCTCTGATTGGCTAGGCAAATTATAGAAACGACCCTTCTGAGGGACTAAATGGTAATTTGCCATGCCAAAGGGTATTTTGGTAATTAACTATTCGTTACCTAATTTGAATGCCCTATAAATACATCACAGTTTCTCCTTCGAAAACACACTTGTTTTAGCAAGAAATTCCTTTCTCCACCATTCATAATCCTACCATTTAACTTCTCCAATCTCATCAACAAATAACTAGATTACCTCACCTAAATCATTCCTCTCTTCTCATCTCTACATCTCAATACCTTTGTCACTCACCATTAGACACCCACCTATCTAGACACATCCTCTTCTCCCACTCTTTGCACTAAGAGCATCAAAGGAAAGGAAGGAGCAAGTATTAAAGAAGGAGGCCCAAGGGTGATTTACTAATCTATTACTTCTTTTCTATTTGATTGTAACTATGTGTAACTAAACCCATAATCTAGTGGATAGTTATGAAGAATACTTGGATGTGGGTATTTGCTTAAGCTAATTGTATTTGAATTTCTATTTGTGTTCTATTCACTTAATATCTAGATCTTATTCATTATATGATTTGCATTGTATATCACTAATAGATCATACTCTTGTGTAGGATAAATTATTGTGAAATCAATCTTAGATTGACACCGTTGATTGGTTAGGAACCTAGTGAATACAATAGATTAGTGGAGGGTATATCAACCACATTAATCTAAACCTAGATTTGTAACCAACCAATCCCACATTGACCCCCTTTCCTTAATCTATTAGGCATTTTGGTGGGAAGATGTTTAGGGTTCATAGTGATGACCTAAACACATCTTAGAAAACAAATGGTTTACATTTAAAAGATTTGTCCATTAAAGTGGCTTAGAAAGTATTGCTCATACCCTTGTGCAATTCCATCAATTCCCCAGAATCTATATTAATTGTTAAACCCATTCTCCTATCTAGTATTGTTGATATTGGACTCCTATCTATTCAACTTCTCTTTATATTATTGTTATTTACTTTTCTAGTTTATTATCTCTAAACCAATCAAAAACCAAAGATATGATTTACGTTTTATGCACCTAGATTAGACTAACTTAGATTAGATCACAAATTGATTAATCTAACCTAATCCCTGTGGAACGAATCATTTGCTTACCGCTTTAGTTGTTTTCAAAACATAGAGCACAATGAGTAGGAATTTCATTATAAATATCTTTTGAATTCGTAATTTGATAACGATACAAAAAGCATGTTCATGTAGCTTACGTCTATTTGGTGATTATCAAAGGCAAGCTTTCAAGCATCTTCATGACTTCAAGATTAAGAGCTTCAAGAGGTAGCTTACTTGACTTTGATTCTTGAAGAGATTAGATGCACACACACACTTGCATGCATATTTACTATCTTGCATTTATGTGTCATTGTTATGTGCATCTATGTCATCCATCACACATCACACTTTCACCTCAATGTTTAAATCTCTTATGTAATGCCTTGTATGTGTGTTGAGTAATTCGTTTCTCGAAGTATGTTCGGAAATGTCTGCGCTTGCACATTAATATGCTTGTTTTAGCGCAATGATCACTGTCAAAGAAAGATTCTCTCTTCTCCTTGTTTTCACCGAAATTGGTGAAAGAAAGCCATTAGAACAATTTGGCGGTCAGAAGTCAGTGACCCCTGATCGTGGAATGGAAACTGCTATTTGTCTCCAGAAGGTTACTGGAACAAGTAGGCGGTCAGCATTCGGCGGCCCTGACTGCCAAATTAGATCGCCAATCGATGCGTTTTCTAGGCAAATTTATAATTTCACCCAGCTTGTGTTTTGCCCTATAAATTCAACTTCTTCTCTCTTTGAACCCTAAGAAACACACATTTAACATACCTTAGAGAGATTAAGTGTTTCCTTGAGAGAGAAAGCTTCAAGCTTCATTTATTGACTCTCCAAACCTAAAACCCATGTGCATCTAACATCATCAATCATAATTTGAGCACGAGTTTTCTTGGTTTCATGACTAGTTAAGTTAGAACTTCATTAAATCTCATTTATTGTTCTTCTTACTCTAGATTTAGTATTTATTGCATGATCAAATACTATGACTCTTTTTATTGCATATATTTATGAGTCTTAATTGCATGATTGAGTTTGTTTGTGATAGCCTGTGTTAGGTTTTTGGTTGTTGTTGGCATATATTCCATATCAAAACGTGTTTATCTTGTAAATGTTTATGTGGTCATGTTGATGATGATACAAAGCTTCAAAGAAAGATTTGACTACAGTACATGCAAGATGATGGCTTGTTAAGAGGAAATAAGCTTCATTGTTCATCAAAGGTAAAATCGACCTCATTCCTCTTACAAGGCATAGGCACACACACACAAATCATTCATATGTGTCACTGCATCATTGTGCACCATTTATATAACACATTCACATGATTTTGTATGCTCATGCATTGAACTCAAATGCTCATACATTTTAGAGTTGCATGTTCTAGGACTATGTCTAGGAAATGACATTCATATATGAACTTGTGTTTGTATGTTTGTGTTTCTTGTGTTTTGGACTTGAACATGGTCTTATTTGATTCCTTATTGAGTCCCGGTCATTTCGGTTACTCATACGTTAAGTTTCGAGTCCAAACGATGTAGCTACGCTACTTTTCGTTCTCATTCGTTGAGTTGTGTTTGTCGTCGTTTTCCGAGATGAATTCTCAACCTTTTGTCAAAGTTTTATAGTCTTCGTCGTGCGTGAGGGAGTCACGGTTTATAATCCGAAAACGGATTCGAATTCGGAGTTCGGATGCCCGAATACGGCTGAAGAACGCGAGAGGTGTGCGGAGGAGGTTGCTCGGCCAAAAGGCCAAGCTAGATGGCCACGTGTGGACCATGTGTGCCACACGGCTAGAGCTCCTCTCTGGCCACGTGTGGCACACGCTGACCACACGTGGAGGTGGCTGATGGTCACTTTTGTTTTGGACAATTTTGCCCTTCTTCCATTCTTTTTAAATCTCTCCATTTCCCTCCATTCTTCTCCAAGAAGAAAAAGTGTGAAATCCCGTCTATGATTTTCTCCCAAATTTTCTCAACTTCCAAACACCATAACTTTCTCTTACGGAGTCGGAATTGAGTGATTCAAGTTGGAGATTGTTCGTATTCGAGTCCTCTACCTTTTCCAAGTGGTTGTGCAGCTGTTTGATTGATTTTCTGACAGATCTCCTCAGAAAATCGAACCAGCTCTTGTAATTGAGGTAGAGTTCATAACTTTGTGATTTCATCTTTTTTAACCTCCAATTTGCTTGGGGTTTCTTCTTCTATATGTATATGTTTGTTTAGTGAATGCTATAGAGAAAGGTAGCTTCATAATCAATCTAATTGAATAGTCTAATTAGAGACACATGTTGACTAGAATCTTTGATTCTTTGTTTTTAACATGATTGGGAGTTGTATTGTGATTAGATTGATATCTAGGATTGTTTGAGACTTGATTGATCAAGTTTATGATTAATAAGTGACTTTGATCCATGATTGATGAAATCTAGGATTAGAGCCTTTATATGTGTTTTTAGAGATATTTAGGATTGATTTGTTTTTAACATAACTCCTATCTCTAAATCTTTGGCTAGAATACTTGTTGAATACATTTTGTGATTCTAGCATTTTTATGTATGTTTATAACATCTTGAACTTGTGCCTCATGTATATGTTTTGTTCAAGTGTTATTTGTATGAATGAATCTAGTAGTTTTTATGTGTTAATTGTATTCACATGCTCTAGGTTTTCATTCATGTTTTTGCATCTAGATTTCTATTGCGTGTGTTTTCACATCTCTAGATCTAGTTGTTCCATGGAATGTATTGATCACATGTTCTATGTTGTTTTGATTGATTGCATCACTTGCATTCACATGATCACACTAGGAAGTCCTTGTAAAAGGCATGAAGTCTTGGCTAGAGTTGGGATGACTCGGATAGCCAAGCAAGAAGTCTTGCCTAGAGTCGGGAGGACTTGGATAGGTAAGCAAGAAGTCTTGTCTAGAGTCGGGAGGACTTGGATAGACAAGCAAGAAGTCATGGCTAGAGTCGGGAGGACTTGGATAGTCATGCATGGGAGGCTTTCTAGAGGCACGTGTGCCTTATATAGAGAGTTGGCTTATATATTGGTAGGCCCGGGTGTTTGGTTAGACATAGAGTCCGATAGAGCGGGGTACATGGGATATGTATGTACTCTTGAGGAATTTCTAATCTTCCAACGATGTTGGTTTTGGTATGAGTTCCAATATGTGGTGGTTTACATCATTGAGGGATTTTGTATCTTCCAATAGGGATTGGGTAAACATAGACTCCACATGGGTTGGTGACTAGGATTGGTCATTTTGTGGAATTTCTAATTTACTTTCCAAATATATATAAGTACCCAATGGTTATATTTCAACCCGTGGATGTTTCCTCCTTGGAGGTTTTACCACGTTAAAAAATCCCTTGTGTTAATTCTTTCTATCTCTATCTTTTATATTTGTTTTGTATATGTTTTAATCTTGTAGTACAATCTTCACTTGTGATGTTTTGGATTCAAGATTTTGTAAAGTGTGATTTGTAAATATATTCTTTTGATCATATTTGTAATTACATTTCTTTTGTATATTGTTTAGAATTTTATGTATAGCAATATTTGTATATGCTTGTAACGATTGAACATATATTGATATACAAGTATTCTTATTAATTGTTTTTTGTATTTTCTTTATACCTCATACAATTTATTGATACTTAGACAATGTATGAATGATCACATGATAACTTGTCTTAGTATGATTCCGTGATGTTTATGTTGTATGTAAGGCTACCTTGAGGGACAAACGTAAGTTTGTTCAAGGGTTTGAAATTAGGCGAAAAACCTATTCACCCCCCCCCCCCCCCCCCCCCTCTAGGTACGTCTTAAGCAATTTAACCTTGTTTGTATACTTTCAGCTTGCATTATTAGGTCATATATGCCTAGATAGCTAATCCATAAATGTTCATGTATGTTTAGTTGATGATTAGGTTGGCTTTGTGCAACTAGTGAAGTTCATGAATGTTTATGTGAATTTTATTTCACAATTAGGTTGCTAGAATCTTTCTACATCTAATTGAGACCTCATGTATGTGTATGTAGGCTTGTTTGATAATTAGGATGTTAGATTTGCATCTTAACACCTAATTAAGCATATAGTGTTTAGTCTTGCACTTTATTGCATTTAAAATATTGTCATATATTCACTTAGACTTTAATTCTCTTTAATGAGTCAAAGTCCTATGGCTACATGCGGTAGTTACATAAGCAAGTGAAGTCTTGCAACCAAGGGTTGGTTGGCAAGCATTGCCAAGTGCCACTATAAAAGGCCTTCGGGTAGAATAGGAGGTGCTCACACCAAGAGTAGTGGATCAGGGGATATCACTAGAGATTGAACCAAGAGCGGTGAGTGGAGGTGTCTGTAGCCTAAGGTTATCGAGAGTGAGTGTTTGTGTATCACTTGAGGGTGTAATTTCCTTTTTCATATAGTGGATTTATTTGGCTTAAGTGGCTAGTGAGTCTAGTCCCGTGGTTTTTCCCAATTGGAAGGTTCCCACGTAAAAATCAAGTATCTTTTAATTTCCGCACTTTACTTGGTTTTTATTGTTGTTTGATTTAGGTTTTTGTATGTTAATCTTGACTAATCGAAAAGTTGATAATTAATCGATCAATAACCCATTTCCCCCCTTTATGTTGTATTATACACACTTTGTTTATTTTTGGATAACGGTAGATTCTGTAGTTTGAAATAAAACTACTATTCATGAATATGTGTATTTAATGATTGATGTCTTTTGGTAAAAGATAGTACTCTGACACTCTGTTGAAAGGCATAATTATTCATGAATTGAATGTTTGATTGTTGGTGTTTTTCCAAGAGACACAGCCATCTGGTAGAGGTGGTCATGGTTTCGGTTAAACCGACGGTTTCTATCGGTTTCAAGCTGAAACCATATGGTCAAAAATGTAACTGAAGCCGTGACAAAAATCGGCGGTTAGAAAACTAGTTGGGAACCAGTTTGAACATGGTTCGGTTATGGTTAGGTATCAAAAAGAACTGTTAGTTTGCATTTATAAAAAATAAATAAAAATAAAAACAGCCAATCAGATGCTGCTATGTGGCGAAAATTTTGAAAAAAAAAAAAAAGAAACCGTAACCAAACCACCTAACCGGCAGTTAAAAATCAGAAACCGAACCTACTAGGCCGGTTTCAATTATTGTTTAGGTTTTCCATGGAACTGGAACCGGAACCGATAGTTTATAACTGATGCCAAACTGATACCTAACCGTGGGCACCACTACCATCTTGTACTTTTTTACTTTTTATTTTTTGGTAAAAACAAACAACTCTCTTTCAAAACTCTATAAAATAGTGTGCAGAGAATTGTTTCAGATATAATATACAACAACAAATAACAAAATGACAAACAACAAAATTTTCTCTAATGCCAGAAACAAAAAAGTGTTCATAATTCTTCTATGAATTTTCACATTTGCTTTGTGCAAATTCACCAATGGCTTGTCATATCATGGAAGCGGTTTGCTATATAACCCATAAGCAATCTCAACCGAGAGGGGACAAATAACTTAAGGAAAGCATATTCATACGTGTTTCAAGTCTCTATATACAAAATTTCCTAACACGCAAATCTTTTAGATAAATCTCTTAAAGAATTAGAAGGTCTAGTATATTGCGATGTGCGATTTGATCGAAATTTTGATTTTACAAATTAGAAATATGAAACTGTTTATGACTAATTGACGACCCTAATTCAACATGTCATTATGGTGTAGGTGATATATTAAAAAGAAAAGAAAAATACATATACAGGAAATTAAATTTACTATTTTAAGCCTTCTAAAAAACATTGGATACCATATATACATATAGAAGTGACAAAGCAGATAGGAAACACAAGCATGAAAAACTTTTTCAAGAATTCTTGTGTCACTCAAATTTCATGTTAAATAAAAAAAATAAAAAAAAAAATAAATAAATAAAACAACAACAAAATTAAATTAAATAACGTACGAAGAGACTTTATAATTGTCATGAATTTGTGCAACTACAACTACAGTAAAATTCCTATAAAATAATATTGTTGAAATTGGGGAAAATTATTATTTTAAAGGGGTTATTTATTTATCGATAAATAAATAATTTATTAATTTATTAATAAATAAATATTTATTAATTTAAAAAGAGTTTTATGTTTTTACTATTTTTTTTTTTAAGTTTCATGTTTTTACTTATATATGTATTATACATATTTTCGACCAAGATACATATGTACATAGAAGTTAATAAGTACTTACATAGAGGAAATAGAGTTTTTTAGTCAAAAATTATGTGATCTTATTGTTTTTGTCAACAATTATCATTTTTATTGTTTTTGTTAACAAATGGGCTGTGAAGACAAAATTGCCCCTATTTTTTTTTCAAAACCTCTTCTCTCTCCTTTTCTCTTTCATCTTCACCAAAAAAAAAATTTCCTCTCTCTCTCTCTCTCTCTCTCATTTTCTCACGCCTCCTTCTGATTTTTCTTTCTCTCCTCCTCTCTTCTCCTCTCTCCTCCGTCCGATCGTCGTTTTCCCTCCGTCTGATCGTCTTTTTCTCTCCTTCTTCTTCTCCTTCTCTTTCTCTTTCTCTTTTTTTTCCAGATTTTTTTTAAAAAGAAAAATCATATTTTTTTAAGTCAAAAAATTTCAGATTTGGTGGTTTTCCGATCGTCGATAATCCGATTGTCCCTCTTCCTTCTTCTTCTATATCTCTTTCACATATTTTCCAGATTTTTTTTTAAAAAAAAATATTTTTTATTTTATTTTGAAATTTTTTTCAGATTTGAAAAATTTTCAGTCTTTTTTTTTTTTTTTTTGTTAAAAATTTCCATATTTAAATAAGATTTGAATTTGAGTGTTAGTTGTTTAAGTGTTAATTTTTTTTTAAGGGTGGTTATGGTTGTGCTTGTGCTTAAAAAAAATTCAAATAGGTGGTTGTGTTTAAGTTTGGGTTGTGGTTGTTTTTATGAATGATGGGAGTTGGGTTTGGGTTTCAGTTTTGTTGAAAAAAAAAATTAAATTGTTCAGATTTGATTTTTTTCAAACAAATTTTCCAGATTTCATTTTGTTTAAACACACTTGGCCATGAATTAAACACACCAGGCCAAACGAATTAAACACACCAGGTAAAATAAATTAAACGCACCAAGGCAAAAACAATTAAACACACCAGGGTAAAACGAATTAAACACACCAGGCCACCAATTAAACACACTAAGCAAAACTCATTAAACACACCAGGACAAAACGAATTAAACACACTAGGCAAAATGAATTAAATACACCAGGGCAAACTGAATTAAATACACCAGGACAAAATGAATTAAACACATAAATGTAAAACGAATTAAACACACCAGACCATCAATTAAACATACCAGACCACTAATTAAACACACCATAGAGGTCTAGGAAGAAAAAGAAGAAAAAGAAAAAAAAAAAAAAAGAGAATTTTTTTTTTTTTTTTTTATAATAGAGGGAAATCTTGTCCAAAAGGTTGAAATTTTGACAAAAACAGTAAAAATAATAATCTTGGGCAAAAATAGTAAATCCACTAATTTTTTGGCTAGTTATAAAGTTCTCCCTACTTACATATGTATATACATAAACATTAATAAATACATGTAAACAATGTCAAAAATTAATGTACATTCAAAAAAAGTAAGATACATAAAAATTAATAAGTATATGCATACAATACCAAAATTAAATGTACATATATAAAAATTAACAAGTACATGCATAAATGTTAATAAGAACACATATGTACAATGAATGTGACTTCAAAATTTAATACTTAGAAAATAAAGTGTTTTAAGATATTTAGGGCCTGTCCTAAGACTATTTTTTAGTACATTTTTGTTTTTATTTTCCAAAACAATTTCAAATTCGCGTTCGTTAACCGTTTTTCATTTTATTTTCAAAAAAAAAAAAAAAATGAAAAACGAAATTAGTGTTAAAATTGAAAAATATGGAAAGCATGTTTTTCATGTTTTTCATTTTGTTTTTTTTTTTTAAAATAAAAAATAAAAAAATCTTCTTCTTCATTCAATTCTTCTTCTGCTTCTAGTCTTTTCTCTTCCCTTTCTTCTTCTTCTTCTTCTTCTTCTCTGTTGATGCCCATTGATGCCTATGTCATAAGTCAATTGTTAAATGGTGTCGTTTTTGTTTTGTTACAAAAGTTAGTTTGTTTGCAGTTGCAGCTGATCAAATCTCAGCCCTTGAATTTGTAACCGACTTGCATTCATGTATCTTGTGAGTTGTATAAAAGCTCTGTTATTGTAACAGACAGAGGCATTCAATGAAAAATATGCACTTTTGCATTCAATCTATTTCTCTCTACGTTTTCCCCAAATTTACTTGCCCTAATTTCTTTTAGAGGTGACAATTTGGTATCAGAGCCGTTTCGAACCTGGATTCCATCTGAGAGAATGGCGAAGGGTACTCGGTTTAAGGAATTGCAAGACACCGTTAGGAAACAAGATGAGAAAATCCAAGGAATCCATGATTTTACTTCACAGCTTCAAGAGAGTATGAAGATGATGGAGCTCAATATGAAATAGTTTCAGGAGAATGTTGGATCAATTCTTTCTAAGCAACTAAAAGGAACCCACAGAGAAAGTGGTGAAGATAGATCCTCTTCTTCTCATCAAGGTCTAAATCGATCTACCAATAATGGTGTTAACAAAAATCAAATCAAGAATCGTATCAACAACCCAGATTTTGGCAACAATCAAGCTAAGCTTCCAAAATTGGATTTTCCTAAGTTTGATGGAAACAACCCTAAGTTTTGGATCCAAAAATGCAGGAAGTTCTTCTCCTGTCATACAGTGACTGAAATACATAAGGTGAACTATGCATCACAGTATTTGGAAGGGAAGGCTGATGTCTGGTTCCAAGATTTTCAAGAAGAGAAGGATGAAATTGAGTGGGACACCTTTATTGAAGCTCTCTTGACCATATTCTTTGCAGGAGACCATGAGAATCTTGTAGCTGAGTTTCACCAATTGAAACAGTTAGGCACAGTTACTGAATATCAAGAAAAATTTGAAGAACTCAAATCCCAAATTGTTGATCATGGGTTAGGTGAAGATTACTTGGTTTTGAGCTTCTTAGGGGGTTTGAAGGAAGAAATTAGGAGTGGGGTTCAAATGTTTTATCCATCCAATCTACAACAAGCTATTGACCTAGCAAAACTACAAGAGAATACTATGGAGGCTGTTAACAGAAGGTACAAGGAGAATCAAAAGGGCAACAATTCATCCAACCTTAACAAAAGTTGGAGAGTTAACAAGGAAAGTGACAACCATAAATCCAACCCTCACCACACTACCACCGCCAATATACCAATCAAGAAAATCTCTTATGCCGAAATGAAAGAGAGGAGAAATAAGGGTCTGTGTTATTATTGTGATGAAATTTTCAAGCCTGGTCACATTTGCAAGGAGAAGAAATTGTTTGTCATAACTGCTGAAGAGGATGAAGAGATTAAAGAAATCAAGGAAATGGAAGAATGCCAAGAAGAAGAGACAGTTGAACCAGACAGTGAAATTTCTCTAAATGCTCTATCTGGATCATCCTCCTACAACTCTATAAGAATCAAAGGTTTTGTGAAGAAGCAACCAATCACCGTTCTTATTGATACATGGAGTACCCACAATTTTTTAAGTCCTAAGATTGCCCAGCACACAGGGTGTTACATTGAGCCAACCAACCTGCTACATGTCACAATGGCTAATTGAGGGAATTTGTGCAGTCAATCAAAATGTCCAGGTTTCAAGTGGACCATGCAAGGGCACAATTTTCAGGCTGATATAAGGCTGCTACAAATTGGAGGTTGTGATATGATACTAGGAATGGATTGGATGAAATAGTACAATCCTATACTTTTTGATTTTGAAACACCAAAATTAACATTCAAGAGAGAGGGTAAGAAGGTGGTCTTGAAAGGGACAACTGAAGAAGCAAAGCTATAATTGATGACTAGTAGTTCGTTCAAGAAGCTCATGAAGAAAAATAATCAAGGACTGAGGGGACAATTGTTTGCAATTCAAGTAGAAGAAATTCAATATGAACAGTGTCAGTCTAAGACCAAAGAAGAGGTATTTATCTCATTACCAATAAAACAATTATTACTTGATTTCCATGATATTTTTGCTGAACCAAAATCACTAACACCAAAAAGAAGCCATGACCACCAAATTGTGTAGAAAGAAGGAGCCATTCCCACTCACTGATTTATTGTATATATTTTTGATCCCCATTCCTCCAATCAATTGCTTGCTACTTGAGCCTTTTAGCGCTTTAATGGGTGTGTTTGAGTGTTTTCAGGTTATTGGATCAGATTGAGGTATTTGAAGAATTTCATATAAAAAGTGCCATTTTGAAGAAGTCTAGGATCCTTTCGGAAGTTGAGCAAAAAGCGCTCTCACACCGCTGCTATTTTCAGAGAGAGGCGTCGCAGCGTTTATCGGACAGAGGAGACCGCTGTGCAAAGCGCTCCCTAACCGCTGCCAAAGTGGCAGCGTTCCCAAATTGTGGAAAACCGCTGCCACACCGCTGCCAAAGTGGTAGCGGTCAGGCAGCGGTCCGGCCAAAGACTCCGCGTTTTAATAGGTTTCTCCACTGAAGCCCGAGCAGATATAAATAGAGGGTTTTTTCTATTCAGAGGGGGTTCGTTTGGAGACAGTTCGACAGCCATAATTCATAGCCTAAATCACTCAACAAACTTTCTTTCATCTTACATATAGAAGATTTGAAGACGAAGGAGAAGATTTTCAGCATCAGAGATTGGAAGAGTGTCTACTATTTCCATGGGTTCTATCAATTACTTCTCTCTTCTTTTTATTTCAACTACGTGTAACTAAATCCATACTAGAGATTCAATGTGAACCTCTATGAATACTCTTTGTTAGAATTGACTATATTTTCGTAATTCAAGTTTCGATTCATTCAATTTGTGATTTCTTCTTGTCTATGCATGGTTAGTGCTAGTCTTGAATTTAGGGTTTTATATGTTAAGGTTGAGATATGTGTAGGTTTCACCAGTCTTAGCCAATATTCAATTGAATGAATGAATTTATCGTAGTAGGTTATTGCACGTTATCTTTGGTTCTCTTGTTCTTATGCTTAATGAGTTCTCAATCGTAGTTTTTATGCAGGTTTTGCTAATAACTGTGATTGAGAAAACTTGATTGTGTGCTTTGTGGGTTTTAGGTTATAGTTTATATGCAGGGTTTGCTATTGACTCAACTGAGAACGCTTGGTGTATGGTTGATGTATTTTCTGTTATAGTTTATATGCAGGGTTTGCTATTGACTGCAGTAGAGAGTATTTGATTTATTCCAGGACCACATAGCACTAATTATACATAATTTAAGAACGAACCCTTAACTTGATTAACATTCTTTGTGAAAGTCAATTCGAAGCAGTGAGTAAACGTAGTTGGGGATCATTGATGACCTAGTCCTCTCACCTCTTGATCACATTCACATATTCTTGTTAATTGCTTTCTTAGTTTAATATAGTTTTTAATCAAATCAATCAATCAATCTCAAATCTCTTGGTTACTGTTACTTGCTTAGCTTTAATTAGAATTAGTTTTAGTCGATAAATCGCTTTTCCTCGTGGGAACGATCCCTACTTGTCGCTGTACTTATCTCACGATTCGTGCACTTGCGAGTTAGGTTTTTATAACACGATTTTACACATCAAGTTTTTGGCGCCGCTGCCAGGGACTAGTGAATTTATTAGTTATTTCTAGTTTTAGTTTTAGTTATAGTTAATAGATTTATTAGTTCAGGTAGTCGAGTCATTAATTTTTAGCTTTTTAGCTTTTTCTTTTTATTTATTCTTTCTCCTTTTCTTTTTCAGAGTTTACTGGTGATTTGTTTGTCTCATTGCAGGTATCGACAACAGATGCAAGGTAGAAGATCTCAACAGGGAGAATTATTACCTTTGAACGATAACATAGATCGTATCAGAAATTTAGCAATGGAAGACGAGCAAAATCAGGGACAGAATCAAGAAAGGGTGCACCAGGCTCCTAACCTTGTTCCTAATCCAGTATTTGAGCCAGAACCCATCAGAACTATGAAGGATTACAGTAGACCAGTTGTGAGCAATGATCCGTTGTGCATTATGCTAGAACCTGCAGCAAGGAATTATGAGCTGAAGAGTAGCCATTACAATCAGCTGCCCAGTTTCCGTGGATTACCAGATGAAGATATACTCTTGTTCTTCAGAGAGTTTTACGGAGCAATACAATCCCTACCTAACTAAAAGATAACTAAAAATCAGCTGCGTATGAGATGCATTCTGCATGCATTGAAAGGAGAGGCAAAAGCTTGGCTGTTAACTTTGCCTCCTGCATCTTTGAGAACATGGGATGAAGTGCGAGAAAAGCTTACTGATCAGTATTATGCACCTCAGAAAACCAGTGAAATCCGAGCCAAAATTTCGAGTTTCATTCAGCAAGACAACGAGACTTTTTATGAGGCATGGGAGCGTTTCAAGAAATATACCAGGGACTGTCCTCAGCATGGGTTTCTGACTAATCAGTTGTGTCAATGGTTTTATGATGGTTTGACTAAAGTATCAGGACTTCTAGTGAACAATGCCTGTGGTGGATCTATGTATGACAAGCAGCCTGATGAGGTGTATGAGATCTTTGAGAAGTTGGCCCAGAATTCTCGTCATAAGAATTTGATGAGGTCGTTTGTGTACTCAACAAAATAGTAAAAATGATAGTTTTTGGTTGATTCTTGAAAACTCTATTAAAGCCACTTAATCCTTTAAAAATGTGATTAGATAGCAAAATAGTGAGCAAGTTCGTTCCACAGGGAGTGGAGTGTTAATTAGATAAATTGACTAATCTTAAAACAATAAAACAAATCATAGAGTTGGATAAATGTGTGGTTTCTAAAGCCACCAATGCTAAACTACTCAAATGAAAATACACAAAAATGATATGAAAAATAGAATACTCAACACCTTGATAAGAATAGTGATAAAATCAATTAATGAGAGAACTAGGGAATAGATCGATTAACACTTGGATGTGGGTAAGCTACTAGCATCATTAATGTACCAATCTCATTATGTTAACCACTTAGAGGCTTAGATTAGTGGGGTTGATATACCCACCACTAATCTATCCTATCCAATGGGTTCTTAATCACACAAAGGTTGTCAATCCACATGTGAATATATAACAAATTATTCCACTCAAGATAGCAATCAACAAGTGATATACAAGTCAATTATAATGAATGAAATCTAATTAAATTGAATGAATAGAACACATAAGAGATTCATTACAAGCTAGACTAAACCCACAACCAATTGTTCCTCAAATCTATCCCCTAGATAAGGGGTTTAGTTACACATAATTGCAATAAATGAAAAGAAGTAAATGATAAGGAAATAACCCTTGAGTCACCTTCTTTAAGCTCAATCCTTCTTCTCCTCTATGCTCCTAGATGCAAGGAATGGAGGTTGAGGAAATGTCTTGGAATGTGGGTGTTTTGGTGGAAAGTTACTAAGGATTTTGGTGGAGAAAATGGTGGGATGAGGAATGATGTAGTGAAGTAATCAAGGTTTTGTGTTGAGGGTTGGATGGATTAGATGAGTTCAAGGAGAGAAATGGAGGATGATGAAAAATGTGCCATGGAAGATGATCTAGATCTGAAATTGAGTTCTCTGAATTTTTGCTCTGATTTTCGATGGTTTGAAAGTGAAGAGACGCTCATATATATACTCACTCATGGACATGTACTGGTAACGACTTGATTCGCTGATGTGGAGCCTTGGTCGCTCTTTGGTCGCTATGGCGACCATGGAGCGTAAAACGGTTAGATGAAAAGGTCGCTCTGAAAACCATCTTTCTCGCTCTTTGTCAAGTGGCGAACATGACCAAAATGTGTAGAGGTCGCTCTTTGTGCATCAAGGTCGCTCTGGCGACCATAAGTGGCGACCTTGGAAATGTGAAGAGGTCGCTCGTTGTGCATCAAGGTCGCTCTGGCGACCATAAGTGGCGACCTTGGAAAAGTGAAGAGGTCGCCCTTCGTGCATCAAGGTCGCTCTGGCGACCATAAGTGGCGACCATGCCTTGAGTGCACTAGGTCGCCACTTGCAAGGGAGGTCGCCAGAGCGACCCCAAGTGGCGACCACACCTGATTGTTTTTGTGACCTTCTGTCGCCATGGCGCTCAAGTGGCGCCCAAGTGGCGACCTTTTGATGCTTTTGGGAACTCTTCTGTCGCCATGGCGCTCAAGTGGCGACCTCCATTGCTCATGTGGCGAAAATGCTCTGTTCTTCTCATTTGTGAGACATTTTTGCACAAGTCCTCCACCTTTATCTCAATTGCTTCTGAAACCTAATAAAACCTGAAACACTCAATTTAACAACATTAAACACGGGGAAATGCCCGAGAATCAAGCAAAAAGAAACGGAAATGAGGGCCAAAATCATACCAATTTTGGCTTGATCAAATACCCCCAAACCAATCTTTTGCTAGTCCTCGAGCAAACATAATAACAAGCACACCCCCAAAAACATGCATAGAGATATTTCAAAGGTTTTTACTTCAAATGATCAATGTGCGAAGCCAAAATGAAGAGATTAAAACAGTTATGCCATGGTGAGGATTTAAACATGCAAGAGCGTGTATAGTTATGATCAAAAACGTGCCACCTTAGACATAATTGTACGCAATGCGATCTTACATTCAAAATGCCAAAGCTTCAAAGCAAAGGTGCTATTAGTTTAGAATGTAATTCGCTTTGATACTAAATCTCACCAGATTCTCTCTTCTTTTCTCCAAGACTCCTAGGTTCACTCAAATATGAGCATGTGCAATATGAGTTCATGTTATGGCAACAAATTGATTGCACATGCTAAACATTAAAACGCAATTTTCTGAAAAGTGATCTCATGAATGGAATTGCAAGCCATGAATTAGAAAGAACATGCATCAACCAAATTGTACAAAATGGACAATCCTAAAGATCATGAAGGTCTTTTCTTTGGTTGTAATGGGGCCTAAGG
Source organism: Acer campestre (assembly GCA_954870605.1). Taxonomy (NCBI): domain Eukaryota; kingdom Viridiplantae; phylum Streptophyta; class Magnoliopsida; order Sapindales; family Sapindaceae; genus Acer; species Acer campestre. Next base: position 28,474,569 of record OX940809.1, on the reverse strand, counting down.
TTATGGTGAAACAAAGAATGGAAGAAAAGGATATCAAGGGACCTAATGATTTCATTAAGGCATACATTCTAATTCTTTAAGTTCCACAAGATTCCCACATATGTTCACACTTTAAGGTGTCCAGGCTCACAATTACACATGTGTATGCTACTCCTATTTTCAACTTGAGTAGCTCAATTACTTCTCTTCCTTTTCTAGGCCCTTTGTGCCTAATTTCTTTATTCCTTTTTCTTTGCTTTTCTTTTATTGCCAATTCTTTTCTTTTCATGCTCTTCATTTCTTTTCTTTCTTTTCTTTTCTTTTCTCATTCTTTACAAGCTTTTGTTTTCTTTTTCATTTTCAAACATTTCTTGCTTTGCAAGACTCCTACACACATTCACATGCCTTGGTACACACCTTATATTTATACATTCAAAATTTTACATTGAGTTCCTAAGCCTTAGCGAATCGTTTGGTCAAGGTAGGTCAAGTATTTTAAGGCTATAAGGTTCATGTAGATGTGGTTTATGAAAGAAATGCTTCAAATGTGTTTGGCTTCAAAGGGGCTTGGGAGCACACATATTCAAGTGGTTGGAAGTGTTTAGGCCAAAAAGGTTTTCACATGCATCGCCTAAAATCATTTCTAAAGATTCGTCCATTAAGCAAAATAAGGCATCCACAAGCAGACCATAATATTCTATGGCAAACAACATTTAGAGCAAATGAGACCAAAACATGCTTGTATGAGTGTTTAGAGTGAGTGTTTAAAGAGTGAATGTTTACAACTCAACGTATGCTTTTAAAAGGCTGTGTTTGTGATCCTCACGGGAATCTCCACTATTAATTCTTAGCCTTCAAGCAAATTTGATCATTCACTCAACATTAAGAGAAAAAGATTAACGCATTTTGTTCAATGACACCCTAAGTGGCATGGTGTTAATCTAAACCAAACACTCACAAACATGCACAATTCCTCACTACATCATGTAAAGAACAATCTCCACAAGCAAAGCATGCTTAAATATGGCAATATCGCAAAAAAATTTTTGAAAATTTTGGCACACAATTCTTTCGAAAACCAAGCATCATGGTGTTGCGCAAAAGCACCCCCAAACCTAAATTTGACATTGTCCTCAATGTTCAAAGGTGGAAAATAAACAACAAGCGCAACCCACTAAGTTTCAAGCAATAACCCAACAAGCATGAGCAAAACAAAATATCCCATCATCCGGCATATTGCCCTCCAAATATTCATACACAAAATTCCAACAACACATATAGCAAAGAAGCACAAATGTCCTAAATCCACTACCAAAATCCAATTCACACCCTTATTCTATGCGGAAACAAAATAAAGGCAAAAAATGAGAAATAAAGACTAAAGGAAAAGAAATGTGAATAAACATAAATCAACAAAAATATTCAACAAAATAATCCAAAAGTAAAAACATAAAACTAGCAATATCCCAACAAAATGATAGAAAATGCAAATGATGAAAAGATAACAACGAATCCTAGGAATGCTAGTAGGCCACTACTCTGAATCATCCTCCTCGTCCTGCACTACTCTACCCTTCCCTTTCGGGTCCTTCCTTCTCTGCTCCCTAGCTAGTGCTGCTCTCCTAGACTGCTCCTCTCTCCATTTCCTCTGTGCTGCTGCCTCATCAATAGGAGGACCTCCCACATAACGGGGCCCCTGATCAGTCAAGGAACGGGCCATGGCCTCCTCCAACTGTGTTGCCTCCTCAACAGCAGACTGTGCAGTCTGAAATACAAAGTCAGGCTCCTCTGTGCCATGTCCTGAAGGTGCAGTGGGGGTAGGTGGAATCACTGTGGCAGGCTTCTTCGGTCTCCTGACATAAGGAGTGAGCCTAAGATCATGGCGGAGGTCTGTAAAGCCTGTGATCACTGTCTCACTCAAATCCTGAATAAGGCTTTCCAACCTCAGCTGCCTGTCCTCCAAGGCCTTCTGCCTTCCCTCAATATCAAGTTTATCAGCATGAAGGATATCAAAATCACCAGTCTGAGTCCTCCTAATGCGCTGTACACCATCTAGAATCCGAAGACCCAACGGCTGCCCATGATCATCACAAATAGGAGTCTCCTCCTCCTCATCATCATCGTCCTCATCAGGGATTATTCTCTCAAATTCTTCCCTAACACTGGTTTCGCCCTCTGAACTCCGCACTCTCCTACGTTTTCCCCCAGTAGGCATCTCTCCACGCTTAATCATCAAACGTCTCCAGGTGGTCAAGTCCATATCTGATATGGGGGGCTTAAGTGTGTCCCCGGAGATATCCACACCCGCCAACTTGCAGGCTTCTGTGATCAAACAAGGGAAAGGGAGGATATCTGTCTCTGATTCATTCCTCCCAATCCACTGAATCTCCATCTTTATGATAATCCCCACATCAATAGGCTGCCTCTCACTAATGCTATGTAGAATCCTGGCTGCCTCAAATGGAACAGTGGACCTGTGGGAAACCGGTCTCAGAGAAGAATGGAGGAAGATGTGCCAAAAGGCGTGCTCAATCTTCAAGTTTGACTGCCTGAGAGGGAACCGCTTCGCCATCCATATGGTCATAGGAGTGATGGTCATCGTATTTGCAAATTCCACCAAATTCTTTACGTACAAAGGATTCGTGGTGATCCCTTCCACCATCCTCTCACGTTAACCTTCAATTTCCAACAAAGTTGTCCCAAAATAGATGTTAATGTCCGGTGCGTTTAAGTACACGGGAACCCCTCTCACAAGAATGGGACTGATGACTCGCTTTTTGTGTCGTTACCAAATTGCGAATTACCAAAAGAATGTTATAAAAAGAATCTTTACGCAATATATTTTAAGTTATGAAAATGAGTATTGTGGTAAGCTTAGAGTTCGTTCCACAGGGAATTAGAGTGATTAGTTGAATAAATTAACTAATCTATATACGGTAAAGTAAATCATAAAAATATGGATGAGTGAATGGGTTGTCAAGCCATCAAACATACATGAAAAATAAACCTAATAACTAATAAAAGAATACTTAACAAATCTAGATAAGATGATGGAATAAACAATTAAGAGAATAGCTAGGGAATTAATGGGATCACAAATGAATTACGGGAAATGCTTATCAAGCTACTTTAGTGAACGGATCTCATAAATGTTAACCAATTGATTTCTAAAATGTGTTTAGGCCATTATTATGGACCCTAAACAACTTCCCACCGCAATGCCTAACCGATTAAGGAAAGGGGGTCACGGCGGGATCGATTTGTTACAATTAACGGCTTAGATTATCGTGGTTGATATACCCTCCGACAATCTATCCTATTCACTAAGTTCTCAATCCATCAAGGTTGTCAATCCAATCAAGATTATATAACAAATTATCCTAAGCAAGATTATAATCAACTAGTGGGTATACATGTCAATTATATAATGCAAAGAATCTAATTATAAAATGAATAGAACACAAATAGAAATTAAAATATATTAAAGCTCAAGCAAATCCCAATCCAAATATTCTCACATCAAAACCCTAGAAAGGGGATTTAATTACACATATTACAAACAAAGGGAAGGCAAGTAAAAGATTAGGAAATCACCCATGGGTCTCCTTTTGTAAGCTTGATCCTTTCCTTGCCTTTGATGCTCCTTGTGTAAAGAGTGGATGATGAGGATGTGTCTAGATAGGTGGAGTCTAATGGGAAGTGACTAAGGAGATTTGTGGAGAAGATGGGAAGAAAAGGAATGATTAGGGGAAGTAATCTAGATGTTAAGTTTAGGTAGGAGAGAAAATGGAGAGAAAAGGAATGGTGGAGAAAGGAGGTTTCTTGGTGGTCAAGAGTTGTCCAAAAGAGGAAAAATGTGATGAATTTATAGGATTTTCAAATTAGGTCTCGGGTGGCAAATTACCAAAACACCCCCTCACCATGGTAAATTACCATTTAGTCCAACAGAGGGGGTCATTGTGTAATTTGCCAGCCAAATTTGGCCAATCAGAGGTGAACACAGAGAAGTTCGCGGTTTGCATAAATGGCGACCTCTAAGGCGACAAAATGGCGACCTCATCAGGTGTGGAAAATCATCCCCTGTCGCCATGGCGACCTCGAACGACAAATGGCGACCCAAAGGGTGACGTGGACGTGACAAGAGGGGTAAAATGGGGAGAAATGGGTGAGGAATGGATGGCCGGAATTTGGCCATTTGGGAGGCCAAAAATGGACCGACCGGAAAGCCGGTCGGTTGGCCGTTAATTTGGACCGAAAACCGACCGGAGATAGGTCCGGGAGGGTGCCTTTCCGGTCGGTCAAGGGTTTAAGGTGAAGATGGCCATGGCTGCTCGTGACTTGGAGAAGAAGATGAATAGTTTTGGGGGGCATTTAGCAGGGAATAGGGGTGTATTGGGCTGCTGCATTTTTGTCTAAAGGGGGGTGCATTTAGAGGTGAATTGGGGTGTGTGTAGAAGAGAAATGGGTTTGGGTGATCAGACTTGGCGCGCCACTTTGGGCTGTGTTTTGGGCCACAAATCAAGCCCACAAATCAGGTCTTCTTCATTAAACCAAACGGCAGCGTTTTGAGCTGCAGGCTTGGGCCTAGTCTCTTTTGGGTGCGTTGAGAACTGACAGGGGTGCAATCAGGCCTGCCTTTGGCTTGCGTTTGGGCCACGCCTTGCATGTGGGCTGAACCGATCCACACTTCACTAAAACGCACCGTTTCATCCGCTGACGTGGCGCGCGCTGACAGGTTGCGCGGCAAATTGCAATTCAGCCCCTGTTCTCTTCTTTAATCACAATAACTTCAATTCTTCCTCCATAATTTGCACGTTTGCCCCTATTTCACCAAAATTACTCCAATGCCCCTGAACTCTATAATTTCCTGAAAACACTTAATTTACACCATTAAATCATGGGATAATGCCCGAGAATCAAACAAAAGGGAAAGGAAATAGGGGCCAAAATCATACCAATTTTGGTTCGATCAGGGACCACCTCTCATATACTCTCCCGGATTCATCCCCGCGTAAAACTCTCTCACCAAACCTTCACTGTAATATGGCGGAGTAGCCGCTAATCCTCCCCATCCCAAGTCATTCACTGTTGTTGGGACAGGGGTATCCCTCAAGCTCTCCAAATCAATTCCCCTCTCAGGCCACATTTTCTTCTCAGCAAAAGTTTCCATACGATCATCGAAATTTCTGTTTAGTGTGCAGTCGGGAATTACTCTCTTCCTAGGAGTGTTGGTCTTGCTACCCTTGCCCCCCTTGTTCGGCAACTTCATCTTTGGAGCCATTTTTCACCCCCAAATTCGGACTAATTTTCTGACAGAAATCCGGCAGCACAACGGCACTATAATAACACTCCGGCACTCACCAATGTGCACCACAATCACCCAAATCCACTTCAATATTGTCACAATCACTTCTATATGAACAAATCACACAAAAATCCAATCCTAAGCACTAATCACTTCAAATCAAACTCAAAACCACCCTTAGTAATTCTAGATGCAATGTAGGACGGATTTGATCAAAAGAATTGAAGAACTAGAGTGAATTCTTACCAAGTTTGGAGATTACGTGCGTGCCACGGCTTTGGAATTGAGAGAATTTGAGAGGAGAGGACTGTTGTGTGTGTGCGGCGTTATGTTTGAGCTGCATCCCTTATAAGTGAACGCCCTATGTCGCCACTTGTGTCCTCGGTCGCTCTGGCGACCAAATGGCGACCAAGAAGAAATTTCTTGTTTGCATGTGGTCGCCATTTGCACAAGTGAGGTCGCTCTGGCGACCAAATGGCGACCATACCTGATAACAAAGGTCGCCATTTGCACAAGTAAGGTCGCTCTGGCGACCAAATGGCGACCATACCTGATAACAAAGGTCGCCATTTGCAACATGTGGGTCGCCCTGGCGACCATGTAAGTGGCGACCTCTGAATTCTTCATGTAAGAGAGGTCGCCATTTGTGTGCAAAGAGCGACCAAATGGCGAACCTGACTTAAAATCCTCTTCTAAGTGCATTTCATCACCTGCAAAGAACAAAATCCACAATAAGCTCATACTTCAATTTCTAACAAGGATGGAGGGACAATTATTCAGAAAAACAAAATGAACAAAAGAAAAACACACAACAAGCAAAAATTAAACACAAACATAATTATTCATGGCATGAAATGTAAAAAACCGAATATAAATCCAACTACCGCATCATACTATGCGAAATGGAATCATGATGCTCATCATCCAAGTCAATCATGTTATAACTCAATTTTTTTTCTTGACTACCCAAATTGGTCCTCTAGACTCATCTCGGACTTGATTGACCAAATCCTTCCTAACCCAAATTTGCTTAACATGGTTAGATCTCCTTAGAGGCCTATTTTTATCATTATTGGCATGCTTCAAAAATTCAAAACATTTAGACTTTACATGACCCTTTCTATGACAAAAATAACAAGTTAAAGGATATGAAGGAAATCTTCCCTTTTTCATTGGAGATTTATGTCTTGAGGGACCGTTATTGGTGAGTTCTTTGATGGCTTGATCCATCCGATCTATCTCCACCAAAAAGTCGCACTCCTTTACCTTAGCAACTTTCAAGGACATCTCCTTCTTGCTCAATTCCTCCTTCAACTCCTCAAGTGCCTTGTTCTTGGCATCTACATTCATGAGAGTCTTCCTCATCTTTCTTAAGGATTCTTCCTCAAATTCTTCGGTGAGCCTAGCCAAATCTTCAAGTTCTTTCACCGTCACCTCATTCTCCATTGTGAGAGCCACGTTGACCTTCTTAAGCTTATGATTTTTTCTTGCTAAGTCATCAAGCTTCTTTTCCAAGGCATACTTCTCCGCCTTAAGAACCTCAACCTCAAGCATGAGCTCTTGGTTGGAATTCTTGAGCTCTTCTATTTCCGAGTCACCTATACTCTCCACTTCGGCCTCTTGGCTATCCTTTTCAAACAATTGCACCAAATCACACACCTTTCCACCCGTTAACCTTGGTGAATGCAACTCAACCACATAGCAACTCTCAATGCTTTTTAGGTCATCATTGCATATGGTTATATCGATCTCAAGTTCCTTCTCAAATGCATGCATACAAACTTTCTTCTTGCAAACATCGATCTTCATTTGAGCGGTAGCCATGAATGGTCTACCAAGGAGAACTTGCCACTCCCTAAAATCATTTGACTTGTCACCAATGTCTAGAACAACGAAATCCGTTAGCACCTTTACTCCTTCAATGACAATTGGGACATCCTTTAGTTCACCACATGATGAAAGTGAGGTTTGATCCGCTAGCATAAGCTTCTTCCCGGATGGCTTCAATCCTACCAAACCCAACCTTTCATAAGTAGAAAGGGGCATCATGCTCACACTTGCCCCTAAATCTAGTACTCCTTTAAGCACTCCACTATTTCCTATTGAAATGGGAATCACAAAGCTTCCCGGATCTCCCACTTTCTGGATGTATGCTTCTTCAAACAACAATGCCTCATCTCTAGCTCCATCTTTCTTGACAAAACTTCCTTCCTTAGCTTGCTCTGTGTGGCTTGGAAACTTCCCCTTTTCTTGTTTTTGAAGAGCCTCGGCGATTTGCCCCATTTGGGTCTCCAATTTCCCAAAGGATGCCTCTAGATTGCCAAACCTTTGGCCACTAGCTTGCATGAAGCTTGTCAAGGTGTTCTCAGCTCTTTGGAACCCTTGCATCATACCTCTCATCTCTTCATCAATATTTCGGCGAGGTTGATACGAGCTTGGTTGAGCATTGTTGTTGTTGTTCCATTGGTTTCCTCCCCATTGGTTACCTCCTTGGGGAAACCCTCCTTGTGGGTATCCTCCTTGTGATTGGTTTTGCCGGTAGCCTCCTTGTGAGCTATTGCCTTGATTGTTCATTCCTTGTTGTTGACTTGGACGGTAACCTCCTTGTGAGCTACCTCCCTGATTGTACACTCCTTGTTGTTGATTTCCTTGTTGTTGGTTTCTTGGTGGTGGGTTTAGAATGTTGTTGTTGTTTGACCAAGAAAGATTTGGGTGGTTCCGCCATGGTTGAACATAGTTGTTTCCTTGACCTTGGAATCCCATAGCTTGAACTTCCTCGTGCTCTTGACCTTGACCTTGAAAAGTGTCCTCAAACCCTTCATTTTCATTAAATTGCCCGCTAGAGCTTCCTTCTTGTCTTCCTAGCAACTTAACTCCCGCTTTCTGCAACCCCAAACTTTCAATATGAGAAGTTAAGGTTTCCACCCTTTTGTTTATCCTTGAGATTTCAATTGCGGTTTCCGTGCTAGCATTCACATCAAACTTCCCACCTCGAATACTGTTGGCATTCCTTTGTTGAGAGTTTTGTGCCAACATCTCATAGATGTCGTAGATCTCCGAAGCGGTCTTGGTATCATAAGAACCTCCACAAGCGTTATCCACCAACACTTGGGAGAACCGAGTTAGACCCCCTTGGAAACAAGACACCTTGTATTCCTCAGTGAACATGTGAGGAGGGCATTGGGCCACAAGGCGTTGATACCTCTCCCATGATTCATGAAATAGCTCCCCCTCACTCTCATAAAAATCGGCTATCTTCACCTTCAACTCCTTTGCTTTCCTAGCCGGAAAGAATCTGTTGAAAAACACCTTGCAAATCTGGCCCCAACTCGTCAATGATCCCGGCCTAAGCCCCATGAGCCATGTCATAGCCGCATCCTTCATGCAATATTGGAAGCAACGCATTTGCAATTGTTCGCGTGTGAGCCGCATGATGGGGAAGGTCTCTATAATAGCACTATACTCCTTCATGAACTGGAGGCAGTCTTCATTCAGCTTCCCATGAAATGACGGCAATAAGTTGACGTGCATCGTCTTCAACTCATAACCCCTAGCCACCGGGTCTAGCACTATCGGTGATGGTTGGTTCCCGATATCCGGCAAGGCATACTCACCCATGGTCATCCTTTGACCCCGGTTGGTTTGAGTTTCTTCCGTCATCTCCTCTCTCAAAGGAGCTTCGTCTTCCCTACCATGTTGTTGTCCTTCGGTACTCATATCTTGACTTGGAATTGGTTCAAACTCTCTCACACGGCTAGTGCCTTCTAGTGGGGGATGAACACCTCTACCTAGAGATCTCCTACCGTGCATAAAACTGAGCACCTGAAAGAGGAATAAATAAAGAGATACAAGGAAAGAAAAGAAAGTAAAAACAACACTATGAACAAATCAATAATCACAAAACAAAATTTTAAACTAACAATTCACAAAATACCAATAAAATGCGAAGAAAAGTCAATATATGTAATCAACGCTACCAATCCCCGGCAGCGGCGCCATTTTTGATGAGGTCGTTTGTGTACTCAACAAAATAGTAAAAATGATAGTTTTTGGTTGATTCTTGAAAACTCTATTAAAGCCACTTAATCCTTTAAAAATGTGATTAGATAGCAAAATAGTGAGCAAGTTCGTTCCACAGGGAGTGGAGTGTTAATTAGATAAATTGACTAATCTTAAAACAATAAAACAAATCATAGAGTTGGATAAATGTGTGGTTTCTAAAGCCACCAATGCTAAACTACTCAAATGAAAATACACAAAAATGATATGAAAAATAGAATACTCAACACCTTGATAAGAATAGTGATAAAATCAATTAATGAGAGAACTAGGGAATAGATCGATTAACACTTGGATGTGGGTAAGCTACTAGCATCATTAATGTACCAATCTCATTATGTTAACCACTTAGAGGCTTAGATTAGTGGGGTTGATATACCCACCACTAATCTATCCTATCCAATGGGTTCTTAATCACACAAAGGTTGTCAATCCACATGTGAATATATAACAAATTATTCCACTCAAGATAGCAATCAACAAGTGATATACAAGTCAATTATAATGAATGAAATCTAATTAAATTGAATGAATAGAACACATAAGAGATTCATTACAAGCTAGACTAAACCCACAACCAATTGTTCCTCAAATCTATCCCCTAGATAAGGGGTTTAGTTACACATAATTGCAATAAATGAAAAGAAGTAAATGATAAGGAAATAACCCTTGAGTCACCTTCTTTAAGCTCAATCCTTCTTCTCCTCTATGCTCCTAGATGCAAGGAATGGAGGTTGAGGAAATGTCTTGGAATGTGGGTGTTTTGGTGGAAAGTTACTAAGGATTTTGGTGGAGAAAATGGTGGGATGAGGAATGATGTAGTGAAGTAATCAAGGTTTTGTGTTGAGGGTTGGATGGATTAGATGAGTTCAAGGAGAGAAATGGAGGATGATGAAAAATGTGCCATGGAAGATGATCTAGATCTGAAATTGAGTTCTCTGAATTTTTGCTCTGATTTTCGATGGTTTGAAAGTGAAGAGACGCTCATATATATACTCACTCATGGACATGTACTGGTAACGACTTGATTCGCTGATGTGGAGCCTTGGTCGCTCTTTGGTCGCTATGGCGACCATGGAGCGTAAAACGGTTAGATGAAAAGGTCGCTCTGAAAACCATCTTTCTCGCTCTTTGTCAAGTGGCGAACATGACCAAAATGTGTAGAGGTCGCTCTTTGTGCATCAAGGTCGCTCTGGCGACCATAAGTGGCGACCTTGGAAATGTGAAGAGGTCGCTCGTTGTGCATCAAGGTCGCTCTGGCGACCATAAGTGGCGACCTTGGAAAAGTGAAGAGGTCGCCCTTCGTGCATCAAGGTCGCTCTGGCGACCATAAGTGGCGACCATGCCTTGAGTGCACTAGGTCGCCACTTGCAAGGGAGGTCGCCAGAGCGACCCCAAGTGGCGACCACACCTGATTGTTTTTGTGACCTTCTGTCGCCATGGCGCTCAAGTGGCGCCCAAGTGGCGACCTTTTGATGCTTTTGGGAACTCTTCTGTCGCCATGGCGCTCAAGTGGCGACCTCCATTGCTCATGTGGCGAAAATGCTCTGTTCTTCTCATTTGTGAGACATTTTTGCACAAGTCCTCCACCTTTATCTCAATTGCTTCTGAAACCTAATAAAACCTGAAACACTCAATTTAACAACATTAAACACGGGGAAATGCCCGAGAATCAAGCAAAAAGAAACGGAAATGAGGGCCAAAATCATACCAATTTTGGCTTGATCAGAATTCCAGAAGGAAGAAGGGAATCTATACCGTGGATGCTAGCACAGAGAGTTCCATTCAGATGACACAGTTAATGAAAAAGATAGATTCTTTTGCTACTGAGATTGGTCAATTGAAACAAAAGGTGTTTATGGGAGAGCACCAGGCAGCAGGTCCTGGACCTGAAGAGGAAGAAGTTAATGCCATGAACAACTTCAACCCCAGACCTAGGAATGACCCATATTCTAACACCTATAATCCAGGGTGGAGGAATCATCCCAATTTTTCATGGTCAAACAATCAGAACACCGGTAACCAATGGGGAAACAACAACAGCAATCAGAGACAAATTAACACCGGTGCTCAGCAAAACTTCGAATCTCAACCAAAGAAACCTTCAATGGAAGAATTACTGGAGCAACTGCAGCAGCAAATCAAGCAGCAATCACAAGACATGCAACAGCAAATGCAGCAGCGAATCCAGCAATTAAACCAGAGGTATGATGTACAATTTCAGAATATTAATGCTTCAATAAAGAAGACAGAGATTCAAGTTGGGCAACTAGCTGAGGCTCAACAAAGAATGGAACAAGGAAAATTTCCAAGTTACACTGAGCAAGCTAAAGCTATGACAATTCTCCGAAATGGTAAGGTGCTAACTGATAATCAACCTGCTGAACTTTCTAATAAACCTATTACTGTTTCAGGTTCTTCAAAAGAAAAGCTCAAGCACCAGGAGGGTGAGATAGTGGTGGAAAAATCCAAGGATTCACCATCCCTACACAAGTCAGCAAATCCTTATGTGCCACCCATTCCATTCCTAGAGAGACTGCAAAAGAGCAAGTTGGTAAAGTCTTACAAAGACATATATGACATCCTTTCAAAGGTCAATGTCAACTTGCCCCTGTTGGAGATGATTCAGAAGATGCCTGCATATGCTAAGTTTTTCAAGAGCCTTCACACTTACAAAACAAGATTTGTGGAGAATCATCAAGAATTTATGACCGGAAGTGCTAATGCAGTCCTTCAAAAATCATTGCCACCAAAGCTTCAAGATCCAGGTAGTTTCTGCATTAACATTACTATTGGTGGTACAACTCTGGAGAGGGCTATGCTAGACTTAGGAGCCAGCATCAACTTAATGCCGACAACTATCTATGAGCAATTGGGTTTGAATGATCTGAAAAAGACAACCATGTCGAATCTGTTGGCTGATGGGTCTGTAAGGTACCCTAAGGGTTATGTGGAAGATGTGCTAGTACAGGTAGAAAATCCTATTATTCCTGCTGACTTTGTGGTGTTAGATATGGATGAAGGTGCCAAAGATAGGAACTGCAAGCCTATTCTTTTAGGGAGACCGTTTATGGCAACTGCAAAGACTTTTATTGATGTCCAGAATGGGAAGCTAACGATGACTGTGTTAGATGAGACTGTGGAGTTTAAAGTTTTTGAGTCCCTAAAGTTCCCTGAAGCTGCCGACGATTGTTATTCTGTTGAATGTAATGCAATTGAAGTGGTAAAGTCAGCAGTACAGGATGAGTTGTTAGAAGACATATCTGAGGAATTGTTAGATTGGGTTTGTAGGGAAAAATACCGTATAGTACATGCAGCAGAAGCGAGACTAAAAATAGATTTAGTAACTTTTAAAAATTTTTCCTTTTATGAACCTTAAACCCTTTAATCAATTAAACAAATATATTATCTAACAAAAGAAGAATACCTTTTGTCGCGTGATCCGATTGACTTGCATCGATGGTAATCCGCAAGATCTTCAATCCTAGCACGAACGTGGATCACCTAGGAGCGTGGTCTCCCTTTTCTTTGAATTGCAAACCTGTGAATGGACAAAACAAACTTTTCTTTTCTTTGTTAGTCACAAAAACAATCAAAAGAATACTAAGATTATTTCGGTCACTTTTGAGGTCTCAATCTAAAGATTGAAACTCACGTGAACCAAGATCGATGTTGTACACACAAGCTTATTGATGAATAAGCAAATAGTATACCATCAAAGAATAATCTATATCTCTTTTATGTTTTTAGTAGAATAAAAATAATCTTTCTATGAATTGAGAAGAAGAAGAAAATATAATCAAGCACCCAAAAACCCTAAAGTGGCCGAATTCTATAAGTCCACATATATAGGTGGCAAAATTTTCTTTCTCTCTTTCTATTAGGGTGGCCGAAAATAATAACCTAAAAGGGACTAGGGTTGCCGCAATACTCAAGCCAAAAAAGAGTTTGTATTGCACCCTAATTCTTATTTAGTTTAAGACTCCCAAACCCTAATCCAACTCATAAATCTTTTATTCTTTTATTTGACTAAATAAAAAGACTTCTTATTTGATTAAATAAATAAAATTAATTATTTATTTTCTTGTCAAACAAGTCTTTTAATTTAAGTATACTACTACCAATAGTATACCTTTAGGAATCATATTTCCTAATCAGAAAAGATTTGTTTCTTAATTAAACAATTAATTAATTCTTATTTAATTAAACAATGAAACAAAATAATATATTAGGTTAATTAATTCACCTTTGCCGCCCCACTTAAAATAAATGGGCTATATATTATTTTCTTATTTCATTTAATCCATTGGACTTTAAATAAAAAGCCCACATGTGAACTAGACCCGTTCTTACTAAAAGAAACAAGCCCACATGTCATTCATTAATATATAAATATAATTGAGCAGCCCATTACATAAATAATGTGCAAATTATATTCTTAATATATTAAATGCAATTCTAGATGGACCCTTAAATTGGTCCGGTAGAATATATCAAGTGATCCATGCAAGTCCGTGTGGATTGGGGATCTTGGCAGGCTATCTAAATTTAAGCTTCAATAGACATAACCTAATCACAATCAACAAATGATTCACTTAGGTCCGATCCATTAATTTTAACTCATTCCACTAAAGAGCTAAAATTGAACTCTTAAATAAAGACAGAAAAGGAAGATGTTTCCTCATTCATACCCTAGACAATCATGTTGGAGATAGTGTATCCTCGTGATTAATATCAGTAATCGCCAAGAGTTCATAGACTGCCTATAACTCTCCAAGTTACCATATTTACTCATATGACCACGTTTTGAACTTGGATATTTTGACTTGTCCAGAAGCCATGTTTTCAATAGACACTATCGAAAACTCAACGTTGAGATTTAATATCCAATTACCTCAAAACATCCATATGATGATATTATACTCTCATTTGATAAATGGAGCCACGATGTCCATATCTATAAATGAAGTCCTCTATCGATTAACAAATGAATATCACCAAACTATCGAGGATAGACTATGCGATATAATCGTACTCATTGATAACTCAAATGATATCACTTGCAACCATAAGTCCATCATTTATCTCAGGATTAAGATAGACTCTCCGATTGTCCTGATAATGAAATGACTTTTATCTACTGACGGTTATAGATAAAGTATTTCATTGTGATCCAGTTCAATGCACCCAGTGCACTAGATTCTTTTGCTCGAAGACACTCCGATGATTTTAGACTCATCATATCTCATTTGATCCTACTCAAATGCTAGCAAAAGAATTCTACAACTTTAACAAGATAAAGGTGCCCAACCTTTAACTTAAGTTGTGAACAATATTCAAGACTAACTAAAGAATTGTGTCTACCACATACATATCCAGATGTACGAACAATTCTTCTTTTCTCATAGTCTTTAGACCTTATGATTATTTACTTTGACAATTATAATATTAAACTATAAATGCTATAAGATTTGTTTAAACCAGAAATCACTTTATTAATATGAAAAAGATTGTTAATTACAATATTACACTCTTGCTATTGAGCATAATCCTAACAGGGTTTGTGATGTGTTTGAAGATGATGAAGAACTTCAGCAGATAGGAGTTTTAAACGAGGATTCTGACATAGAGGAAGTATGTACTGAAGTGAAAGATGAGATCAACAAATCGTTAATCCCATCTATTAGTTCTCCCCCTGCATTGGAGCTGAAACAACTTCCTTCTAACCTCAAATATGCATTTTTAGGCGAGAATGAGACTCTTCCAGTGATTATAGCTTCAGATTTAGAGACAGAAAAAGAAGAGAGACTCTTGGCAGTGCTTCAGGAGCACAAAGCCGCCATTGGATGGACCATAGCAGATATTAAGGGAATAAGCCCTACTATTTGCATGCATCACATTCTTTTAGAGGAGGGTATGAAGCCATCTAGAGATGCTCAGCGAAGACTTAACCCGAACCTGAAAGAGGTGGTCAAAGAAGAAGTCTTTAAGCTACTCAAAGTGGGTATTATATACCCTATATCTGACAGCAATTGGGTAAGTCCGGTTCATGTTGTGCCAAAGAAATCTGGAATCACAGTGGTGGTGAATGAAAACAATGAGTTGATCCCTACAAGGAAGACCACAGGATGGAGGGTGTGCATGGACTACCGCAAGCTTAACACGGCAACAAAACAAGATCACTTTCCTTTGCCGTTCATCGATCAGATGCTTGAGCGTTTGGCGGGACATGCTTATTACTGTTTCCTGGATGGTTTTTCAGGATATAATCAGATCGCCATTGCCCCAGAAGATCAAGAGAAGACAACATTCACTTGTCCTTTCGGTACCTTTGCTTACAGAAGAATGCCATTTGGTTTGTGCAATGCCCCTGCCACTTTCCAAAGATGCATGATGTTGATCTTTTCCGACATGCTAGAGAAGTATATCGAGGTATTTATGGATGATTTTTCTGTTTTTGGTAATTCTTTTGACCACTGCCTTGATAATTTAACTAGTGTTTTGAAAAGATGCACTAAGACTCATTTAACTCTCAGTTGGGAGAAAAGTCACTTTATGGTGAAATCTGGAATAGTGCTAGGACATGTGATATCTGATAAAGGCATAGAGGTAGATAGAGCTAAGATTGAAGTAATTGCTAAACTTCCACCTCCTACTTCGGTAAAGGGTGTGAGGAGTTTTCTTGGTCATGCAGGTTTTTACAGGCGTTTTATAAAAGATTTTTCAAAAATTAGTCGTCCCCTGTGTAATCTGTTGACCAAGGAATCTACATTTGATTTCAATGATAAATGTATGCTTGCTTTTACAACTCTGAAAGATAAACTGACATCTACTCCTGTTATAATGCCTCCTGATTGGTCCCTTCCATTTGAACTAATGTGTGATGCATCAGACTATGCTGTAGGTGCTGTTTTAGGACACCGAGTAGATAAATTGCCACATGTTATTTACTACACTAGTCATACTTTGAATGATGCACAATTGAATTACTCCACTACAGAAAAAGAATTAGTTGTTGTTGTTAGTGCCTTGGAAAAATTTTGTTAATATTTGATTAGGTCTAAAGTAATTGTTTATTCTGATCATGCTGCTTTGAAATATTTACTAACAAAAAAGGAAGCGAAACCGAGATTACTCCGGTGGATCCTTTTATTACAAGAATTTGATTTGGAAATCAGGGATAAGAAAGGCAGCGAGAATGTGGTAGCTGACCACCTTTCTCGATTAGTGGAAGAAGAAACTAGAGAAGGAAGTACCAAGCTCGTACCAATAAACGAGAACTTTCCAGATGAACAGCTGATGAATGTGAAAGCCAAGGATCCATGGTACGCAGATATAGTGAACTATCTTGCAAATGGCATCGTACCAGCTGACCTGAACTCCCAAGCAAAACGAAGATTCATCTCCCTCACCAGGCAATACTTTTGGGATGAGCCATACCTGTTTAAATATGGCGCTGATCAGATCATTCGGTGATGTGTCCCTGAAGAGGAGCAGCAAGATGTTTTGAAATTCTGCCACGACATTAGCTGTGGAGGGCACTTTAGTGCCAAGAAGACTGCTTTGAAAGTTCTGCAATCAGGTTTTTTCTGGACCTCTTTATTTAAAGATGCTTATACATTTTGTATTTCTTGTGACAGGTGCTAGAGAACGGGGAACATTGGTAAGAGAGATGAGATGCCCTTTTCAAGTCAGTTGGTGATAGAAATATTTGATGTATGGGGAATTGACCTTATAGGTCCCTTCCCATCTTCACATGGGTTCACTTTCATCTTGGTAGCTATGGACTATGTTTCGAAGTGGATTGAAGCAATTGCAACCAAGACAAATGATAGCAACGTGGTGGTAAAATTCGTGAAAGAGCACATATTTGCCAGATTTGGGACACCACGTGCGATTATAAGTGATGGTGGGAGCCATTTTTGTAACAAGGTTTTTGCCTCTTTAATGAAGAAATATGGTGTCAAACACAAAGTGGCAACCCCATGTCATCCTCAGACTTCAGGACAAGTGGAGGTGAGCAATAGGCAGATCAAGCAGATATTGGAGAAGACAGTGCAACCAAATCGAAAGGATTGGTCAACTAAGCTCAATGATGCATTGTGGGCGTACAGAATTGCCTACAAAACCCCAATTGGTATGAGTCCTTATAGGATAGTATATGGAAATGCTTGTCATCTACCAGTGGAGTTGGAACACAATGCCTATTGGGCAATGAAGAAGTTGAACTTCGATTTAGATAAGGCAGGAGAGGAACGAAAATTGCAGATGAGTGAGCTTGAGAAGCTTCGGGACAATGCTTATGAGAATGCCAAGATATACAAAGAAAGGACGAAGAAATTGCATGACAGCAAAATCTTTCGGAAGGAATTCCAACCGGGGATGCTTGTCCTTTTGTATCAGTCAAGGTTACGGTTGTTTCTAGGGAAGCTGAAGTCACGTTGGCTGGGTCCATATAGGGTTAATCAGGTTTTCCCGCACGGAGCTGTGGAAATTGAAGGTCTTGTCGGTCAGCAGAGATTTAAGGTTAATGGGCACTGACTCAAGCCATACCTGTGTGCATCCAAGCTAAGGATTGATGAGTTTTCCCGCCTCAATGAGCCGTAAGGCTCTTGTGCGTCTTGCCCAGACGTTAAATAAAGCACTCGGTGGGAGGCAACCCACCCAGGTATCTTTTATATTTTCTTAAAAAAAAAAAAAAAAATTTTTACACCTGATGCACTCCGCTGTACATGTCAAAGCGGTATGGCAGTGTTTTGGGAAGCGGTCCTCTCTGCCCCAAAACCGCTGCCTTACCGCTTCTATTTTTGGTTTGGGCCTCACAGCGGTATGGCAGCGGTCACAATTGATGTGAACCGCTGCCGGACCGCTGCCAGACCGCTGTGTCTATAACAGCGGTCCTAAGTCAAACGAGGCTTTTTGTGCCACTGTTGCCCTGACAAATAGGTGAAGACCGCTGCCTTACCGCTGCCAAAGTGGCAGCGGTACCGCAGCGGTTTTGCACCCTTTTATAAGGTCGCTTCGTGCGACAGAAGGGCCAGTTTTTCTCTTTCGTTTTCTTTCTTTTCTTTCTTCTTCCCTTCTCTTCTGCCTCCATTCACGCTCCAGGCCAAGGTATGTTCGATAACTCTGCTCTTTTAGTCTAATTTTTACTTCATTCATGTACTATCATATGTGAGACTCTGCCAGTTCTTGCTTACTGATGAAATTCGGCCCCTAGGCCCTAGAGGATGATTTTTGCCTGTCTAAAGTTCTTTTCTGATGAATGTGCCTAATTGTGAACTATAATTGTCAGCTATTTGGGAGTATAAACTAGTTGGAATGAATTTAGGCGACTTCTAGACGTCCACACGACAGTTTAACAATTGATTGGGTTGTTTATGTGCTTCACTGTTAATCTTTGTTAAACTTTTCTGTGTGTTGGTTGTGTTAGTGAATAGGAAGTGGAGAATGTACATGCCTTTTTGGCAGTTGTGATATAGTAATTGCTTGTCGGAGTGCTGCTGAATTTTTGTTATACTGCTTGCCTCATTCTGGAAACTTATTTGCTTTGTGTGCTTCATTTTATCCAGGTATGGTGAGGACTGCCTTCAGAGGAGGCCATGCTCCTGCAGACCCCGGTAGGAGGAGAGACAAACGGCCAGTTGAGCCGTCATATGTCGGCCATCCTGATTACAGAGACAGACTGAAGAATGAGAGGAAATTCATTCTGGAGAGGGGGATTGCACTGGAGGAGTTAAGGGAGACTCCTATCCCTGCCACCGTAGAGGCCAAAGGATGGACAGGATATGTTCGGCGACCCTGTAATGCCAACATCACCCTAGCCCGTGAGTTCTATGCCAACATGGTGGACGCTCAGTTCTCCACACACGGGGTGGTGATTGTTCGGAGGGTGCCAGTGGTGATCATAGCAGAGTTGATCAACGAGTATTATGGCTTGCCCCCTATAGAGGATGCTGATGCCGCGTGGCCGAACAAGTATGACCTTGGATATGCTCTTCGCAGAGAGGGAGCAGCTGGGTGGAATGGGCAGAGGTTACTGAGAGGTGACTTGCATTTGGAGAGCGCTTTTTGGAACCTCTTCATTTCGGCTTCGCTGAAGCCGTCGAGCCACACAAGGGAGATCTTCAAGGAGGTCTCTCAGATTCTTTATGCCATCAGGACAGGGAGATACATTGATGTTGCCGGGTTCATTAAGAAGGAGATTCGAGGCTGTGGGCAACAGGCGAGCACTAGTATTATTTTCCCATGTCTGATCACTGCCATGTGTGCTGCAGCTGGTTTGGTAGTTGATGACGCCTCTCGGGATGACACAACGGAGCCCGACACTCCACTTTGCCTATTTACATGGAACACTCAGGTGATCATCCGTGGCCTTCCCTCGATTGGAGAGATCGGTGTGCGGAAGAGGCGTCGGGGCGATGATATTCTGGAGGAGCAGGATCAGCAGGATGAGGACCAGCAGGGTCCGCACCCAGCTCAGCAGGCATATGGAGATTCTATGCCGGGTTACCAGACGGATGCCGGAGCTGGGTCGTCATAGCAGAGGCCTGAGTGGGTCGAGTATATGCTCACCACGATGCAGGACTATGTCCGTTCCGAGGTCGCCAGTTTGAGGACCGACATGTACTCGCGCTTTGACGTCATGCAGCTCTCGATAGACAAGATCCATCGGGCCACAGTTCGGCCCGCCTAGCCTTTTGACCCATCTCACTCCCATGTTTCAGGTGCTGCTGCTGCATTTCCAGAGACTGCAGCCCCGTTTGGAGATTATTTTACTGCTCCTCCTGGAGGTGATTTTTTCGGGCCTGGCTCGAGCCAGTAGCGTGGGGACGACTGCTAGAGATACTATAGACGGACCTGAGTCTACAGACTGATATGTTTCTTTTCACTTTTTCTTTTTCTTTTTCTTTTTCTTTTTCTTTCATTTCAACTTTCAAATATTGTGTTTCTTAGGGCCGGTCCTGCAAGCCGCTTTTTGTTTTTGTTTTTCGAAAAGAAAAACAAAAACGAAAACAGTGTTTTTGGTTTTATTTTTGAATTTCGAATACGCGTCTGGTAGCATTTACTGGAATCTGTATTTTGAAAATAAAAACGGAAAAAACGCGTCTGGTAGGATAACCGAAAACTTTCGAAAATTAAAATATTAATTTTTAAATTTTGTTTAATATTATAAAAATTATAAATAAATGATTAAATAATTAAAAAAAAAACATTTTGTAATTGAATGGAGACCAGATCGGAGACCAGATCGGATCCGGAAGAAGAAGAAGAAGAAGAAGAAGAAGAGGAAGAGGAAGAGGAAGAGGAAGAAGAAGAGGAGGAGGAGATCTGCACGTCGGTGGCCGGAAGAAGAAGAAGAAGAAGAAGAAGAAGAAGAAGAAGAAGAAGAAGAAGAAGAGGAAGAGGAAGAGGAAGAGGAAGAAGAAGAAGAAGAAGAAGAAGAAGAGGAGATCTGCACGTCGGTGGCCGGAAGAAGAAGAAGAAGAAGAAAAAGAGAAAGAGGAAGAGGAAGAAGAAGAAGAAGAAGAGGAGGAGATCTGCACGTCGGTGGCTGGAAGAAGAAGAGGAAGAGGAAGAAGAGGAAGAGGAAGAAGAAGAAGAAGAAGAGGAAGAAGAAGAAGACGGCGGCGCAGCGAGCAGCGACCGACACCAGCGGAAGGCCAGCGACGATCGGCGACCGGCGGAAGGCGAGGGAGGACCGGCGACGAGAAGCAGGAGAAAGAAGAGAAGAAGAAAGAAGATGAAGATGATGGCCTATCTGATTCAAGAGAAAAAAAAAAAAGAAAAAAAAATATTATTAATAATATGGAACAAAAACAAAAACAAAAACAAAAACAAAAACAAAAACAAAAACAAGTTTTTTTTGTTTTTCAAAATTTCCACTTTTAACACTGCTTTTGTTTTTCATTTTGTTTTTGTATTTTGAAAATAAAATGAAAAACGGTTTACAGGACGCAAATTCAAAATCATTTTTGGAAAACAAAAACGAAAACAGGCTGAAAATGTGCTGCAGGACAGCCCCTTAGTTTTTACTTTTGAGGATTATGTTTATTAAGATTGGCTTTGTTTATTTTCTTCTCTTGTTGTGTTAAATTCGCGCTGCCTTGTCTTTATCCATGTTGTCATGTTTTCATTTTCATACATTGAGGACAATGTTGGATTTAGGTTTGGGGGTGTGACTCCTTTTGTTTTGTTTTGTTTTGTTTTAGAGTCTGTCGTTCCAGTGTCTTTCAAGACAAGGTGCTTTGACGTGTGCCCTAGAGATAATATGCTTTTCTCAATAAGTTTACACTAACATCTGGCCATTTAGAGTACTATATTGCAGTTTTCAAAACATATGACATGCTCTGATATGATAGTGGATAGGATGTTGAATTGAATTGCCATGATTAATAGTGGAGACTACCCTTGTGAGTTCACTAAACCAAAAAAGCGTACATATATGACACACTATGAGGGTTCTGTTGTTTCTACTCGTTAAACACTTACTAGGTTCGTAGCATTAGATTCGATCTCTATAGGTAGTGCATTGAGCATTATAGAACAATCATCATAAAAGATTTCACATGTTATATTTTGATCTCGAGTAAGACGAACCAGTGGAAGTGATGATAGACTATGTGTGCTTTAGCTACTTAAAAGGCCTGAAATATTTCCTACCTTATGTGTGTGCTCCATAGCCCTGTTTGAAGCCAAACACTATATCCTTGTTTTTCTTTCTTCACCACATTGATCGAACCAAAATTGGTATGATTTTGGCCCTCATTTCCTTCTTCTTTTGCTTGGTTCTTGGGCATTATTTTGTGATTTAATGGTGTTAATTAAGTATTTTCAGGTATTTATAGAATTCAGGGGCATTGGAGTAATTTTGGTAAAACAGGGGTAAAAGTGTAATTATTGGAGGAAGTTTTGAAGTTATCAGAAATACAGAAGAAGTCAGGGGCTGAATTGCAATTGTCCAGCATCGCTGCCACGTCAGCAGGCTAATGCAGTGCGTTTTGGCTGAAGCTGCCCATCATGGGCTTCTTTGTGCACCCACGCTCCACGCTGATTACACCCACGTGCAGCCCAGTTCCCCTTAAGCATAAAACGGCGCCGTTTCATTTAAGTGAAGCAGGCCTGATATTTGGGCCTGATGCGTGGCCCAAATTCACGCCCAAACCTGACCCAAATTGAAGCTCATAATGCACCCCATTTTACCTCTAAGTGCACCCCTTTTATTGCATAGTGACAGCAGCCCAATTGCACCCCAGCCCCTTGCTAAATGCACCCCATTTACTATTCATCATCCCCTTCCTTTCACGCGTGAGCAGCCATTTTCACCCCAAAAACCCTAGCTTCTTCCACGTCATCATTCCGGCGGTTGTGTGACCCAACTCCGTTCGATTTCCGACCAGAATGAACGGCCATGACAACGGCTGCCCGGTCGTTCCATCTCCGGCGTCCCAAATGGCCGGAATCCGGCCACTCCAAATTCACGCCATTTCTTCCCATTTTGCCCCTTTTGGTCGCCATTTGTCATTCGAGGTCGCCACGGCGACAGGGAGTTGATTTCCACACCTGATGAGGTCGCCATTTGCATCCCCAAGGTCGCCATTTGTGCCAAACCGCGACCTCACTGCTGTGCAACGCTGATAGGCTGAATTTGGCTGGAAAATTACAGAAATGCCCCCTAGAGGGGCCAAAATGGTAATTTGACAAGTACAGGGGGTGTTTTGGTAATTTACCATCCGTGACCTAATTCAAAAATACTATAAATTCATCCCTCTTTTCAATTTGAATTTCCAAGCCTTACCAAGCCATTCAAGCCTATTATTCTCTCCTACCAAATCTCCCTTTTTCTCCATTAATCATCTCCCAAATTCCTCCATTTCTATACTTGGACTTATCTTTTCCATCCAAAACCTCACACCAAATCTTGATTACTTCCCTAGACCATTCCTTCCCTACCATTTTCTCCATCACAAATCCTTTGTCACTCACCATAAGCCATCCACCTATCTAGACACATCCTCCTCTTCCATTCTTTGCAACTAGGAGCATCAAAGGAGAACAAGGATCAAGCACTAAAGAAGGTGGCCCAAGGGTGATTTCCTTACCATTTACTTGTTTTTATTTGATTGCTACTATGTGTAATTAAACCCCTAATCTAGGGGATTGATTTGATGAACATTTGGTTGTGGGTTTTTGCTTAAGCTTTGTAATGAATCTCTATATGTGTTCTATTTATTAATTCATTAGATTCTATTCATTATGTGATTGACTTGTATACCCACTTGTTAATTACAATCTTGTTTAGAATAACATGTTATATAATCACTCTTGGATTGACACACTTGAGTGATTAAGAACCCAATAAATAGGATGGATTAGTGGAGGGTATATCAACCACATTAATCTAAACCTAAATTGGTTAACATGTAGAGATTGGTCCTTAAAGTGGCTTAAAAAGCAATACCCATACCCACTTGCTAATCAATCAATTCCCTAGCATCAACATTAATTGTTTACATCCATTTTTCTTATCAAGATTGTGAGTCTTCTATTTTTCATATCACCATATTTTTAGTTAGGTTAATTTTGTATGTATGTTTGATGGTTTGACAAACCATACACTCATTCATCATTTATGATTTATTTTATTGCTTAGAGATTAGCTAATTAAATCAACGTATTACTTAAATTCCCTGTGGAACGAACTCTAAGCTTACCGCTTACTACTTTTCAAAACTTAAAACATATTGCGTAAAATTCATTTTATAAACATACTTTTGGTAATTCGCAATTTGGTAACGACACAAAAAGCGAGTCATCAAAATGGCGCCGCTGCCGGGGAATTTAAGCGATAGTTGATTCAATTAGCTTTTCTTAGTTGTTTTTAGTCTTTTTAGTTATTTTCATTTTTTTGTTAGTTTTTATTAATTTTTAGTCTCTTAGTTGTTTTTAGTCTTTTTAGTTTCTTTTTACTTCTTTGGTAGTTTTGTTTATTTTTGTTTCAGGACTCTATGGATTTCCTCATGCAAAACTCGAGGCCAAGCTACGCGCCAATGAGTAGGTCATCGGAAGATAGGAATGACTATACGTCATCTAGTTGGCCGGACCAAGGAAATGAGTCCACGTTTGAAGAAAATTTCAACAACTCCATCAATGCCACAACTCAACACAACATAGAAGTCTTGTATCAATCAAAGGAAGAAGATCTATGCAAGATCACACTAGAGATGAACAAGAAGATTTTGAGCATGAGTGAAGACCTAGTGATGGCGATGGATGTATTGAAAAAAGAAAATGCTCTACTTCAAGAAGGAATCATGACAACTTCCCTACAACAAGAGGAAATCACCAAGGATTATGAAGGGAAGATACAACTCTTGAAGAAGAAGTTAGAAGGCAAGGAAGCCTTAGGAACAACAAGGGAGAGCATGCTTCAAGAATTGAACAAGAAAATCATTCTTGAAGTGAAGATGCTCAGAGCCGAAAATGGTACTCTCAAGAAGCAAAATGGCGAAGTCTCCACCAAGATCAAAGAATTCGACGAAGAAATTGAGGGACGTAAGGCCGAAAAGAGTACAACATTGAAGGAGCTTGAAGAGATCAAGGAGGACTTTGCAAGGAGGATGCGGCTAATGCAAGCCGAAATTCATACAAGGGACAAGGCTTTAGAGATAATGAAGACAAAAGAAGTTGACCACCTTGCGAAACTTGCAAGGTCTAAGCAAGAAAGAGAAGAAATGCCCGAATTGAGTCAAGCATCGTCAAGTGCCAAGGTCAAGGAGCCGAATCCTAGCAAAGCAAGGAGGAGAAAAGCAAAAAGGAGGAATGAGAACCCTCCACCTCCACCTCCAACAAAGAACCACCGAGAAGGTATCATTCCTAACTCTATCACCATGTGCCATCATTGCCATACGATAGGTCATTTTAGACCACCAAACCAAGAAAATGAGAGGCAAGGCACACGAGGGAATTTTAGACATAGAGAGACATATATGCATGTTAGGAAGGTATGGGTTGAGAAGCCTAGGAATAGGAGGAGTCCACCTAGGATAAGAAAAATTTGGGTGAGGAAAGATTCAATGAA
Source organism: Acer campestre (assembly GCA_954870605.1). Taxonomy (NCBI): domain Eukaryota; kingdom Viridiplantae; phylum Streptophyta; class Magnoliopsida; order Sapindales; family Sapindaceae; genus Acer; species Acer campestre. The sequence goes on along the minus strand of OX940809.1, from coordinate 28,449,145 downwards.
CCAAATGAGAAAGAAGGGAAAGGAAATGATGGGGAAATCATCTACATTTATTTGGGTTGTAAAGAAGAGTGAATTTCCCAACTTGATCAAACCACCCTTAGTTAATCCTAATCCCACCCCAAATGCACAACATTGAAAATATTCGTGCATTTTATTTTTATGCTTTTTGTTTTGATTGCTTTATTTGTTTATTTCTTTTGAATAATTGGTGTTTCAAGCTATTGTTGGCAATTGCTTGAATTGAGTATATTTTGCCGGAACTTTCTAATGAGTTTTGTGAGTGTGTAGATTTTCTATTGCTTCTTAAGGAAGCAAGTGTTTGTTGCTTGTTCTTAAAGAAAGGTTCTTTATCTCTTGGAAAGAAACAAAGTCAACTTGCAAGTCTTGGAGGGATGAGCAAGCCAAGAGTGCTCATAAGAAGGGCGAGGACCTTAAACACTTAGGAAGCAACATTTTTGGAGGTTCGAAGTGCGGAAGCACCATGCCACGTCTTGCCTAGACGTTAAATAGAGCGCTTGGTGGGAGGCAACCCACTTGGTATATTTCTTTCATAGTTTAATTTTTAAGTAGTCTCTTCAATTTTGATTGCCTTTATCTCTATTTCGTTTTTGCTTAGAATAAGGGTGTGAGATGAATTTTGGTAGTGGATTTAGGATGAATGTGCTTAATTGTTGATTTTTGAATTATAGGATTATTGAGGTATATGCCATACATGATTGAGCATCTTTTTAGATGATTTTGTGCATAATAGGATGAGAGGGCACTTTGCCAAAATTTTGAAATTACATTGATTATTTGTGGATATATATGCATCTTTTGTTTTGAATTTGTTGGGTTGTGCCTTTTAAAAAATTTTGCCTCCCATGAACATTGAGGACAATGTCCAATTTAGGTTTGGGGGTACATTTGCACAACACCACTTTACTCACTTTGCTTGATTTTTCAAATTTGAGCCTAATTTTTCAAATTCTTGCGATAATGCCATATTTAAGCATACTTTGCTTGTTGAGATTGTGCTTTACATGAAGTAGTGAGGAATTGTGCATCTTTGCCATTGTTTGGTTTAGATTAACATCATGCCACTTAGGGTGTCATTGAACAAAGTGCGTAAATCTTTTTCTCATAATGTTAGGGTGAATAATCATTTTTGCTTAAAGGCTAGGAATTAATAGTGGAGATTCCCGTGAGGATCACAAACACGGCCTTAAAAAGCGTATTTTGAGTTGTCAAATATTCACTCTTTAAACACTCACTCTCAAACACTCTTTTAAGCATGTATAGGTCTCATTTGCACTTAAATATTGCATATCATAGAATATTATGGACTGCTTGTGGATGCTTTGATTTGCTTGTGGACAATCCTTTAGAAATGACTTTAGGCAATGCATGTGAAAAACCGTAAATTGGCCTAAACACTTCCATACCCTCTAAATGTGTGTGCTCCCAAGCCCTTTTGAAGCCAAACACATCTTAAGCTTCTCATTTTTGAACCACATCCACATGAACCATATAGCCTACATAATTGACTTACCTTAACCAAATGATTTTTGCTAAGGCTTAGGATATGGTTGTAAGCTCTTTTAAGAGAAAATGTTGATACATGTACCTAGGCATGTAAAGTTGCGTTAGAGAGTATCAAAATGCAAGAGTGGATAAAAAGAAAGAGAAAAAGAAAAAGAAAAAAAGAAAAGAAGAAGAAACGCAAAAGAAAAAGAAAAGCAAAGCAAAAGAAAAGAAAAAAGATTGAAATAAAAGATGTATGCAAGAGAAAAGAAATGAAAGGGCAAAGCCAAATAAAATGAAAAAGAGAACCATGAATGAGGCACAAGTGGCCTAGATAGGAGGTTTATAATTGAATAGGCTACTCAAGAAAGTGAGTAGAGAATATGCAATTGAAATGATATTGTAAGTAATGGGCGCCAAAGGCGTGAACAAATGTGTGAAAGCAATTGGGATTCATAATTAGAATGTATGCCTTAAGTATAAATCATTGGGTTCCTTGTTATCTATTGCCCCATTTTATTGGCTCACCATTCACCTAAGCCCCATTACAACCTAAGAAAGACCTTCACGATCTTTAGGGATGTCCACTTGTGAATTTTGGTGTTTGCATGTTCTTTCTAATTCATGATTTGCAATTCTATTCATGAGACCTCATTTTCAGAAATTGCGCTTTAAATATTATCATATGCAATCAATTTGATATCCATGACATTAACTCATATTGCATATGTACTTTTGAGTGAAACCTAGGAATCAAAGAGAAGAAAAGAGAGAAATCTAGTGAGGATTAGATCGAGGCGAATTACATTCTAAACCGAATAGCACATTTGCTTTGAAGCTTTGGCATTTTGAATGTAAGGTCGCATTGCGTACAATCATATCTAGAGTGGCATGCTTTTAATCTTTACTTGACATCATCTTACATGTTTAAGTCCTCACTATTGCATCATTGTGTTAATCTCCTCATTTTGGTTTCGCATGATTATCATTGGATAGTAGATCCTTGCTTGAGTAAGTTAGAACTTTATTGAAAATATTTGAAATGGCTTGATGCATGTCCTTGAGGGTTGATTTGTGATTGTTTTGCTCGAGGACGAGCAAAAGATAGGTTTGGGGGTATTTGATCGAACCAAAATTGGTATGATTTTGGCCCTCATTTCCTTCTTCTTTTGCTTGGTTCTTGGGCATTATTTTGTGATTTAATGGTGTTAATTAAGTATTTTCAGGTATTTATAGAATTCAGGGGCATTGGAGTAATTTTGGTAAAACAGGGGTAAAAGTGTAATTATTGGAGGAAGTTTTGAAGTTATCAGAAATACAGAAGAAGTCAGGGGCTGAATTGCAATTGTCCAGCATCGCTGCCACGTCAGCAGGCTAATGCGGTGCGTTTTGGCTGAAGCTGCCCATCATGGGCTTCTTTGTGCACCCACGCTCCACGCTGATTACACCCACGTGCAGCCCAGTTCCCCTTAAGCATAAAACGGCGCCGTTTCATTTAAGTGAAGCAGGCCTGATATTTGGGCCTGATGCGTGGCCCAAATTCACACCCAAACCTGACCCAAATTGAAGCTCATAATGCACCCCATTTTACCTCTAAGTGCACCCCTTTTATTGCATAGTGACAGCAGCCCAATTGCACCCCAGCCCCTTGCTAAATGCACCCCATTTACTATTCATCATCCCCTTCCTTTCACGCGTGAGCAGCCATTTTCACCCCAAAAACCCTAGCTTCTTCCACGTCATCATTCCGGCGGTTGTGTGACCCAACTCCGTTCGATTTCCGACCAGAATGAACGGCCATGACAACGGCTGCCCGGTCGTTCCATCTCCGGCGTCCCAAATGGCCGGAATCCGGCCACTCCAAATTCACGCCATTTCTTCCCATTTTGCCCCTTTTGGTCGCCATTTGTCATTCGAGGTCGCCACGGCGACAGGGAGTTGATTTCCACACCTGATGAGGTCGCCATTTGCATCCCCAAGGTCGCCATTTGTGCCAAACCGCGACCTCACTGCTGTGCAACGCTGATAGGCTGAATTTGGCTGGAAAATTACAGAAAGGCCCCCTAGAGGGGCCAAAATGGTAATTTGACAAGTACAGGGGGTGTTTTGGTAATTTACCATCCGTGACCTAATTCAAAAATACTATAAATTCATCCATCTTTTCAATTTGAATTTCCAAGCCTTACCAAGCCATTCAAGCCTATTATTCTCTCCTACCAAATCTCCCTTTTTCTCCATTAATCATCTCCCAAATTCCTCCATTTCTATACTTGGACTTATCTTTTCCATCCAAAACCTCACACCAAATCTTGATTACTTCCCTAGACCATTCCTTCCCTACCATTTTCTCCATCACAAATCCTTTGTCACTCACCATAAGCCATCCACCTATCTAGACACATCCTCCTCTTCCATTCTTTGCAACTAGGAGCATCAAAGGAGAACAAGGATCAAGCACTAAAGAAGGTGGCCCAAGGGTGATTTCCTTACCATTTACTTGTTTTTATTTGATTGCTACTATGTGTAATTAAACCCCTAATCTAGGGGATTGATTTGATGAACATTTGGTTGTGGGTTTTTGCTTAAGCTTTGTAATGAATCTCTATATGTGTTCTATTTATTAATTCATTAGATTCTATTCATTATGTGATTGACTTGTATACCCACTTGTTAATTACAATCTTGTTTAGAATAACATGTTATATAATCACTCTTGGATTGACACACTTGAGTGATTAAGAACCCAATAAATAGGATGGATTAGTGGAGGGTATATCAACCACATTAATCTAAACCTAAATTGGTTAACATGTAGAGATTGGTCCTTAAAGTGGCTTAAAAAGCAATACCCATACCCACTTGCTAATCAATCAATTCCCTAGCATCAACATTAATTGTTTACATCCATTTTTCTTATCAAGATTGTGAGTCTTCTATTTTTCATATCACCATATTTTTAGTTAGGTTAATTTTGTATGTATGTTTGATGGTTTGACAAACCATACACTCATTCATCATTTATGATTTATTTTATTGCTTAGAGATTAGCTAATTAAATCAACGTATTACTTAAATTCCCTGTGGAACGAACTCTAAGCTTACCGCTTACTACTTTTCAAAACTTAAAACATATTGCGTAAAATTCATTTTATAAACATACTTTTGGTAATTCGCAATTTGGTAACGACACAAAAAGCGAGTCATCACACATCAACCGTAACCCAATGAGCCGATATCTTAAGTCTGACCCTATAGCTTGGGATCATATTTTGAGATAGTGAAGAAAATGTGCTATTTCTGCACGTAACTGTGTGCAGATTTCAATGCTAAAGACCGAGAAGAAGAAGAGCTGCATTCAATCCAAAAAGTTCGAAGCCAAAGTCAGTGTATTCAAAAAAAAAAAATGCGCAATTCAGTCAAGAAGATTGCAAGCATTCAAAAAAAAAAAAAATATGTTAATGGGTGCAATAAAGTCAATTTATATTGCAAAGCTTGTATTTACTCAAAAGGAGTTTGACAAAGAGAGAAAGGTGAATTCTGAAGAATTGAACAACATCAAGTGATGTCATTCCACTTGTAAAGGAGACCAAGACATCTGTGTGAAGCCGAGAAGGTAATGGAAGACTCTCATGATATGATCCTAGGTTGTTGAATTCCAATTTCCCGTTCTTTCTTGAACCCTCACCCAATGGCCCCATTACAACCTAAATGAAAGTCCTTTTGATCTGCTGGTTATCCTTATTATGAAAGTAGAGATAGAGCATGTGTTTATCTTGTTCATAATGTTTGATTCATTTCATGAGATCTTTTGCATACAAATCAAGCGTTCTTTTATTGATATATTCATATGCGATAATTCTTGATATTTCTTGTGCATAATTCCAGTCGCATATGCTTGATGAGTGATTGTGCCTAGGATCTGTGTGAATTATGAGCGACATCACATGAGAAGTAGAGTCGAGGCGAATTATATCTATGGCATTTGATGATGTGTCCTCTAAGCTAAAATGTTTGAGTTTGGGCTTTTCTATTTAAAGTATGCAATGTTTTCAGATTTATGGCTAGGTATTAGTCTTTACTTATTGGTTTTTGCATGTTGTCTCAACTTGGGCACATTTTGTGGTATTTTGGATGATAGGATGTCGCTGGATATGTTTGTGGGTATCATAGCTGTAAACCCTTAGGAGACAAAACTCCTCCTACTAGGGACACCTAGAGGTTTAAAGGCTTGTAGCATACGCTCAATGCTATCGTGTTCCCTACGAAAGTGGCTTAGTTTGATTTTGTTTTTCTTAGGTTTAGTTTTTAGGTTTTTGTTTTATGTTTTGCTCGAGGGCTAGCAAAAGATAGGTTTGGGGGTATTTGATCAGTCATTTATTGTATATATTTTTGATCCCCATTCCTCCAATCAATTGCTTGCTACTTGAGCCTTTTAGCGCTTTAATGGGTGTGTTTGAGTGTTTTCAGGTTATTGGATCAGATTGATTTATTTGAAGAATTTCATATAAAAAGTGTCATTTTGAAGAAGTTTAGGATCCTTTCGGAAGTTAAGCAAAAAGCGCTCTCACACCGCTGCTATTTTCAGAGAGAGGCATCGCAGCATTTATCGGACAGAGGAGACCGCTGTGCAAAGCGCTCCCTAACCGCTGCCAAAGTGGCAGCGTTCCCAAATTGTGGAAAACTGCTGCCACACCGCTGCCAAAGTGGCAGCGGTCAGGCAGCGGTCCGGCCAAAGACTCCGCGTTTTAATAGGTTTCTCCACTGAAGCCCGAGCAGATATAAATAGAGGGGTTTTTCTATTCAGAGGGGGTTCATCTGGTGACAGTTCGACATCCATAATTCATAGCCTAAATCACTCAACAAACTTTCTTTCATCTTACATATAGAAGATTTGAAGACGAAGGAGAAGATTTTCAACATCAGAGATTGGAAGAGTGTCTACTATTTCCATGGGTTCTATCAATTACTTCTCTCTTCTTTTTATTTCAACTACGTGTAACTAAATCCATACTAGGGATTCAATGTGAACCTCTATGAATACTCTTTGTTAGAATTGACTATATTTTCATAATTCAAGTTTCGATTCATTCAATTTGTGATTTCTTCTTGTCTATGCATGGTTAGTGCTAGTCTTGAATTTAGGGTTTTATATGTTAAGGTTGAGATATGTGTGGGTTTCACCAGTCTTAGCCAATATTCAATTGAATGAATGAATTTATCGTAGCAGGTTATTTCATGTTATCTTTGGTTCTCTTGTTCTTGTGCTTAATGAGTTCTCAATCGTAGTTTTTATGCAGGTTTTGCTAATAACTGTGATTGAGAAAACTTGATTGTGTGCTTTGTGGGTTTTAGGTTATAGTTTATATGCAGGGTTTGCTATTGACTCAACTGAGAACGCTTGGTGTATGGTTGATGTATTTTCTGTTATAGTTTATATGCAGGGTTTGCTATTGACTGCAGTAGAGAGTATTTGATTTATTCCAGGACCACATAGCACTAATTATACATAATTTAAGAACGAACCCTTAACTTGATTAACATTCTTTGTGAAAGTCAATTCGAAGCATTGAGTAAACGTAGTTGGGGATCATTGATGACCTAGTCCTCTCACCTCTTGATCACATTCACATATTCTTGTTAATTGCTTTCTTAGTTTAATATAGTTTTTAATCAAATCAATCAATCAATCTCAAATCTCTTGGCTACTGTTACTTGCTTAGCTTTAATTAGAATTAGTTTTAGTCGATAAATCACTTTTCCTCGTGGGAACGATCCCTACTTGTCACTGTACTTATCTCACGATTCGTGCACTTGCGAGTTAGGTTTTTATAACATGATTTTACACATCACTCACCAAAGACCATATAGGGTGCCCTATTCAAAAAAAATTGAAATTGAAAAATTAGTCCAAGAAATGCTTGAATCTGGTATCATTCAGCCTAGTCACAGCCCTTTTGCTTCACCTATTTTACTTGTCAAAAAGAAAGACGGTAGTTGGAGGTTTTGTGTTTACTATAGGAAATTAAATGATGCTACTATAAAAAACAAATTTCCCATCCCAACAATTGAAGAGTTCTTAGATGAGTTATATGGTTTTGTATTGTTCTCCAAACTTGACCTTAGGGCTGGTTACCACCAAATAAGAATGAGGGAAGAGGGTATAGAAAAAACTGCATTCAGGACACATTGTAGGCATTATGAATTCAAGGTGATGCCATTTGGTCTAACAAATGCACCTGTGACTTTTCAGAATCTCATGAATGAGGTTTTTAAACCATATATTGAGAAAATTTGTTCTAGTTTTTTTTTTAATGATATTCTAGTGTTCAGTAGTAGTTTACAAGAACACATATCTCACTTGGAATTAGTGTTCAAAGTTCTGAGGCAACACACTCTATTTGAAAAAATGAGCAAGTGTGCTTTTGCTAAATCTTCCATTGACTATTTGGGACACATTATTAGCAAGGAGGGTGTTTCTACTGACCCAAATAAAGTTGAGGATATGAAGTCTTGGCCAAGGCCACAAACTCTAAAAGGTCTCAGGGGGTTTCTAGGCCTCACTGGATTCTACTAAAGGTTTATTCAAGGCTATGGCAGTATAGCAAAGCCCTTCACTGACTTGTTAAAAAAAGAGTCCTTCAAATGGAATCCAGAAGCTGAAGTAGCTTTTATTAAGTTGAAGGAAGCGATGGTATCTGCTCTTTTATTAGCTTTTCCCAATTTCAAGCATCCTTTTATTATTGAAATTGATGCAAGTAACAGAGGTATAAGTGCTGTACTGATGCAAAATAAGCAACCCATTGCCTTCATCAGTAAATCCCTAGGTCCAAGATCTTTAGACCTATTGGTATATGAAAAAGAAATGCTAGCAATCATCTTGGTTGTCACTAAATGGAAGGAGTACTTAGTTGGTCACCATTTTATCATCTACACAGATCATCAAAGCCTCAAATTCTTTATGGAGCAAAGACTTACATCCCATTTACAACATAAATGGCTTACTAAAATGCTGGGGTTGGACTATGAGATAAGATACAAAAAGGGACTTGATAATAAAGTAGCTGATGCATTATCTAGGAGAGAAGAGGAGAATGCAGACTTAAATGCTATATCCACTGTACAACCAAATTGGCTCTAAGAAGTGTTGACCAGCTATGATGGGGATCCTATTGCAACATCTCTCATATCTTAATTAATCATTGACCCTAATGCAGTGCAACATTTCACCCTAGTACAAGGACTTCTCAGAAGAAAAGGTAGACTATGGATACGATAAGGTCACCAGTTAAGAGAAAATATTTTACAGGTTGTACATGGTTCATCCATTGGTGGTCAATCTGGGATTGAAGCTTCTTACAATAGAGCCAAGCAATATTTTTATTGGCAGGGCCTCAAAAGAGATGTTAAGAACTTTGTGTTGGAGTGTGAAACATGCCAACAACACAAGAGTGAACACATCCCCTACCCTGGCTTGCTCCAACAACTACCAATTCTATCACAGGCTTGGGAACAGATTGGCATGGATTTTATTGAGGGGCTGCCACTCTCATCACACATGAATGTCATTATTGTCATTGTTGATAGATTAACCAAATATGCTCACTTCATAACCTGCAAACATCCTTTCTCTGCTTCTCATATAGCCCAGTTGTTTTTAGACCATTTTTACAAACTCCATGGTGCCCTTAAAAGTATTGTGTCTGTTAAAAATATTGTGTCTGATAGAGACAAGATTTTTACTAGCCTTTTTTTGGTCTGAACTCTTCAAACTCATGGGCACTCACCTAAACCTTAGTACATCATATCATCCTCAATCAGATGGCCAAGCAGAGAGAGTTAACTAGTGTTTGGAAACATATTTGAGATGCATGACAAGCCAAAGACCTCACAAATGGACCAAGTGGTTAAGTTTAGCAGAGTGGTGGTATAATACTAATTACTGTAAGGATTCTCATATTGATTGGCTTATTTCGTGGACAAACCACATGTTGGGGTTTATCTTGTAAGGTTAGTTTAGGTGATTAAGGATCTTGCTCAAATGCCCTTTTCAAGACCTCAAGGTGACAAGCACTCCAAAGGTATATCTCTAGTGCTTATTTTCCATTGAAGAGATTTAGTAGCACACACTCACTTAGCATATTCTTGTATGTGTGCATTCTCTTCACATGTCACTTTCACACATACTCTTTTATGAATTGTATCTTGTTGTGTGTTTGTGTCTTGTAATTCGTTTTCCATAGATGTTCGAAAACGTCTGCACTTGCACATAAGTGTGCTTGGTTTTGCGCAAAGACTGCTCTTGGTGATTGCCTTGGCTTTCTCCTTGGATTCACCACTTTTGGTGAATCGGCGATTAGATCGGTGGCCCTGGCCGCCGAATGAAACCGTCGTTTTGGACCAGAGGTCTTTAGTCTGATTCTGCGGTTGTGATCAGTGGCCACGACCGTCGATCTGAAACCGCATATCATACCTGATGCATTTATTGTTCTCGGGTTTGGTTCTGCGGTTAATTCGACGGTGTCGAAACTGTCGAATGAAACCACCGAATGAAACCGCCGTTTCTCCCCTGTTTCCCTCAGGAAGAATTAGGCGGTCATAATCGGTGGCCTGGCCGTCGAATGAAACCACCGATCATACGGTTCAGGGGCAAACTTGTCTTTTCATGTGCCTTGTTCTTGATGCATATAAATATACCATCTTCTCTGTCTCTAAACTTAGTTCCTTGACTCTTAAGAACCCTAAACTTAAAAGAGAGACACTTGAGAGATAATCCATCAAGAACTCATCTTTAAACACTCAAAGCATTCATTTTGATTTATCAAGTTCATCTAGGATCATCCATGGTTAGTTTTGCATCATCACAACTTGCTTGGTAAGATTTTGACTAACTTCATCTAATTTTAGTTTCTTTCTTGTCAAGTCATCTCTTTATTTCCTTGTATGCTTTAAGTTCACATGCTAGATACAAGATAGAGATTGTTTGTGATGAATATGATTGAGTGTTGTATTGTGATAGCTATCTAGGTTTTGCTTAATCTTGATTAGCTAAGCTTTATGATATGTCATTTAGCTTTTTGATATCTAGGATTGATTTCATTGATATATCATCATCCTAGATAAGCATATAGGGTTGCCTTGCTCTTATTGCATTTTGAGTATTCATATATTCACATAGGCTTGTTATCTCTTCTTTGAGAAGTAAGACTTGTGTAGCTTCCAGGATTAGGTTACATAAACCGCAAGCAATTGGACTATGTTCACTCATACCGGGATTAGGTAGGTGTGTGATTACTTCCGGGATTAGGTTGTAATCTTTCTCACATTTAGTGGATTCGATGTTCGAGTGTGGCTCACTTAATAGCCCGTGGTTTTTCCCGTGAGGGTTTCCACGTAAATATCAAGTGTCATTTAATATTCCTGCACTATATTACACTTGCTATTTGTATTGACTATTAGGGGTATTTTCGTAATCTTATCTATTAACGAAAATTGGGTAAAATCAGATAAAATCTATTCACCCCCCCCCCCCCCCCCTCCCCTCTAGATTAATATTGAACACACCGTAATTTGTTTCAATTACCATACCAGCTTAAAATGCTCTCCTTTTCAAGCTCTATATGGTTATGTACCAACTCAGTGGGCTCTGCCTAATAGCATTGATGCCTCAGTGGCTACAGTGGAAGAGATGGTCCAAGAGAGGCAACTTATGATTGCAATTCTCAAGGAGAATTTAGCTCAAGCTCAAGCTAGGATCAAACATTATGCAGATCAGAATCGGAGTGAAAGACAATTCAAGGAAGGTGACCATGTTTACTTAAGGCTGCAACCATATTGACAAACTAGTGTGGCCCTGAGAAGGAATATGAAACTTGCAGCTCGTTTCTATGGCTCGTTTAAAGTGATCTCAAGAGTTGGATCAATTGCTTACCGATTACAACTTCCTCAAGGCTCCAAGATACATCTTGTGTTCCATGTGTCCCAATTGAAGAGAAAAATTGGGTCTAAAGCTGTTCACTCTCCTCAGTTACCTTTAGTTGGTAGTAATGGTCAAATGTTGGTAGAACCAATTGCAATTCTAGATAGGAGAATGGTCAAACATAACAATGCAAGAGTCCCACAAGTTTTGATTCAATGGTCAAATTCGATTCCAGAAGATTGTACTTGGGAAGACTGGTCTTTCATTCACGCCCAGTTTCCTGAGTTTCAACCTTGAGGACAAGGTTCATTTTGAAGGAAAGGGAAATTGTCATAAGTCAATTGTTAAATGGTGTCGTTTTTGTTTTGTTACAAAAGTTAGTTTGTTAGCAGTTGCAGCTGATCAAATCTCAGCCCTTGAATTTGTAACCGACTTGCATTCCTGTATCTTGTGAGTTGTATAAAAGCTCTGTTATTGTAACAAATAGAGGCATTCAATGAAAAATCTACACTTTTGCATTCAATCTATTTCTCTCTACGTTTTCCCCAAATTTACTTGCCCTAATTTCTTTTAAAGGTGACAGCCTATCCAACCAGATCGGTGCTCCTCTAAATAGATTGATGATGATGATCAGAGATCCAACTGATCTGCTCTTCTTCTTCTTCCTCCACAGCTGATCTGGTTGTCTTCTTCGGTTCCTTAGAAATACCCAAATATTGATTAGATTACTAGAACCAGTTTTTTGTAAGTTTATAATTTTCACAAAGTAATCTAGTAGGAAAGTTCTTAATATTCATGTTCAAACAATGGTTTTTGTAAGTTGTTAACAAGGAATTTGGAAGACTGATTTGGGAAGTTCCATAGATCAAATCTGATGCTTGAAGTTTTCAAATAATAGTTGTGTAAGAACCACAGACAAGTCACACTTGAGTCCACTGAAATTAATTGGTTGTGGTCTCATGTTTGCATATGGATAGTAGTAAACACAGAATTTTGATACTGAAAAAAAAAATAAAAATTACTTGGTCATTGTAAGAGTTGTGTGGTGTAGATATATGCAAATGGTAGTCTCTCTCCATTTCTGGAGAGGAGAGGAGAACAAAGGAAAAGGCAATGATATTTAAAAATTACAATAAAAAAATTTATATTGATTAATTTTTTAACCAATTTGTTTTTTAATTGTTATAATATTAAACAAAATGTAAAAATGATATTTCAATTTTTGATATTTTCGGTTAACCTACCAGACGTGTTTTTTCCATTTTCATTTCTAGATTACAGCTTCCGGTATATGCTACCAGACAAGTTTTTAGAATTCGAAACCGAAACAAAAAACACTGTTTTCATTTTCATTTTTATTTTCGAAAAATAGCAAATGAAAAATGCTTACAGGACAGCCCCTTAATGTACATAAAACATAACCTCTATAAATACACATAAGTTTTATTCTTATACTCTAAATCATTACAATTTCCATATATTGTTCTTCCATGGCATCTCATTTGAAAGGAGTGAAAAAATCTACATTGACTGATGAGATGATGAGAGCATTGTGTGAGTATAAAAATGATCATCCCTCTTCTAGTCAAAAAGATTCGCAACAATGGGTTCTGAAAGTGTACACAATTTACTATGTATGAGCTCGGGTGTCTTTTAAGAATGACATAGAGGGTTTGTGAAAGGGTTGTTAATCCGTTATTACCAAATTTTCGGATTAGTCAATATTACAAATATAACCCAATTCACAAAACAATAATCAAGTGTAATAAGGTGCGGAAATATAAACGACACTTGATTTTTATGTGGAAACCCTCAACAGGGAAAAACCACGGGCTATTATAGTGCGCCACACTCGAACCTCGAATCCACTAATTGAAGTGAAGTTTACAACCTATGTAGACCTCGTCTAACACTCCGGTCTGTAACCCCCCACTTCTACTACGCGGGCCTATAAAAGTGGACCTAGTCCAATTTGCTTATGTGACCACCTAATCCCGGTGTACGACCTAATCCCGGTCTATCACACAAGACTTACCTCTCCGAAGAGATCAACACCCTATGTGAATATGCAATGATATCCAAATATGCAATAAGAGCTAGGGTACTCTAGATGCTTACCTAGGATTATATGATGACAATAAAATCAATCCTAGATATGAAAATAGCTATATGACATGGCATACAACTTTAGCTAAGTAAAGGATAACCAATCCTAGATACAAAGCTATCAAAAACAATCTCAATCATACAAAGAGATCAATTAGCTAGATGTTAGATAAACATGTAAAATCCTAGCTATCAAAAATAACCCACAAACATTCAAAGGATTAACTAGTTGATTAAACAACAATCTATCAACCTAGTTATCAATAAATCACACAAGAATGTTTATGGCATAGTTTTTAGGCAATAATGGCCTAATCAAATAAGCTATGTAAAAATAAACCCAATCAACACATAATCTCAATCATGTATGTAGAAATTACTCAAGAACATACAAGTAATAAAAGAGATAAAATTGATAAGTAAAAACACTAAAATTAGATGAGATTAGTGTTCAACAAATCATACCATGTGTGTTGAAGAAGACCCATGCTCAAATGATGTTGAATGATGCAAGATGGAGATGGGTTTTGGGTTTAGAGAGTTAAAGAAGCAATCTTGGTGCTTTCTCTCTCAAGAATATGGAGCCTCTCTCTCTAGGGTTTCATTTTGTGGCTCACCCCTCAAAATGATGAGAAAGATATGTATTTATAGTGCCCAAGTGAAACTATGTCGTTTTGGAAGAAATAGAAAACCTATGGGCATTTTCGCGGTACTCGCGACAGTGCAGTATCTCTAGATTCCAGCGCTCCGAAACATGACCAAACGATATCGAAACCTTTCATATAATATATCGTTAGAAAGGTATGGATGTCTACTTTCTACTCATTTTTACAGAAGGACATTTTGATGTCTGTAGAAAACGTTATGGTCATTTGAGTGGCCAAAGGTCAGATACGGATAACAGCTGTGATGCCCTGTTTTAGTGGTTACTTTGGAGATTTCAAAAGCAATCCAAACGGTCATAAAATATTATGAATAATATACCGTTGGAAAGGTATGAGTGTCTAGTTTGTCCAGAATTTTACAAAACTCAATTTGAAACTTTGTGTAAAAAGTTATGGTCACAAGACCATACAAATGTCAGTTTTGAAAAACATTTAAATCATTGAAATCCAATATTTTGAACTTAGACACTTCACTCCAAATAACCAAACCGAATCTACCACTTATCTAAGAGAAGAATGAGACCTTCTCAAGTGGTCAACCATCGTGCTAAGATATGCACACCATCGTGCAAGCACGGACGTTTCCGATCACTCAAACGGAAACGAATTACACCACACTTAAAGCTAATCAAACATGAAGTGCAAGTGTGGGAATTGAATGCATCCTAATGCCTATCATGTCATGGCATTATCATAAAACAAGATGCAATCAATTCAAACAAGCATGAATACAATTCATGACTTTGCATCCTAATGCCTAAACATGTTATGGCATTTTAATGACCTAGATGCAATCAAATAAAACATGCTAGAAGAGATGTTCAAGAACATGCAAGCACTCATATAAAACACACAACATACAAGAATAAGATTTATGCATGAGTTGTGTGTGTGTGCAACTATGATCTCTTCAAAGCATGTAAGCACTAGAATTTACCTTTGGTGCTTCTTCTCTTGAGGTCTTGAGAGGGCCATTGGATGTTCACCAATTCCTAAGCTACCCTTACAACAACCCCAACATGTGGTTTGTCCACGAAACAAGCCAATCAACAAATGGGAATCCTTACAGGTTCAACAAAATTTTCATCTCTTTATCAGCCAATCAATAATATCAAACACTCTCAAAAGATTAGTAGAATATTTGTCAAATGAGATGAAAAATAGCAATGTTAAGAGACACAAATCAGCAAAATATCGTAAGTTAGAAAAAGTCTTGTATGAGTGATTTCTCTGTAAGGATTCCCGATTTTTGATTGGCTTATTTCATGAGCAAACCACATATTGGGGTTGTTTGTAAAGGGTAGCTTAGGTGATAGGTGTTCATGCTCAATGACCCTTCTCAAGACCTCAAGGTGGACAAGCACTCAAAGGTATATCTTTTGTGCTTATTTTCTTATTGAAGAGATTTAGCACACACTCACTTGTAATGTTTGCATATGTATGCTTTACTTTTGTGTGCATTCTCTTCAAATGTCACTTTTCACACTAGCTCTTTGGTTGTTATTTCTTGGTGTGTGTTTTATTGTCTTGTAATTCGTTTCCCGAATATGTTCGGAAACGTCCGCGCTTGCACGATTATGTGCTTGGTTTTGTGTGAAGATTGCCTTCGGAGAATGCCCATGGCTTCTCCTTTGGTTTCACCATCATTGGTGAAACGGCGGTTTTATCGGCGGCCTGACCGCCGAATGGAAACCGCCCTTTGATTCCAGAGATCTCTGGATTGGATCTGCGGTTACGATCGGTGGCCAGGCCACCGAATCGAAACCATCGAATTAGACCTGATGCATTTATTATTCTCGGTCTCTGTTCGGCGGTTTCATTCGGCGGCGTTTAATCGGCGGCCTGGCCGCCGAATGAAACCGCCGAATTAGATATTTTAGGTCGGTTTCTTTTTGGGTTTTGATTGGCGGTTTCGATTGACCGCCGAATCTGGTCGCTGAATGATCCCCTGCTTCTCGAGTTCAATTCGGCGGTTCAATTGTACGGCCACGACCGCAGAATGAAACCGCCGATCGGTGATTTCAAGGGCAAACTTGTCTTTTTATGTGCCCTGTTCTTGATGTCTATAAATATCATACTTTCTCATTTCTCTAACTGAGTTCTCTGACTCTAAAGAACCCTAAACTTAAAAGAGAGATTTTTTGAGAGAAAATCAAATCAAGAACTCATTTTTATACACTCAAATCATACACATATGCATCAAAGATCATCTAAGCATCTTTTCACATAGATAGTTGCTTATTTGAGTGAGTATTGGTCATCACACTTCCCTTGGTATGTTCTTCACTTTTATCCATTGATATTTAGTGTTTTATTTATCAATGCATCTCTTTTATTATTTGAATGATCTTAGATTAATATCTTATATTCAAAATAGAGATTGTTTGTGATGACATGATTGAGTGTTGTATTGTGATAGCTATCTAGGTTTTTATAATCTATTGTTAGCTAAGCTATTTGACATGTCATTTAGTTATTGATATCTAGGATTGTTTTTATTGTCATATTATCATCCTAGATAAGCATATAGGGTTGCCTAGCTCTTATTGCATGTATTGAGTATTTTTATATATTCACACATAGGTTGTATTATCTCTTCATTGAGAATTTAAGTCTTGTTGGCTAAGGTTGCTTAGGCCACAAGCAAGATGGACTAGAGCCACTTTTAAAGGCCCGTGGGGTAGAAGTGGGGGGTTATAGACTGTGTGTTAGACGAGGTCTACATAGGTTGTAAACTCCATTTCAATTAGCGGATTTCGAGGTTCTAGTGTGGCGCACTAAATAGCCCGTGGTTTTTTCCCAGTGGTTGGGTTTTCCACGTATACATCAAGTGTTATTTAATTTCCGCACCATATTACACTTGTTGTTTTTATATTGACTATTAGGGGTATTTTCGGAATATTGACCTTAAACGAAAATTGAGTGAAAATTAGTTAAAATCTATTCACCACCCCCCCCCCCCCCCCTCTAGATTAATATTTGTAAACACACCCGAGCGTACATTGTATTTGTGTACATTTTCAATTGGTATCAGAGCCTAGTTCCTAGATATACCTAGGTGATCCTTGCTCACTTTTGGTGTGTATTGCATTGTGTGTGATTGTTTGATTTCTTCATACATTTTGCATCCATGTGTGTCACATGTAGTCCACACGTGGATTGCCATGTGGCTGCTCTTCATTGGGTGGCTTATCTCTCTCTCTTGCTTTCTTTTAAATATTTTCATTCCCTCCCATTTTCAAGTAAGAAGAAAGATAGAAGAAAAAAGAAAGAAACAACCCAGAATTTTCTCCCAAGTTTTTCTCTTATTCTAAACACCATAACTTCCTCATACGAAGTCTAATTTGAGTGATTCAAATTATAGATTGTTCGTAATTGAGTTCTCTACCTTTTCCAAGTGATCTTGCAATCATTTGATTGAGTTTTCAAGATGTTCTACCCAGAAAACCATGACAGCTCGTGATTTTGAGGTATTGACTTTATCTTTGTGATTTCTTCTTTTATAACCTTCAATTTGCTTGGGGTTTCTTCTTTTATATGTATGTATATGTTTAGTGAATTCTACTGAGAAAGATAGCTTCATAATCAATCTTAATCAAAAGTCTAATTAGAGACAATTGTGAACTAGAATTTTTGATTATATGATTTTCACATGTTTGAGAGTTGTATTGTGATTAGATTTGTAGGGAAAAAAATACGTGCACGCAGCGGAAGCGAGACTAAAAAGAGTTTAGTATATTTAAAAAATTTTCCCATATTGAACCTTAACCCTTTAATTAATTAAGCAATATATACCAAAAGATATCGTACCTTTGTCGCGTGATCCGATTGACTATGCGTCGATGGTAATCCGCAAGATCTTCCAATCCGATCACGAACGTGAATCACTTAGGAGCGTGGTTTCCCTTCTCTTTGAATTGTATACCTGAGAATGGACAACAAAACTTTTCTGGTTTCTGTTAGTCACAAAAATTCCAATAGGTTGCTAAGAATGTTCTAGTCACTTTTGAATTCACAATCGTAAGATTGAAATTCACGTGAACCTAATTCGAAAGTGTGTACAAGATCTCTTGATGTTAAGATCACTAGTACACTATCGAAACAAGAACAATTCTTCTCTCACAAACCTCTAGGCCGAATCACTCACTATTCTTAGAGTTGGATCTTATTTTTCTCTAGCAAAAGAAAAAGCTCTCTATTTGCAAAAACTAGGATTTGACATAAATATAAAGAATATATATATATCTTTTTGTGCACCGAATTCTCTTTTAAATATATATCTATGTGCACTAATATTGCACGCCTTTTAAATATATATCATTTGTTATAATCCTGCACGCCAAAATATATATGCTTTTTTTGATTTGATTAAAACACATGCATTATATGTATATGTCTTTGTTTAAAACATTGCATGCATTTTATAAGTGTTTTTGTTTTGTTAAAACACTAAGTGCATTGTATATAATATATATATTATTACCGGCCATATATACTTTGCAAAATAATATCTATTTTCTTTGACTTGTATTCTGCTTTTATATATATATATATTATATACCTCGGCCATAATTAAGTTGCCATATATATTATATATATTTTATAGCAATCTGAATTCAACTTGTCATGTATATAATATTCAAACCCTAATCCAACTCTTTAGTGTGTTTGTGACTATATAAAAAACTTCCTAATTTGACTAAACAAATAAAGTCTTTTATATTTAATATAATACTAATAGTAGTATACTACTAGGAAACATATTTCCTAATCAGAAAAGGATTTGATTTTTAATTAAATAATTAATTAATTTCAATTTAATTAAATAATAAAATAAAACAATATTATGGGCTAAAATTTAGCCATTGCCGCCCATGATTAGAACTTGGGCCTACATATTGTTTTCTTATTTTATTTAATCCATTTGGACTTTAATAAAAAGCCCACATGTGAACTAGACCCATTCTTACTAAAAGAAACAAGCCCACATGCCTTTCATTAATATATTAATATAATTAAACAGCCCATTAAATAAATAATGTGCAAATTATATTCTTAATATATTAAATACAATTCTAAATGGACCCACAAATAGTCCGGTAGAATATATCAAGTGATTCATGCAAGTCCGTGCGGATTGGGGATCTTAGCGGGCCTATCTAAATGGAAATTAATTAATATGTTAATTAAATGGAAATTAATTAATATGTTAATTAATTATTTAATTAAAAATCAAATATTTTTCTGATTAGGAAATATGTTTCCTAGTAGTATACTACTATTAGTATTATACTAAATATAAAACACTTTATTTGTTTAGTCGAATTAGGAAGTCTTTTATATAGTTACAATCACACTAAAGAGTTGGATTAGAGTTTGTACTATAGAGTTTTAATACAAGATGAATTCATGCACAAAAGTTTTATTTGGCCGGTGCACAATATATATAATAATATAGAATGCATGCAATAAATAAAACAAAATATATATATGTTTATATTGCATACAGTATTAGTATACATATATATTAGGCATGTTGTTTTATATATATATATATATATATTTTAAGCAAATGTGTTTCATTGAAACTAAAATATATATATATATATATATATAAGAAGGCGTGCAGTATTGCATTACATATTAATATATATTAGACGTGCAAATATAGAAAAACAGTGGTATTCTTCTTCGTGGTTAATTATTCAAGAACCCTAGTTTTTGCAATTGAGAGTTTTTTCTTTTGCTAGAGAAAAATAAAATCCAACTCTTAGACTAGTGTGAAATTCGGCCAAGAAAGATTGTGAAGAGAGATTGTTCTTATTTCGATAGTGCACTAGTAATCTTTACATCAAAAGGTTTTGTGCACAATTTCGAATAAGGTTCACGCGAGTTTCAATGTAACGATTGTGAATTCAAAAGTGACCGGGACATTCTTTGCAATCTTTTGGAGTATATTGTGACTAACAAAATCAGAAAAGTTTTGTTGGCCATTCTCAGGTACACAATTCAAAGAGAAGGGAGACCACGCTCCTAGGTGATTCACGTTAGTGATCGGATTGGAAGATCTTGCGGATTACCATCGATGCATAGTCAATCGGATCACGCGACAAAGGTATGATATCTTTTGGTTTATATTGTTTAATTAATTAAAGGGTTAAGGTTCAATATGGAAATTTTTTTAAAATATACTAATCTCTTTTAGTCTCGCTTCCGCCGCGTACACGTATTTTTTCCCTACAATTGGTATCAGAGCCTAGTTGTACCCTTTAATTAATTAACGTATATATACGTGAATCTTTTTCTTTTTATTGTGATTATGCATGTTTAGAAAGAGATGACACTCTAGGTATTCTCATATATAATTACATTGGAATGTATGGATTTATACATGTTATATTTTGATATAAAGTGAATTGTTATTGCTCGATTTTGATCCTAGAATTTCAATGTATTTTTTGTTTCGGAATTGTAACAAGAAGGGTGGCCTATTATCGTCACAATTTCTTTCTTGGTAGTTGCTAAGTTTTTTTTTTTAATGTTTTAAATTTAACTGCAGTTTTTTTTTTTTTTTTTTTTTTTTTTTTTTTTGTAGTAAAAATACCTGCAGTATTTTTTTTATTAAATACTGCTGTGAATAATAATAAAAAAAATTACTGCAGTATTTTTATTGTTTAAATATGTTTGTAATATGTTCAAGCATCGAAGATTCGAAGACTTGAAAAATTAGTAGCAACCGGAACGAGCTTTGGACCATGAGCACCATAGCAACATGCACGCGTGCAAAATTGAACGCAGCTGTGCATGTTGGACTGTGGGCTGCGCGTGGCTGCCCCATGGAGTCCATGGGCTGCACACGGCAGCCCTTGTTAGGGTTGCGGAGTGTGCACGCCAATTGAGCAGTCGTGGGTGCTCACGTGATCCATTGCCACTTGAAGATTTGTTCGCCAAGAAAGGAGATTTTTTGTATTCCAAACAATGTAATTTACTTGCTTTTCTAGGATGGATCAAAATCGTAACTATTTATTTTATGTAAATATTACAATATTTGTTATTGTTTGATAACATGTCATGTAGAATAGGAGTGCCACTCATATATCTCTTTTGGTATGAACATGCATTGAATGATTTAGGTATCTAATTGGCATATAGATAACTTGGTAAATCATTCTTTGGGATTTAATCACATGCCTTAAATAATTGAGTGGGAGAAGGTGTATTGCAAACACCTATGACCTCCAAGGTTAGTTGAGCTATATTATTTTTGGTAATCCCCCCAAGGGGCGTCCATGAATGGAATATAGTAAGATACTTCCTTACAAGGATAGACTAGACAATTGACTTAAACGAGATCTACTCCCCGAGGAGGGATTTTCGTGAGAGAATATATTGAGGGTCGAAATCTTGGTAGTACACTCAATGTGATTTTATTGATATCCTCCCAAGAGTTCTTGTTAATAAAATCACAAGGCTAAAACTGAAAACGTTGGTTGTTATGTTAACAATTAGGTGGGACCTAGTCCAACTAATAAATGGTGCGAACTCCCAAAGGAGGCATAACATTTATGGGTGTTGGATCGAACGTTGAATTTTACGATTGAATTCTAAATATTTAATTCAAGATAAATATTCGAAAATGCTAAACAATGATTATTTACTTATATATATTTTTTGTTAAGAAATCATGATCCCATCCCTAATGATCATCCTAAAAGATAAAACTTTAAACGGTAATAATTATGTCACATGGAAAAGGAAAATTGGGTTGTTGCTGCAAACTGAAAAAATATAAATTTTGTTCTAACTACTCCTAAACCATCTGCTCCTACTAATTAATCTAATGTGATGCAATGAGACGAGTATGAGCAGTGGGAGACCTCTAATGAGATGGACAAATGGCTACCATCTCAGACGTGTTGCAATAGCAGCATGAGGGAATGAGGTCTGCTGCTGATATGATGATGTCTCTAGAAGAGATTCATATGGTTGGTAAAGTTGCTACTATTAAGACCCGTCAGAAGGTCAAAGAATAATAGAAGAAAAAGCAACTTGGGCCTACCAAGATGGAGACTAAGAAAGTAACCAAGATCAAAAGGAAGTGCTTCTTTTGTGGTGAAAAGAGACATTGGAAAAGTAATTGCCCAAAGTCTCAAAATAAGAAGGAACAAGGTAATGTGAATTATCTTGAAACATGTTTTCTGGCAGATTCTACAGATTCTTGAATAGTAGACTCTGGAGCCACTAATCATGTTTGTTATTCCTTATGGGGGTTTCGAGAAAGGAGAAGGTTGAATAAGAATGAAATCAATTTGCATTTAGGCAACGAACCGTTGGTGTCTGCTAGTGCAGTGGAAGATATTAACGTTAATCTAGATGCTAGTAGGCATTTATATTTGATAGACATTTATTATGTACCTCAATTCAAGAGAAATTTAATTTCAGTTTCTTGTTTAAATAAATTTGAATATTCAATTACTTTTAATAAAAAATTTATTATTAGTAAGGATGACAAATTTGTTTGCAAAGGTACATTGGAAAATGGTCTATTTTATTTACATAGAAATATCTCTCACTTGTTAGACACAGAATTAACGCAACCTAATCATAAAAGAGTAAAATTATCATAAGATGAAACCTACCTATGCCATTTGCACCTAGGTCATATAAACCTTAATATGATTAAAAGGTTGGTTAGTGATGGACCTTTAAGTGACTTAAAG
The DNA here is from genome assembly GCA_954870605.1 of Acer campestre. Taxonomy (NCBI): domain Eukaryota; kingdom Viridiplantae; phylum Streptophyta; class Magnoliopsida; order Sapindales; family Sapindaceae; genus Acer; species Acer campestre. Next base: position 28,426,235 of record OX940809.1, on the reverse strand, counting down.
GTTGATGATCTAACAACTTGTGAATCCTGTTTGGATAGGTAAAATGACCAAAAGGTCGTTCAGGACCAAAGGCACAAGAGCCACTGAATGTTTAGGATTAATGCATACTGATGTATGTGATCCTATGAGCATTCAAGCAAGAGGTGGATATGGGTACTTCATCACTTTCACAGATGATTATTCGAGATTTGGTTATGTGTATCTCATGAGACATAAGTCGGATGCTTTTGACATGTTCAAAGCATTTAAAGCTGAAGTGGAAAATCAGCCAGAGAAACACATAAAAATCTTGAGATCTAATCGTGGTGGAGAATATCTATCTGGTGAGTTTCAGCAATATCTTATTGATAATGGAATCATTTCTCAATTTTCTGCACCAGGTACACCTCAACAGAATGGGTTGGCAGAAAGAAGAAATAGAACTCTTTTGAATATAGTTAGGTCAATGTTGAGTTATTCAACACTCCCTGTTTCTTTTTGGGGATGTGCTCTACAAACTGCAATGTACATTCTAAACGATGTACCATTGAAGTCGGTTCCTCAAACACCGCATGAGTTGTGGACTGGGCGAAAGCCTAGTTTACAACACTTAAGGATATTTGATTGTCCTGCGCATGTATTAAAAGGAAAGACAGAAAAGATGGAGTTCCGTACATAAACATGCATATTTGTGGGGTATCCAAAAGGAACTAAAGAGTAATATTTCTATAGTCCTTTAGATCTTAAAGTATTTGTTTCGACTTAGATGTCAGGAGATACAATTCCATAAGAGGTTTCATAACCTGGCCCAATTGTAAATTCCGAACCATCATAAAATCAATAACCTACCATTCCTCGTCATAGTGGGAGGGTTGTAAGACAACCCAAGAGATACATCGGTCTGGGAGAATCAGTGGAGAATCTCTCGGATGACGATGATCCCTACACATATAAGGAAGCAATTGAGGATGTTGATAGTCGCCATTGGCAAAAGGCAATGCAATCTGAGATTGAGTCCATGTTCAATAACAAAGTCTGGTCCCTTGTAGACTTGCCTAAAGGGATAAAACCCATTGGGTGCAAGTGGGTATACAAGAGGAAAAGAGGTATGGATGGAAAGGTGGAAACCTTTAAAGCTAGATTAATAGCTAAAGGTTACACACAGAAAGAAGGTATCGATTACGAGGAAACCTTCTCTCCTATGGCCATGCTTAAATCCATTAGGATACTCTTATCCATTGCGGCATCTTTAGATTTAGAGATTTGGCAAATGGACGTCAAGACAGCTTTCTTTAACGGAAGTCTTGACGAACGCATCTATATGATGCAACCAGAAGGATTCATTGAAAAAGGCCAAGTGGAAAAGGTATGCAAGTTGCAAAAATCCATATATGGATTAAAGCAAGCATCCAGATCCTGGAACATAAGGTTCGATCAAGCTGTGAAAGGTTTTGGATTTGTTCAGAACCTTGACGAACCTTGTGTATACAAAAGGATCAAGGGCGACAAGTTGGTTTTCCTAATTCTTTATGTTGATGATATACTACTCATCGGAAACAATGTAGGTGTATTGACATCAGTAAAAGAATGGTTAGCAAAACAATTTGATATGAAGGACTTAAGAGAAGCAAATTATATTCTTGGTATCCAAGTAATAAGGGATAGAAAGAATAGAACGATTGCATTATCCCAAGCTTCATACAAAGATAAAAACTTGTCTAGGTTTGCCATGCTGGATTCCAAGAAAGGTATGTTACCTTTCAGGCATGGAATCAAACTTTCTAAGGAACAAGTTCCTAAGAATGAGCATGAAGAGCATGAAGAGCAATTCATGAGTAGGGTTCCATATGCCTCGACAGTTGGAAGTCTCATCTCATGTATGCAATGCTCTGCCACAGACCAGATATTTGTTTTGCTATTAGCATAGTTAGCAGGTTTCAATCGAAACCTGGTCCTGATCACTGGACGACAGTCAAGCATATTTTCAAGTATCTCAGGAGAACGAGAGACATTATGCTTGTATATTCTGGAGGGGATTTGATTCCCGTAGGGTATACGGATTCTGATTTCCAGTCGGATTCTGACTCTAGAAAATCCACATCAGGATTTGTGTTTACTCTTGGAGGAGGAGCAGTCATATGGAGGAGTATCAAGCAATCATGCATTGCTGACTCCACCATGGAAGCTGAGTATGTTGCTACATGCGAAGCTGCCAAAGAGGTTGTTTGGCTCCGCCAATTCTTGATTGACTTAGAAGTGGTTCCTAGTGCGAATAAGCAGATCACTATCTACTGTGACAACAGTGGCTAATTCGAAAGAACCAAGAAGTCATAAAAGAGGGAAACACATTGAAAGGAAGTATCATCTTTTTAGGGAGATTGTGCTTAGGGGTGACATGACGATTACCAAAATCGCGTCAGCAGAAAATCTAGTGGATCCCTTCACAAAGGCTCTACCACAGAAGAGTTTTGATGGGCACTTAGAGAACATGGGAATGAGAGATATGACACATTTGCTATAGCGCAAGTGGGAGATTGTTAGGATTATGCTCAATAGCAAGAGTGTAATGTTGTACTTGACAATCTTTTCATATTAATAAAGTGATTTCTGTTTGTTAACAAAATCTTATAGCATTTATTATTATAATTGTTAAAGTAAATAATCATAAGGTCAAAAGACTATGAGAAAAGAAGAATTGTTCGTACATCTGGATATGTATGAGGTAGACACAATTCTTTAGTTAGTCTTAAATAACGTTCACAACTTAAGTTAAAGGTTGGGCACCTTTATCTTGATAAAGTTGTAGAATTCTTTTACTAGCATTTGAGTGGGATCAAATGTGTTGTGATGAGTCTAAAATCATCGAAGGGTCTTCAAGTAAAAGAATCTAGTGCACTGGGTGCATTGAACTGGATCACAATGAAATACTTTTTTCTAGAACCGTCAATAGATAAAAGTCTTTTCATTATCAGGACAATCGGATAGTCTATCTTAATCCCGAGATAAATGATGGACTTATGGTTGCAAGTGTTATCATTTGAGCTATCAATGAGTACGATTATATACCATAGTCTATCCTCGATAGTTTGGTGGTATTCATTTGTTAATCGATAGAGGACTTCATTTATAGATATGGACATCGTGGCTCCATTTATTAAATGTGAGTAGAATATCATCAAATGGATGCTTTGTGGTTTTGGATATTAAATCTTAACGCTGAGTTTTCAATAGTGTCTATTGAAAGATGACTTCTGGACAAGTCATAATATATATCCAAGTTCAAAGTGTGGTCATATGAGTAAATATGGTAACTTTGAGAGCTATAGGTGGTCTATGAGCTCTTGGCGATTACTGATATTCTTCACGAGGATTCACTATCTCCCATATGATTGTCTATGGTATGAATGAGTATCGTTAACTTATTCCATCTTTATTTAAGAGTGCAATTTTAGTTCTTTAGTGGAATGAACTAAAATTAATAGATTGAACCTAAGTGAATCATTTGTTGATTGTGATTGGGTTATGTCTATTGGAGCTTAAATTTAGATAGGCTCGCCAAGATCTCCAATCCGCACGGACTTACATGAATCACTTGATATATTCTACCGGACTATTTGTGGGTCCATTTAGAATTGTATTTAAAATATTAAGAATATAATTTGCACATTATTTATTTAATGGGCTGTTTAAATTATATTAATATATTAATGAAAGGCATGTGGGCTTGTTTCTTTTAGTAAGAATGGGTTTAGTTCATATGTAGGCTTTTTATTAAAGTCCAAATGGATTAAATAAAATAAGAAAACAATATGTAGGCCCAAGTTCTAGTCATGGGTGGCAATGGCTAATTTTTAGCCCATTATATTGTTTTATTTTATTATTTAATTAAATGGAAATTAATTAATATGTTAATTAATTATTTAATTAAAAATCAAATATTTTTCTGATTAGGAAATATATTTCCTAGTAGTATACTACTATTAGTATTATACTAAATATAAAAGACTTTATTTGTTTAGTCGAATTAGGAAGTCTTTTATATAGTTACAATCACACTAAAGAGTAGGATTAGGGTTTGTACTATAGAGTTTTAATACAAGATGAATTCATGAACAAAAGTTTTATTTGGCCGGTGCACAATATATATAATAATATAGAATGCATGCAATAAATAAAACAAAAAATATATATATATGTTTATATTGCATACAGTATTAGTATACATATATATTAGGCATGTTGTTTTATATATATATATATATTTTAAGCAAATGTGTTTCATTGAAACTAATATATATATATATATATAAGAAGGCGTGCAGTATTGCATTACATATTAATATATATTAGACGTGCATATATAGAAAAACAGTGGTGTTATCCGAAAATCGTTAATGGGATAGAATTCCAAATAACAACTTTAAAAGGACCAAGACCGGGATCGATCCTGGTCGGAGGGGTATCACGTAGTTTGATACCGACTATGTCCCTATCAATGCAAATATGGTACGACACACTGAAAATCAGATAATCCTGAGCTTTTATTGATTATTATTTTGCATTACAGTATACGAACTATCTCATTTCTAGATTACAATGGTGTATGGGTGTTTTTCATAAGTAGTGGGGACGATCATGATGGGGAATCCATGCTAGTCGGTAAGTAGGACTTGAATATGGGGTTTTTTGGCCAAGTTTTTTTCCTCTCTTACGGCAATGGGTCAACTGTTGTATATATAGGTCATGTTTGCTTGCCATGCACTCCTACAATCTCAAACTAGGGTTTGGCAGCTGTAGGATCCTCTTCTTTTTAGGAGATAATCTCGGTTTAGTAGCTGCAGGATCCTCTTCTTTTTAGGAGATAATCTTGGAGCTTTACGTACAGAATCCAGTCCTTCATTTCTAGGAGGAGTCAATCTCTTTACCTTCCTGGTCGGATTTTTACTGTGTTGACCTGCTCAAAATAGGACTCTCTGGTGGGAAGGTGTGTAACTCCTCTGTACGGTGGCGTTTCATTGGATCTTTTATGGAGCTTTAGTTTCTTGTACGAGAATCTAGCTGCCTGGTATTCTCTCGTTTGGCAGGCTGGCTATATTTGGAAGAGCAAGCTAGTAAGTACCCGTTGATAAAGTAAGGAGAAGTCTGACTGGTGTTATAGCGGGATGCTCAGTAGGATTCCGGGTCGGGGTGCTACGGGGTCTATGCGGGGTCTACAGGAAGCGGGATGCTCAGGAGGACTCCGCATTGGGGTGCTGCGGGGTCTATAGGAAGCTCGGTCTTAGCGGGGTTGGACCTTGCTGTGAATTCTATTAAGAAGTCCGGCTCGCGGCTATATTTCTGAACCATATTTCTGAACTGAGGTGCTGGCGGGGTCCTTGAGAAGCTGGGGAGAAGTCGGACTGGACCCCGCTGGAAGGAGTGTGTGTTCGGACCAGTCGGAGTTCGCCTTTGTCGGGGTAGCCGGATGGTATTTGTACTTCTATTTTATCCTTGTGTTTGAGGTGGAAAATTCTTCTTTGGTCCTTCGCCAATTTTGGCGGTTAACAAGTGGTATTCTTCTTCGTGGTTAATTATTCAAGAACCCTAGTTTTTGCAATTGAGAGTTTTTTCTTTTGCTAGAGAAAAATAAAATCCAACTCTTAGACTAGTGTGAAATTCGGCCAAGAAAGATTGTGAAGAGAGATTGTTCTTATTTCGATAGTGCACTAGTAATCTTTACATTAAAAGGTTTTGTGCACAATTTCGAATAAGGTTCACGCGAGTTTCAATCTAACGATTGTGAATTCAAAAGTGATCGGGACATTCTTTGCAATCTTTTGGAGTATATTGTGACTAACAAAATCAGAAAAGTTTTGTTGTCCATTCTCAGGTACACAATTCAAAGAGAAGGGAGACCACGCTCCTAGGTGATTCACGTTCGTGATCGGATTGGAAGATCTTGCGGATTACCATCGACGCATAGTCAATCGGATCACGCGACAAAGGTATGATATCTTTTGGTATATATTGTTTAATTAATTAAAGGGTTAAGGTTCAATATGGAAAAATTTTTAAAATATACTAATCTCTTTTAGTCTCGCTTCCGCCGCATACACGTAATTTTTCCCTACAGAGAAAAGAAGAATTGTTCATACATCTGGATATGTATGAGGTAGACACAATTCTTTAGTTAGTCTTGAATAACGTTCACAACTTAAGTTAAAGGTTGGGCACCTTTATCTTATTAAAGCTGTATAATTCTTTTGCTAGCATTTGAGTGGGATCAAATGTGTTATGATGAGTCTAAAATCATCGAAGGGTCTTCAAGTAAAAGAATCTAGTGTACTGGGTGCATTGAATTGGATCACAATGAAATACTTTTTTCTAGAACCGTCAATAGATAAAAGTCTTTTCATTATTAGGACAATCGGAGAGTCTATCTTAATCTTGAGATAAATGATGGACTTATGGTTGCAAGTGTTATCATTTGAGCTATTAATGAGTACGATTATATAGCATAGTCTATCCTCGATAGTTTGGTGATATTCATTTGCTAATCGATAGAGGACTTCATTTATAAATATGGACATCGTGGCTCCATTTATTAAATGTGAGTAGAATATCATCATATGGATGCTTTGTGGTTTTGGATATGAAATCTTAACGTTGAGTTTTCAATAGTGACTATTGAAAGATGACTTCTGGACAAGTCATAATATATATCTAAGTTCAAAGTGTGGTCATATGAGTAAATATGATAACTTGGAGAGCTATAGGCGGTCTATGAGCTCTTGGTGATTACTGATATTCTTCATGAGGATTCACTATCTCCTATAAGATTGTCTAGGGTATGAATGATAATCATTTACTTATTCCATCTTTATTTAAGAGTGCAATTTTAGTTCTTTAGTTGAATGAGCTAAAATTAATAGATTAAACCTAAGTGAATCATTTGTTGATTGTGATTGAGTTATATCTATTGGAGCTTAAATTTAGATAGGCCCGCCAAGATCCCCAATCCACACGGACTTGTATGAATCACTTATTCTACAGGACTAATTATGGGTCCATCTAGAATTGTATTTAATATATTAAGAATATAATTTGCATATTATTTATTTAATGGGCTGTTTAATTATATTAATATATTAATGAAAGGCACGTGGGCTTGTTTCTTTTAGTAAGAATAGGTCTAGTTCACATGTGGGTTTTTTATTAAAGTCCAAATGGATTTAATAAAATAAGAAAAACAATATATGACCCTAGTAATGGTCATGGGCGGCAAGGCTAATTTTATTAGCCCATTATATTGTTCATTTTATTATTTAATTAAATGAAAATTAATTAATATGTTAATTAATTATTTAATAAAGAATCAAATCTTTTTCTGATTAGGAAATATGTTTCCTAGTAATATACTATTATAAGTAGTATATTAAATATAAAAGACTATATTTGACAAGTAGGTAAATAAGGAATTTTATTTCTCTAGTCAAATTAAGAAGTCTTTTATATTGTCACAAATACACTAAAAAGTTGGATTAGGGTTTGAATATTATATACACTCCTAGTTGAATTCGGATTGCGATAAAAATATATAATATATATGGCAAGTTATTTTGCGGCACATATATAATATATAGATAGTAGAATTCATGCAGATCGGTCATAGAAATATACTAAGAAACACGTCATAAATTTTTATATAATATATTTGGCCTAGATATTGGATATGGAAAAAGTGTTCGCCTGTTGTATAGATATATATATATATATTAAAAAAACAAGTGGTCGGCAAATATATACTTGGGCAAGTGATTTGCGGACACAAGATATATTTATTCTTCATATATTTTCAGCAACCCTAGTTTTTGCAATTGAGAGAATTTTCTTTTGCTAAGAGAAAAATAAAATCCAGCTGTTAGACTAGTGTGAGAATTCGGCCAAGAGAGATTGAGAGAAGAGATTGTTCTTATTTCGATAGTGCAATAGTAACTTTTACATCAAAAGGTTTTGTGCACAATTTCAAATAAAGTTCATGCGAGTTTCAATCTAACGATTGTGAATTCAAAAGTGACCAGGACATTCTTTGCAATCTTTTGGAGTTTATTGTGACTAACAAATATCAGAAAAGTTTTTGTTATCCATTCTTAGGTACACAATTCAAATCGAAGGGAGACCACGCTCCGAGGTGATTCACGTTCGTGATTGGATTGGAAGATCTTGCGGATTACCATCGACGCATAATCAATCGGATCATGCGACAAAGGTATGATATCTTTTGGTGTATATGTTTAATTAATTAAAGGGTTAATGTTCAAATATGGAAAAATTTTAAAACTATACTAAACTATTTTTAGTCTCGCTTCCGCCGCGTGCAAATGTTTTTCCCTACATGATCTTGAATGATTCAAAGCCCTTCTGTCGCAGTGTGCCTTTGGCGACACCAAAATGGTGACAATGCCTAGTTTCACCTTTTTGCACTTTTTGTATCAAATCCTTCTCCTTCTTCACACATGCCCTTGTGACACTAATAAACATGAAACACTTGTTTATCACAGTTAGATCATGGGAAAATTCCTGAGAAACAAGCAAATAGAGAAGGCAATAGGGGCCAAAGTCATATCTATTTTGGCTTGATCAAAGAGTTGATAGAAACACGTCGTTGGAAAGTCGAGAAAACAGCATCCCAAAGTGCTGTCGCTAGGGGGCACTAGAGGAAAAAATGACCAACCAACTCACTACTAACCCCACAAATACTACACAAGAGATCCTCCATAGGGAGCCTGTTTAACAAAAGATGCTAGGCCAACGCCGAACGGGACGGCGAAATAAAACAAGACCAAACATCTCTCCACCAAGGGACCTAAGGAGAGTCATGAATGAACCGTGAGTAAGCAGCCTTGCAAGAAACTCAGCCATCTTGAGAATGAGCCAAAACAAGAGAGTCTAAAATATGAGCAATTGTAATCCAACCAATCCGAAAATAGAGATTCGGGAAGCGAGCTTGGAATAATCCTTAAGAACCCACCTACCATCCTGAATAAAATCAGAGACACCCGAAAAGGACTAGCCAAGTAATCTAGAATCCTCTAAAGCTCCAATATAGGAACCCTTAGCAAATTATCTCGCCAAAAACCCCATTGAGAGTTCTTGCCAATAAGCAGATACCTTCCTTAAGAAGAGTAGAATAATTAGCCCGAAAAGAGGACCATATTGAAGAAGTGACATACCCTTTATGAGGTTTCTAAAGCTGGTTGAGATACCTTTCCCAAAGAAATGAGTAAGCATAATTGTAAGTTCCTCAAGTTTGATTGACTTATTTTGTGGACAAACCACAACTGGGGCTTGGCATGTAAGGGTAGTTTTGGCATTGGTGATCATGCTCAAAGGTCCTCTCAAGACCTTAAGATGATAAGCACTTCAAAGGTAAAAAACTTGTGCTTAATTTTCATTGACGAGACTTAGTTGTACACACACACATACACTTCTCATGCTTGCATATGTGTTCATTTATCTTGTGTGAATTCTCTTCACATTTCACACTTGCATTTCTTTGTTGTATCTTGTGGTGTGTTAGTGTGTCTAGTAATTCGTTTCCCGAAATTTGTTCGGAAACATCCGCGCATGCACATTGGTGTGCTTGGTTCAGCACGAAGATCACCTTCGAAGAATGTTCTTGGCTTCTCCTTTGATTTCACCACAATAGGTGAAACAACGGTTTGATCAGTAGCCTTGATTGTCGAATGAATCCATCGTTTCATTCCAGAAGGTTCTGAAGTAGATATGCAGTTATGATCGGTAGCCCCGACCGCTGATGGAAATTACCGTTTAGACCTGATTGATTTTTATTCCTCGGGTCCAAATCGGCGGTTGGAATCGATGGCTATAAAACTATCGAATGAAACCGTGGATGATACATGATGCTCTCGGGTTCAATTCGACGGTTATGATCGACGATTGGTGGCCACCGAATGAAACCATCGATTGCTGCGTTTCAAGGGAAAACTTGTCTTTTCACCGAGCCTTTTTTCTCTCTATAAATACACCATTATGTCACTCTCTTTCATTCAGCTCTTTGAACATCAAGAACCATAAAAGAGAAAGAGAGATTTTTGAGAGAAAAAAGGCAAAGATTGCTCCTTTGATTCTCCAAACTCATATTCATGTGCATCAAACATCATCTAAACATCATCTAGGATAATCTAGGATGTATCTATGCATGGGTCTTCTTCAACACACATAGTTTGCTAAGTTGAACACCATACTCACCCATTTCAGTGTTCTTACTTATCAATTAATCTCTTTTATTACTTGTATGCATTTAGATTAAATTCTGTTTACAAGATTGAGATTATTGTGTTGTTTGATTGTGAGTCTTATTTTGATAGCTATAACATATAGGATTATTTTATCTTAATATAGCTAAGTTTACATATGACATGTAGATACATGATATCTAGGATTGTTGTTATTGACATCTATAATTCTTAGATAAGCATTTAGTGTAACCTAGCATTAATTGCATAATTGAATATCATGATCTTCACTTAGGTTGTTAATCTCTTCATTGAAAATTAAGTCTTGTAACTAAGATTGCTTAGTGCACAAGCAAGTTGATCTAGAGTTGCGATTAAAGGCTCGTTGGGTAGAGTGGAAGGGTTAGTGACCATGTATAGTTTGACTTGTGGTCAACCTAGGTTGTAAACTTGCATTCAAGTAGTGATTTCGAGGATCGTGTGTGGCTAGCATATTAGCCCGTGAGTTTTTCCCTGTTGAGGGTTTCTCATGTAAATCAATCAATGAGCAATTTATTGTTTTCCGCACTTAAATTAGGTTGATTGATTTTCGACTAGATTAGGGCTTTTTATTGAATGTTGACTAATCAAGAAAAATTGGTAATATTACTTGATTAATACCTATTCACTCCCTCTAGGTAATTTTATACACACCGGTATATTTGTTTCAATTGGTATTAGAATGGGTTCCTAGACATACTTAGGTAACCCTTGCTTATTTTGGTGTGTTTTGCATTTTGTGTGTTTTTGATTGACTACATACATTTGCATTCATTTCATTCATTCATAAACATTATGAGTGGAAATGGTGGTGGAAACGAGGGTGCCTCTAGCACAAGGCCTCCCCTTCTCACTGGGATAAATTATGCCTCTTGGAAAGGTAAGATGGAATCGTACATATGCCAAATCCATAATTGTACATGAATGGCAGTTAAAGACGGCTACGCTCTACCAATGATGACTCCTACGGGTGGAGGAGAGGATGTATTAAAGCCGAAGGCATAATGGAATATGCAAGACTTCGAGGCATCCAAATGGAATAGAAAGGCGATGCACGCCATCCTATGTGCTATGGACAAGAATCAATACAAATTGATTCAAAACACTAGGATCGCTAAGGAGGTGTGGGACATCCTAGAGATGGCACATGAGGGAACTGAAGTGGTTAAGGACTCTAAGCTTCAAGTTCTCCAAACTCAATTTGAGATGCTTAGAAGGGAGAAGAATGAATGCTTTAACGACTTCGAGATCAAGTTGATGGACATAGTCAACCAAAGTCATCAACTTAGTGATCATTATTCGGATAGGAGAATCAAGCAAAAAATTATGAGATCCCCGAAATATTTGAGTTCAAGGTAACGACTTTAGAGGAGAATAATGGTTACAAGGATATGAAGCCGAGTAAGGTGATTGGGAGGCTTCTAGCCTATGAGTCTAGGAAGGGTCCTACCTCTACATCTATCAAGAAGCAAAAGGGAATTGCTTTGTAGGCCTCTAAAGTTGAAAAGGAAAATGATAACTCAGATGAAGACATGGCCTTATTGTTGAGAAGGTTCAAGAAGTTTGTCAAATTTGAGAAGAAGGGTTTTGGATCCAAAGACGAAGACTTGAAGAAAAAGGCTCCCTTCAAGAAGTTTGAGCGAAGGCAAGAGAAGAATGAAAGGAAGGGGATATAATGCTATGAATGTGGTGGCATAGGACACATCACTCTCGATTGTGGAAATTTGAAGAATAAGAAAAAGGGCAAGGTGATAAGTGATGACTCCGATGAGAGAGATGAATCTTCGGATGATAAAGATAAAGTGGCTAACTTCATAGCCTTTGCTTCCTCCCATAAGAGCAAAAAAGTTAGTGAAGAAGAGGAAGAGAATTAAGAGGAAAATGAATCAAGTGATGATGGCTCCTCATTTAACTCCACAAATGGAAATGTGGAGATAATGGATATTCATAACTATATAGTCAAGTTTGAAAGCTCAAGGATGAAGAACAAAAGGGAAATTAGAAGATTGAAGAAGGAAAATCTAGAGCTTTCAACACAAGTTGACCACTTGAGTGGAGAAGTAATGAGATCTAAGAAGATTGAATATAAGCTAAGAAATGAGTTAGCCTTATCTAAAAGGAGTGAAGAAGAAATGAAGATTAAGCTTGAAGATGCCAGAGAATTGATGGCTAAGATAGTCTCTAGCACTAAAAAACTTGACCACATGTTAGATGTTGGAAAAAGGCCAAGTGACAAAAGGGGCCTTGGGTTTGAAGATGACAAAGAGTCCTCCACTCCAAACAAGACCGTGTTTGTCAAGATCATGAACACTAAGAAGTCTTCTCTTCCTCAATACCCTGGGAAGAAAATTGACCTAGGAGAATGTTTAAGAAGTGCCCAAGTAAGGGTGGCGCCAAAAGTGAAGGATCCTCAAGCTAACTTCCCTAAATCTAAAGTCCATCAAGGGAAGAGAACAATCTTGCAAGCTCAACCGAGGAAGCAACCTAGTCTTGGTCAACAACAAAGATGGAGAGATCCATTCAAACAATCAAGATAACCACAAAGGCATGGGAAAGCTCCAATGCATACACAAGGTTATGGTATGATTCCTAACTTTACCCCTACATGTCATTTTTGTGATATTAATGGTCACATTTGACCAAATTGTTTTTATTATATTAAAATGCGTAGAGTCGAAAGAATGATTGAAAAGAAAAGGCTAGAGAAAAGATGCATGTTCCTAGGAAAAATAGAACCAACTTGCATGATCCTAGGACATCTAGAGCCCATGTACCAATGACTACTAGGAAGGAAAGTGTTTCACTTAGGTGGATTATAAGAGATGAATATTTTTTTCATGTTGCTCAAATTGCCTTGAAGGCAAACTCTTCTAAATTTTGGTGTTTAGACAGTAGGTGCTCTAGGCACATGACAAGAAATAAGAGTTTATTTGAGACTCTTGTCATGGAGGAAGAGGGATTTGTCACCTTTGGTGATGGATCTAAAAAGAGAGTTATAGGGAAAGGAACCAAATCCATTCCTGGTTTACCCTCCTTGTCCAATGCTTTATATGTGGATGGCTTGAAAGCATATCTAATAAGCATTTTTCATCTTAGTGATGAAGGACTCTTCGTCTTGTTTAGCAAGAATGATTGCTCTATTCTAATGCCCGATGGACAAACCTTGTTGAAAGGAATGAGATCTAGCGACAATTGCTATTGTCTTGAAGCTAGAGTTGTCTCGTGCAATGTGTCCAAGAATGAGCAAATCAAGTTGTGGCATGAAAGACTTGGCCACATGAAATATTAGGATTTAAGAATCTTAGATAAGTTCAATGTTGTGCGTGGCCTTCCCAAGCTTGGGAAGAAAGTCAATGGTGATTGTTGACCTTGCCAACAAAGGAAACAAACCAATAACATGCATAAGAAGGGCAAGTATCTCTCTACCAAGGAGCCCCTAGAGCTTCTCCACATGGATCTTATGGGTCCCATGCAAACTAAGAGTTTAGATGGAAAGAGATTTTTTTTTTTTTTTTTTTTCGTAGATGATTTCTTTAGGTACACATGGACATATTTCCTTAGAGAAAAATCTGAAACTTTTGACAAGTTTAAAATGTTTTGCACTAAAATTCAAAATAAAAAAAACTTTAACATTAAAAGCATTAAACATATTAGAAGTGATCATCTGAGGGAGTTTAAGAATGCATACTTTGAAAGCTATTGCAATAGCTTAGGCATTTCCCATGAGTTTTTGTCTTCTAGGGCACCTCAACAAAATGGAGTTGTTGAGAGGAAAAATAGGGTCCTTCAAAAGATGGCCCGTGTGATGTTGCTTAGTAACAATGTCCCTAGGAACCTTTAAGCTGAAGTCGTTAACACGGCTTGCTATATAGGAAATAGAGTCTTCCTAAGGCCCGGTACTAGGCAAACCTTTTATGAGTTATGGAGAAGTAGAAAGCCAAATGTTAGCTACTTTCACTCCTTTGGAAGCAAATGCTACATTCTAAATGACTGTGATCAACTTGGCAAGTTTGATGCTAAGAATGATGAGGGTATTTTTATTGGCTATGCCTTGAATAGCAGAGCCTATAGAGTTTTCAACTTGAAGACTCGAAGAGTCATGGATTCATCTAATGTTGTCATAGATGATTTTAGGCTCAAGACTATCAACTATAAGGAGGAGGTTGTTGTAGTTGATGATTCTCCTTTGGAGAAGGTTGTGGAGACTCCTAGTGATGGGAGGTCTAACCTTAATGAACAAGACACACAACCTTTTGATAAAGTTTTTCTCTTGAACTCTAATGAACTCATTCCATAGGTTAGGAAACTCCATGATAAATATGACATCATTAGAGAAGTTAATGAAGGTGTTAAGACTAGGCGTCAAATAGTCAATCTTATTAGGTATACATGCTACACCTCTCAAACTGAACCTAAAAAGGTTGATGAGGCCTAAATGATGAATTTTGGCTTCTTGACATGTAAGAAGAGCTAAACCAATTCGAAAAGAATGAGGTTTGGACTCTAGTTCCTAGGCCTAAAAGCACAAATGTCATATCCACCAAATGGGTGTATAGGAAAAAATCTGATGAGGATGACAACATTGTACGTAACAAGGCAAAGCTTGTTGCATAAGGGTACTCTCAATTTGAGGGTATCGACTTTGAGGAGACATTTGCTCCCGTTGCCCGTCTAGAGTCTATTAGGCTTCTCTTGTCCATATCTTGTGTGCACAAGTTCAAATTGCACCAAATGGATGTGAAGAGTGCCTTCCTCAATGGCTTCTTGCAAGACGAATTGTTTGTTGAACAACCCAAGGGGTTTGTGGATGCACACCACCCCAACCATGTCTATCGCCTAAAGAAGGCTTTATATGGGTTGAAACAAGCACCGAGGGCTTGGTATGATTGCCTCACCCAATTTCTTGTTGACAATGACTACACAAGGGGTAGTGTTGACAAGACCTTATTCATCAAGAGAAACAAAGATGAGTTATTTATAGCTCAAATATATGTTGATGACATTGTATTTGGCTCAACCAACAACACCAAAATCCAACAATTTGTTGAGGTTATGTCTCATGAATTTAAGATGAGTCTTGTTAGTGAGCTAAGTTACTTTATAGGTTTGCAAATTAAGTAATTAAATGATGGGATTTTTATAACCCAAGCTAAATATGCAAAGAACCTAGTGAAGAAGTTTGGTCTTGAAAATGCCAAACATTGTGATACACCCATGAGTACCACTTTGAAGCTAAGTAAGGATGCTAGTGGAAAAAGTGTGGAACAAACTCTATATCGGGGCATGATTTGTAACTTGCTTTGTTTAACCGCAAATAGACCCAATATTTCTTTTAGTGTGGGTGTGTATGCTAGGTACAAAGCAGATCCTAATAAGTCCCATCTCTCTTCTGTTAAGAGAATCTTTCGCTATGTGAATGGGACATCCAACTATGGGATTTTGTACTCTTTTGACACTAATGCTAGTTTAGTTAGCTTTAGTGATACTGATTAGGTAAGAAATTGCGATGATAGGAAGAGCACATCGGGCGGTTGCTTCTTTCTAGGGAACAACTTGGTTTCTTGGTTTAGTAAGAAGTAAAACTCAATTTCCTTGTCCATAGCCGAAGCCGAATATATTGCCACAGGGAGTGGATGCACACAACTCCTATAGATGAAGCAAATGCTTTTCGACTACGGATTCAATCAAGGTACTCTAACTCTTTTTTTATGATAACATGAGTGCCGTTAATATTTCTAAGAATCCGGTGCAATATTCTAGGACAAAGCATATTGACATCTGACATCATTTCATTAGAGAACTAGTTGAGAACAAATGTATTGTACTTGAACATGTAGCTATGAATGATCAACTAGTGGATTTATTCACAAAACACTTAGATGCAACTAGGTTTCATGCACTTAGTAGATCTATTGGGATATGTTTTGTGGATTTATGTGGTATGGAAATTGACCCTATAAGGAGGACTCAAGCAAAGAGAGCAATATTACATACTTGTCAGATGAAAAAAATTTGATATAGATTATGCTTCTTTATTAATTGCTTGAGTATCTTGGTTGCACATATGCTTATATGATATTTTCTTCAATAAGCGTGAACCATTGCTTTGATTGCAATCTGATTCATATTTATATTCAAACATGCATTTTTTGGACTAGAAAATATACTTAGGAAGTACTCTTTGAATGACCTATAATTATCTCCATGACATGATGATTCTTTAAATGACATGCTTAAAATGAAAATGCATGAATTCTATGACTTGCTTAAAAATGAAAAGCATGATTGTTGATTGCAAATTTCAAAATGCAAAATTATGTGTGGAAAGCAAATTATGAGACTCAAATGAATAAAGGATCTTGTATTCGTTATAAGGATTTTAAAATCCAATGTCTCTCTTTCTTTATTTGTCGAGCATGGCTACTATCATATGGGTATCTTACTCGGAAAAATTGAATAGGGTGTAAAAAGTTGCTCATGCCTTGTTTTGATTATAAATTTGGATATAGTTTCTCACTAAATTGAATGATTGATAACTCTATATCCTTGCTTTACTCATGACAAATTGTGAAATTGGTTTGAATTTTTTAGGAAACCTTTGTCCTTTGCTTTGCCAAATACCATTGATTTTTGGACTTGAATGCAACATGTCTTGCATGTAAAGCATTTTAATCACATATTTTTCATACAATAAATCTCCTTGTTTCTCTCCAATTAATTGACTTGGATAATGTTCTTGTATATGACTATGTAAATGTCTTGTATGCTCCTATCTCTCTTTGCTAAAATGACCTGATTGGGGGATACTCATTTGTCTATCTCATGACAAAAAGGGGAAGTAGTATGTGTAAGGGAGTTGTAGTAGCTAATTCACATTTTGGGGAGATTACTAATTTAGGGGGAGTAACCTGTTAAGGGGGATCATTGCATTGCACATTCATTGCATGATGTTGCTTGATTTATTTAAAGGAAAATGCTTGCTTTGATCTCACTTGATCATCTCACATTGCACTTGTCTTGGAAAGTGCATAAACTTACTTTGTTTTGAAGGATTGATTGTTCTATAATAGATTGAAGATTTGAAGATCTAGCTTTTAATATCTCTTTATAATGTAGAAAATCGTTGTTGACCATTAGTTTCAATTTTGTTATGAGGATCAATGTGAGTGGTGGTTTGTCACGAAATAGCCAAATGGGGAGATTGTAAGTTCCTCAAGTTTGATTGGCTTATTTCAATGACAAACCACAATTGGGGTTTGAGATGAAAGGGTAGCCTAGGCTTTTAATTGCTGATGATCAAGCTCAACAATGGCCCTCTCAAGACCTCAAGATGATAAGCACTCCAAAAGTAAAACACTTGTGCTTATTCGCATTGAAGAGATCATAGTTGCACACACACACAACTCATGCATATCTATACTTCTTGTATGTTGTGTGCTTTTATGTTTATGCATTCATATTCATAACTCTTCATGCATTTGATTATTGCCATACCATAAGTAGCTTTAGATTGCATGATTTTACTCTTAGCATGCTTTGGCCCAGGCAACTGCTATAGCTGTGTCCTTCACATCGATATCCACAGCGGTGAGGATTCAGTCTCAGCTGCTCTCTTGACTGCTCTAGTTTTTCACAGCGGTAGGCACAGCGATTTGCGTCCAGCACATACCACTGTGGAAGCCACAACGATCGGCGTAGCGCTTTGTTGACCTGATTGCATTTAAGTCCACCGCTATGGCTTTGGCAGTGGTACCCGTAGCGGTCGACCCCTATTTTTTAAAATGGCGTTGCTTTGTTTTGGACACCTATATAATTGCTTTCTCTTTGGGTTGTCCCAATGACTCAAAAATCCATATTTTTCATTGAGAGCATTTTCAAAGAGAGAAATTCATCCAAGAACTCATCTTAGATTACTCAAATCATTTCGATGTGCATCAATCATTCTCTAGCATCATTTAGGATCATCTAGGATGCATTTATGCATGGGACTTCTTCAACACACTTGATTTGGTAAGTTGAATGCCATAATCATCCATTTTAGTGTTCTTTCTTATCAATTAATCTCTTTTATTACTTGTATGCTTTTAGATTAAATTCTATTTACAAGATTGAGATTATTGTGTTGATTGATTGAGAGTTGTACTGGGATAACTATTGCCTAGGATTGATTTATCTATAATAGCTATGTTGTATGCCATGACATATAGCAATATTGTTATCTAGGATTGATTATTGAAATATTTAATTCCTAGATAAGCATTTAGTATAACCTAGCATTAATTGCATATTGAATATCATGATTATTCATTTAGGTTGTTGATTTCTTTAATGAGAATTAAGTCTTGTGGCTAAGGTTGCTTAGTCCGCAAGCAAATTGATCTAGGTTCGCTATTAAAGGCCCGCTAAGTAGTCGTGGTGGGTTAATGACCGTGTAAGGTTTGACATGGTCAACCTAGGTTGTAAACACCATTACAAATAGTGGATTCAAGGATCGTGTGTGGCGCACATACTAGCCAGTGAGTTTTTCCCTATTGAGGATTTCTCACGTAAATCAATCAATGAGCAATTTATTGTTTTCCGCACTTAGAATTAGGTTGATTGATTTTTGACTAGTTTGGGGTTTTTATTGAATATTGACTAACCCCCCCCCCCCCCCCCCCCCCCCCCCCCCCCCCCCCCCTCTAGATGTAATTAGACACACCATAATTGTTTCAGTTTCAAATTTCTTAAGTAGTATAATCTAATTTAATCGTAGGATTCAAATCTGAAAATCATCTTTTATTGATTGTTTAGATAGCTAATGAGGCCGTTTGCACTCAACTAAAGGCTATTTATATGTTCACTTTGAAAACCAATTTTCACATTTGAAAATCCACTTAGGATATAAAAATTAGTAAAACGATAAGTAAGGATTCGTTCCACGGGGAATTAGAGTAATTAGTTGGATTAATTAACTATTCTAAAATGCAATAAAATAAATCATAGTAGTTTGAATAGTGTATGGTTTGAGAAACCATCAAACATAACATGTAAAGTAAATGTGACAAAATGGTAGGGAAAATAGAATGCTCAACAAGTCTAGATAAGATATATGGAATAAACAATTAATTAGAAGTCTAGGGGATTGATAAAGTAGCTAATAGACTTTGGGCAATTGATACAAGCTTAAATAACGTACGGTTCACACAATTAAGGACCAATCTCATTCAAAAGTGTGATTGGCTGTGGGTACTAAACCAAACAACTTCCCACCAAAATGCCTAACCGATTAAGGAGAGGGGGTCAAGGTGGGATCGGTTAGTGACAATCAAAGACCTAGGCAATTTGGGGTTGATATACCCTCCAACAACCTATCCTATTCAATATGTGCTACAATCAATCAAGTGTCTCAATAACTCAATCAATCATATAAGTGCAAGATCTAATTAAAAAGTGAATAGAACTATAATTGTGTAAACATAATATTCAAAGATTTAACAAATACCCATTGTCCAAGAGTGTCTCAAATCATTCCCCTAGAATGGGGGTTTAATTACACATAATCATAAACAAAGAAAGGAAGTAAAATGTAGAGAAATAACCCATGAGTCACTCTTGTAAGCTTGATCCTTCCTTAAGCTTGCTTGTTGATCCTTCCTTGAGCTTCCTTGTTGATCCTTGTGCAAAGAGTGGTAGATGAGGATATGTCTAGATAGGTAGATGTGTAATGGGTAGTGATAAAGGAGATGCGTGGAGAAGATGGGAAGAGATGAGTGATTTGGGTGAAGTAATCTAGAGTTGTTGTTGATGAGATTGGAAAGGAAAAATGGAGAGATTAGGAATGGTTGAAAAAGGAGTGACCTTCGTTATCTGTAAAAATGGTGTATTTATATGTTGTGGAGGCTAGGGTATGAAATAGGCATAAAAGGACAACATTACCCCTCTAAAATGGCTTGAAAACGTCCCTTTCAATGTGCTGGAGAGTGTAGTTTGCGGTTACGTCGTGGTTGGTTCGCGGTTCCCTATGTAGTGGTTATTAAAATAGGTATAACTTCTTCTAGAAGACTTGGAATCGCAATCTGTAAAACCACTGGAAACCAGACTTATAGGCCTTTTTGAATATATGTAAATTGAAACATGGTCCGGTCTGAGGAGAGAGATATGACCCTTTGAAGTTGGATGATCTGCACACACGTTTTACAATTTCAGCCTTCATCTCTCTTTCACGATGTCAAAACCATGATACTTTAGCCGCGACATCACACCTAATTGTATTGTTAGCTTTTCTCCTCTCTGTCACGGTGTCTAGATAGCGACACATAAATCGTGACATGGCTTAGTATTAAGTCACTTGTTGCTTCCACGCGACAGACAGTGACAATCTTGCTATGTTTCCTCTTTAACTCTTAGTCGAGATACTCACCTCCACGATCTGATCGTTGAGCTTTGATAGTTTTGCCTAATTAGTTCTCAACTTTAGCTCGAAATTCTTTGAACTTTTCAAATGTTTCCAACTTTCGTTGCATTAGGTAAACATATCTGTATCTTGAGTAATCATCACTAAACGTTACTTAATACTCATAATCACCCCTAGCTTTAACATTCATAGGTCCGCAGTGTCTGAATGTATAAGCTCTAACAATTGTGTAGCTCTAAGCCATTTTCCACTAAAAGGTCTCTTGGTCATTTTACTTTTTAAACAAAACTCACAGACAGGTAAAGTGTCAATCTCGAACTGACTTAAAGACCTACCTTTTACTAGTCTATCTATCCTGTCAACATTGATGTGACCAAGTCTTAAATGCCACAGATACGTTTCATTATTTGTAGAAATCTTTTGTCGCTTTGTTTTATGTTTTTCAACTTTTAACAATTTAGTGTTAAGCAATGATGTATGTAATGATGGTCTCAAAACATATAAGTTGTTTTCAATCAAACCAGAAAAAATATTCAAACCGTTTCTAGGAATAATAACTAATTTATTATTAAAAGAAACTGAATATAAACATTCCAATAATCTGGATACAAAAATCAAATTCCTTGTAAATTAAGGAATGTAATAAACATTGTCTAATGAAAGAAAACAATTATTACTAAAAGCTAGTGTAACTGCTCACACTGTTCTTGCTAAAACGAAATTCCCTGTTCCAACGCGTATTGAGAAAGCCCCCTTCTCAATCTTTATCCAAGAATCAGTCCATTGTAAAGAAGAACAAACATGGTTAGTTACCCCTGAATCAACTATCCAAGGTGAAGACTCATCTTTCACTAAACATGATTCAATGACAAGTAAATAAGATTTACCTTTCACTTTCTTCTTTTCAGAGAGCTTCTCTAGGTACTGTGGATAGTTTCTCTTCCAATGACCAACCTTGTCGCAATGGAAACACTTCCCTTTTGCTTTGTTATTCATGGTTCTCTTCTTTTTATTTTGAACTTGCTTCTTCTTGGGCTTAGCCTTTGCCTTTGCCTTGCCAGCAGACCTCTTCCTTTTCCTTAATCCAGAGGAAGATAATTCAGCATCATTTGCCTCATCGGTCTTACTTTTGTTGTCCTTAATCACAGACTCAAAAGTTGTGAGCTCATTAAGCAACTGAGTCAAATTGAACTTCAACTTGTTCATCCCATAGTTGCTTTTGA
This sequence comes from Acer campestre, assembly GCA_954870605.1. NCBI lineage: Eukaryota > Viridiplantae > Streptophyta > Magnoliopsida > Sapindales > Sapindaceae > Acer > Acer campestre. The sequence continues at coordinate 28,404,360 of OX940809.1, read as the reverse complement.
ACTGATCAAAGCTCTTTGGAAGAGTAATCAGTATGATGCTCACCTAGCAAGCCCCATCTATATGAAGCAATGACCACAACATATTTAATGAAAGCCTAGATTTAATGATTAGCATGCTTAGGTCTTAGCCCCATTTATGTTTTGTATAAAGCATTTCTGTCAAGTTAAGACATTGCTGAAATAAACATAAATAAAAACTTATTCATTCATTTATACATTTAAATCATATATAAAATTATTCGGCATATAATTAAACATGATGCATGAAACATATTTAATGAACAATAAAAATCCATAAAAAAGTTACTATGCCACGATAATCCAACATGCCATGAGTAAGTGCTGCCTTAGGGTAGGTCAAGTGCTTGTATGTCGGATCGAGACATTATTAATTAAATGATACTCCAAAATAACTCTTTATTCTTATATAATTTAATCATCGTTTATTTTAGTTAGGATTATAATTAACAATTAAATTAAATCCTTGTGAGTGTAACTCATCATTTCAGATCTCTAAAACTTAACTTGAGAGTTGCTGCCTTAGGGTCAGTCAATCCCAAAATACATCCATAAATCGTATCCGTTAGGAAGTTAACCTTGGTATTGACTCTTATGGAGACCTTCCTTAGGGAGGATGAAAACAAAGCCGTCTCTAGGCCTCACTTGAATCTCACGGTGTTCTACTAATGATGGAGACTGCGAGATATAATGTTATATATCCCTCTCCTATTCACTATTTGCTTGTTAGGGTTTTCTAGTGTTTCTAGATGAACCTAGATTAAACGGCTAAGAAAAATCTAGTTCTTTTAGGTTATGTTACTAGAATCTCATTCTATTAACAATAAATAAAAAACCAGATTTTTAACTATTAAAAACTAATTTATTATTCAAATTCTAGTCTATGTAAACTACTTTAAATAGACTAGAATTAAATGTGAGAATTACCAAGTTTTAACTATTAAAACTAAATCACATTATTTGGTCCAATTATTATTAAGGCCTTAATCATATTAATCTTAATAATGTATTGGGCTTTACTATTCTATTTAATTAAACTCTTTAATGAAAGATCAGTAATTAATGAGAATTACCAAGTTTTTACTCCTAAAAACTAGTCTCATTATTAATAGCCATTTATGTGATTATTCAATTCTAATCATATTAAACAAAAATAAACATTATATAAAATAAATGAGCTATTAATCATGTATGACATATTATAATGCAAGTGTAGGCACTTCTAATCTATATGGCATAAGTATGCATGACAATGCTTTAATCATCTCATAAATAAAACAAACATAAGTTGACCGAGTACGATGAGCTATTTAACTTAACCACCAAAATTGGCAGAGGACCAATGAAGAATTTTCCACCTCGATACAATGAAGACATGGGAATCCAGACACCATCTGGCTACCTCAAAAAGGGAGGGATCCGATTGATTCGAGTGCATACCCCTTCCAACGGGATCCAGCCCGACCATTCCCTAACTTCTCATGGACCCCGCGGTACCCCGATTCGCAATTCAACATGCAGCCTCCCAATTCACAGGCATGGCCCCATGCCGAGCTATTCGCAAGTCCGACAAGCACCCTGACACGGAGTTCCACCAAGCACCCCGCTACAGTCTCCCCTTATCTCGACCTTTAAGTAGCAGCAAGATAGTTAAGAGTTCATACCTCCTGATAGAATCAGCTCAATAAGCAGAAAAATACCAGATGAAGAAATTACCAAAGAGCAAGACTCTTATGCCTGGATTAAAAGCTCCATGGAGACTTATTGAAACGCCACCGTTCAGTCAAAGCAAAAGAAGTGTAATCCTTCCTGCCAAATGAAAAATTTTATTTTAAACAGATCAACTCTATCAGAATCCTCCTAGGAAGGAAAGACTCGATACTGAAAGCTCCCATGAGATCGTTTCCTCTTAGGAAGGAAAGATTGAATTCTGACGATAAAAGCTCTGAGATTTTCTCCTAAAAAGAAGGAGGTCAGGCAATTGCCAAACCCTAGACCGAAACTATAGGAGTGCATGGCAAGCAACATGACCTATATAAACACCTAGACCAGAAGAGGGGCAAAAAAAAAAAAATCAGCAACCAAAACCCGACGTTGAGTTCTACTTATCGACTCGTACAAATTCACCTCCACCATCTCCATTGCACACTGAATCTCCATACTTTACCATTAATCCAGAAAAATACAACTCATGTACTTGTAATGCAAATTGACGATCAATAAAGAGTATGTTTTGTTTATTGTATTTTGATCCAAATCGTATGTGTGTTATTGAGGACACAGTCGGTATCGAACTACGTGATACCCCTCTAACCAGGATCAATCTTTGATCTTGGTCCCCTTAAAGTTGTTATTTGGAACTTCACCCCAGTGATGATTTTCCGGTAACAAAAAAAAAAAAATCTAATTACAAAATATAAATCTAAGGCATTCCCTGGTCATCTTGTAATCTTTTTTTCTTCAAGTCCATCTTTTGCATCTAATGGGCTTTTAACCAAGTCCAACTTGATTAATCCTAATATTTTTAATGGTGATCCATCTCATGAATCATAAACTAAGGCCCATATGTTATACTTAACATTTATTGGAGGCCCAAGTTATTAACAAAAATATTCCGGCCCATACATGCTTCTGGAACACTCGGCCTTGCGCTTTCACATGTAGCCATCGTCCACATGAAGAGGGTGGCTATCTGCAACCTTGCACGTAGCACGCGGCTACCAGCCCTTGCGCAAAATACCCCAGTTGTTGCGCCAAGCTTGTACGCACGCCTTGTGCTATGCTACACCATGCTTTGCTAAGCCTTGCATGCGACATTCCACCAGTAGCAACCTCATGCGCAAGCAAGCACAACTGTTGTGCCAAGACCAGCGCGCGGCAACCATCAGCCACAAGGTGCGCAGCAGGCCAAGCCTTGCGCTGCACCAAATGCACACGCATAGCGTGCGCTGCCAAGCTATGCGCAAGGTAGCTGCTTGCTTCATGCATCCTATGCGTAGTTTGCCTTCATGAGCAGCTTCATGACAGAAGCCTTGGGACCTTAGAGAAGTGCTCTGATAGGTATCTATGGACGTCACCTCAAAGAGTTAGGACGAACCCATAGCCATTGAGATTGGGAATTGTAATTACAATCGGTACCAATGAGATTGGTGATTGTAACTTACAATTGGTATCAGAGCCAAGAAAAAGAAAAAAGAAAAATATATTTATATTTTTTTATAGTGTTAGCAAGGGGACCTAATAGACTCACAGTTTTGAGCTCTAGTAATTCTTAGAAAAATTAATTAAACTCTTTTAATTAATATTTCACAATTATTAACCTTGGAATTATTCTACTAAAAACCCAAAGTTGTACTCTCGTAACTGTAGATGTTTTACACAACCAATTTTATTAGTGTTCATTGATATAGCTATTATATATGGTATAATCCTCCACAAGTAGTTCATAATTAGAGTTAGGTCATAAAGTCTGTTATACCTCTCAGTACTATTGATTATCTTGAATGATTATATCCTCCATTCCTTTTATGGAAGAAGGAGAGTGCTCTTAATCGTTCAAGCACCGAATCAATCCTTAAGCGAACTACTTATCTACCTCTCGCAAGAAGGGGTGGATTCCACTATCGTGCGCATACCTTCCCAGCCATAAGCTAAACTGTGATTCCAAGATACAGAGATATTGACTGTGAATGATATTCCGATCTCACCCATAGTAAATCAAAAACCACAATCTAACCTGAAGGAGTCAGTAAGACACTTAGGATTTAGATCACCCATATATAGCCATCATTAGTCGATATATATGAATCTTTTCAATTGATGGATTTTAGTGACAGATTCATATAGATCGTGGCCCAGTCCTATATGATCACATCATATCATTACAAGAAAATATGCTTTCCATAACAGCTCATTTACCACGGGCTTGAAAGGCCTATTTAGGAAAGTAACATTTACAACGGGCCTTTAAATGCCCGTTGTAGATAACTCGCAAATTTTTTTAACAATGGAACTTTAAATGCCCGTTATAGATAATTGTTTTATAAACAACGGGCACATAAATGCCCGTTGCAGATAATCGCGTAAATTTTTTTAACAATGGACCTTTAAATGCTCATTGTAGATAATTGCTTTATTAACAATGGGCACATAAATGCCCATTGTAAAAGGTAAATGGAGGGAAAAAAGTTTCAAAACTTTTCATTTCCCACCATTAACAAAAAAAAAAAAAAAAACATTTTATTTATACTTCTCCATTCTTTAAACAAAAAATTCGAAAATTTTCATCTCCCACCATGTCAATAACAAAAATCTTTTATTTATACTTCTTCATTCTCTAAAAACTATCACTCTCTCCAAGTGATCACACTTTTGTCTCTCTCTCATTTAATCACTTTCTCTTTATTTTCTCCAAAATTTGTTTCAATTCCATATTTCTATTGCTTTGATTTTCTTGTTGTGTAATTAAAAATTAGTTCTATTATTTTGGGTTTATGTTCTTCTTCTCCTTTGTGTCTTACTCTAACACATACATACACTTCATCTTCAAGATTTAAAAGGATAACAATTTTTATAGTTTGGTTTTTAAGATGTTTGCTTAATTAGAAAGAAATAATATTTTTCTTGGTACTTTGTTTATAAGGTAAGTTAATTTGTTTTATATATAATTGCTATTAATTCTCTTATTTTTAATTCATAATTCATAATTTTTATTTTATCGTTTTGTTTCAATTATGCAAGTTGTAATTTTGGTTTTAGTTATTTTTTTTTTTTATGAGTGTGATAATGATTATTTCTTCCCCTTTTTTTAGAATTTTTTTTCTTTTTAAGTAACACACAAGATTTATACAAAAAATTATTGATATATAATTAGAGAAAGCATGGGTGAATAAAATGTGGATTCCAAAATCATTTAAATTTCTCCATAAAAAATCATATAAATTTCAATTTCAAAAAACAAAAATAAAAATCATAAAATTTCTAGAATTTTCAGATGAACAAAATTCTAAAATTTCAATAATTTGTTTAAACAAGCTATGTATAAAATCAATAAATTAATTTCAATTTTTTTTTAAAAAAAAAATACTCATCAACTATGGGCAATGCCCGTTGTACGACAATGGGCATTGCCCATTGTAAGTAATGCAACAACAATGGACAATGACCGTTTTCAATAATGCATAGACAACGGGCAATGCCCGTTGTCGAAAAGCACGCTTTTCCACTACTGATCCATCTATAGCGGGCATAATGCCCGTGGCCGATACACATCTACAGCAGGCATTGCCTGTTGTCATTAAGTGTTTTTCTTGTAGTGTATAAGGTGCCTCCATTCTCATAACACCATATGAGTAGTCTATGACAAGACCACCATACAATACAGAATGGACCGCAGCTGTAGATTAACCACAAATAAAGTACCTAGCTTTATTTGCTTTCTACGGACTATTTAAATTGCATGTCTCAAACTGAATTCCTTTGTATATAACATTCATATACTCAGTTTGAGATTACATCTAGCAATCTTGAATGTTTGCGTACATAATATAAGCGTATGAATTAATATATTTGAATGAAATAACTACTTCTTTTATTATTGAATTTATAACATTTACATATTACAAGCTTTAGGATATAAATCCCAACACCAATCTCATTCGAAAGTGTGCTTGGTCGTGGGTACTAAACTAATCAACTTCCCACCAAAATGCCTAACCGATTAAGGAGATGAGGTCAAGGTGGGATCAGTTAATGACGATCAAAGGCCTAGGCAACTAGGGTTGATATACCTTCCAACAACCTATCATGTTCACTATGTGCTACAATCAATAAAGTGTGTCAATAACTCAATCAATTTTATCACAAATAAATCCTACAATATATTGCAATCAACAAGTATGTCAATAACTCAATCAATCACATAAGAGCAAGATCTAATTAAAAAGTGAATAGAACTATAATTGTGTAAACATAATATTCAAAGATTTAACAAATACCCATTGTCCAAGAGTGTCTCAAATTATTCCCCTAGAATGGGGGTTTAATTACACATAATCACAAACAAATAAAGGAAGTAAAATGTAGAGAAATACTAATGAGTCTCTCTTGTAAGCTTGATCTTTCCTTGAGCATCCTTATTGATCCTTGTGCAAAGAGCAGTGGATGAGGATATGTCTAGATAGGTGGATGTGTAATGAGTAGTGACAAAGGATATGTGTGGAGAAGATGGGAAGAGAGGAGTGATTTGGGTAAAGTAATCTAGAGTTGTTGTTGATGAGATTGGAGAGGAAAAATGGAGAGATTAAGAATGGTTAAAGAATGAGTGACCTTTGTTGTCTGTAAAAATGGTGTATTTATATGTTGTGGAGGCTAGGGCATGAAATAGGCATTAATGGACAATATTACCCCTCTAAAATGGCTTGAAAACATCCCTTTTGGAGAGTGCAGTTCGCGGTTGTTAGAGAGTGCAATTCGTGGTTATGTCGCGGTTGGTTCACAGTTCCATACGCAGTGGTTACTAAAATGGGTATAACTTCTTCTAGAAGACTCGGAATCGTAATTCGTAAAAACCACTGGAAACTAGACTTTTGGAGCTTTTTGAATATATATAAACCAAAACGTGGTTCGATATGAGGAGGGCGATATGACCCTTTGAAGTTGGATGATATGCACACACGTTTTACAATTTCAGCCTTCATCTCTTTGTCGCGATGTCAGAACCGTGATACTTTAGCCATGACATCACACCTGATTGTATTTTTAGCTTTTCTCCTCTCTGTCGCGGTGTCTAGACAACGACACGTAAACTGCGACATGGCTTAGTGTTGAGTAGCTTGTTGCTTCCACGCGATCCGACATCGACAATCTTGCTATGTTTCTTCTTTTTCTCCTTTTTGTTCTCTTTGCACCAAATACTCCTCCGTCTTTCATAAATGCCCATGAGGTGTAAATATACCTGAAAACACTTGATTCACATAATTAAATCACGGGATATTGCCCGAGAATAAGCACAAAGAGTCGAGAATGAGGGCCAAAATCATGTACATTTTTGGTTCGATCGATAGCAATTTGGTTAATCAATTTCGGTAATCAGTCACCCAGTCTTCATGGGAACGAACTTTACTTGTTATTGTATTACACTCCCGGACTCGTAGGATTGCGAGTGCCACCTTAGGAGTAAGTACCTCAAACAACTTTACAAATGGAAGATTCAAAACCAAGAAAAACACAAGAAATGGGATTAAATTAACGTGATTTGTAGACAAAGGAAGAAGAGAAGAAGATGAACAGCGACCAGGAGTTGGAGAAGAAGATGAACTTGGGTCTCAGTTTACAGAGAATTTAAAGTGAGTGAGAGAAGTAAATTTCAGATAACATAAATGTAGGGGAAAGTTAAAATCAGAGATATAATAAAAAAATACTAAAAGTAAGGGTATTTTTGGAAGGCATTTATTTTGGTGCCTTTAAAACATAAGTTATTAGAGTGGTAATAGTCTTTAAAGACCAACTCAAAAAAGTGATAAAACTCCCTATTTTCTCATGAAGATCCAGCTGGTTGCCTGATCTTCTTAGGCATTAATTTTTTTTTTTTTTTTTTTTTTTTTGTTAATATTTTAATTTTGCTTTTAATTAATTTCAAAAATTTATCGCCGTGATATGGTAAACTATGATTGGACAACATATTTTTCTTGTATTATTTATTTACTATCTACACAAAATGACCGAATTGACTTTTCATCGTTAAGTCACAAAATTGATCATATCAGTGGTGGGTGTTGATTATAATCAAGTAATGATAATAATTGATTAAATAAATTGACATATAAAAGGTGGTTGAGTCAGCGGCTGAATCCACATAGAAGGATCTCTAGTGGGAAGAACACACGTATAACACGTTGATGGTTGATTCTAAGTGAGGTCATTTTCAAACAAATTGGTCATCTTTCCATTTTTTATTCTTCGAATATTCTTAAATTCCAACACTATCACGAATCACGATAATGACTCAAACCAAAAAAAAAAAAAAAAAAGGAATCTTGAAAGTTTATTATGCCAAAATTAAAATTAAAATTCATCTAGATCATCACCCCATCAATTCAATTAGGTTTTATTTTGATAGCAACTTTTATCACATCAGTTAGTTGATCAATATGAAAAGTTTAATTTAATTAAATAGATATTTTAATTGATAGTTACTAAACATGGCATTGGTTCCGGTGGTTCTGACGGTTTGGTTCCTTTTTTTTTTCTTATATTTATTATTATTTTTAAAAAATAGACATGTAAAATTGTAAATGCATTTTATTGGGTCACCCGAAATTAAAATAAAATAAATTAAAATAAAACTAAAAAAATATAAAATTGGTCTTGCACTTAATTTTTTTACCATAATTAAGTTGCCTACATATCCTCTTAGGGTTTAGAGGAATCAAAAGCCACGTAGTTTTCTTACTTTATATTACAGGTTCATTGATGACGTGGACACATGATGTACCAGTGTGAGGTGGCATCGTAAGTAATCTTTGTCATGATCATCCGTTCCAATTCCACCAAGTTGGTCATCTTTAAAGAAATCGTAGGGTACATCTTGATCGATTTCTTGTTGTCTGTTTTGCGTCTTGGTCCAATCATCAACACAAGCTAGTATCTCAATTGATTTCAGACTGAAAAGCAAACATCTTGCATCCAAAATATCTCCATCGGCGTTAAACGCTTGTTCCATAGCCATCGTAGAAGCTAGTGTTGAAAGAATTTGTTTGGCTATAATAGCCAAGATTGGAAAGTACCTTTCATGTTCATTCAACCAGTGTAAGATAACAAATTTTTTAATATTAGTGTCTTCCATAAACTCAAAAGAGGTACCTAGATAAGATTGAAGCTCGGAATACAAGGTTGAGCTTGATGAAGAAAAACCTCGTAATTTGTTTCGTTTTTTTGGATAACAGATTGTACCCTAAACTCAAAAATCCGGAGAATGATGGGGAATGAGATATATTTTAAGTTTGTGGAACATCTATGTTCAATGATGGACCATATACTCTAAGATATTTGTAAGGATTCCTGTTTATTGATTGGCTTTTTTCATAGACAAACCACATTTTGGGGTTTTGATGTAAGGGTAGCTTAGGCTCTCAAGACCTCAAGAGAAAAAGTACTCCAAAGGTATATATCTAAGTGCATACTTGCAAATGAAGAGATGTAGTTGCACACAAACACAACTCATGCATATATGTTTATCTTGTGTGATGTGTATGTTATTTAGGTGCATTAATGTTCTTTAATCTCTCTTCATGCTTGCCCATATGATTGCATCTTGTGTTGTTTATTGTCGTGTCACATTTAGGCATTAGGATGCATCATTGTGTTGGGCGCTGTTCAAAGCGCTTTTCAAATAGCGCCTATCTGAGATCTAGTGACGCTTGACAAAGGCGCTATACATACCTGATGTATTTTTTATGGTCGCTGTACCAAGCGCTGTACGTACAGTGCTACGTACAACAACACTCTATTTTCCCAAGAGAACAGAGTTGTGGCGCTATTGGGTCGTTGTTCAGAAGCGCCCAACAAACAGCACCAATGAAGATGTTCTTCATTTTTCCAAGGTAGGTGCTATACAAGTCGCTCTACGTACAGCGATTCGTACAGTGCCTAAGGCAAAATATGTGCCACTTTTCAAAACGATGTTACTTCATTTTGGCACCCTATATATATGCCTCTTTGCCTTTAGGTTAGATCAAGAGAGTTGAAAATCACATTTTTACTTAGCATATTTTTCCAAAAGAAAAATTTCACTAAAGAACTCTCCTTTCATTACTCAAACACTTTTCCATGATCATCAATCATCATCTAGCATCATCCTTGATCATCTAGATGTCATTTTGCATGGATTTTTCAACACACTTTGCTAGGTAAGTTTTTCACTAATATCTTACATATTTTTTGTCTTTCTTAACAAGCAATCTCATTTATCACTTGTATGTCATTCATATATATATATATATTAGATACAAGATTGAGATTAGTGTATTGATTGTTTGAGAGTTGTTTTGTGATAGTTTCATAGGATTGCCTAATCTATGTTTAGCTAAGCTTTATGACATGTCATTTAGCTTTTGATATCTAGGATTGTATTTATTATTATCATATCATCCTAGATAAGCATCTAAGGTTACCTAGCTTTATTTTCTCTTTGAATATCATCATATATTCACATAGGCTTGTTATCTCTTCATTGAGAAGTAAGACTTGTGTAACTTCCAGGATTAGGCTGCGTAAATCACAAGCAATTGAAGTCTTGTGTGATAGACGGGGATTAGGTCGTACACGGGATTAGGTGGTCACACAAGCAATTGAACTAGATTCATTTATACTGGGATTAGGTAGGTGTGATGATTATTGATCAGGATTAGATCATTAAACCGGGATTAGGTTGTAATCATTTCACATTTAGTGGTTTTGAGGTTCAAGTGTGACGCACTTATTAGCCCATGGTTTTTCCCGTGAGGGTTTCCATGTAAATATCAACCGTTATTTAAATTCCGCACATATTACATTATTATTATTGGGGAAAATCGTATTTTAGTCCCTGTAGTTTGCCTTAATCTGGGTTTTGTCCACGGTTTTTTTATATTGTAACTTTTAGTCCATTTGTATTTTGACAATATGAATTCCAGTCCCTACCGTCCAATTCTGTTAAGGTTCCGTCAAGTCAACGAGGATCAACGAGGGTAAATAAGTAAATTCATGAACCAGTTTCTAGAAGGTTTTGTTTCTTAAAGGTATAATTGTCATTTTGAGAAAGAGATGGCTCTATTAGGCCATGTCAAAATTAATAATTTCAATTAAAAAACACTTAAAAATTGATTTAGTAAAAAAACTAATATTAAAAAAATCACATTAAAAAAACAGGAACTCTCTCTCTCTCTCTCTCTCTCTAGATTATCATCCCCATCCTTTTTAACTTAGATTCTCATCCCCATCGCCCCTCTCTCTTCTCGTTCTCTGATTTGAGCACCGATCTCCTTTGTTGAGATCGTCATTGGTATGGTTCCTCTCTCTGTATCTCTCAACCTTTCGTCTTCTTCAACCGTTCCTTTCTCTCTATCTCTCTCTCTGAAACCAAACCCGGATAGGCTTTTGAACTCCATTAAAGACTTAAAGCTCAAGCTTTTGAACTTGTCCCTTTGTTTTGTGGGGTTTTTTTTTTTTTTTTTTTTTTTGTTTGCTTGGATCAGTAGAGATACATATTGGATCTGGATCTCCACCCCATAATCATCGAAATGGGTTTAGATCTGGATCGATGATTGATTTTGGTTTGGAGTTGAAACTTGAATGGGTTGGTTTCAGAGAGAGAAGGAGACGGTTGAAGAATATGAAATGAAATCTGGGTTGAATTTTTTATGGATCTTTTGTTTAATTTGTTTTATTAATCTGGTGATATTTTTTTTGTTTTTTTTTTGTTTTATAAACTTGAATGGGTTTGGTTTTACAGAGAGATGGGCATAAGGTTGAAGAAGACGAAACGAAATATGGGTTGAAGAAGGTTGAACTGGTTCTGTGAGATGAAAATGATGATGTGAGATGGGCTAGGGTTGAATTATTTATGAATTTTTAGTTTTAATTAAAAAAAAATGGGTGTTTAATTTAGGTTAGGGAAATACGATTTGTATACTGGATTTTATGTTGTATACTAGTGAGAGAGATGATGATTTGTATACTGGGATCTTATGCAAATATTGTCTTCAAGAGGAAAAACACATACTTGGATGCTTAGGTATCAAGATTCTTCTTCCTCTTGCAAGGCATAAGCGCACATACACACAATTCATTCATGTGTGTCCATGCATCGTTATGTACATTTAGTTTAACACATTCACACTCATTGAAGTATGCATATGCATTAGTCTCATATGGACAAACATTGTAGAATTGCATATTCTAGGACTATCTCTAGGTAATGGCATGATTGTGTGAACTTGTGTTTATTTATTTGTGTTTCTTTTGTTTCGGACTTGAACATTATCTCATATGATTCCTTATTGAGTTTCGGTCATGTCGGTTACTCATTTATTAGGTTATGAGTCCTAACGATATAGCTACGCTACTTTGTATTCTCATTCTTTGAGTTGTATT